>CM022472.1:20745736-20759775 GCA_011952105.1 Coreoperca whiteheadi
GGGGGGGGAGTTGAGGGATAAAGAAAGAAAATGGAAAGATAAGGGAAGAAAAGTGACATGGAAGAGAAAGATAAAGAGAGGGGGGGGCAAAGGAGAGAGTACTGTTATGACAACATTTCCCTCTGGAGATAAGGAGTGATGAAGAAAGGCAGGGATGAATGATCAGAGAAGAAGTATGTCAGCCATTAGAGAGTTAGACAGGCTGTCCGGAAACCAAAAGCTCGTACCATCTCAGCATTAGTTGTCCTGAGACACCAGTCACACAACACTGAGATTTTTGCATGTTTCAGTTCAGCAGTCACACAGAAGTCAACGAGTGAGTTAATGACTGACTGACAGATTAATGCCATGTTCATGTCATATGAGATGGATGGTAGCACTTCCCACGTTTACAACTCGCAAGGGTTCAAGTCACCTGACAACTGAAAACTGTTGTAAAATGTGTTATGTGAGGGTTAAAAATACTGTGCATTGACAATATAACACTATATCCATTACATTTGAGTTTAACGACTCTGACTAACACGAGGCATCCATGTTCGACTCAAAAACATTTGAGTCTCCCAGTCGTAAGTACAAACTCGATTTTGATAAGAATGGTATTTACAAGTCAAAAACAGGTAATCACAGCAACTTCAAAATGGCATGAATGTACTTAACTCACTGAATGAATAACTATCCCCAGGATTCCACTGGCCACGGCTCTATAACGTTGCACCTGTGAGCTGGTTTTGTTTCGTCCTCAAGCGGCTTCATACCCCAGTGGGAGTGTTTCAGAAGTAGAGCGGTTTGCCTGCCGAGTGTTGTTGACTTGTTGATTTGGCCCTTTGTTCCTTGACTTTTGTGCTTCTACGGTGGGTAAGTAGGCCACGTAGTTAAATGGTGTATTTTTTGGTCTGTTTTATTTGTGATTTTGTTGACTTAAGACCGGGAATCTGCACAGGGTGTTTAATTTTGAAAATTAACTGGATTCCCTATGCCGTTTCTGTGTCTGCCCGGTCCATCTGCTCTGTGTAGCTTGACGCGGCTTCCGTCAAAAACAGACTTGCCACGTATTCACTAAGGAGCAGAGCGGGGAGCCGCTTCTGGGACAGGTTGCGGCACGTCTGCTGGGATCACAAGCACTGTTGGCCGCGATCACCACCGGCAGCCTGCGTCGCAGCCATGCTGGGTGGAATTCCGGGGTAAGTCACTAAGAGCATGACTTCCCAACAACCTGACTATATGACTGACAGGTCAACAAAGGACTGAATGAGTCAGTCAGTGTTGGAGTGACTGAGTGATTGGATGTTGCAAAGTCATCAACTGACGAAAAGCAAGGAATGAGCTAATGTATTACCTGTTGATAGTGGCTAACTAATATATGACTGACTAGGAAACTGTACGGAACCAAGTGACAATGAAGGGCAATGTCAGAGTAAATAAATGACTGACTGACTAACTGGTGGTTAAGTGAGTGAGTGAATGACTGCCTGATTAAACGTCCGACTGCATAAATAAATGGTTTATTGAGTAAGTAACTACCTAATTGAGTAAATGACCGACTCAATGGCTAACTAAGCTAAAGAAAGAAAGAAACTATTGTGAAGTGCCTATACCTCTGATGAGTGGAATTGAGAAACTAATGCTCACAACAAGAAGGAAACCCCCTCCACTCCTCTCAGATTTGATGGGGCTGGCCCACAAATTAGCCTCAGAAATGTCAGGGAAATTGAAAAAAAACGTGTGGGGGGGGGGGGGGGGGACACAAGGGGAGGGAAGAAGAATGCTAAGAGGACGAGGGAAGGACCCAATGGAGGAGACAAGTAGGGAATGAAGTAAAAAAAAAAGACAGAAATCATTTCACGACACCACTTAATTAGAGAAATGTCAAAGGGGTGCACAGAGAAGGGTGGTTGAAGGAAAAAAAACACAGCGGAGGTGACAAGGGAGGGGAAAGGGGTGAGTAAGAGGATGGAAAGCGGGAGATGGAAATCGTTTTGCCACTCAGAAAATTTGTTATAGAAGTGTTGGAAAGGGGAGGGAAAAAAGGAGGAGGAGAGGCAGGAATAACAGAGGGGGAAAATGACTTGGGAACATAGGCCATCAGTCATTGGGAAAGCAGGCCTGACACTACTGCATCAATAATTCAGATGACTACGGCTAATGAGCGAGATCCAAACAAATCACCCCTGAATTCACTGGAAGAACATTGAAACAGTTCACTGCGCATAATATGGCACCATTATGGCTGCTTTTTAGCTGCAGTTTGGGCTGTATTGGCAACCCACAAGAGAAAGGGGGTTGGATACAATATTCATCTCTCTTGAACCCCTGAAACACTCACATTTATTGTCATGGCAAAAAAGGGACTGAGAGAATCAACCGAGACTGAGCATTGGCATGCACTGCATACAAGATGAAAACTAAAAGGGAGATCCATTTGACAAAAGACAGAAATGACGGCAGAAATAAACACAGACTGTGATAAAGTAGGTGGAAAAGGGTGGGGGAAAAAAAAATAGATGAAAAGGAGCAATGAAAGGAGAACTCGTCGTCTCTGTGAGGGCATTGACCGTGGAAACAGCTGGAGTGCAGCGCACAAACCGAAATGTCAAGTCCAGATAGCGCTATTCGGTAACACTAAGCCTAGATCCAAACCAGTATGGTGTCTGGCATTGGACAGATGACTGTAACTAACACACACAGGCACACACAGTAAACAACGTCCTTCCTCCCAACTCCACACACTGAGAACAGCACCTACGCAGCGTGGGACAATATTGAAACTGCTATCCACGTTCCCCACACAGCAGGGTAGCAGGCACTCATTTATACAGTGTGGTTGTTAAATAGGAACTTAAGAGCTGGCTTTACATGGACGCTATATAGCACACTAGAGTAAAGTAGATTGTTTGGTGATCATGCAGTTCTAACTAATCATGCAAACTAACTGTGTGAGCAATAACAGTCACACTGTGTCAGCTCCAGTCTGAGAGCATCAGTCTAAAACAGAAACATGACACAGCCCTAAGCTTATATGCGTTATTTATGAAGGTTAAAACTCAAATATTAATGCACGCTATTAATCAAAAAGCAAAATTTGCCTAAAGTGGGAGTATTATCATCAAATTCTAGAGCTATTGGTGTTAAATTACTCGCGTCTAATGAAAATCCGTCCTACAGACAGTATTCTTGTGATGAATCAGCATTTGTTAAAATAGGCTTCCCCAAGAACAAGAGACCACGGACAAATTTGGGATTGTCAAGTCCCTAAAGCTGCTCCATCCTGCTTTTCCTGACTTTCCAAACTAAGATTCCTAGGTTTATTGGCGTTTTAGCACTAAAACCAGCTCCCAAGTCAGTGGAAAGCTGGGGGTAGTTGAAAGGACTCTTTCACTACGACCGATTAACAGATTTTAAAGTCGCAGCTTCGATTTCCGCGGAGCACCTTTTTTGCGTGCCCCCTTTCCCTAATAAACAAAAGAAACCTTGCTGTCAAAAACATTGGTGTGATTTGTTATAACACTGCAGCCTCTCCCCACTCGATTTCCCTGGGACCCACTCAAATGACCACCTGTGGGCCCCGGGGACTCACTGCACTGAAAACCTATCAACACCACTGAAAGGTGGAGAAAACGACGCGGGTGTACACTTGCAAACTGTTAAACCACGCGCCATATCACAGATAACGTTTTGTTTTGCTCTAAATTATTGTTTTGTCGCACAGTATGTCCACTTTTAACTGACCAGTATTTTTCTTGGTTGCAGTAGTACTCCCGGCTCCACTCAATTTGTCCCTTCATTAGATATTTGCAGTCTCTCAGGCATCAACAAATTTGTGAACATCATACGTGTTGAGCAATGGTAATTTAGAGTACTATTTTTCTTATATGTCATTTGTTTCTACTTAGGAAACAGATTAATCTAACAATGTATACATTTAAACCTGTCAAAAACTTAAAACGCGTTAATGGCGAGAATTAGTGGGGAAATCTTTCCTCTCACAGTACCTGCCTGTACTATAAAATCCATGGGCAGAAAGACACAGCGCAGAATGCGTTAACGGTGAGCTGTGGTTTATTTTCCGACGAACAGGTCAGACAGAAAACCAAGAGTCAATAGTGCTTACACAGTGTTTAGCTTCATAAGCCCCAGTCTAAACTCAGCAAGAGGCTTGGGTTATGCCCTGAAGGGCCTACCAAGTAGTTTATTGCGCCTGTGTGTGCAGAGGTAGCAGGCTCTTATTATTCTGATCCACTTATTAGACTGGTCCCTGGGTGTGGTAGCAAGACCACTACTTTGCAGTCTCTATCTCTCTGTAGATATATAACTCTCTAGATATATAATTCTCCTTGCCTCAGACTCGCTACTCACTTTTTTTTTTCTCTTCACCTCCCCTGACTCCATGTGCCTAGGTATAGGAAGTGCTTACATTGGTTCTTTCTTTGTGCTGTAGTCAGCCTTAAGACAGAAACACAACACAAGCTAGATATAATATCTAGCAGAGCAGGGGTGATGAATGAGGGAGTATTGAAGGGATATAAATATTCTTTCTCTCTCCGTGACTATTTGTTCTACTCCCTGAGGGGCGTATTGCAGGATTTAAAAAGGGAGGGGTCCAGCTGCTGCCCTAACTTAAATCTATTTCTTTCTTCCCTCACGTCTGTCACAATCTTGATGCTTAACTTTCTCCTTAACGTCTCCTTTTCCCTAACAGACTCCATTTGTATCTGTATCTTCCACCCATCCATACATCTATCTTGATTCTCTCTGAGAAAAGGAAATAAATAATAAGGACATTTTCCTGTGCTTTCTTACACATTAGACTTTGTAGGGCATAAATAACAGAGGCCAAAAACTGCCACTATCAGTGCTTCGGGGGCCGGCTCTGACAGTCATTTTCCATCGGCATGATATAGCACACTTTTGCGGCAAAGTGTTGTGCTGTGCCGATCTGAAATTTCACTGCAAACTCATTAAGCGAGATTACCAAGTCAACCCACTCTGCCCTCTAAGCAGAGCCACAGTGTGACTGTGCCATCGCGACCAGAAATGACAGCAGAACGTGTCTCGGCATCGCTTTGTCTGTTCACGGGGCTGAGGCGCTGAGAATACGCTTAAGAGCTGCGCCCCAAGTCTTGTAATGGTAGGGCCAACCCTGCTGTTTATTCTGGCATCATGTTGGCTAAAATGTTGGTGGCATACTTATGTAAGAAAACACGCGTTTAAACACAGTGGGCTATGTCAAGGTCAGCAAAAATGATCGAGGTCATGTCCATATATCGTACAATAAGATATACAGATAATGGAATAATGGAAAGCCTAAATGTAATAAGACTATTATGTGCATCGTATTTTGGTGTTTCATTCATGAGCTACCGTAGACCCGACGTGTAGTTACATTTCTGAGGAGGCACCGGTGTAACCTACAGAGTAGCTTCTGAGCTTTACGCACACCGTTGTAGGTACTGTGTAACCCTTTAACGCAGAAGTACAAACCCTGTGCATGTCCTGGGTAATATACATGGCTGTTGTTGAGATGCCTATCCACGCCTTCAGAGTTGTGATGAAGTCCCTTCCTTCCTCGCACTGCTCCCTCCTGAAGAAGACTTTTGGTGGTGCCTCCTTACTTCATATCTTTATAAGATTTTATTAGATTTCCAGCAGGTTTTCGGTCTCGTTTAATTGTGGTGTCTAACAAAGAAATTCTGAATCAGCATTATGGCGTCAATTTATATTACACAACTAAAAATGGTTTAATAAAAGCAAAACCCCCTAAATTCCTGAAGGCTTCTACTGTGACGCACACGCAGAACATTAGATGTTCAGAAACACTATTAAATAAGTTAACAGAAGGAAATCCATATGCCAAACAACAGCAATTTCTACATTACATCCAAACCGAATCCGAAGCCTGATGCCAACATTTTTATGTCAAAAGTCTCTTCTGCTCTCTCCCTCAGCCCTTTCCCATTCCCTCCCTCCCTCGCTCTACACTGCAAAGGTAGACTGGACAGACTAAAAATATATTTACTGACTTGATCTAGTCTGCCACGTAGCTGTCATTCTAACCATAACGAGTAAGGAAAGAACACATGGACAAACACATGAACAATGCTTTGAATGTTAACTCAAGATTGAAATATTTGAATGTTTAAGGACAGCCTTAATTAACTTACCCTACCCAGCCCTACAGTTTAGAGCTAAGGGCAAGACCAAGGGCAATGAGGGAGAGCAGAAGTTGGTGAGATGAATACAAAATGCTGCTTCGCCATTTTGCCCCATTTCCAGCTAAATAAGATCCTCCACCTCCTCTGCCATGGCCCCAGGCAGGCAACTGGGAAAGAACATTTCTCACATTATAACTCTCAATAACCCTCAATATCTCTCCTGTGGCTCATTGGAAGTATGCCTATCTGTGTGTGTGTGTATGTGTGTGGGTGTATGGGTGCTAGTGTGAGTGTGTGTGGCTAGCTCCTGTCTGCTACTTGGTACAGAGTCACACTCCGATCTTTCAGACTGGATGGACCAAAGTTAGATGTTGTTGGACAAAATATTCAACTCAAAGGTTTAAAGATGGGGGCAATGACAATGGCAGAGAAGCAGACCGATAATAGCCGGGCACATTTCAGCTGGGTGAGTGATTGAGAAATGTTCTCTCTGTCACTCATTAGATAATGTAGAGCTGTCCCTGAGCAGGTCAGTGCCTAACAGCAGACTGTGGCTAGAATGGGTAGCTCCCCGGTGTAACTTTGTGAATGTGAAGCAAGGCATTGCTGAAAATAAGCACTGATGTCAGCACACGGTCCCTGGTGCAGTTGGAAGTTTTCAACTCCTTATCACAACTGCAGAAGATATTAAAGTGTGGTTTCATTCATCCACAGCCTACTGTAGGCGTTTGCCCTCAAAGACTAAGACATTCTTCAGTGTTGAAATATTAACAGATCTTGCACCACGAAAATGTCTTTCGAAAGTAGTGAAGCAAAGAGATCAAGTTTATTCATCTGCTGCATTTAATCATGTAAATATAATACTGATTATCTGCATCACCTTCCCTCAGCTTGTTGTGTTTTCATTTGCAAGACATAACTGTATATATACATGTTACATCTTCATAAATAAAGTGATTCAAATGAATTGTGGCTTTACATAATCATTTAAACTGACTCAATAGCTCATTGATACAGTAGTAAGAAAAGCAATGTCTAAAGATGTTGCTGTATTATCTAAATGTTAACATTGCAAGAAGTAAAAAATGTGCACTCATTTTTGCATATCTTCATCTGAATGGTTGCGACACATTCATTACAAGCCATCAAAATCAGTAATAGACAAAAAAAACGAAGTGTTTACAGCAAAGTGGAGAGCAAATATGTCAGTCTCAATTATTCATTCATTCTCCCTCTCATTCAAATGCTTTTTCATCAGTGATTAACCTGTCCGTTTATTCGGCAGTGTTTTCTTCTACTCAGCTCTTTCTTAATCCATTTGTTGGCATATTCAATTATTTTGTTCATTCATTCAAATATTTGTTCACCTGTCATGTATTTGTCCATGCATTCCTTCATATATTTATTCCGCAATTTGTCCACTCAATCAATTTTCCATTCATATGCTAAGTCAGCTGGGAAGAAAGGTGCAGATGAGATGGTGCAACAGTAAAGTTACAACAGCACTGTGATTTGCTTAAAAGTCCTTGGTCCATAACAAGATATTTAAACAAACTAAGGTTACCCACTAAAGTCGATGACTTGAGCCCCCGATTCGAAAGTCACGTTGACAGTTGAGGCATCAGACAGTCGCTAAATCATTGTACACAGGGTAACAGCATGGTGGGCTCCAAAGATTTGCAAACATTGTCCCAAAAAGATCTAACTGCAAACCTAACTTTTGGGAGAAGGGTGATGGAAAAGGAGAGCAGAGACGCGTGATGCGCACCCTGTTTCTTTACTCTTTTCCAGACAGACAGACAGTCTGATGCTGTCAGCTGTCGGGATTGACTGCTAGCAAGTTCAGCTTAACTCCTCCTGAACAAGGCCGCACACGGACACAGCTTCCTGCACTGCCATCTAATGCGATTGCCACTTCGGCTAAGGCCTCATTCCGACAGACTTGTCCTGCAAGATTGGACAATCAAATACATTGATTATTACATTGTAACATACTTTGTAACATGAATGCTGTATTTCGACTGCTTATCCCTGCAAACAGTTATGGCACGAGCCATGCGGGAGAAGTTCCCCACAGTGTGTTCGGACTTCATTTCCAAACTATGACGAGGACGCCCTCTTTTCATTTCGCTTTTGACTGTGTAAAAAAATCTGATCACAAACGATGGTCACGTTAGATGCCAGTAAAGGCCCCAAAAGGTAAGTCACGCAGATAAAACGTGAGACTCGACTTGTAAGCGGTTAAGTGTGAGACAGCTGCTCTGCAGGTGAGCTGGACTGTAGTGTAGTTGGACAGGGGCCGTGAATAATATCGTCTGACAAACTAATATCACAGTCTACAGGAGATGGTTGAAAAGGTCCGGAAAAGCAAATAAGTGGATCTCAAATTTATAGTATTTCGTCAAATTATTCCCAAGGTCAAAAATGAACTTTCACACTCAAATGATTAGTATATTATTTAAGTAAAGGTATGATGCATCAGGTAAAATGTAGTAATAAAAATGCATCAGTAATAATGTTTAGTATTTTTAATATGTCCATAGATAACAAAAAGCAGGAATGGCCAGCACATATAAAGATGCTGTTTCACGTCACCCCATAAACATACATGATAAAGTACTAACGTTGCGAAAGATATAACGTTAGTGGCTTTGATTTAACAAGATCACAGCATCATGGAAACATGAACAAATCAGAATCACAAAGTTTATCCCTTTTGAAACATGACAAGTTGCACGTTGCATTTGCACCTTGTCAGGCTTAGAGATTTCACTCTCTTTCAGGCCTCCCATGCAAAATTACACCAATACAGTACATACTGTATGTGTGTGCCATTACTATCATTAGAGAGCAAATGGCTGCAACGTAACCGCCAGCATACGTTGAATTCACTTAGGTCGATTCAACACAAAGCAGGCGCAGTATGTTAGCAAACAGCCCTTTCAGCCCAGTGACAAATGACAGCTCGAGAAAACACGCCACAAGAGCTTCCTCCTCACATCCGTTTCAGCTGAAACAGACCTACTATCTTTTCAAGAAAACAACCACATGATAGTTTCGCACACAAACCCAGCAGCAGTAAACGGCGGTCCCGTTGCACTGAACAACCTCACGCAGCTAGCATGCAGCTGTCTGTGGTTATTGTGGGATTCGCGCCTGCGTCGTCTAGCGCTGCTGTTAAGCTACGGAGAAGTACAACGCTGCACTCGTGAATTTCAAAATAAAATTCATTATGGGTGAAAATGCAGCAATGTTAGTGTAGATAATCTGAAAGTATTTTAAGTGTCAATTTAAACGCGTAGGACTCCTCAGTAATGCTCCCCGAACAAATTGATTTATTACAGAATAACGTTACTGTAGACGTCATATAAACCAGATTAAGTTAGCTGTGTCCCCCCAATATATAATTGAGGCTATATGCTAACGTTACGCTTGTGAAAGTGTGCAGAAAGCTAGCAAAGCTTACTCGCACAGGAAAGAGTCCAATGCAAAATGTCAAAAAGACAACTTGTAAGCAGTGTCTCTTTCATATAACGTTACATCATACGAGATGCGTATTGTTCCCAAAAGACAAGACCAGAGAGTCGCTTCGACAGACTTCCGGTCTATTGTGACTAATCCTCACTAGCTTAAAAGGCAGATTCACTTGCACACTCATCACATTAAACAGCACAACAATATTAGCCGAAATGCTTATTTAAGCGGTTGCAGCGTTACCTCCTTCTTCTTTTGTCCTCCCCCGGACGGCAGGCATAGCACTAGGAGGAAGAAAACAGACAGGATCGGCAGGTGAGCAAAGGATTTAGTGCAAACAGACGCCATGATGGAAGGATGCTCTGGCTGCGAGACACGTATTCGCCGTGGGATTGGATCCCGAGTCGACCAATCAACGTAAAAAGATTTGAAGCGCGGACGCCTCTGGGTTTTGCAGTTTTTTAGGCTGACAGAAATTATTAATGCATATAGAGGTCATATTTTTAGATTTTAACTTGAGAATGAGGCATCTGTTGGGGTGCTGCTGAAGCCTTTATAATTATAGCCTGTAGGTACCAATAGGCTATTTCATTGTAATACACTGCAAATACTAAATGCAATACTTTGGCACTTAACATGAATCCCTGACCTGAACAGTGTTTTGCGAAAGGGCATGCTAGCTTAAATGCAATTGATTCAGTAGCCTAGCAAAATTATCAAAAAACAAAACAAAAAAGATAATGCGATGGGCATCAATTAAAAAGCCCTTTGTTATTGTTGATTAATTTAACTTCTTTAAATGTATAAATGCATTACCTTACACAATTATATGAAGGTTCTTGTATTCTGGTTGGGCTCCAATGGAAAAAAAAAAAGTAATTTGGAACAGTGGACAGGTTATAGGGTGCATTAAAATGCAGACACAATTTGAAACACAACATTAGGTTGACTAAACCAGTTCCTTAACCAGGGATAAGCTGTCATACAGTGAATTATATGAATGGTCATCAGAAATCACTGTGCAAGATTATCAATATTATTTGAATATAAATGCTGCCATTTTTTTGGTGTACTTAATTTTGATTATTTTTCCATTGGGAATGTGTTTCAGTCTCAGAACACTAGAAATAAGTCAGATGGCTGAGTGAAACTTTCCCCAATTAAGTTACTGGTCTGCAGCTCAGCCTGCTATTTGTCAAAAGTGTGAACAAATGTAACGTCTGAATCAAGACTGAAGAAATTGTCTCTCTGTTTCCCCCTCTCATATGTTCTGGGGGCAGTAAGATTGCCACAGACACTTGATAGAATTAACTGAGGGGGACAAATGATTTATGTGAAATCATTGGGGGTGACATGTCCCCCATGAAATTACACCTAAGGACTTTGTGACTAATGTAATGCAGTACATTAGCCTTACAATAAACGACCACCTGAGTAAAACTTTCCATAGTCAGGGCAGTGATGACTGTGTTTTTTTTGTTTGTTCGTTTGTTTTTGATACTGTCATTGATATACTATGTATGCAGATGCTATACAGCTTTCAGTATAATCCAGCCCAATGCAACACCACAAGAATCTACAGCTTCATTACCTTAACACACTCAGAAAAAAATTACCATTAGGCCTGTAAGTACACACAAAGAAATTGTTGTGGATTGCATTACACTGGACATGAGTTTCTACGTTTCCGGCCACTTGGTGTAATTCCATGGCTCTAACCATATTACATTATATATATATATATATATATAACATTACTTTCAGAAGGTAAATAGTGTTGAAAATGCACCGATCATCTCAAATAAAAAAAATAATGCAAACAAAGAAAGGCATTTGCTGTCATTCTTGTAAGTCACTGAATAGTTTCCCTCTGAACTTCTCAGTCAGTATGCACGTGTACCTGCTGTGTGGAGGACACGCCCACCAATGCAGGTGTGTTTAACTTCAAAAGAGTGTGATACTGTGTGTGTGTGGGGGGGGGGTTAATGGTCCAATAATAGATGCATAAGTTGCTTGTGCAAGGTCCTGCCGGAAGCAACCAGTCCTCTAGAATCTTCGGCTAAATGGTAGTGAGAGAAGTACTTTTGAAGTGAAACTGAATGGCATGCAAGCACACAAATGAACACAAAAATCCTAAATTACCACGGGATGAATGACATAATTTTTTATGTATGAAAGAAGGAAATCTGTTTCTGTTTCTCTCTCTCTCTCTCTCTCTCTCACTCACACTCACACTCACACTCACACTCACACTCACACTCACACTCACACTCACACTCACACTCACACTCACACGCACACGCACACGCACACACTGCTGAAATGAAACGCATGTTGGAATATTAAAGCCAATGCACCGTGAAACAATCATTACGTGTTGCAGTCTTGTTAAACCACAGTTCATTCGCTCTATAGCAGCTCAATCATGGAAACATTCCCAGACTTGCTGGGCTTGGTTGCAGAATTTGTCATGTTATTCCTTTGGATTGGCCTCGCATGGTTATTATGTAGAACTGAAATTCCTGAACTTTTTAATGTAAAGGTCACATAAGTTAATAAACTGCACTGCAGATTGCATCTGTCGCATTTTGTCTTGGGGACAGCTATTCAGGCTAATGACATTGAGAAAATAATCTGTGATGAAAACATTATCGATGAATCAGTAGATTACTTTTGCAATTAACTGATTAAGTATTTGGTCAATGAGAAAATAATTAAAAATGGCCAACACTATTTCCAAAAACCCAAATTGACATTATTCACATTGCTTCTTTTGTCCAGAACACAAAGATATTCCATTTATTATCATAGTGAACTAAAAAAAAACAGAAAATATTGACATTCAAGGAGCTGAAGCCAGTGAATTTTTGGCAGTTTTGCATAAAAACGGATTTCAATGAGTAATCAGTTTTTAAAATTGTTGCAGATGAATGTTCTGTAAATCATGTAATCATCTAATAGACTAATATTGTCAGAACTGTAACTGCTATAAGAATTTTGCTGTCATGGCAAGATAACAATACAAAGATGTTGCCCCTCTTTTTTTTTATGTATGTCAAATAAATATTTTGATGAATATAGATGTAGAGAGCCAACTCTATTCATTTCAGACTAAAATAAAAATGTGTAGCTACTGTATCATTCCTACAGGATATTGCTCTTCTTTCTTTAGTTACTTCACTTTGGCTGACCTTTCAAGCTGAATGTTGTGACGACCTTGGACAGGGGTGAAGCAAGTCATGTGAAGCTGATTGGTGAATTCTTGTCACAAGACCTGAAAAAGTGGATATTTTTCCATCTCAAAAACAGGCACGTCCCAACGAATGTGTGCCGAGACAGTGCCGCTTTCAGTTTTCAGAGCTGTCGTCGTGCATCGCCATCGAAAATAATGAATTTGTGTGTGCAAAAGATGCGACATCTGAACGGCCCCAAACAGTAATTGTCCTAACTTCGTGAATAAATTACCAGTGACATAAGCAATTCTTTAGTTTACTGTGGAAACCTGGAGCTTCCTCAATGTCCCCTCATCTTTCGTAAATAGCAAGCAAAGCAATCACTAACGTTCTTGTATCCATTTCCATATGCATTCCCTATGTTATTTCAGATTGGCTAGATAATGCTAACCAGTAATAATGGCAATAATAATAAGGTGACCCTCGCATAGGCTTTTGCTCTCTCTGCAGCAAGCAAAACAAACAGCTGCACTTTGTATTTGAGCAGAAGAAATAAGCTCCTATCTGATCACAGCCTGGAAGAGTGTTGTAAGAGTGTTACATTATTGTACAGCACTTTGGTCAACTCTGGTTGTTCTTAAATTTGCTATGTGAATAAACTTGATTTGATCCGATTTAAAGGGGGAGACAGAAAAGCCTGTTAAAGTCAGTCGCTGCCACTGCACAGCTGCATCACGGTTCTTTAGAGTAGTGGGGCAGGTAAAATTACACGCTACATCGTTGGGATGGAGACTTCAGTGCAACATCATTAAAGAATAAGGAGATATACATAGAAAAAAAGAACAAATGGTAAGTGTGAAAACCATGTGTCTATATTGAAAAATATCCCACTGGAAATGATGTTTCACATGGTATAAATCCATGTGGAATTTTTGTAAGGGAAATTACATTACATTTAGAATAATGTCTATAGCTATCTTTGTTTTTGATGAAAAGTTGTGGGAATGAAGTCACTGCAGGAAGTGAGGGGGGTTTGTACAGTTGCATTTCTGGGTAAGCTGCAGAGATATAAAGCCAGGTAAATGAGAGACAGTATGGAAGGAGGGGGAAACTGAAAAGGTAGAGGCGGGGGGGGGGGGGGGGGGGGGGGGAAATTTCCCCTGGGCCAAGGGCTGGGGGCTGTTTTCTTTTACCACCCCCCCCCTTTAAAAAAAAAAACAACATCGTGAAAAAAAAAAAA
>CM022472.1:20763634-20850121 GCA_011952105.1 Coreoperca whiteheadi
GGGGGGTCTGTATGTCAGTATTCGGTGCGTGGGGTGAATTTCAATATGCTTTGCTTGCACAGAGAGTTGTTGCAGAGAGCTGTTGTGGGCGTCGGTGGGACGTTCGATAGACGGGACGCATAAATCCTGGTTTGTGCGCAGACGGTTTGTGTACAATTTTAACAGGAGAGCAGAGCGTAAAGGAAGAGAAGACAAAGCTACCTGGCTATCACCTCTCTCTCAAATTATTCTCACTTCATGTTAATGTCCCAGTTCAGTGCAATGTGTATTATCTGCTTTAAAGTGAAGTCTGTACGATTCCTAACTGTGGAGATAAAAATAAATATTCTACCAGTGTGCGCTTGTGCCCGTTGACTTGTGTTAGGCTACGTGCCTGTGTGCTTATTCCTAAGTGTGTGTGTGTGTGTGTGTGTGTGTGGACGGTGGCGGACATGTGTCGCTGCTTATAGGCTACAGCTCGTCTCTCGCGCGCGGACTCTCTTTAGGATAGAATTGTATAATCCAGTGCAAAATCATTTCCATATGGAAGCAGGTGTGGAGCATTCAGCACCAGCTTCCCTCTGTACCATTTGTCACGCATTCCCTCAGCATTCATTCATCACTCAAATTCTACTCATAAATTGAATCTCTATAAACTGTTTGGATGTTTTGGTTTGGCTGTATTTCTGTGTGTGTGCATATAATATATGGAGGTCACTGTCACTACAGAAAGTGAATGCCACATGCCTTCCTACTGTAAGTCTAATGTCATACTTTTTGAGTTTTCATCATGGAATATAAATTAAACAGGAATTGTGGGTTGTCAATTTTCTGTGTGCTGCTGCTGTTACTAATAACCAGTGATTGGATAAATCAGGATATCTATGACATTCCCCAGGGGTTAGACATTTCAAGTAACAATTTATGTGATCACATTTCTGAGAAGGAGACCTGATACTGCGCTGATGCAGTGCTCCAAATTGACTTTGACTCAGCTGACTGTTTGCAGATTCCAAAGATGTACACTGACATTATGATTTAACAATGACCTTAACTGTGAGCCAGTGAACTTGACCTGCACAACTGTTTGAGTATTGCTGTTTTTGTGACAAGTGTGGGCATTCTGCTCTCTCCTGGTGTCATGTTTGGTGCAACCTGTTTGTGGCATTTGTTGGATATCTCTCCTGTGATTGAAATTGTAATTGTAACATATCCTGTATCAGAGAGTGTAACATACACAGAAATGAGAGTATACGGAGGGTAAATTTATTGAGTTTATTGCAATATAACTTATCGGCCCATGAATAATATATTGGGGGCTTAAAATGAGGCTCTATCTGACTTGTTTTTTTTATCAAAGCTGTGTTATCCACATATTTGTCATCTTTGAAAGCTATTTATGTTCCTGCAGTGTAATTCAAAGAACCATGACGGGTTAAACATTTAAAAATACACAGAATATTTAGTAGTTCTCTGATGTTTAATATCTCTTAAGTGCACTCAAAGACAATGCCTTAGAACTCCAAGCTCATGATATGTTAAAGTCAAATTCTGGCGTTTCTGTTCTCATAATTGTGGCCACTCTGACTACAGGTATTGTTTAACTTTGCACTCGCCAGCTCCGTTGTAGAGATTTGGAAAAACGCCACTCAGGCAATGCTCGGGGCAAGCAGCACAAGCTTCCTAAAGCCTTCCAAATAAACTTCAGTTTTACACAAATCACTTCCAACACTTGAGCACTCTGAGCACAACGGAACGTAAACAGAAATTAGCCCCCGGGATTAGCTATTGTAGTTAACTGCATAAAGACCTATTTTCCGTACTCTCAATTGTGAGACTAACACCTAAGTTGGAAAATGCCAGAATTGTCTTTTAACATACAATAAAAGCTCTTTCCAGTTTGATGCGTGATTGCATATTAAGTGTTTTTGGTGGCAGGGTTGTAGCTCCAAATTAAAAGAATGTTGCCATTGCCACTTCTTTTTAATAAATAAGTTCATTTACAAGGCTGTCCCAAATCTTCTGCTGTGGGCCCGAAGAACCACCTTTAACCCCCCCTAGTGACAGAACTGGGTGGCCACCAATCAAATCTCAACCCTGGCAGTTTTAGTCCATCTCTCTGCCCATTGAGTTTAAAGGCTTCCCATCCACTTCCACCAGTCCATCTATCCATCCATCTGCTGGTTGTTTTCTGCAGAGCTGGTGTCATATCCTTGGCAGAGCTGACATTCCTGAATCCTAGTGCTTTGGTAGCTGGCACTCAAACGTACACACACACAAACTATTTGTAATGAAGGTCGCAAATGTGTTTGTGTTTGTCTTTCTGCTTGTGTGTGTGTCTTTGTTTGTATGGGTATGGGTATGGGCATGTTCATCCATACCAATTCTTCACAACCCATCCTGCTTTTAAATATTTTTGGGAATTGATGTAAATCAATACAGTGTCCTCTTAAGTATATCAGAACTGTGCATGTGACTGCATACAGGTTTGCTGGCCAGCTGGCCTCTAAAACTTTGAAATGAAACTGGAGATAAATAGACACACACTGCAATCCAATCTAATGACAAGCCAGGTTTTTTTTGTCAGTCAAGTGTGTGTGTGGCTGAGTGTGCGTGAGTCTGTGTCCCTCAAAGAGCAATCGCAGGAAATTAACAACAGGCATGGACAACACTGAAACATTGGGAAGTCTCTGCATTATATCAAATCTACAAGTAGTATATGTGTGTGTTTGTATGTGTGTGTCTGGATCTGACCAAAGACCTATCCGCTTGTAAATCAGTGCAGGTTTCAATATCAATGGAGCAGTTTAAGTGCTATTGATCTTTAGTAATAGCTGCACCATAAATTATGCAGTATAATAAAGGAAGTCAGATTGAATTTGACCCTCGAGCTCAGAGGCTCTCAACTTGTAACAGGAACAGGTATTGGAAAAGTGAAGAATAGTTTAATTTTGGTAGTGCTATATCAAAATTAAAATTTAACCCTGATGTAACCAGGCAAAGCGAAATTCACTGATCACTCTGGCTGGCCAAAAATCTTGTAATGTGTAACCCAATTTAATTATTTTTCTAGCTAACTAAAATTAAAGACCTAAAATTAGAGTAAAACCACTATATTATGGTTGGCTAGCTGGCAACGTGACTGCTAATCTAGACAAATTTATTAGATACATTCACAAATTCACAAGCCAACTAGATTTTCAGAATAGAGCAGAACCTCCTAATGATGGTTAGTTACCTGCCAAAGTGGCTGGCAAAGTAAACCAACTTATGGTACAAGCCTCAGCCAGAATGAACCAGCATTTGCATGGTGGCTGCTTTCCCACCCTGGTTGCACTCTTTCACACAACCCCATTTGGTAACCACCCAGTGCATCCACAGTTTTGCATTTCTGGCCACTGAGCAGCTCAATTGGAGCAATTGGGGGTTCAGTGCCTCTTCCAAGGGCACTTCAACAGTAGCTGCTGAGGGATGGGAGAACATTACTCATTCACTTAAGCAAGCCAGCCCCAAGCCTGCCTCTCTAACCTTCAGGCAAGCACAATTCCTCATCTGTGTATTTGCAGGCACCAGTTCAGTTTAACCATGGTACAAGCACAAGCATAAACCACGCGTGAACTGATGACTTAATGTGCTGCAGAGTGAAATACATTATATTTTGGTGGCAGTTGAAGCTTGTTGAAGCTGCCAGTTTAACGGCTGCACAAATTGAAAAGTGGGTGCCTCCCTCGAAGCCAAAGAGACTTCATCCATGTTTCAGTGGAACCTTCCAAAACATCTGCATGTGTGCCTACTCAATTTTTAAAACCGTAACAGGTTATGATGTATTAAGTTTCCTGAAGATGACATCACACTAATAACAAAGCCTCCAGGATGCCAAAAGATTGTACAGCTGTGTATAGATCGGCACCAACATGGGAGTTTAACTACCTGGCAGGTTCTCAACATTTGGATATTACAACACATGAGATCACCTAATATGCAAATTCATTGTAGAAATGTTTAAGACTGATATATTGATGTCCAATTTGTGAGATATTTATTATTTAAAAATGATTAAATTGAATAGGTTGAAAACAATCATCATTTATAATTAATTTGGAGGTCCCTCAGTACTCTTGCAAACAGTATAGTAAAGAATGCCTTTAGAAATAAATATATGTTGCTATAGTCATGAAAACATTGGGACTTAAAAAAGTCAACTCAATGATAAATCTCGCCCTATCTCCTGGGATATGTTCTTCTTTGTTTTACTTACTTCAATAATTTCCTGTTGTATTCTGTTACTCACCTCTTCTCTTGTGCCACATCACTTCACTTCCTGCCACTCATGTGTTTGCCACTTGTCCTGATTGCATGCTCCGCCCTAATCAGTTGCACCTATGTCCTACTGTCTTCACCCACCCGAGAATATAGTCTGCTGCTTCTCTTCACTAGTTGCCAGTTCTTTATAATACTTTCAGTTTCAAGTTCCAGCTTTTTATGTTTCCCGGTGTTTGGATTATGTGTTTGCCTGATTCTGCCTCTCATCTACTCCCTAGATTTGTTTGCTTGTGCTGATTGACCGCTTGCGTACTAAGCCTGTTTTTTGGCATGCAACTTTATTCATCCTTGTTTCTGACTCGTGCTTCTGAGGCCTTTGCCAGTTCCTTACCAGGCATTACAGTACAAACTGGCCAGCATGGACACAGCTGACTCCAACATATGCACGCTGCCATCCAGTCCCTTCTCCAGTGCCGGTGCTCCACCTTTCCAGGCCAACTCCCAGTTTCCAGGGACACTGGGAGTTGCCGGCCCTTCCAGGTACAGTGTGGCCTGCATTTTGAGCTTCATGTGGCATTGTTCCCGACGGAGGGCTCCAAAGTAGCCTACATTGTCTCTCATCTTTCTGGTCAAGCCTGGGATATGACCGAGTGGGCAAGGAACTCTACATATGTTTTTCTTTAAAATAATTGACAGACATTTTGCAAGATCTTTGATCACACAGCTCCTGGTCGAGAGGCAGCTAGAGCTCTCATGAGTCTGCAGCAGGGCAAGCGTCAGGTATCGGATTATGCCAATCAAGTTTGGCACCCTGGCTGTGGACAGCGGGTGGAACTCCTCCTCCCAGCTCAACGCTTTCTCCATGTTTTGGCCGACCCCATCAAAGACCAGTGGACTCCACTAGAGCTTCCCTCCGACTTAGACTCTCTGTTCGCTCTCGTCATCAGAATTGATAATCGAGAGAGAGAGGTGTACGCCTGCTGCTAGATAAAGTGGTGGGACAAGTGTGTCTTTGTTCCTGCCTCCCATGGCCTGCCACTTTGGACACCCCCTCTTCCTTCACCATCTATGCATTATAGGCCTACATATTATTTTACTGAACTTTTATACTCGGAAATGTATCTTCATATTCCATTCACTAACCTAATACAATACTGTAGTCTACAAATGCATCCTACCCTCCTCCCTTAGTGATTGAATATAGCCTAATGCGCACTTCCATGGGTGCTGCCATTGTTTTGAGATGTCAGACAAGTGCTTCTTCATGAAGTCGGAGTACATGAATTTTCTCAGAGTGGCGTTACATTGTACTTTCTATAGTAGGAGGTCGGAAATATTTGAGTACCGAGTTGTCTGGAATACAGCAATAGTCTGCTAATTCTCTTCACTCGTTGCCAGTTTGTTGTAGTACTTTCAGTCTCACGTTCCAGCCTTTTCTTCCAGTGTTTTGTGTTTCCCGGAGTGCTTGGATTATTGCCTGTGTGCTTGACTCTGCCTCTCGCCTACACCCTGGATTTGTTTGCTTGTGGTGATTGACCGCCTGTGTACCGAACCTGTTTTTTGGCAAGTAAAGACATGAACATTATTCGTCCTCTTTTCTGAGTCGTGCTTCTCAGTCCTTAGCCAGTGCTTCACCAAACATTACACTCAAGTGTTAACTTGGCTACCCCAGACCAAGATCGTACCATATGTCATTGACATGTACAGACGTGACGTCCTTCTAGAGCAATCTGATTTGTATTAAATAGACCACTGGCCAACGTTTAAGTTACAACAATGTTTTCATGGCAGATGACATAACATTATTGCAACCCAGTTGCAATTGTGGCAGTGGAGAAGCTGTTAGTAACCTAGAATTGTTAGCTAATGGTTGCAATATGAAGTTGATTTAGTTTATTATTAATACAACAATTTTATTCCTTTCTTCACCCACATATCCACAATGAAACAAACATCTCAGTCAGACTGATTAACATTCCTCCCGTCCCTAAGACACCTTTCAGCTAAAATCCCTCTCCATCATTCATTCAATCATTCATTGTTGATCTCCAAAGTAAAACTAAAGAAACTAAACATATTTCCTAGCAGGCAGCAGTTGTTACTGCCACTAGTGTGTATCTCATAGGCACTAGTGGCAGGCATCTCAAAGTCTGAAAGCTGATACTTGCATCCTTGTCAGATTCATGCAGTTCAACACTGGAATCACGCTGATTCAAAAGTAGCTGTCTGAACATATGTAAATCAAACATTCTACAGATTTACTATGCTGCAGGAGCAGTGCAAGAAAACATTTAGAATTTTTGATCTTGTTGATCATACCCTTTTGACAGCTGCAGAACAGCCTGAACTTGACATTGAACAATATAAGAACTGTCTGTGCAGTCTTGAAGTATATTATGAAACTTTTACACGAAGTGCAAAAACACAGCGTCCCTATAGAAAAAGCAAGGTTGACTGAGAGCCTTCCACTTTTCTCTATACTTTTAATCATTCAATTTTACAGGGTGAAGATTTGCGGTTAGAGTAAGTTTAGGTTAGGTACAGGCATGTAGTGGTTAGGGTTAGGTTCAAGCAAATTAATGTAAGTCAATGTAATATCCTCTGAAGTGACTTCTCTCTCTCGCTCTATGTGCACTTGTATTTATTCCTACCTTGGAACAGTTCCTTTGTTTGTGTGTATGTTTTTTTTGTGTATGTGCGCTGCTGAAATAGCATGGTTTAAAGGTCTAATAGCTAGCGGGCTACTGTTGGCCTTCTAAAGGTTAACAGTTAACTTACAGAATTTTGACTGTGTGTACATACATATTCATGTGTGTGAAAGCAGCTTTGTTATGTTTGCTGAGCAACAGAGTGGACTAATTCACACTGCCAAACCCCTTACCTGTGTGTGTGTGTGTGGGGGGGGGGGGGCTTTCTGTCCGTGAGCTCCCCACCACTCAACATAATGAAGTGGCTGAAGGTAAATTTAACTAGCTGTGCAACACTTCATTCAAGGAATATACACCGACATTTTGGGAAATTCACTTCTTTGCTTTCTTCGTGGGAGGTAGATGTTGATGTTTGAGATAAATTCTTCTCTGTGCTAACCCTGTAGAAGTGTCTCTGTGACGTATTTAGCTTAGTTTAGCACAAAGACTAGAAACAGAGGGAAACTGCTACCCTAGTTCCATCAGAAAAGCCATCTAACGACTTCACTGCTGTCATAAGTATGTTTTTTTTGTGTATTTAACACATGTAGAAATAGAAATGAGTGCCTTAATGAGTAGTTATTGTAAATGCATTTGATGTATTTACTGACAAATAACAGATAGGCCTGGGGACCTCACGCAGCATCCCAGCAGTCCTGTTCTCCTTGTGATTTTGCCGATTTCAGACACTTTCCCTTCTTTGAATAGAACCCAGGTGATCCTTCTATGTATTTTGGGCTTTCCAACTAACAAGTTACTGTAACAAGATTATTTTGGACCTATTGTAAAATGTAAATTTTCTCTTTTGGTGAAGGGTAGCTTTTTCTCCATTTTTAAACTAGCTAAACTAAGCCTAAGGATGACCTGGACCTGCTGTGCAGTCTATTTGTACTGACAGCACAAAGTCAATCTTTTTATCCAACTTGTGGTAAATCAGCAAAAAGGTGTGTTTCCCAAAATGTTCCAAAAATCTTGTTATGGCTTGTGACAGACACACATGCACACATACGATCACACACACGCACACATACACGGATAAGGAGAAACATCCTTTTCAGATTTTTGACAAACACATGACAGTATAAAATCAGAATGACATTAAAATGTTAAGTGTTAGACAGATGCATTAACTTCCCTCCATCTGTCAATTAATACATTACAACAATTAGTGAAATCTCGCAAAGAGCACATTCAATTATTTTTGTTGTGTTTTTAGGACCTGTGCATCCATGGAATTAATATCTCAGCTCTTGCTTAAGGCCACATATTAACTGTGAGTCTGTGAGTTTGTGTGTTGGGGGTGTACTGGATGTTTAATTCGTGGAAACAGTGTTTTATAGTGTTATAGTGTGATTGTGTTTAATTAGTTTAGCTACTAATAACTCTAGAAAAGGACTGTGAATGTTGGTGGTCTAAGACTGCCACCTACTGTGGCTGTCATTTGCAAACGGTAAGTATAACTCAGAATTATATTTCTATTCTCATTTTGAATACATACACTGACTTGTGCATATTGTATCACATCTTGAGGCCCCCAGGTCCTTAAAGACCTAGATCGGCGATTGTGTTGTTATTGGGGGCTGGGTAGCCTTTAGTTTGCGTGCCATAGCTCACATTACAAATACCTAATGCGGTATCAGCTGGTTAAATCTTTACAACACTATAACAGCATGCATCCTCCCATATCAATGCATTAAGAGCTCTTAAAATTCTATTCTATTTGGTGAAGTTTGATGACTGGTACAGAATGCAGATTGCCAGCTATGAGGATGGCTTGGTAGCATGGATTATACACTGCAGGTGTAGGTCGGTGTGATGTTGAAAAAACAGGCCTATGCAGACCAATGACCTAGATGCCATCTATTACCTTTATTAGTATAATGTCCAAAAGAATTTGGGGGTCAAACCAAAGGTTAATGAGCTGCGGGATGAATGAGGCACATTTAATTATTTTTAAGAAATACTGGCACTGCCAAGCCAATGTTTTAAAGAAACCAGTGTGTGCTGCCAGTAAAGCTGTGTGCTCCGCAAGTAAATGATGTTGGAAGCTAAACACACTTTGAATGAAATTACACGGTAAACACTGACTACATTCAAGTAGAATTTACTCAAGCATCCAAGATGTTTCAGGGACACAGGCAGTATACTCAGAGTCACAATTACTGATATAGGGGCCTTTCCAAACCCTCAGAGAATAAATTATAGACAGGGAAGGTGTGTGTGGGGATGCACTGGTCCACAGCAGATGTGTACCTGGGGATGTGAAGGCAGAGTGGACTGCAGAGGTGTTTTGTAAGTGGAGAGAAAACATGATGGTTTTGAACTTGGCCCTGGGGAGGCTCCAGGGTCCACATCACTGTACAGTTGTAATAATTACGCACGCACGCGCTCGCACGCACGCACGCACTTGCACCCACACAACCACAGTCTTAACAGTGAGTGATGCCTCTCCTCACTACCTACCACTCCACTTTTTTTCTGTAAGCCTCAGGGTATGTGACTGTGTGTGTATATGTTTCTATGTATGTGTGACTTTTATTTCCCATGTTAGCCAACCATGATGTGAGGAAATACTTTGCCCGCTTCATGTTCTGACATTACAGCTACACAGTCCCTCTTGCACTGCAGTCATTTTGATGCTTGTGTGTGTCTAAGTAAGCAAATGTGTGTGTCCCCGGATCTATTGTATGAGTGTGTCTCTGCGTGTATACAGTAATTCAAATGCAAGTCATATAGCACCACACATTTCTCTGCGGCACATTAAAGCCTATATAATGCCCCCAGTGTTACAGAGTGTGTTCCTCTCCAATTTGCCATATTTTCATGTGATGATTTTTCTACCTGTTATCTGCATCTCAGTCCTGATTCAACTTGCACTGCTGTCATTCAGTATGCTAGTTTTTCCAGTTCAGAGAGTTTGTATGTGTTTATGTGGGTGGGCTCAGCACCAGCCCTTTAACTGGCACTTCCTTACTCCATCTCCCAGCAAAAGCAAAATAACTACAACAATAATAAACTGGTTTACACACTTGGAGAGGATAAGATTTTCCATCGATGGCCTGGGTGAAATGTCTGATGAATGCTGGCTGGAGATTATTGTTTTATTATACTAGTTACCCAAATCTGTCATGTTAGCTTGGCATTTTGAGGACATTTGGATGAAGTTGGCCTATGGTTACAGTTGTGGTGGACAATATTTGGATGTACAGTTACAGCCATCTTACCCTCCTAAATCACAACATAGTGCAGCAACAGAAAATAGCTGAATTATTAAAAGCGTGAGAGTAAAATATAAGCTGTCAGTGAACGAATACTCCAAATAGAGAAAGCATGGCTCAGCAACACTAGATCTGTGTCCTTAATTCTTTGGTATTCTGGGTTTGGTGCAGTTTACTGAGATCATAAGTACTCCTGGGTAGTTTGAAATAGTTACACAGGTCTTGCTGTCATTTGGAACTTCCAACAGACAGCTTGAAGTTATCCATTTGAAATCCAGATACAGAATGCACACAGTATCATTCATCTGTTTATTACTATTATTACTACATATGACTTTATCATGTTACAAGAAGAAGTACTGTGTGTGCTTAACGTGGTGGACTGTTTGTTAAAAAATCTATAGATTGCTGAAAACATAATTACAGGGGTCATATTAAATGTTCACTTAATGTCAATATTTCTCACCAAGTGTAACAAGACTAAGAGTCTATATACATGCTAGGCTGTACTTAGGCACAGCTGGGCTTTAAGCTAAATGCTAACACAAGCATGGCAACATGGGATTGTCATTAGTTTAGCAGGTATTTGGTCAATGAAGTACTAGACACTTTTGACCTGATTATGGGGCAGGTCTAGTCAGTGGATCACCAAAGTGAGTACAATTCATCCTGAAGGTTCTATGAAAGACTGTATCAAGTTTCATGGCATCCAATAGATTTCACTCAAAATCATGAATGTCAAACTCACGAGGGCACTAGAGGAAAAGTCAGTCATCATCAAAGTCAGTGGGGTTTTTTCCCAGGGGACCATCAATGTCTGTACAAAACTTTATGTCCATCCCTCCAATAATTGTTGAGATATTTCAGCCTGGACCGTAGAAATTCATCTTTTTCTCATCAGCGGGTGGGATATTTTAAATCAGCAAACTTTTCTTATAATTTTCTAGATTTGGTGAAATAGCTTTCTGAGAAGCACTATTTGTGCGCTGATTCAGGCAGTCTGCACCGGTATGCCACATAAATGAGATTTCATATTAGCATAGTGATCAAGGCTCATGGCAACACTAATTCTTGATATGTCAAATTGGTTGATTGCTTGCCCCTGATTTAACAACAGTACGATCATTTGCTCTGTTTCTGGCATTGACAGTCAACTGCTTATATCAGCTGGTATGCCACTGACATGCTGCATACATCATTTACTAACTGTCAGTGTATACCTTCTGTATGAAATTGCCTTAACTTATGGAGAATTTCAGCTGCATTTGTATCTTTGGATTTCATCTACATGTGCCTTACCTTCTGCTTCCCCTTAAGTCCTTTTGAGACAAGGTGATAATTTTTCCCTGTCCATAAGATTGAAATGACTTGGTTCCATTTCATCTACAGCCTAAATCCCTGCCCCTACCACAAGCCTGTTCACTACATATGGAGTATTAGATTTTAATATGAGGTGTATCCCACCGTGAAGGGACATTTACATTTGTCATTATGTGCACTGCTGCAGGCTATGTCCCCATGTCCAGTAATGACAAGTTAATAGACTGCTTTGCAATGTGGAGCTAAACAGGAACTCACATCCATTATTAATCTCAGTCATTTAACTCTCCCCAAATTGCCATGATCATTTGGAGAATATTGCAATATGAGTCAATTTGTCAACAACATTATAATTTAAAATTGAATTATGCTACAATGACAAGGCAATCATGATCTGGTAATTATTACCTGATCCTGCTATGACAGGCTAATGATCACCTGTGTTCTTGTCAGTTACACAAATCAATGCCTCTTTATTGTTTCTTTGGCGCAAACACAGAGGCTGATTTAGCAGTTTTCAACATGGATTATAAATAAATGTGTACTGTCCCAAAACTAAATTATACTTCCAATAAAGGTAAAGGTAGTGTAATATTTAGTTTTAGGAACTTTTTATAACCCAAACGAAAATCTGGTAATTTTTCATTCCTGTATACTGACTGTGCACAGTATTTCATTAATTTCTTACCAAGGATCTTGAAGAAAATGCCCAAAATGCTCTCCCAAAATCTATGTTAATGACATGGGAGATGTACGTACATAATTCAAAGCAGAAAAGGGGCCATTTTCACTCCGAGTCTCCTCAACCTCCAACTCATGCATGTGGCATAACCTTTATTCCCCGATAACATATTTAGGTTTTCATTTCCCTGTAGCAAGCCAGCTAGCATGTGCCCCAGCCTGGCTATCATTTACAGAGACTCAGAAAGAGACACTAGAATGATCTTGTCCTGTCTGTCACTTCCCCAGTCTCTGCTTCCACTCATGACATGAACCCAGGTCAAGATCACAGTCAAAGGAAATATTGGGGTGGGAGGGTTGTTTCCACAGTCATCAAGGAAGACAAGCCAGTCCAGTCTAGTCCCGTTCAGACCAGTTCATTTGTGTTCATTTTTGTCTAGTGCAGTAAAAATTCAGATTGATTTGGTCTACTCTAGACATGTTCAAGCTATAATTCTCGTTTAATCTAGTTTAGTTAAATTTCTTTCTCAGTTTATTCAATTCAGTCTAGTCCTGTCCAGTCAAGGTTAGTTCAGGCCAGGCCATTTTAGGTCAGTGTGATAGTGACATCCAGTTTAGTTTTAAAGGTACTTCAGCAGACATTGGGCAATGAGTATTTTCAGCCAAGCATCATACCACATGGTCACTTGAGAGAGACCTCTTCAGGATGGAAAGTAAAATACTGTCAGAAATACCAAAGAGACAGAGGGATGACAACATGTGCTGTAACAGACAGACAACATGTGTCCTTTCTCAGTTTGCATCAATGGTCCTTCAAGCTGTACTGTATATGTCCCAGCAGTATAGCCTTGCATCTTTACATTATCCCACCAGCAGCACAGTGTGTTTATCTGTTCTTGGTATCTGCCTTCCTGTCCCTCAGCCCCCTGACAAGTCCATCATCTCTTCTCCTGCTGTGACAGCACAATCCTGATGTCTGTCACTTCTACAGGCCAAGCTGGGCCACACGCATACTTAACATACACACACACACATATATACAGCACCACACAGGAACAGGCAATCGCATCACACGCACACACAAACACTTTTTGTCGCAGGGGATTTTCGCCCACTCAAGGGCACAGCAGTGACACCTCATCATGAGCCAAATGAAGCAAGAGTGGCAAGGAGAAGGGGAGGAGAAGAGTAGAGATGGAGGGATGGATGGAGCGGAACGACAGAGCAATATGGAGGGGGATGAATGGAGCTATATGCCAGCGAGGCGACCGGCGTCGGGCGCCAGATTTCAGGGGCATGAAATAGGCTCTGGGAAACAGGAAGGGACAGACAGAGAGGGTGAGAGAAAGCGTGGGTGGGGAGCTAGGAGGGGTGGGTGATGTATAGTAAAAAGTAAAGAATGAAAAACCTGTTTTTGTAAATTCTATATAATATTTCCTCACATTTCCTCAAGTAGATACTACAAGTATGTTGATTGTTCCATTTGCTGCCAAATTTGCAATTTGTCAGTTCATAAGACAGAAGGCAACATTCGCAACTAGCAACATGTGGAAGGTGGCCAATTTAAAGGTCAGAAATATGTAATTGTGTCATGACAGTGTGTGACGGTCCCTTTTGACAAGTGTGATTCCTGATGCTTGTGTGAATTGCATTAGTGATTTGGTTGAAAATGTGCAAAAAAGATTGTTATTTATTCACACTGTCCAGATACTGTTTGGTTTGTAGAATGTTAAATATGCATTTTTGAAGCATTTGTATGTGCATTTAGCTCATGTGAATTCTGAATAAAAAATGGGGAGAGAGGTGGAGGAACTGAAAATGTAAATTGTCAAAA
Source organism: Coreoperca whiteheadi (assembly GCA_011952105.1). NCBI lineage: Eukaryota > Metazoa > Chordata > Actinopteri > Centrarchiformes > Sinipercidae > Coreoperca > Coreoperca whiteheadi. The sequence continues at coordinate 20,777,617 of CM022472.1, forward strand.
TAAAGAGCAAAAAGAAAAAAATTCCTTAGAAAGCGGCAAAGTGAATGTGTAAGAGAAATGAAGCAGAATGGGCCAAGGTCCTTGTCACCACCTGTCCCCGTCATTTAGAAGTGAGAGAGTGAAGGATAGAGAGAGATGGAGTGATGGAGAGGAGGAGAGAGGGCTGTGTTTCGCCTCAGAGAGCCACAGATGGAGAGTGATGATAATGCAGCAATAGACAGAGGACAGAGAGAGGAGGAGAGAGGGGTGAGAAGAAGGGAGAAGGAGAGAGAGTGGTAAGCATGGTGTACAGAAAGGTTTAGATAATGTAGAAAGTCAAAAATAGTGAAAGCTGAATACGGACAATACAACCTCTAAAAATGCCACAAAAATGACAGCTATCACTATCACTATCCCAAACCCTGGAGATTTGTATAAATCGTGCTGCAAGAGACATTGCAAACTGACTAGCATAAGCATGTGTCTTGTATCTAGTTTGATGCCCTATTAATTGCTGTTATGTAAATGCAGTCTGTTTCCACATATGTTATTTGGATAATGATCGGTCCGATCATTACCTTTGCATTGGCAGCTGGTATTCATTTGCATCTGTTTGCATTCTTTCACCATGATCAGACTTCATTTTTGTGTGTGTTTTGCAGGAAATAGGTTGAATGGAGGCATTATCAGCCATAACAAACATGGCATAGGGCACAGAGATCGGAGAATGAAGCCTGGATTCATCTTCATATGAAATGGACAGAGTCATGTTTTATCACTCTTTTGAAGGAGGCAACAGAAATAATGAACACAGCTACACTTTCCTCACTGAGGATGAGGAAAAGGAGTGATGACTGATGGGATCAAATTGTGCAGGAGTTCTTCAGTGAGTGGCTGGAAAACTTCAGAGTGAGGCTTCTACCCAGAAGGCCGGGCTCTCTCACAAATGAGAACAAAACCACAAAACAACCACATTGATTAGCTTTAAATACATATATATATATATATATATATATATATATATATATATGAGCTAGCAAATAGTATTAAAGTGTCATAATCTAGTAACAACGGTTTGCATCAAATGTGACACTTAAGTGGAATTCAGTGGAAGTGAGCTGGTAATCAGTGGTGGAAAAAGTATCAGATCTTTAATCTAAATAACAGCAGCTCTATAACAATGTCATACTATTTCCACCTTTGCTCCTGACAGACAGGAGCCATAATTACTGAGGCTTTGTCACTTAAATGCAATTATATGGCATTATTGGGAATTTGCTGACACAGTCTCTAGTGGCCTGAGCAACAGGATCAGGTATGATGTTTACCCTTACTTTCCAATAACACAATTCAATTCAATTTGGGTGATGAGGGATGATCTGGCGGTAACATGAAGAAGCTCCCGTGTTTGAACATCCATGACCCTAATGCAGCAGTGTCCACCACAGCTCTAGGGATGCTTTCATGTTGCTCCCCTTGTCATTGTGTACTGTGTGTGTACAGTATGTGCGCGTGTGGCGTGTGTTGCAAGGAGTTAATTAATCTTCCTCCCTTCAGAGATCAATAGAGTATAACGTAAAAAAGTTTAACAAAGCAGTAAGACACATGCACCCCCAGCGTGCTGTGAGACGCTTGTTAAACGTGCAGAGCCTGATCCATGTGCTGTTGCTCAAGCTTATTACTTCTGCACTTGTTTGCTCTGAAATAACTCTACATACTGTTTGTGTCACAAAAGAAGACGGGCAGCTCGTGAGCCTTTCATTCTTGAAATTGAAATGTGCTTTGTGGGAAAATAACTTCTTGACATGAAATAAACTTATTTTGATATTGTGATCTTGATGTTACTTTTATGTGGAGATGCTCTTGAGCTTGTCCTTACGCCTGCTTTTGATGCTTTGTGTGCATTCGTCTGTGCAGTGTGTATGTGTGTTAGTGAATTTGTGGGCATATGCCTGTATCTGAATGGTTTGATGTCAGGTGTTTGTTCTGTTTGTATGGGTTGAGCTTTTTCCATCCCTTACCAGCATGCCGCAAACAAATGTGAACTTGTAAAGACCGCAGGCATTCTCATATCAAAATCTCCACCATAATCTTTGAGTGTACAGCACTGCTGCTCTGTCCCAAAGTCACCCCGGCTTCTCTACAAACAAAGCACCTCGACAAGGTGATTTTTCCCCCCTCAGCAGCAAATGACAGCCACTTGGAATAACAAGCCTCTATCAAGATTTACAATTTAACAATTCTTCCTGTTGCATGTTGAGATGGACCGAACAGTGATTGTGCTGACAAACTGAAGAGGGAACGAGGCACAAATGTGCACATCAAGAGTGATTTGCATAGGACAAAGGCTTACTTGCAGAAAAACCCAAAGCTATGGAAAGCCGTTTGAGCATTTATTCCATATCCTTGATATCAAACTTAATTTTTAAATCACAACAAAAGCATTCTTTTTATTTAGACAAGTGGGGAGAGGGGAAGAGGAGCAAAAAAAAGAAATCCTTCCTGGTCCGGGTTAATTTAGTCTCTGAGGTCCGTGCTTCTCCGTTTGCCTAGGAGGGGCACACAAGAAACACAGAGAGGAAAAAAAAACCACACAGGAAAAATCAAAAGCATCAGTCTTACTTGGTTCTCTCACAGTGGCCCACCTGCCCTCTTACTTTCCTTCCCTCCCTACTGAGGCTGGAGAGGAGTCTTTTAACCCATGCTGGGTTGATTGCAGATTAGGTACAGCTGGTTCCCCCCATGCTTGAAGCATGTGGCGCATGAGGTATTGGTCATCTATTATGATCCCCAGCTGGCATGGGTTCCTGCAGACCTTGCTCTGGCTCCATCTCCTGGTGTTTGTTGACCCAAGCTGTGGCAAAACACCCCAGTGCTCGTGTGTGTACGCATGCCTTCATGGCTACAAAGTACAGGTGTTTGTTTGGGCCTATTTATGTCCATGTTAGGCTTAACATGAGGTAACCATCAGAGTTGTAAGTGCACCACCTTCTCTCTCTCTCTGCCACATATCCCCGCTTTTATTCCTTTCATTGACAGTTTCAGACCCATTCTCATTATTGGTGGCAAACAGAGCAAAGTGGGAAAAAAAAGAGTGAAATGGCTTTGATGTGGAATAGATACTTTACTATTCCTTTTGAGGGGCACGTCCTCAGAAATTGTGCTTTTTCATTTTTCCTTTCTTCCTTACTTTCTTTCTTTTCTTCTCTCCTGTTGCATACATTTTGTCTGTATTGATTTTTCTTCAGACATGAAAGAGGGCGCAGAGAGCGTCGTTATTGGATGGATTTGATGAGTGTGTGCTTCTACGTGTGTGTGTTTGACTCTCAGTTTTCATCTGTGTGTGTGCGTGCGTGTGTGTGTGTGCGTGCGTGTGTGTGTGTGCGTGCGTGCGAGCGTGTATGTGTTGCAGCCCTACACTTATGCCAGATTCCATTCAAGGGCGTTATGTCTTTACCGTCTTCCTTCCATTTGAAAGTGATGCCACAAAAAAAGAAGTGGCTTCTTTGAAAAAGCCTAAAGAGGTTTTTTTTTTTTTTAGTTTCACCATCATAAAGGGGCATTCATAGCGGTGGCATGCTTTACTCACCTCTCAGAGCCCGAGGTCTGAGAAACAAAATAGTGCTGATGCCTAGATGTGTATGGGAGCAAAGTGGGGGCTGCCTCTCAGAACAAAATAAAAGCAGAACATAGACTGCTCTGTCCTGCTTGTATTGGTTAAAAAGGAACTTGTGATTTTTGCTGTGTCTATCGATCTTTCTTTGTTACAGCAAAAATCACACATTCAGGCATGTAAAGATCTATACACCCCAGACACACCAGTCTGTACATATGGAGGTATTTCTCTCTCTGTTAGTGTATTTTACCCTCAAAACACACAACATACATATACCTACACACATACACATGGAAACTCCAATTCACCTCACACAATCATATATGAGTGATTGGAATGGTAAATTACTTCAATGCATGAGACTTTCATATTTCGTATATACATACACAGTACATGCACATGTAGAAGACACTTAGTGTGGAATATATTACATTGATGCCGCAGGATTCTCTGTACTCAAGTGAACACTAAAATGCCATGCTTTCTCATGAGTAGTAATAATACGAAGTGAATTAAAGAGACAGGGAAGAAGCAAGGTTGAAGAAATAGAGGAAGGGTGGTATAGGTCATGAAAAGAGAGAAAGAGAAAGCGCTGCATGCACCGAGGGAGAGCACTGCATGCAAACCACGAAACAGTGACACATTCCTGTGGATATACATAAAGTATATGAGTGTGTGTCAATGTGTGTGTGTGTGTGTGTGTGTGTGTGGAGGTGGTCAGGCAGTCAGGAACAGTGTCATCCTGTTGCTATGAGACAGCTGGTCTCACCAGAGGGGGTGAGAGAGGGAGAGAGAAAGAGAGAGAGAGAAAGAGGTTTGGCAGGGCCAGCTGTACACTTTTTAGAGCCCATTGGCACGATTTTCTTTTGAGGCCAAATTTTGGTCCCAATTATCATTTAGTAAACATGTTTTTTTTAAAAGCACTGTGTTTGTACAACGACAAATATAAAGAACAAACAGGAACATTTCAGCTGCAGAATGAATCCTGACTGTCATCTCGGCAGCAGAACTGTGACACAAATATGTGACTTTTTTTCTTTTTGTCACAGTCACTGTCAGCTTTTTTTGCATTCCAATAACATTTACATGCTCCACGTCATTTACTGTATGTTTCATAACTTTTGCTATTAGTACTATTACCCAAAACAAGATGTTTCCTTATCAAAAGAGAACAAAAATGAGATTTCTCAGCCAAATACCAGCCAAATTCACACTGAGGCAACCATTTCCTGCCAAATCACCCTTGAATGTGCCAGTATCTGGGTGGATTGGGTGGAAAATTCAACAAAAATTTATTTGGAAGCACCATGCATTAACAAAAGCATGTGCAATAAAACTGTTCTGACGCATCATTTTTGGGGAGCGTCTGTCTATCAGAAATACAAAGCTCATGAATTAGTGCTATTTAAGAGTGTAATGATCACTGACATGTAATGTAAACATTCATTATTTCTAAATTGGAAAATAAATTGAAAGATTCAAGCAGTTGCCCTTCTGCTTTCAGAAAACAACTGTGAAGGAAGGCTGGAGACAGAGGACGAAGAGAGGAGGAGCAAACAGAAATGGATAAAGAAGAGGAAAATCTGATGAAACTGGAAAAGCAGGAGAAGTGAATAATGATTAAAGGAGAGGAATAAGGAGAACAGAGAAAAAGGAAAAGAAGTAGGCAGTTAAGCAATATAACAAGTAAGTGCCTCCAAAAAGGCTATTTTCCAAAAATGGGCAAAGAGGTGGAGCTGATGAGGGCCGAATGAAGCCTGGTAGCTGAACCATCTAGTGGAAAGACCAAAACTGTATTTTGTACCAGGCTGTAAACATGAAGTTGGGCTTTTTAACATGGGGGGTATATGGGGATTCTCTTGCTTTTGGAGCCAGCCTCAAGCGGCCATATGACGAACCGCATATTTGGCACTGGTTTAATTTTTCAAGCCCAGAGGTTGCCGCTTGATCCTGATGCATCTGAGAGAATACACCAGTATCAAGACGCCGCTTGTGTATGGGCTAGACATTCATTCGTCATGTGTGTTGGCCTTTAGGGCCCAATTTTTTACTGTAAACTGGCAGTAAAGCAATTCCAAAAACATGGATTTTATGTGTTTCCTTAGGTGATGCACATTTTAGAGGCATTATGATTGCATACAAAAACAATGGTAAAACAGACTATGACTGTACTTCATTAACGTACAAGAGGCAAAAGGAGTCTGGAGGAAAATAACACAACATAGCCACAACATCACAAACACAAACTGACAAAACAGTCAATAAACGGGAATACTGTGATTGATTGGATCAGTTTGGATCAGATTGGATCACTAAATATTAAAGCACTAAATAAAAATATGTCTAATTGTCAAATAAGGAGTACAATAAAGTAGTAGTAAGTGTAAAACATGTTTTCATATATGGGAACAATACATGGGACCAATTCCCTTGTTCATAAAGATCATGTCTCTATTAGCTTCTGCTTCTATCAGGGCCACTGTCATCGGCTGTTGTTACTGTAGTTCTTCCAAATGTCTGAGTGGATGGGTTGAATATGAGTTCAAATTCTTGAAGGGACTGATAAATAAAGAGTTCAGATTTAAAGTGGGCGATAAAAAGAGGGAGAAGTAGGAGGGGGAGACAAAAATATAAAAGCAGAAAAACGATGAGAAGGGAGGAGAGAGGGGGAGATGGAGGGCTAGACGGCAAGCAACTGGGAAGTGAATTGGAGGATTTAAGGAAGAGAGAGAGTTTGTGTGTGTGTGTGTGTGTGTGTGTGTGTGTGTGTGTGTGTGTGTGTGTGCAGTTAAACTGTTGTGTTCATATCTCCCTCTCTCTTCCATCTCGAGCTGAAGGCAATAATATGATGATTGGGATATGATCTATATAGGTTTGGCCTTGAGCAGGGATTGCTGTCTGGTTAGACCGCACACACTTACACACACACGCACGCACACACACACACACACACAGTCCCGCTTTAATCTAGCATGCATTTAGACGAGACAGGCGATTTTGTCTTGTCCTGTAAATATGTCAGCCAGCGCCTCTCTCTCTCCCCTTTGTCTCATTTACTTTTCTGTCCATTCCAGCTCTCCATCTCACATCCCTCACTCCCTCCATCCTTCGCAGGTTTTTTTTCGTTCGCTCTTGTCTTCTTTCCTTCTCTTCCACCCCTTCCTTCTTTTCCATCTCATCTCTTCTTCTTGCCTTCCACCCCCTTTTCTGCCGTCCTGTTGTCCATTTATCTTCCTACCCGCACCTTGCACATACCACACGTGCACACACTGATGTGACGAAAAGGCCAAGTGCGTGCGTATAGGTGTGTGTGAGCCAAGATTCTGTCACAGCTTGAGTGGTCTGACTTTTCTTGGTCTGGATCAATGAACACAAAGAATGGTGTCCCTCACTGTAGAGAATGTGTGTGTGTTTGTGTGTGTGTGTGTTTGTGTGTGTGTGTGTGTGCTTCTTGTTTGGATTGAACTCCCCAAACAAGTATATCTAACATATTTCCTGTCAACACTGCGGTAGTTAGAAATGCTTTTTACTGAGTGCATGTCCATAATGTGTGTGTGTGTGTGTGTGTGCCTGTGTTAGTGTGTTTGAGTGTCGTGTGACCAGTGACCTATGTGGTTTGAGGCCTGTAGCAGTAATCCATGCTGGGGGCTGGAGGAAGGAGTGGGAGGGTGGTCGCTGTATGGATCAATATGTTAGCAGTGCACAGTTGTTCGCTGTCTCTCTCCCTCCTGCCGTCACTGCTGCCTCATCCCACCTTTTCTCTCTAGATCGCCATCTTTCCTTTTCTGCATCCCACCTATTCCCTCATTTGAATTCTGTCTTTCTCATTTTTCTTTTTCTACTCTTTCTCTGTCCCTTCATATTTCAACTCCGTCATTCCCCTCCCTTCTTTCCCTTTTTCCCCCTTTACTTCCCTTTACTTATCTTTCTCCGGCGCCAGCTTCCTTCCCCACATTCCTCTCCCATGGCCACTTGCCATTCCGTAAATCTATTTTTCTCACTCTAAATCACTCTCTTCATCACCTCCCGCCATCCTGCGTCTCTCTTTCTCTTTCTTCGGAGCCAGTCTCTGTCTTTCCTCCTCGCTCCTTCTCTCTCTCTCTTTCGAAGGCAGGAGTCTATTTCTGTGCATTACCAATCTGTCATTGCTGTCCCCTGACAAAGATTCTACTTCTCTCTCTCACTTTCTGTCTTAGATCAGTTCTGTAACTTCATTGGTATTTTGTATTTGGTATTGGAGTACAAAATGCAAATAAATGTGCTGTCCCTCTCCTCTCTCTCTTCTTCATTAAATATGTGTTACTTGAACAGTGTTACTAATGTACTCCTATAGCGTTTCTATAGGGACGTCCGATGTGTCTATGGTATTCAAAACTGTGTTTAAGGTGAGCTATAATAACTATGTCGGAGTGTATGACATTGTCAACAACAAAGCGTATGAACTTGAACAGGGGGACCCCTGACCCTTTTTGTTTTACCCATGACCACAATTTTCCCCTAACCTTAACCAAACCTTAAGAATAGGTGTGGCAGATCAGAAAACAGTCATGTAAAGCATGCATTTTGGAGGGCACTGACAAACAATGCGGTCGGTAGGGGGTGCAGGATCAGAATATATTCATATGGAAAGTGAACACAAACTGCCTATTTTATTGTTGGTACATCTATAAAATTCCTATGACATTAATAAATTATGACCACGATCGTCCCCTAACTTAACCCTGATGATGACGACGAATTTTCCCCTAACCTTAACAAAGTAGTAACTTTAACCCAAACTACCATGTCTCCCTAACCTTGAAAAAATATGTATTTTATAGTATTATTATTTATAATAATAAAAATGTCAATGCTTTTTAATGTTTTCTTTCACTTGCTTTCTCTCTTCTTAATCCATTGGCTTTGCACTGTAGAAAACCTTAAACACTCTTTTCTCTGTTATTTTACCCTCCTTCACTCTTTACTCTCCCTTATGTTGCTGTCCTCCATTCAAAGCGCTTTTGAGGAAAGAATGAAAAAAAAGATGCTTAATCAAAGGAATTTTTTGGATAAGTCATGACAACCCAAATCACTGATGACTAGTGCATACGCACCTGCTTGCAAGTGCACACACACGGACAAGTATAATGCACTTACAGGCACTTTCCCGTCTCATTCTCTTTTCTTTTCTTTTTTGTTGGTGGAAGATTCAAAGATTAGCCTGAGGCACTTTCTCTCCTTCAACGCCCCCACCCTCTAGTCTTCTCTCTCTTTCTCTGCCTATCTCTCTCCCTGAGACTATGATAGTGATTATTTAACTCCACAGATAAACCGATACTAAGATCTCTGAGTAAGACACACATGCGCATACAACACATGCATATGCACATACCTTGACACCCTTTCATCCCCCTCCTGTGCTTTTTCTCATCTCTCTCCTTCTGGTCTTCAGGGAAAGAGTTGCTTATGTTTTTTGATTTCAATCAAAAAGTCCCAAGCAATGTTCTCTCAATTTATTAGTCTTTCTGACATTCAACATGAATAAAGTGTTGCATAAAGATAAATATATATATATATCTATATATATATATATATATATATATATGTATGTATGTTGTTATTGTTTTGTTTATAATTTAAAAGAAGAAACCCTGATATTAGTCACTCTGGAGAGCCACAGTCAATATAACCTCTAGTGTTTGCCTTTTAAATATCATATTTCTGCCTCATATACAAACAGTTCCAGGCCTTATAAGCCTTTTTGTGCCTAAAGGCTCTAGGTTATAAAGGGTTTCTTTACTAGAACAACAAAAACATTTGGCAGAAACATTGACGTAATGAATCCAGGAGTATCCTTCATCTTTCTAAATGACTAAATGTTTGTCTGGCGTTTATTTTCCATATTCTAAATTAAAATAAGTATTTATTACGGCACATGCTATTAAGATGAAACCTTGATGATTTTAACAAAAATTAACTACAATTAATTTGTTATCACACAAAAAACACAAAAATGTACTAGCATAGCAGCCACAATGGTTACATCATTGTAACTTGGTTTCGTTCATACCCATGATATCCACTGAAGAACTCTGCTAAAGTTTTTGTTTTTCAACTTCTAGGTGTAATTTTGCCATCTAAGAAAATACCATGTGCTCTCTCTGTCCTGCTATTGTTTCAGCCTTCAAAAAGCTCCTCCGCTCCGACTCACCTCACTCTGTCGAGCTGGTGATATTTAACCCACATGGCTCTAGGGCTTATGGGAATTGGTGTTTGTTAAATATCACAAAAACAGAAATATGATATTACAATAACAATAAAATAACAATATTCCATTACTGAATAAAACAAATCTGGTCTAGACAAATTCAATGAAAGCCATGAGGAAGGCTAAGTTCCAAGGCTGGGTGTTTAGTGATTTGTGTAATTACACATGCCATTGTGATTTTTAATGAGGTTTTCTTACTTCTGGAACAGATCTGTATTTGGGTCTGCATGGCAGTAGTGTTTCATCGATCTACATCACATACAGTGTGGGAAAACATCGTCTGATTGTCAGTTGCAGGCAGCCAGTTTAAAAACGTTCCTCAGCAGCACAGGTGGATGTGATTGGACCATATGTAGATCAACCCGGGCCTCATACTGAGAATCTGTGTCTCACGGCTAATTCCTAAGTAGGACATGCAAGTTAAAAACAAATGCTAAGATAGATATTATTCATTTTGATGTGGTGAACTACTTTGTACATGACACCAGTATGTGGTCCAACCTGACGTTCATTAGGGAGTGTAAGTTGACATGGCAGATGCTGCATTCTCTCTGGCCTTCACCTGATTAAGACAGCTGAATCCGTGGTGTAAAAAGGGACACGAGGGAACAGTGTAACTCGGCTGCTGACTAAGGTCTTCGGCTATAAGGAGCTGTTTTAGAAGACACATTAATTCAGACTCCTTCAGCTGTAGTTCATGAGGAGGTGAGTACATTTATAATGAAATGCTTTCTTTTTAATTAGCTGTACAAACTGCATGTCAGCATGCCTTTGTTTCCAGTTGCTATAGCTTATCAAGCACAGCCCGACTCTTGTCATGTTTTGTCACAGGAAATGGAAGCCAGGCAACGAGCCCATCACTTTTTCCTCGTTTTTAAACTAATTTCAAGCATTTGATGACAAAAGGATCAATTTGTTTGTGGAAATTGGCTCAACGCTGTCAGCAGGGTGCTACTTCAGGGGCAATGAAGAAGGATATGGCTTCGAATGATAAAGTAAATCCTCCTCTTGTTCAAATGAAGTCTCTCTACACTGGAAGGAAGTAGCCACTCTACAGAAGGCACACGGAAGTTGGGGATCAGGGGAAGCATTAAAATCAATTAAAATCTAATTAAAATCAATTACCAAACTCACACTGTTTCTTAGCTCCCTAAATTTTTTCCCTACTTGTAAAGTTCCCTCTGTCCCTGCATCACTAGCTCCATCTTCCTTCACTCCATCCCTCCCACTCTCTGGCCTGGTATACAGTCCCTCTCGCCATCTCCCTGTGAAAATAGTAGCAAGGCCCTCCTCCCACACACTCGCTCACACACACATATGTTTTTATGGAGAAAGAGGAGAGGAGGAGGAGGAGGAGAGAAATGAAAATGAAGAAAGGGAAATATATCTGCACAGTTTGGTACATTTTTGTTATTTCCATTATCTGTCAATCAAATTATGTCTTCAGAACATGACCCATGCATCGGCATTGCTATTATTGGATGACACATACACATACATTTGTATCGGCATAAACAATATGTTGGCTGATGAGTAACAAGAAATTGCAGTACAGAAACAGCAAAGATTTCACGAGCACCCACAAGTTTATTTTTCACCTTTAAAATGTCCTCAGTATAATATTCACAGCTGTCAAATATAAACAATTAATTTTTGTGTTATGATGTTGATGTTAAAAAATGAATACCAACAAAATTATCATTATCTTTTTTGTTTGTGTCTAAAATATTAACAGTGGGGTCAGCCTCAAAAATCCAACGCTGGTCAGGCCCTACAAAACAGTCAAAGTTTTGAAACACACCTATTATAGGCCTAAATGATAGCCGTGATATATGGACCAGATTTAGCCAATAAAAGGTCTGTGAATGCTGGATGCTGACCAGTAACTGTAAAGGCTTTCAATAACTGTCTAGAGGTTAAATCACATTTGTGTTCAAATGAATGGCACTATAGGACAGCAAAGTTTAGAATGTTGAAAGAGAACCGATTTAGCATTGCACATTATTGGACTCACAACGGACAGTTGTGGACAACGGACAGTCAGTATCAAAATCGATGCAGCAGAACCAGCTATATGATCTTTTTTATTCCCCACATTCTTCTTCCATGTGAAAACCTGGTGCCTACCCGCAACGCAACTTGACTGCCAACAGTCAATTTGTGATTTGGGTGTGTTGTGCAAGCAGTTGCTAATATAGCCTCAATTCTCTAGCCTCGAGCAGAGATGAGGAACGGCCTACAGAAGTTTGGTAACCTCATTGTTTTCTAACTCCAAACCCCAAGATTTATTTTTTCGTTTTTACTTGAGGTCTTCAGATCCAACCGATGCTATTCAGCTGTTAAAATAACGTGACCTCCATGTGTTCCTAGGTTTGCTATTGACTGTGTGTATTGTGTGCACATGTGGGAGTGTTTCTGAAATTGGCCGTTTGTATGTGCATATGTGTGTGTGTGTGTGTGTGTGTGTGTTTGTGTGTATAGGAGATTATAGTCTTTCACCCATCTCTGAGCAGACAACACCCTTGGGCTCAGTTACCTATCCTGGTTCTTCCCACAGTTTGCATGGTAACAGCACACCATGGTTGCCTGTCCTGTTAATACTTATCTTACAGTAGCAAAACCGACCACACTCAGTCACACACACTCATTCACACAAATGTTGTCACATAGAAATTCTTTATGTTCCATCCTATGACACAACAGGACTGCATCCCTGTCCATTGAATCAGTCTCCAGCCTCAGATGTATATGCATCCCAACAGCTGGATACACAACAGTAATCATGTCAATTCAGAAATATCTTCCCGAGGTAACTGTGTGAGACAAGATGTTACTGACTTTGTGCAGTAGATATTTAGGAGCATTACAGAGCTCCCAGATGGTATTTTAGGTTACAACGATCAAAATGTAAACAAAAGAATTGCCTGACTTCCAAAGTTCAAAACACAGGATTCAACCCTGATATCACTCTCAAATTGATTGAGAGGTTCTTTAAAACAATGAGTATCACAGTAGACAAAAGCCTAATAACTAAGTAAAAATGTAGCAGAAAAAATACCTATAATACCTATATAAAAATAATAAGATGGAAAAAATGGATTGCCAATGATTCTTTATGTATGTGAATTCAGCTCAGAAAACTAACCGACACAACAAGCTGACTTTGTTTGGTAACTTAAGCTCATATTACCCACTTCATTATTGTAAATTGTTAACAGTTTAACAAATGCCCATTAAATGTGTGAATATAGTGTCTGAATCACATCTTGAGTCACTGTTTCACATTACATGTAATGGAGTAATTAGCACAAAGACTCACACACACATACATAACTATAGGTGGAATACATTCCCTCATTAGCTTTGGTCACTGAGTCACAAAACGTCAGGATTAATAACAATTAGAGAAAATGGTGCACCTTTGCATATTCTGAACATATGTATTCAGAAAAATACATTAAACCATTACAAAAAACAACATGTTGTTTCCAAAGCTTTTCAGCTGCATCTCGTGGACTTCATCACCAGATGGAGTTGCTCCTTTCTCATGGAGATTGTGTAATTGTTATCATTTGACCTACGGTAAGTATGGAATTTTGGTCATGTGATAACAGGTGGTCATATGTGTGGGGGAGATCCTAATTCCTGTCTCTGTTCAAGGATGGTCTTTGCCTTTGGATTTGAAAGTCCTCCTCAGTCTTTCTCCAGCTGTCCACTGACTCCTGGTTCCTATACAGATTCCATACTTAGGTCATGTGATAACAACTCAACCATCTCCATGACTGCTGAGCATGTCCATTCACTGAGGAAGGCCACGACATGTGGTTGAATGCTTTGGAAACAAGTTGGACCTTGTGTTGACAATTTCTTATTCACGGTCCTGTTTCCAACATCAAGAATGAATCTTCAAGCTCAGTATACTGAACCTCATTGTGTTCTGAAAGAGGAATTTTTCTTGTATACGCAGAGAACACACCATAGCACATGACCCCAGGCACCCCCTCAACCCATTCTTGACACTGCTCCCATCTGTTCGTAGATACTGATCCCTGGCCTAGAAATTGAGTTTTGTCCCCTCTGCCATAACATCACTCACCAAAATACACCAGTAACTTTCATGTATGGAGGTGCTCTGTGTATAGGTATGTGTGTATAAATGTGGGTGTGTCTTTCATGTAGTTATGTTGAGGTTTAGTATGTATTTATGTGAGGCTCTCATATCCTCATAAACTGTCATACCCAGTATAATAAACAGTATAAAGGCAAACTATTTACAGATATAATCAGTTTCTGATTGTATTTTAAATTGATTTTCATTTTCAATTGATTGAATTGACCCCAGACCTTGTGGACACTTACTTGATGATGTAAGCGGAGTCCAAATAGCAATCAGTCAGTGTCTATCTCAATCAGACCATATCCTGCCCGGACGCTGACTCCAGGAACTTCTCCTTTCAACTTATCTCTTTCACTTCCCCTTGTCTGCCTGCCAGACTGGAAGAAAGAGCAGTGGACTGGGCAAATGCCTCGGCCTCTACAGGGTATTCTGAGGTACACACACAGACACACGCACACACACACACACACACAAAGCCATGTGGTTTTTGTTTTAGAAACGGTTTCATCTTCAGCCTATTATTTACAGTCTGCTGGTGACAGTTCACTACACTGTATACAGATCTTGTGTGTTTGTTTGTGTGTGTGTTTGTGTGTGTGTGTGTGTGTGTGTGTGTGTGTGTGTGTGTGTGTGTGTGTGTGTGTGTGTGTGTGTGTGTGTGTGTGTGCGTGTGCGTGTGTGTGTGTGTGTGTGATGTAGCACTCAGCACCTTGTCTCTCAGTACTGATGTAGGCTTTCTATTTCTTTCAATACCAGAGACTGGAGAAAGTGCTCTTGGTTAAACTTTGGTACAAACATGCAGAATTGTGTGTGTTTGTGCTTGTTGAACCTCCTCAGTATTTGAAAATAGATTATGACTTTCGTTAGTGAATTAACATAAAGAACATTGGAAGTATGTTGCTCTCAAAAATTACAATATTTATTACAGTTTATTTTCTGGCCTGCAAAAATGAACAAAACACACAGAGCAAAAGACAAATGTACGTTGAGTGACAGAAAGGTAGACCCAGCACATTTCAAGCACAGTGCTCCTCCTCAAGCTGAACGAAAAAGGCTTGAAACTAGCTGCCCATTCCTATTTGCATATTTCAGTCACTGCTTTTTATCTTTTGCTCTGCACGTGCTTTTATCGATTTCTCCACATAAGACGTTCTAATAAATATTTTCATTATCTCATTTTCTCCCTTTTGAAGCCCCGTTTTCCCACTGTATGTTAGGCTACATGCTTACTTTAGTGGATCAAAATGAAGCAGAATGTACACATAGTACCACTGACAATATCAGCTCCACTGGGAGATGTTCAGGGCTTGTGTCTTGTTCAGAAGCACCGCAGCAGTCATTAATGGCAGTTATGTGATTCACAAATACCATGATATAGGGCAAAGAATGACACAGCAAGTAATATAACTAAGGTTAAATAGGTTGTAGGTTATCAAACTGCCGTGAAAGTTGCTGCTGCAAAGCTAATATCCAGAAAGGACGAGACGTTTCCCAGAGCCAGCACAGCTGCTCCAGACAGCGATACAACTCTCCTGTTACTATAGCAAACATTGCAACAATCTTGGCAAACTAGAAAGTAAGTTGAATGTCTGTGGGCAAGTCATTTAACGTTGCCTGACATGTAAATCATAGCAGGAATAGTGTTGTGTACAGAGCCGGGGCTGTGTACAAACACCAGATTTTGTTTCAGTGCACACTCTGAACGGACAGCTAGCGGACCGTGGATTTGACAAAAAGACATGTACTGGATTAGAATTGCATAGCCCACCTTTAAGTAAGGAGGGAGGAGCTCATGTTCCTTTGAGTTGAAATGAATTGCCTCAGCAGTTTGGGGATTTGAACAACCCGCCTGCTTATCATAAAACCTTAATTACGGATTGCTTCCAACTTAAATCTTTATGGTTGTTAAACATTCACTCTGTATTTAGTTTGTCGCAGTTTCTTGGGTTTATTTATTTATCTATTTATTTCTGAATGTTGAGTTATTTTGAGCTGGGCATCCAAGGTGCCCCAAAATGCAAAATCAGAGACAGAAGTGAAAGAAGTTTAAATTAAAAGCAGGTGCCACAAGCTCCTTTGTCAATAGACAGCTTAATGTTTTAAAGCCATGGCTTTCTTCCCACCATAACAAAGAACCTCCAATAGCTGCATTTGCTGTGTTAGTGTCTCAATGGTTAAATGTACTTTTTGTTTTATTAGCATTCAAAAATCCCTGGTTTATGTTTGTGCTGAAACTGTATTGATGATCATCCAATCATACTTCAACATTTTGGGGTGGTACACATCTCTGTTATGAATGGTGCCAGCTTAAAAATGTTGCCTATTTAACAAATCCAAATGTGCTTGTCTTGGAAGATGCTGTGAAGTAGCACATTTGGATTTCACATAATATTAATTATTGAATTAACAGGGCAATGTGTGAATGTGTAAGCTTGTTGAAGTTGTGGTTGATTAAAGCACATTTGTTGGACAGGCACTGATGACTGAAGTCAAAGCCAAAGTATGCAAATACAGTAATTAGCATCTTTGTCATGAATACGAGCACAAGACAGCTCTATTGAGTCCAACCAATGACAATCCAGGACAAAATGGGTCCATTTTTTTTTTTCTTTTAATGCAAATGCAAACTGTCCCTTTAAGGCTCATTCAGCCTGTCCTGCCAAGATAGGGGCTATAATGTAAGGTATGATAGAATTATCAATCTGCTTAATTAGGACCATAATATATAACATTTCTATCCATTTGATTTCTATCACTGACTTAATGTTACAGAGCTCTTTTGATCATCTTTCTAATCATCTCCATTAGTCCAGCGTCAAAGACCCACTATATTTGCCTCTTTTGACTGTTGCGGCCAATTAGAAACTTCTATCCTGGCCTTGGTGCAGTATCGTTATCAGTCAATAGTGTATTTAAATGTAACTCTGGACAGTGCAGGCAATTCCTTATATTTAACCAAGTACAACATTTACTGAAGAATACGACTGTAGAGAGTTTGTAGAGATTGTAGAAAGTCTTTGCAGTTATACTCTCTCCATTTCCCTCTCTCGTTTCTATTGATGAGCAGAGTGAGTCTCAGTACGTCAATAAGATCTCCAGTAAGAACTCTTCTATTGATTATACAGCCTGGATGAGAGGGTTGCTGAACAAGAGCAAGAAAGGAGGGAAGCAGAAGACAGAGAAAAGACTTCACTGAAGACAGAGTGCCCCCCCCTCCTTTCCTCCCTCCCTTCCATTTTTACTTTGTGAGGGGGAAGCCAGATCTGGCCAAGTACATCAAAGGCCATCCAGGATTTTGCCTTTTTCATTGCCCTTTTATTAAAGTAACTGACGAGAGAGAATATCGAGTGATGAAGGGACGAAGACAGGAGATGGGAGGAGGAGATGAGATTAGAAGGAGGGGGAGTAGAAATGAGAAGAAAGGAGAGGAAGGGAAGATCAGATAAGAGAAGAAGGTTGAGGATAAGAGACTGTAAATCTAACCAGTACACATTGTGTTTGTTTCTTTGTGTGAAAATAATTACAGTAATAGGTAATTATTTCCAAATTAATATGAAGTAAAATTTACAGAGATTTTTTCAAAGCTTAGACCAGAGATTTTGAAACTGTGAGGCACACCTCTCCAGGAGTACATTGGAGAAGGGGAAGCTTGGAGGGAGACGAGGGAGTAAAGTGAGGCAAAGATACTGAATGAGATGAAATTGTATATTTTGAGTCAAAAATCAAACCTTCTCTGATTCATTACTCACTCAAATCTGAACATACAGACACGATACACGTATGTTTAGATTCAGTGTGACTTACACTTTCCGGGGATATCATCTCTGATGTCCATTGCAAATAAATGTATGCTTAGAAATCATAGAAAACAGACGCTCCTTAACTTGCCTGAGAATCATCATGTAATCAAAGTAATCCAATGATAGTTTTCTGGGTACACATGGGAACAGTGCAAACAGGAATTGCTTATAGCTATATAGGCGTACTTTTAATAGTGCCAATTTGACAAAATGAAAACTAATATAGGCGAAAGAAAACAGGTCTTAAGTTTTAGCCCACAGCTAACTAAATACATCCATGGCAACATTATACTGCCTGTTTACATTCCCAAAATAATTATGGGAACTGTAGTTCCAAAACCTAGAGCATGATTATCCCTCAAATAGAATTAAGACAAAGCAATAATATGAGTGACAAAGTCCATTAATACTGACAATGCAAAACAAAACAAAAATATGTTTTTACATTACTAAGGCTCAAAATGTCCCTCAGCATGATCCTTATATTACTCAGACACTGATACTTTCATATACAGATATTTGCAATCTGTTGAAAAGCTGTGGACAGAGGCAAAAAAACTCAAACAATTTTAAACTGCTTCAGTGGGGTACGAGCGGGCACAGTTTTCTCAATTTTGTCTCAGGGGCCGCAGTGTCAGACTTTGAAAACCCCTAGCTTAGACCATCACTCTTACAAGTAAATGCTTGCTCTCATTTTGTAACTGTACTTGAAGGATGACCAAGTAAAGTTTATTAACAGTTCAGTTGTTGCTCACTGTCTCTCTGTCTGCTCATATTTATTTATTTTTTTCTCCCATTTTTTCTGCTCCGTCACTTCTTCTTACTGAGACTTGGCTTGATGAAACTGGTAGCAAAGAACTGATTGAAGCTTCACGATCAAGTGTTTCATTATCACACTGTACCAGGTCTAACAAGAAGGGTGGTGGAGTTGCAGCTATATTTTCAGATATTTTATCATCTAAAAACATCTAATTTGGTTCCTACTCTACTTTTGAGTATTCAGCTCTGGTAATCAGATCTGTATGCCGTGTGCTCATGGTTTACTGCCCTCCAAGACTTTAAAAGTTAAAAGTTAATTCCTGGTAAAACAAAAGCACCTTGGATGAATGTGAAACGAGTGAGGGCACTAAAACGAACCTGCCACAAATCTGAGCACAAGTGGCGTGAGACCAAATTACAGGTTATAATATCTGTAAGGACATGCTCTATAAATATAACAATGAAATGAAAATGTCTGGAAAGCATTACTTTTCTTAATTGATTATCAAAAATTTTAATAATTCTAACTTTATATTTTGCACAATTGATCAACTGGTTAATCCTTGTAGACCGATACCTGAACAGCTCCACAATTCAAAGAAATGTAATGAATTTGCCTTATTCTTAAAATACAAAATTTCCAATCTTAGGAATAACATTGTGGCTTCCTCTGCTGATGGGTATGACCACCATGTTACCAGCACTCTGTCCAACTTCACCCCTATGCAACAAAGTGAACTAAAAGAACACAATAATTACAGCAATTAAGCTCTGCAACATATGCTCTTGACGTGATGCCTACTAAGTTGTTCAACAATGTTTTCAACTGTTTGGTAGATGATGTTCTTGATATTGTTAATGCCTCCGTACTCTCTGGAATGTTTCCCCCATGTCTTAAACGTGCTATTGTTACACCGCTGTTGAAAAAGAGTTATCTTGATCCATTTGTTTACAAGAACTACAGACCAATCTTAAAACTTCCATAACCTGGGAAATATTCTTCAAAAGGTTGTTTACCAACAATTACATGTGTATCTAACAATTTATTTGATGAAGTCAGCATTCCATATCTAGTCCCACAAGAGTCAATTCTTGGTCCACTGCTGTTTAACTTCAGCAATACAAAATTTCATATCATTATTATACTGATGACAAACAGATATACATATGTGTTTCAGCCAACTCCCCCAGCCACATCCATTGTCCAGTGCATTGTTGATATCAAGTATTGGATGGCCAAACACTTTTAACAGCTAAATTTGGACAAAACAGAGATTATTTTAGTAGGTCGCAAGGCTTTGGGGAACCAGATTCACTCTTTATTTAGATGCTGATCTTAACTTCCAGAAGCACATATCTAATATCTCCAAGGCTGCTTTTTATCATTTTAGAAATATATCTAAAGTTTGATGCTTCCTGCCACAGTCAGACTCTGAAAAACTGCTTCATGCTTTTATTTTCAGTAGATTCGGTTTCCGTAATGCACTTTTTGCTGGACTGAAAAAGCAGGCGTTACATAAACTCCAGCTTATTCAGAGTGGTGTAGCCAGAGGTTTGAACACATCACCCCTATTTTAACTTCTCTTCACTGGCTCCCAGTTAAACAAAGATTTGATTTTAAAATACTTTAAAATCGCTCCTTCCTACTTCTCTGACATTCTTACTGAATACACTCCGGTTAGATCACATTGTCTAATTTGCTGTGATACCTTGGTATAATTACTCAAAACAAATGAGACCATGGTGAAGACTGTTTCTAGCTTATTTCCAAAGTTTTAATGTTGCTACAGCAGAGACAATTGATACATTGTTACATTTCCTTAACATTAACACTGAACCCCAGTCACAAAAGTCCCTTCCTCCAGTGCTTTCTTTGACAGGCCAATCTTTTGATCTTTTGGAAAAACATTAAGGTTGTTTCCAATAGCAATGAAGCCATACAGTGAAGGTTGCCTGTTTGCAGATTCAAAAATGAATGTCACAGTAAAATCTTCACATGTATAACATGCTGGAGAAGCATTCTTGACCTCTGTGGTAGAGCAGCAGGCTCATTAGTAAAATGTATTAGGAGCTCGACCAGATCTTAGACCAAAATGAGTTGCCTTTTTTGCAGATGTGTACCCCTCAAGGTGAGAGCAACAGTTCACATGAAGCAACAGACAAATTATATTTACGCACAATTCTGTGATCTACTTTAATGGGTGTATATTTGTGAGACTGAAGCATCTGGAGCAAAAACATGAAAAGGCAGACTGTCCCAGTCAACAGAGACATATTAAGGTGATCAGCATGGCTGTTTTCTTACTACACCGTGACAGATTTAAAGAACAAGAAATGTGAGACAAAAAATGTAGGTTGCCCAAAACTGTTACAAATCCCTTTTGAAAAATACAGCTGTTTTATAGGCTTGGTTAGATTGAGGAAAAGATCATGATTTGCGTTAAAATAAGTACTTTGTTAAGGTTAGGGGACCTTCGTCATCCTGGTTACAATAATAAACACTTGGTTAAGGCAAGGGAGTGAGCATGGACAGGCTTTAAAAAAAATTTTGACTCACAATTGGAAACGTGGAATGACCAGTGGTCTCCCATGTTAGAGTCCGATGTTTCGTTGACCCAGCCACCAGAACAAATTAGATGAAGCAGTGTACGTCTGCAAATGCTATGCTGGTGTCAAATCATGCTAGTTTCACATGCTGGATTTTCAAAAAATGTTATTTTTTCAGGAAATGCAGATTCATATCTTTACCTGCTAATGCTTATGGCAATAGCAGGTGGCCCTGTGACTTCTCCAAAATTCTCATTGTGTTTGGGCCATCAGTACAAGTCAGGCTTTTGTAGGCACACATTGCATGGTTAGGAAATGGATCAAACATTATTTGCAATTTAATTAGAAACCACACACACTCCCATGTCTCTGTTTGACCAACTCTTACAAATAATAAAATAATATCATTTTTTTCAAAGCTGTTTTTCAATGGGTAGAAAACCTTGCCTTGCAATTGGGAACGTTGTCAGATGATGTACATGAGACACAAGCAGCTGCCTGTATTCACCCCTCTATGTTTCATTTATGATAATAGCCATATCTGAGATATATGTAATCCCTACCAAAGGCTAATCAGGCTACAGGACCATAAAGTTAAATTACTGACTCAATCCGTTGCTGCATTTCTGCTTAGTTGGCTTTACTGTTCATTGAGCATGATAGCAATCCTGCTTTGTGTGTATAATAGACATCAAATGAAACACCAATTAATACATCAGCTCAAAAAAAATTGGATGTATAAAAAAGAGAGCTGATTGCTTTTCATTTCTGTGTTATTGTGCACTATTGTCGAACAACCACAGTAGCATTTTTGTTGATTCAGCAAAGCCATCATAGATGTATTGCTGCTGTCGTTTGTAGAAAAGGAGAGATTCTTTATTTTATCTCAGATTAATTGATTGTTCACAGAGCGTGAAAAAGAGTTCACTTAAAGACAAACCGACAAACACAAGCCTCGCTAGCTGCTGTGAATTCCTAGATATGTCGCTGTGACGTCAACTTGAGAGAGCCTTTGTTTCATTTCTGCCTAATTACTTGGTATTTATTTTTCATGATGCCTGATGGGGCTCCCACTGATCTAACACTTGTTTGACACATCAATAAACACACCCAGCTTTCCAATGTGACCACAGGGATGCTTCAGAGTCAACAATAAAGATCTGATTCTATTTAGTTATATGTAATTACCTATTCTTCATGCTTCACAAAGCCTGATTGCAACCAATCAACCACACGAGATGGTGATCTTTTTCTTTGAGTACATGAGTTTTCTTATTCTATTTCTTCATCTGTGTGAATTAGAATTACATCGTATTACATTCTTTATGAACAATTAGTAGCTATTTGTGTCAAAAATAAAAAGCATTTTTTGAAAGCTGAACAGTAATGGATGTGATAGAAATTCCAAAAAACAACTTCCTTTGTTCTTTTTCTTCAGCATTTTTGCTAATCATCTTGTTGTTTTGTCACATGGTTAAATGCATAATCCAGCAGTCATACTCATCATGATTACTTTGTCATTATTGCACATTTGTCAGCAACAGAAGAGCTGATTCCATCTAATGGTTTCCGATATGTTTTAATTATTAATGCAGCTCTACGACATTCTTGCATACCTGATATTGACAACTTGAGACAGTTGAGTTGCTGACGGGTGCTTTAAATAGCATTGCACTGAACAGCAATACCACAGGCTTTATGATTGCCAGTGAAATATTCTGAATTTTTTACCATGTGGTAAGGTTTACAGGCTAATTTTTCAGCACAGTATGATACTTACAGTAAAGTCTTCTACATCAGACATAAAGTATCACTCTTAGAGCTCACAAAAAGTGAATAACGAGCAGAAATAATGTCTTTTTGAATCGTACTTTTATACTTAATACATGACAAAATTAGATTGAGAATTAGAGAATGAGATGGTAAGTAGTAGCAGAGTTCTGTATCTTCTGAGCATGCACTTAAAGCATTTATAGATGTAGAGAAATATATTCTTTTGGAAGACAACCTCACGAATGAAACGACATAACTAACACTGAATTTCACTGAGTTTGACTGCATGTCCTTTTGACCTGATTATAACAGCAATAATGATTGCTTTTAAGAATAGAGTAGTCATAATGGAACCTCTTGGAAGTGGAATACTAATAAGGTGGTATTCAATCTGGCAGCAATTTTTGGTTTCATTTGTCTAAAATGTTAGGAGTTTTGGGATACATCCAGTTTCATCCACTTTACTTTTACGATTTATGGGGATGGTTTCAGCCTGTGGACTTAAAATCCCCTAAAAACTCTTCTTTTCTTGACAGTGATAAACATGACTGGAGTCAAGGACAAAGTTTACCTTAAATAGATGTAGGTTAATTAGAATGTCATGTGGATATATGAAATCCATCAAGACCAAGTTCACCCTCCTCTTTATATGCAATTTAGAGTTTAGTAACATTTTTGCCTTCTTAATTCCACATCATCATTTTTAAGTGAATATAAGATATAAAAAAAAAATACGAGCTTTCTAAGAAAAAGTAATAGAACTTGCTTTTCTGTAACTGTAATTGATCTGTCTTTTATGCCGGTGCATGTTTGCCTTAGGATTTTACATCATTTCATATTCAGTGTGATGTGACTTCACAGACTTTGTCAAATTTAAGTCCTAATGTGAGTTAAGAGCAACTACAGCGAATGTTAGTTTTCACCCCAGCGTGGAGGAAACAGACAGCTTTGAAGTAATGCTGGACTTCACCCATGATGTGTTTTTTTATACTCAAGGATTTCTGCACCTTCTCTCTCCCACTTTTAGAGTGGAGGCATGTATCACAGACACACACACACACACACACACACACACACACACAAACACACACACTTACACTAACTCTCAGGATAGTGGCGTTCTAGAGGCTGTGGAGTGATGACAGTCAGAGGATGAATGACCCAGCAGAATATCACTGAGCTGACACTCTGATAATTGCATGCCAATCTCACACACTCTCATTTCCGCCATCGACACACATAAACACGCACAAACACACCATGTAAGCTGGGTTGAATGAGATGAAGCACATGCATACACACACAGATCACAGACAACCATGACTGCTCGTGCTCGAATGCACTTAACACATGTGCACTCATTCCACACCAAAAAATCAACTGTATTCAGTGTGGTTTTGGTATGAGCAAATTTTGACAGCATAGCAGACACACACACACACACACACACACACACACACACACACTGGCTTGACGTATTTTCCGCAATGCGTCTCTCCAAATTCCTAACTGTGTTCATTTACTAGCAGAGGTCTCATCAAACTTTAACCAGGCAGCATAAACAGCTTCAAATGGAATAAAACACCACAGCCAGTTACACTGGGACCACAGACACGCACACACATCACACAAACAGACACACATACAGTACGTACACTCAACACACAAATTGTAGATTTAAAGACATAAACATGAATGGAAACATGCACACACTAATACACACACACAGGCTTCCACAGCACAGTGAGAGTTGAGAAGGAAGAAGAATGCAGATGTTAATATTCAGAGTAGTCAATCTCATACCAGCTGTCATTATTGCTGTGTGTTTGTGTGTGTGTATGTAATTGAGAGACAATGTGAAACAGTTGAGAGGATGTCTCCCATCAGCTTGTGTGCTTTTGAATTGTTTTATTTCCTGCATTGCTCACTATAATTTGGTGCCACACTCACAGCTCAAGCTTTTATTGTTTCCGTCTCTTCCCCTTTCCTCTTGTTTTCTCCCAAAAAGCCTCAGTTTTGTTTTCTCTATCTCACCCATTCTGTCTTTCTGACTCACTAGCGTCTTATCAGGGACGAAGACAATCCTGCACTGTGATTGGTGAGTTCCTGCCTAACGTTCAGCCAATAGTGTGCCAGTGTCCCATTAAGAGGCCATCTCATTAATCACCACTGAACTCATTTACCCAGGGGCCCTCCTTTATTGATGTCTGGCTCTTTAGAAGCCTATTGGCCCCCCTTTGTGACTTAGGGGAGAACATATGATTGGTTGTCCTAGAGGTGAAGGTGGACATCCATTGGCTGTCATGTTCAATGCAGGATGTTTCTGAATATGAAAGACTCCCCTTACCTGTCAAATCGGTCCTGCTCACTTGTTTCAAGGCATCTGGTTGAAACATGACACACTGTTTGGGTGGGGTTTGCAGTCATTTTAATGCTGCATTCATTTCAGATGACACAAACGGGCATCAAACCACAACTCTGAAGTGTCAACATGGTATATCTTTTTAAAAGTCATCGAAACATTGTGTGAACTGAGTTTAGATTTAGATTTTTTTAGATTAGTTTTTCTTCCGCCTATCATACATTTGTCAATAGTTAATGTCAGTCAGTCAGTCAGTCATTTTCTTCCGCTTGTTCCCGTTAGGGGTCGCGGATGACTGGAGCCTATACCAGTGGCTTCAGGCCTTAGGCGGGGTACACCCTGGACAGTGGCCAACTCAATAGTTAATGTGAACTGCACAAAGTTCCTGAATTCCTTAATTGATATCATTCTCCAGTGTATTTCTTGTTGGTGACATTATAACAACTCTAAACACATCAGGAGTTTATTACTTAAACCATCTGATATTTCAAATTTAAAAGGTGACAAGTTTTTCTAGGAGTACATTTGTCTGCGCCTAATAAGACCAGTGAGTCCACCCCTCAGTAATGTCAAAATAATATTGATAGTACTTTGTTACTGAAGAAAACTTCTAATGTTAGGATTCTCAGGCAAGTTATGCTTTCTGAGTATTTTGTGGACGTATTTTTTGGCTCTTAGGAGTATGAATATCCTATGAAGGGATGCTGTGTTTCAAAATAGTTTGGGAACTTCTGGTCTGCAGTATGTGCTCACACAGTACATAAACAGACTTTACACCACATTGATTACTAAATTCATTCTGTGCTCACTGAGCTGGTTTATTAAATGATTATGAGTTAGTGTGTTATTATTTTAAGCTGACATAAAATTCCTTTTCACCAAATCATCTTTTTGAATGATTAAAATGGCTCATGACCACCAGCTGCTTGCAGCTGCACTTCAGTTTAGCATATTGTTTTTGATGTTATATTAATACAACAGCTTCCCTTCTTATAATTTGTCATGTTTAACCGTGGCCTCATATTGCAAGTTTATTGGACTGCATTACTGTGCTTTCTAGAGTCAGGCCAGCCGTGTAACAGGAGTAGCTGCACTCTTTCTTTTGCGACAGGAAGTTCTGCAGTGTGAAGGCACAAGTAAAGGTTACTGAAAAATGTCCTACAATGTGCAAGAAGAGATAGAGAAGGAGATGGGGAAAGCTGGGTGTTTTGATCTGCTGAGGGAATGTAGCCAGGTAAATGCTGAAAAGAAAAAGAAAATAGATATCACTATGGAACCATGCCGAGGAATATTAGGAAAGGACATTGAAAAGTCAGTGATCCACTTAAGGGGCCAGATAAAGACACTATATAGATTTTGGGTTTGAACATAGGGTAAGAATGCACCTTTTTCTTTTATGCACCCAATTCGAGCCTCAAGTGTGGAAGGACTAAATGACTGTGATATGTCATAGTGAGACAACAACAGCAAGACACTTTCCAGTTTTGATTTGCCTTTGTAAGTCATACCTTCATATCACTAATGTGTCTTACCCCCCATCTGCTACAATTATGCACCTGTGTTGAAATGTATTGCACCTGATTCAAAAGGGACTCAGCTTTAAGTTCAGTACTGCAGTGATACTTCTTCATGTTGGTCTATATCCTATATGACACAAATATTTCCAAACATGACCAAGCATAGTTTGAATATCTTCGCTGCTTCTTAAATGGAGGCTGTTTAATCCATTCAACTCCTCAGCTGAAATTACTCGTTGTATAATTCACTTTATTGTTTGGCAGAGTCCCATCATATGAAGTCTGCGTTTGTTTTCAGTCCAGCTGGCTCACTGGTTTGGCTTACCTGTCTGATGTAACTCAATGTAACCACTGACTTCACTGTGCCACCATATGGCACTCAGGTATTTGTGTGGGAGAGAGAGAGTAATGCAGGTGACTAACTATGACTAATTTCATAATTATAAAAGTAAGTAGTGTTTTGGTCTTCATTTTTTTGTATTATAGCAGTTATGGCCACGTGGCTGACTGCAAAGTGACTAACCGTGTTGGTTTGAAAGAATGCTCAGAGTAAAGTCTAGAGAAAAGGTCAGGGGAGTTTGTTTGCATGTGAAGTAATGTGTTAAAGCAGACATGAATACATTTCTACACTGTGACATCTCGCCGTATGAGGTAATGAGGCGGCTTTGCCCTTAGAGAAAAGGTAAGCTGTAGTGTTTTGTCAAGCAGCAGATTTGTTGAAACCTCAGGGTTAGCGCTGTGTGACTCAGCTGGGCCCTTATGAGGAAAGCTTGAGGACCAGGACTCCCATGCAGATTTGATCTTCTGTCTCCAGCAGCTTGAAAAAAAGAACTACTCTGAAACAACTCTCTCATCTCTACTCTTTCATTGTTGCTTTGTTTATGTGTGTCATCTCCTAAGCAGACCACAAGGTCTAGGATGCTGCATTAATATGGGTGACCCAAGGTGAGACCATGCTAACTAAATGTACAGTGCACCCTTGATTTTAATTTTGTTATATAATTTTATTCAATATCCCTTACCACTTTATGATTTCTAAATGGTAAAAATGTTAAATGGACTGAATTTATAGAGCACTTTTCTACCTTATTGACACAACTTGGGCTTCAGTGTCTTGCTCAAAGAAACTTTGCCACATGGAGTCAGAAAACCAACAGCCCTGCAATTACTGGACAACCCACTTTACCTCCTGAGCCACAGCTATCCTTAAAGAAACATTGCACAATCTCAATCTTGTCCTCCCTGTCCTCCCTCTTGCTTTGTTTTACACGTGAACATTTTCAACTTAACCTCACAAATTCTGGGTGTATGTCGTGGAAAGCAATGAACACACTCTGCATTTGCATTATTTACCAGCCCATTAGATAGAAACCTCACATGTCTAAGCACATCACAACTGTGGAAAGTGATGGATGAATTTGCAGCTCTCTTTGACTGCTTTAAGAAATGCCTTTGTCTCTTATTTTTTTAAACATCCAAAAATAGGTGCTAATCTATTAAAAATCTGGAATGTGTGGCTGTTATTTTTATGCTACCTTTGTGGAGGAATGTTTCACTTGTAGTTTATAACTGTTTCCATTTATTCCTCTTCCTCAGCTTAAATATCACATTTGTAAATGTGCAAATAATGTGCAAATACTCCTGTCTGCAATATATGTTTCAGCTTGCTTGCAAGCTCCTTGTGTCAAATGTCACATCTGCCTGTTTAAATGGCACTGACTTCACTTAACACAGAGACACTGCAGGGTCCCACTTCTACTTTTTCTACTTTAATACAATGGTCGCTGTGTGTCGCGAGGAAAAGCACACTCTCAAATGTACTAAAACGTACACATACGACAGAAATCACTGACAGACTCATTTTCTCTTTTTCGGCCCTTTTCTCTTTTTTGTGACACGTACACACACACACACACACAGCGTGGCTCAGCATTTCTCTCTGTGTTAAAGCTCAGGTCCACTTGGCCTGAAGTGAGTCTTTCTCAGCAGCTGCTCAGGTCTCCATCAAAATCAATACAGAGAATTGGTCTACTGAATCCTCAGGGAAAGTTACATTATGGGAGTGTGTCTGTGTGCGTGTGCGTGTGAGTGTGTCAGGGGACATGGTATTGAGTCCAGGAGGCAGGAGTGAAGAGAGTAAGCTTACTGGATGCCATAATGGATTCATGTTCACACTCCTCCTCCCCCTTACTCTCGCCTTGCAACTCTTGAGATGACCTCACCTCCTCGGACTCCAGTCTTAAGACCTTAAGCTGTCTAATCTCCTCCTCTCCTCACTCTCATCTCCTCCTCTCCCAGTCCACCTTGGTCTACTCCCTGTACTCCCTCCTCTTGTCCCTTTTCTCCTTGTTTGACTTGCAGATGTCAAATGGAAAGTGCCAAAGATGGCTTAATCCTGTGAGAGATGTATGTCGTCCTTAGAGGCTCCTTTGGTGTCTGGATAGGCAATTCAAGTACATCACAAGTGGTTCATTTATTAAGGACTACCATAGATGTTCCTAGGACAAAGAGTGAAGTATTCTATTATGGACCTTTTTTTAGAAAATAACGCCCCTGTAATTTATCCTTCCACATGGGCCCCTTTAGGTTTTCTGCAGACTGAGTGTCCTCCTCAATTTAATAAAGTAATACTTTTCAGTGTGTTACGAATGTAAGCAAAAGCTCAACAAGAACAGACTTCAGTATCACCATAATCTACAGACAGACACCTGAGTTGGCTGTTATAATTGTATATTTTTGATAAAATGCTTAATAACTTTGAAAGGAAACGTTCAGATTTCTTAATTAAACAACATATCCTCTGTGAGTTGGTATCGATTGTGTGAGCCAATACACTTGAGAAGAATCAATATCAACTTAACTATTTCTGCCAAAGAGGTTATGTTTTCGCATAACCTTTGTTCATTTTTCTGTCTGTCGGTATGATGTCTCAAAAAAAACATATGAATAGATTTCCAAACAGTCAGCTAGACAGACAGGCTTTGGCCCAAGACGCAACTGATTAGATTTTAATGCTGACATGGATTTGGGATTTTAACTATTATCATCTTTAATCATTAATTATGAATCTAGATAGCCCCTTTATACTAAATCTTTAAGATATGTTTTATGGGGAAATAATTCAAGTTATGTTAAAAATCAAAATTTCTTGAATAATGTTTTTAGGTGTGACACCAGAACTGCAGTGTTTACTGAGGTTTGTGTTCTCTAAGCATCTTCTAATTTCACCCTACAGTGCACTACATGAGGAAGAGCATCTGTGTCGACCACCAGGAATTTAAACCTGGCAACGTTTGAGCTTGGAAGCTTCCATCGGACATGGTGCAATGGGCAGTGCAACAGGTTTTATGGATTTCACAGGGAGCATTTCCTCAGTGGCTGTAGTGGAATTTGGGGGAAATGCTCTGACTGTCCTCCAGGTTTGCCTTCCAGGAAGTGTTCGTGTTGGTTTCAATGCATCACGACTTACTGGAAGAGAGCTTAAGATATGGCTTCCCAGAAGCAAGTTCAGATGTCTTAAAATGTGGCGCCTGAAATATATGTGGTAAGGTGTAAATGGGTGGATGGGCTATTCGTGGGCAGTACAGTTCCTCTCTGCAGTAGGCGTTGTAAATTTGTCTTTACCATTCTGTGTCTTTTCCGGTGCTCATTCTCTCACTTGCACATCTATCTTTTTTCTGTCTCTTCCTAAAACACACCCAAAGGATACTATCCACCCATTAAAAGGCCTGAGTACCAATTAGCTTCACTCAGCTCAAGTGATGTTTTGATGAACACACTAATGAGCATTCTCCACATGCTGGACCTCTGGCATTCACCTTATGTTCTGGTACTGGATATCTTTGGTGGTGAACAGAGAGGGTGGCATCATCACTCTGGCCAAACACACACTTTCTTCTGAAGTCTGCTTTCAAGGCCACTGCACCAGCAATCCCGCCCCAACATGCCATGTTGCCCTGGTGACCCAGCTCCAGATGTCTGTCTCTGTTGGACTCCATAGTAACCAGACATCGTAGTTGGCAACGAACATGGCCGGTGCTAATCACTGACAACATGGAAGCTGTGGGGTAACTAGACTGTCAGCAGGGGGGGCTGAAAGGTCTATGAACTACTGGACTGAGTCTTCATCTGCAGACTCTACATGTTACTTAACATGGGATGAGCCATATTTGAGTTCTGGCATCATTTAGGAATGTTACAAAATCTGTTTAGAATATTGGTCCAAATGTAAGACCACATTGATTTTGACTGCCTGAGGATAAGAAATGCCTTGAACCAAACATTTTGGAAGATATAGTGCATGTTGATAAATGTACAGTACATCAATAAATATGAAAATGAATCAAGAAAAATAACTACCTTTTGAAGTGAGTACTTTATAAATATATTTTCTCAAAGAGAACCGGAATAAAATTCCACTCATTGCCATTTTCCAAGGCTTTCAGCATGGTAACAGGTCCAGTAATGGGTATTACTTTATTAGGTTTGTAAAGGTTTTTGAGAGCTCAAGTTCAAAAAGATTTCCTGTCTTTGGGCTTGCAATCTTCTACCATCTGAAATTCTTTGACAACATATTTTTTTCTGCCACTTAGGTAGTTACATGACTCACTGATTGCCATGATCTTGAAATAGCTGTCATAACTGCCTCGAGCCTCGGTTAACTCGGACTAGATTTGCTACCACTGCCTATGGAGTCAGTGATCCTACCTGTAGTATTATATTATTGTATGTTTATTAATATTGTTATGTTTCTTAATGGTTTTTTATTGCCTGAGTTATTTCAAGCAGTCATTTTTGTATTTATGCATGTGTTAATTTTAACAAAATGCATATATACAGCTGTAAGAAAAAACATTTAACACCTTGGCTGCAATTGTTCGCATAAATCTAAAATGCTCTGCTCAGATTCAGAAATACTGCATGTCATAACCACAAATGGAGCTGGAAAATGAAACAAGAAGGAAGAATGTTCTGTTGTTGACAAATAACCCTGACTATTTAGTGGCTGTTCACTTTATGGGAAACTGAGTCATGTCCTTTTGAAAATTGTATGTCATGTATTTCAACCCTCTGATTGTTAAACTGTTCCACGCGTATCCTTGAAAGGTTTAAAAAGAGGCCATTAAAAAAGAAATAAAAATCCTCAGATGCTGCCCAAATTTACTGCTGTGTGCACTGGGTGCAGTAAAAAGTTGCACCTGTAAAACGGCAACACTTGTGCACAGATAGAATAACGTGTGTATTCTTGATTGTTACTTAATTTGCTACTGGGGATTATGACGTTTTTCGTTTTGTTAAGGGTTTATTCTGCATCATTCACCACTTTTAAGAATGTGATTCTTTATTAAACCCCAAAGGCAATTTATTAAGCTAATTCCGTTTTATCTTGCACTCCTCTGCTAGGAGGTCAAAGCTCAAGATCAAATACAGAGGAGCAACCAGGAGCTGGAACTGGCTCTGTGTTATGCTCAAGGATAGTTTATCACGGTGGATTCTTGCCAAAACATGACCTTGATCCTGGATCCTCTTGAACCTGCATGATCCACACACACAAAGACACACACACACTGAGAGCTATTTTTCACTGAAATGTTTCTCAGTGAGGTTGATGCTAAAATAACATTTGAGCCACATTGTTTAA
This sequence comes from Coreoperca whiteheadi, assembly GCA_011952105.1. Lineage (NCBI taxonomy): Eukaryota > Metazoa > Chordata > Actinopteri > Centrarchiformes > Sinipercidae > Coreoperca > Coreoperca whiteheadi. The sequence continues at coordinate 20,809,975 of CM022472.1, forward strand.
AAAAAAATGCAACCCATCCAGATGATTTGGTGGCAGGAGCCCCTGACAGGATGGTCCAACCCTAGTATTCAGTTTAAGTGCAATTACTGTCTCACACAAAAAGAGCACAGGTTGCACACTGAGATGACTGATAGCACTGATAGCTGCTGTGCTATCCATGAAAACAGTTAAAGCATCACCAAGCAGCAAACACACATATTCACGCGCTGTGAGGCAGCTCGAGGCCTTTCTGTGGTTTTGACATGGGCTCTTGTGATGTGTAACAGTATGCCAGCTAGCTGGGTGGGAGGATAGAGATGTGTTTTTATACACCTCAGTAAGGCTGTATTCCATGATTCACACTGCACTGCGCACCTGCTTTATTAGATAAACAATAAAATGGCAGCTTGTGTTAAGGTAAACTTATCTCAAATCAGGGTCTAGATGTGTGTGTGTGTGCAGAAATGCTAACAAGGGTAACAAAGTGTGGAACAATGACAACAACAATGAAGCAGTCATTTCTGAACACTCATCCTCCATCTTCGTTGAGGTCACATTTTATCCTTCATGGCAGAAAGCGCTTATATTTTGCTCCATGTATCCACCATTAGCACACGTTCCTTATGGACTGATAATCCTATAGTGTGTATCTTTCAGACCAAATGTGGCAACATGCAGTAGCAATTCTAGTGTCTGCCGGGTCCCTAGGCAAAAATTCCCAGGGGGCCCCACCAACCAGCGTGTATCACCATTATGTTATAAATAATATGACACAGATGAAAACATTTACAAAATCTAAACATTTTTAACAATTTGTGCTGGCAAAAATATTGGCACTTTGGTGGTCATGGTCAGAAACAGTAAGACACATCCTGATCCAGCGCAAGAATTATGATTCTATTCTCTCTAATGCATGTGATGGTCTATGGTGTTGAATGCAGCACTAGAGGCAACTCCTTTTGTCTGAAGCAATTAGATTTTATAATGTGGCATTAGTACTTTTCTTCACACAAAGGATCTGACTACTTCATCCACCACTGAATGTATTAAAGATCCAGTACAGTGATGTAACTGAGTCAGAAAACAGCTTATTGTGGGATGCTAATGTCAGAACTCAGGAGTGTCACTTTTTTCAGCTTCAGATGTATCATTTGATTTGTTATAACTGTTTTAGTGCACCCTTTCTGAGCACAGCCAACTCTCAGTATGTTGTGGGGGCATGGCCCTCTGTTCATTGAAATGAGATGTCAATTAAGTATCATAGTACATGAAGCTTTTAAACAAATTCATGGGATCAGTGTGATCGGTTGCTATGGGAGATTAACAATGGTAGCGAGCGGTACATTGTCACAGTTGCTTTGATGATGTTTTTGAACCGCAAAAATCAACTAAATTGCAGCAAACTAGTTTCATTACTTGTTCATGGACTACATATGTAAATAGATTATGCAATCTCTTCAGGGAAGCAGATCGATATCTGTAATTGATTTTGGTGATATCCAGGAGGATAGAGATCAAATGGCTTTAGTCATCATGTTCACAACAACAGATGTAACATTTTGGGTTATTTCACATCAAAAGACCTTCTGTTAAAAATTACAATGCAATTGAAAATCTATTATCTGTATCTCCGTGCGTTTCTTTAAAATGAATAGCCCAGTTTACTATCTCCCACCCTCCAAAGACATGGTAGGTTAATTGGTAACTCTAAATTGCCCCTAGTGGATGAATGTGAGAGTGAATGGTTGTCTGTCTCTGTGTCAGCCCTGCGACGAGTTGGCCACTGTCCAGGGTGTACCCCGCCTAAGGCCCGAAGTCACTGGGATAGGCTCCAGTCACCCGCGACCCCGAACGGGAACAAGCGGTAGAAAATGACTGACTGACTGATCTCTGCTGTGATACTAATGATTTTTTCCTCAACCTAACCATGTAGTTTTGTGGCCTTAACCTAACCATACTGCTACTAAAATCTGAAAATAATAATAACATAAAAAATAATAATTTTCAAACTTAGCACAGACAAGAATTGATACCGTAGCCTTCTAGTTGACAGCCTGTGCTCACGCCATTCATCTCGTACATCTTCCTAAAAAGTTTTTCGCATTTTATACTATCACCCGACCTGACTCTCCAATTTCTCCAATATCAGCACTATCCAGCTGGATGGCGCGCGAGGTACTGCCCTGTCCACCGGGTGGCAGTGCAGGATGAATGGGTAGGTGCTGTCTACCAACTGGATAGATGGTGTGCAGTTTGGGTGGTGGGTGTCTGGTATGAGGTTCTGAATGAAATTGCTCTTTATAGTCAGAGTCTCCAACTACGGTAGCTAAAGTTACCTAATAAAAATCGTGAAAAAATAAACACCATTATTCTAATGCTAGCTGAAGTAATTAAATTGTCTTCCACATAGTTAACTAAGGCTAACGTTGAATTAAATAACTAAAAAGTCCATTGTTTGTTTAAGGGGTGGTCGCGGTCACTGCACTTGCCACATTTTGAGACATCGGTATGAAGTAACGTTTGTCAGCCCTAGGGGCCCCTAAAGCCCTGGAGCCCCAAGCTGTTGCCTGCCTTGCTTGTTCACATGCCAACATGTTTTGGTTTGGCCATAAAAAGTGCCATAAAAACACAAGAGAGAAAAATTGAAAATATACTATTTTTATACTGTGCATGATTGTGTTTCTAAGCTTTATTTTACTGATAAACCGTAAATCAATTTTGGTGACATTTGATAAAATCCTTTAGGAGTTTTAGTTAAGTGAATTTAATTGAAAAAACAAAACAAAAAAAAGACTGCATAACTGACCATAGGCTACAGTGAAGCAAAGTTTCTTCACATTTTTCAAAATGTGCTGCAAACATTTTTACTCTCTAGGACCTTCTGTTGATTTGACAGCGTTGTGAATGACCCTAGACTGCTGCAAACCTCAGAGCTATTATCAAAGGAGAGCAAGGGACCAACTAAGAATGCCTACATTTTTCAAGCAGTGCTGCTTCAAATTCATACAACCAAACACCCACTCATCTTGAAGCAGCAAGACCACAGCAGTCCTCTACTTGTTGGCCCCTAAACAGTTAAGTTAAGGGTTAAGTGTCTTGCTCAAGAACACCCACACAGTTTTTGAGAGGGAAGGAGTGAGTTCCACTTGTGTCTCTGTTCACTATTTGAGCTGGATATCTTCCAATCACATTCTCCCTCATCTACTGTCAATTATCAGTTTTCATCAACATTAATGAGGATTTTATTTTGTGACCTTTGTTTTTTTTTTACTGTGTTAATGCAGTACAATACAATCTGTGGGCCGCTCATCATCACACATACTTAAAGGGTCAGAAATAACTGTGGTTTTCGCTCGCTGGAAAAAAATCTACCGTGTGAAGGAAGATTCTTGACTTCTACCTCCATATAAACAGACAAAAGAGGAGAGGAAGAGACAAAGAGATGATGAAGTAAGAGAATAGGGTGGAATGAGGAAAGGAAGCACGGATGGAAACGTAATGGTTTACTGCAGAGATATATTACGAGTTGACATCTTTCCTCAGGAAAATCCAAAGACAAATAAAAAGCGCACCGAGATGGGGCGAGACAAAGGGGAATGACAGAATGAATGAAATGAAGGAGGATGTGATGAAGTGAAGTGTAAGAAAATGCAACGTTATCTGTGCCTAGAAATATTTCTCACATAATCAAAAATGGGATAGGTAAAGGGATGAATGGATGAAAGGGTGGAAAATGTAAAATATAAAAAGATTATTACAATTTGGGGACTAATAACTAGAAAAGGACTTGTAGTATTGCTTAATCCTAGAGTATTGGCCCAAGTAAATCATTCTTATCCTCTTTGGAGGTTATTCAGTGAGTTAACAAGACAGTCCATGTGTGATGACCAAACATTTTATTTATATTCTTTGCCTTGCTGAACCAAATCACTCATTTCAAATGTAAGCTTTATTAAAAAGTGTTGCTCCACCTGAATGTTGAAGAACAGACATGTCTGCATTAAGACTTTAAAGGTCAAACACCAATGAAGGATGAGTGATAGAGTTAAAACTATGACTTGGAGGAACAAAAGGAGAGACAGAGTAATACAAGTAAGAAAGAGGGAAAAAAATGAAGTAGAAAGGAATTGCTGCAGAAAGATCAGAGGCATGCAGAAGCTACTGTGTGTGACTTGAATAGTAACAATCCCAGAGACAAAAAGCAGAGTGAAGGGACGGAGGGATGAGGGGAGTTTGACTCGAGCCCTTAGTAGCAACAAACAGAGACAGAGAAGGACAAGGCATAGAAGAGGAAATCCATTATTTGAAACGTTATGAGTGTGGCCTCTCTTCCTGCATGTTATGAGTTGTATTGCCACATCATGAGGTATTGAATCTGCTGCAGTGGATATTATCTGACTAACTGCACTCCTTCTAGCTGTTGAGAATATTACACTTCAGAGTGTTAATCATATTCTGTAACTTCATTTCCAGTGTTTCTTTAGACATAAATGTTATACTATCCTAGCTGAAGTGAGTTGAGATTGCGCACGTTCAGAAAATGAATGAATCCCCCCTAACGTGATACAACACAAATGCAAATTGGGCAGTGAAGCGGCAGCCATTAATTTCAAATGAAACATTCCCTATGGGGAGGTAGACAGAGATGGATAGAGAGACAGGCGAACACACACAGACAATAAGAGAGAGAGAAATTCATCAGTAACCTCACAGTCTTCCCTCTCAGCCGATCATTATTTTTTCTTTTTTGTTTCTTTGTATTGTCAATAAATTCTATTAAAATCTAGTTCAGGGTGTCTGATATGCTGCTTCTATAGAGCCTCTTCTCATTTTCCCACCAAAAGCTCAAGTGATGGACACTGATAATTAATTGTAAAAGCCAAATTGGTGGCTCTCAAATTCAAATAGTTATTTCATTTAACTCGTTAAATGTTCATTTAATGAACTCATAATCAGCAGTTTCTCCCCCTGCCCATGTAATTTTGGCCGACCATCAGCACAGCCTCTCGTCTGACCACAGACAACTCAGTGTGACATCGTTAGGCCTTTCATTTGGCATGCCATGGAATTCTTGTTGAATTAAATCTGTTACAGAATGGAGAAGAACGTGCTGTATGATATTCAGTATAATAGTATAGAAAGACCTCGATGGAAATGCCTGGTGCGTTGAGTGATGACGCAGTATGTTTACTGTAGAAGGGTCATTTTTATCAGTGACATGCTGAAATTTTGACTCTGTAGCAACAACCAAATACCTCATTTAATCAGTTTGATATATTTCTCCATTTCATTCCTGTAATGCAAACACTGCACATACATTTTAGTAATGCATTTATTCAGAGTGACTTTTGAAGGAATATAAAAATCCTTTTCATGGCAATGCTTTAGCCTACCATGATGCCTTCCTGACCTCATCCATACATGCGGAAGACAAGTCATCTTTCTTTTATCCGTTCAGCTGGCCTGTGCAGAAAAAAAGCTGATTTCCACAGTGCCTTTACAGATCAGTGGACAAGATGGAAGGCATTATTATTGAAGGTGTTTTCCCATTTTCCCATTGCAGATGAGGAATTTGACACACCTGAAGATTTCTGACAGGTGTGTGTGTGTGTGTGTGTGTGTGTGTGTGTCTGTGTGTCTCTATGAGGGAGCTCCATCTGTGTGTGGACACACATCATTCAGCATGCCACCAACTGAAGCGGAACATGGAGGAAATTTTAATCAAGGCTCTCAGCAAGCCTGGTGGGCTGGTAGAGGTGAGTGCGTGCAGCTGCACGTGTGTGTGTGAGCGCAGGTGGGCGCGGATATATTAGAAATTGTGTCAGGGGTATTGTGATGAAACATTAAGACTACTCCCACCAGTCACAAAGAAGCAAATAGTCCTGTGTGACCCCAGAGCGACTTCTTGTTAGAATAAAGAATAGACTCCAGTGGCTGGCTGTTCAGTACTAATAGTTAAAAGATATATGCATGTTTGGGGACTTCTGCCATGACCACCACAGTAGATCATAACCATTTTAGCTTTACAAGTTCTCCCTAACCTTGTGATAAGAACCTCTTATGTTTAAATGAAAAAAAATCCCCCTTTCTCTCCCAGTGTGCTGTTAATTCCTGCTCAAAAATCTCTCAGCTTAACAGAAATATTGTCAGGCCTCACTGGGTCTGACTCTTACATCATTGCTATTTACAGGGTTACTTGTAATTCCAAGCATTTAGGAGTTTAAGATTCTTGTGATTTACTAACTTTACAGTCACTGTCAAGCAAAAATAAGGCAACATGTATGAAGAAATTAGCTTTTCCTTTAGTCCTTTAGGTCGAAACATAATAAAAGTTACAAAAGGAGACAAAGTTATTTTCTGTTGCTCAAAGTGTTGTTTAGTTCTAGCTATTTCTGGCTCTTTAGCCATGTTTTGATCAGAACACAACACAAGAACTTATGGTTTTTCGGCTGTTGCAGTAACCCCTGCAGCAACTTATGAAAACATGCATGAAGATAAACTACAAAGGCCAAAGCTTCACTCTGTATCCTGGCATGTTTAAAGATGTAGATGTAGAAGGCCTTTGTGCTACTTACCATTAGTTGCCAATAAAACAGGGGATCCACAAGCTCCACAAGGCCTTCCCGGTGTTTCATGATTCTTTCCATTCTGCTCTGATAAAATGCTCACCTTGACCTTTGTGCTCTATTCCATTTTTTTATCTTACTCTCAACAGATGTGGGCCAACTTACTGTAAAGATTTCAGCCAAAGAGCGTAGCCACAGCCGTTTGGAAACAATTTAAGTACAGAATATTCCATTTGTAATCAAAAGGTTAAAAATGCAAAACCAGCAGCATGGTTCTTTAAACGGCATCAAATGCCAGTTAACACAAATTACTTTTTTTTGAAAATCTTTTGCACTTGGGCATACACAAGTAGAACCCTCCGAACATATGCACACACATACACAAAGTACAATTATGTACTATCGACGTTGCCAAGAAGAATAATTTGCAAGCTGTGCAAATTTTTTTCACCACTTTGGTTTTGTGAAATTAACATTTTGAGATGGCCCTGTTCCACGCTCTGGTTCATCCTACTCGGCTGTGCAGGAGACAATTTGCTATTCCCTTGGACCTCATGCTAGATGAAATTCTCCTGTCACCTAAAACTAAGCTTTCAAAATAATTCCAGCAAGTTTAATTTTCCAATCCACCCACATGTATTTATTTTGTTTTGTGTGTGCAATTAACGAATTCCACAGGGTTATACTGTTCACTCAGCGAATTGTAAACTTTCAATCTCCCTGAATTGAAAAGACACAATTTGGAGTTAGGAGGTTTTCACACCTCCTTCACTCCCTCCTTATTAACTCATGCTCGGTCGACGCTAACCTCCTACCCCCTGCCGTCTGTATTAATTATGCTCCTGTGTGGATCAGGGAGGAATTATTAGATAGAGGAAGGCTTAGGGTTCCTGGCATTTTGCTTATTAATCATGATAATGATAATCTTCTTTTCTACTAGACTGGGATTTAGTGTCTGAGGACATGAGGCCTGTTATGCACACTGTTAGAGGTAAGTTGATGTCAGTCCCAATGTTTTGTGCTTTCACTGTTTGTTTCTGTCCTTCTTTCCCTCCTTTGACCCTGTTGACTCCTCCGTGGCTGCCTTTTCTCCTCTTCATCTCATTTTGATCCTTTCTGTCGCCCCCTTCTTCTTCTTCCATGATTAATTGCATTTTCGCATTTACTCCTTACGATTGAGCTACTGTTTTGCTTATTTTACGCAACCTCTAGATCCTTAAGGTGTAGGTTCGCGCTTTGCATTGTACTTTGTTCCAATACTCCTTTCTTCCTTTTTCTTCCTTCATCTCACTCTTTCCCTCCATGCTGCAGCCCGCTTTTCCCCTCATTATCTTTAACAGAAGTTTTATAGCTCATTCCTTCATTGTTGCCTTCCATCCCTCCATACAGACATGTTTTATCATTGTTTCCAGCCCCATTTAATCTAACTTGTAGATACAATATAGTCAGAAGCTTTATGCCCCTTGCTTTCTCTTTTGTCCAATTCCTCCATCCTTCTATCTCTCTCATTCTTACCTTCACTCTCTCCTCACTAGTGCTTTGTCCGGTTATTTCACAATGTCAGTCTCTCTCCTTCTCGCCCTTCCCCCTACCTATGCCCTCACTCATCCTCTCTCACATTTGCTCGCTTTGCCCCATCCCTTCTTTCCTTCATCGATTTCTTCATTCTCTCAATGTCAGCCCTTTTGTCTCGCCCTCCCCGTGTCACCCCCACTTCTCTCTACACCATCTCCTCTTCTTCTCAAACGTCTTCCCTTCATTTATCCCCTTTCATCCTTCTCCTTCTCTTCCTCCATTCCCCCTCGCCATTCTCTCCCTTCCAACCCTCCCTCCTCCCTTCTTCTTCCTCCTTACCAGAAGCCCTTGCCACTGGGCCAAGCCTGCCTATTTACATTGGAATAAATCTACCTCATCACACAGCCACTTCTCAGCTGTTTCTTTTTTTCAACCACTGCAATCCTTTTAGCCACCAGCCTCAAGAATTTATAAAACACAGCTATAAACTCTCCCTCCCTCCTTTCTCCATCCTCTGCTCCCCCCCTCTCTCAATGTCAAATGATGGATGGCTGGTAAGAGTGGATGCCAGCTGTGATGTAATGACACTACAGCTATGTCCTTATTTTAACTCTGGCCTCCATCAGAGTATTTGTGACATGGGGCTCCTTCACAGACATAAAAAAATGAAAGCTAATAAAGGGGGGTTAAAAATTGCTAAATTATACAGAGATTGCAATAAGTAATCCAGAATGACAGTAATTGGATGCAGGTATACGGTCTCCTGCAGGGACAAAATGAAAAAGTAATCTAATGATATGAATGTAGTCTAAAGAGAAGTGACCATTATTGCTAAACAGGCATTTCCTACCTCCCGAAAAGATTTTCATGCGCACTGGCTTCACTGCAGAGTTTTAGTGGCACAAAGTTATGTGGAGGCTTTCCTACTCTGCTGTGGAACAGTCTCTAAGATAGGTCTGGGCTATTACTGTATCTCTGTACATAATCACTTATTTGTAACGTTATCAATATCACCTGTGCTTTCCCTGCCATGACGAGCCAAAAAAGGACTATCAACATTGGCTTTACTCAATAGTTAAATCATGACAAAGATCTTTCCCTAACCTAAACCAAATGTATGAGTCGCCTTAACGCCACTATACCTTAACTGTCCAGCAGTTACCTTTTGTGGCTACTGTAAGATTAAACAAAATTCCGTCAAGCCGCTTTCAGATATATTAAGGTGAATGTGTAGTTTTGCATGTTTGCAGCAACAATCAAACACATAAGCACACACAGTATACTATCGCACATTCACAAATGCACATGCTCATATGCAAAAAATGTTGAAAATGATGGATTGAATGAAATGGATGACTGTAATGATGGGAAAATGCTGCACATTTTCATACAATCACACACATGCACACACAGAGACACATGCATACACACAGTGACTACTCTGTGCCCAGCACTGCAACTCATTAGTCATTTAGAACAGAAGCAGTTGACACTTTATACTCTTGTATTAAATGGGATTGTGTGTGTGTGTGTGTGTGTGTGTCTGTATCTCACAGATGCGCGTGCAAACAATTGCACACAAAAAGAGAATAAGAGAGATGGGCTAAGGAGACCCTGAAAAATACACACAAGTATTTGCAGGCACTTTATTGTGCGTACACACCATTTGTACGTTTTTAGTGACACACTTACTGTAGCTTCACTGTTTCTCTTCACCGAGGAGAGCAAGAGTCACGCTGACTTTCATCAGCGATCCAGAATAAAAGGTTAATACAACCTGCTGATGATTTTAACAAATGAGTCAACAGCATCCACAGCTTTCATCTAACGTTTTTACGTGGTTATGCAAGGAGTTGGCCTTGTTCAGAGCAAAGACGCAGTAAGTCTGTACGTCTGGTGCAGACATTATAGAAGACGGTCGGGGCTTTGGTATTCAAATGACAGATGATAGAGAATTCACAAGCAGGAGACGAGCAGAGCAGCCCTGTACTTGAGGTAGAAGAGATGGGGCGACCTTTTCAAACCAATGTGACTCCGCTGCCATTGAATGCTCATTTGTCATACTTTGCTGACTCTACTTCCAAATGACACGGATCAGCATCAGCCTGGGAAAAGGGTACCGCTGAGTTTCACATTTGTAACGTCTTACTCTTCTGCTCTCAGACAATTTGTATCAGTAGGTTGTTTTTTTTTCTTCTCTTAACTCAATTTTGGAGCTTCAATTAGGTTATTACTATACTTTAAATGGTCTGTCCACCCAAATTACCAAAAAACATACTGTCCACATGTTGTACCTTAGTTTTGGTTTTAGTTGTCTAGGTTTTGTCTCCAAGATTCTTGCCGTCATCCCAATGCAATGGAAGTGAATGGAATTTAATTTTTGTCACTCACAGCACTGAAAAAATGACATTAAAAAAATAAATAGAATGTGCTTTTCTTGCAAGTTTCCTTGTTACTCTGGATAATCCACAGAAGACACTGTTTTTATAGGGTCTTTTTCTTCAGTAGAAAGTAGTTCCAATGAAAACTCCTTACTGCAAAGTGGGAAATTATGTTTTGTGACATGGCACCTTGATTGTTCTATGCCACACCACACTCATCCCAGAGGAAAAGATAAAGGATAGACTCTCCACCTCTTGTCTGCCATATTTCTCACTCTCTCTCTCTCTCTCTTTCTCTCTCTGTCATCAGGGAAAACAAATTGAATATGCTGAATGGGTTTGCTTGACCCTGTAAATGGAGGCCTGTCAGGCCAATCCAATTTGTACACACCCCAACCCATACGCATGCACGCAAATGTACACACAACGAACAGAAGAAGTATATTGAGTGTCTGTGAGAGGCAGTGAGTGCGTCTCTCTGTGCATGTGACCTTGAGAGAGTACCTTGATTCTGTTAAGTAAGTGTGTGTGTGTGTTACCATAGTAGTTAGCCTCACCATATGTTGATGTGCAGAGCCAGATTAAAGGGTATTGTAGGGGCGCCTCAAGACCCCTCCTGCCCCGCACCCCACCCAGGCCAATCATCACGGATGCCTGTGTGTGATCTTGTCATTACCCAGTCGAGGTTGCATGGCGATGGGCATGTCTAGATTCCAGACGTTCACCAAACAAGGCAGACGGGTTACATTCAAGAAACAAAGCAGATGTGATTCACTCATCAAATAAAGTAGGCGGGTGACATTCATTTAACAATGCCTTTGGGTAAGATGCAGCAACAGGATGGGCGGGTCACATTCACTAAACGAGACAGGTGTGCAGTATTTATTAAAAAGGATGGTTGTATTGTATTTAACAAACAAGACGGCTGCATGATGTTCACAAAGTGGTTGTGAAGAGCAAAAAATGAGACAAAAGACACCAAGAATTCTCCTAGAACCCATTATGCTTGTCATTTCAAGTGTCCAATATCCGCATGAAATGCAGATGGGATTTAATACACTTTTGTTCACACCTCGTCACATACTCTATATCTGTCTCCACATCTCAAATTTGATTGCATTCTGTCTGAGCTACATGCAAATTAGAGTAAGCCATACTCCAGCCTAAAAGGTCCTGAAGGTAGAATGTGTTTCAAACCACCTCCTGAGGTTGTTGGAACAATTGAGTTTCAACCCATTTCTAATGCTTGTTGGGTGCATTTACACTTAGCTTTCTTGAGATTGGATAGCTACCTGCATGGCGACGTAAAAGGGGTAATTGGGGTGATAATGAACTAACTCTAGCTATGGCGTATACATTGCTTTCACAGTCACATGAACGTCAAAAGGGTGGTCTTATCGCAGAGAGTATGTGGAAAACGAATCTGTTTATGGAGACCACAGTGGACATTTAATCCATCCCCTTGTGCGTCAGGTGAGACTCGAATAATTTTTTTGGTGACTGAAACCGATGGCACTTGGTGTATGCTTCAGCCTGGAAGTAGCTGGTAAGAGTAGCTGCAAGGCTGATTGTTCATTTCCTCACTTCGGTTATCCAGTATCCCAACTTTTGGTTTTGATCCATGATTTGAAAAAGCACAGTGTGCCGCAGTGCAATAGGATCAAATTATTTTAATTCTAAAAATCCAAAATAGTGTGTTGGTTTGTATTTATATTTGCATTAGAGTGGGTCAAATTTACCGGCCTTTCAAAAGGTAACAGTAGTTCAAATTCATTGTGGTGTACTGTTGTGACTGTAATTAAGGATCTCTTTAATATTGTTGTGACCTTGTTTTAGGTCTCAGGGCAGACTGGGGGTAGATATATACACTTTAACTGCTGATGCTGTGCTGTTTAGCTGCCCTGAGCTGCTGGTGATTAATTAATCCAAAGACAACATGGATGGCATTAGACTGCGTGTAAATTACACACCCTCTAACATGCACAAATATACACACAAACATGCTGGCACTTGCACATATTTGCTCTCAAGTGGACCCACACATGTTCCATCGTCATTCCTTTCCTGTCCTGTGGGTGTTTATGTGTCCGTCTGGGCTTACGTGTGTGTGTGTGTGTGTGTGTCTGGGGAAGGGTGACATTTCTTCTATCACGTACCACGGTTTGTTTGATCTTCCCTCTTTCATCTTCTCAGCAAAGAAACCTGACATTACAGGGTCTCTCTCTACTCTCCTCTCGCTCCATTTTAAGTCTTAAGTGTAGCTGCCCGTGTGTCGGTTTGTGTGTGTGTGTACGTAGGAGAAAGCTAAGCGGAGGGATAAATAAGTGTGTCCTCTCCACCTTAGGGTGAACAGGAGTGTACATTCCCTCCCTCCTCACACCTCCTGCATTAGTAAAGGTAGGGGATATAGTAGTGTGTAGTATGTGTGTATGTTTCCTTCAGTTAATGTTAATGTAGTGCATTTGTACATGTGCTGTCAATAGCTATATTATTCCATCGGATTCTATCTAATTGTCTAACCATGCCTCCTAACCATGGGAGTTTGTGAGAAGGAACAGCTACAATATAAAACTGTAACCTTGAAATTTCTTAAAAATAGAGTGAAACAGACATTTGTAAACAGCTCCTCATTATTTTAGTAATTGCTCAGTGCACTGGGGCTTTTATAGCAGTTGGACAAGATAAATACAAGATAGCATATGCAACAGAACAGAAAATTGTTCTGCAGAGCTGAATATGTAGTCACAGTGGTGCTTCATCAGCAGTAGCCGAGGAGGATATTTGTTTTCCTTCACAAATCAAAGGTCCCTGTAATGAAACCTTGAGCGAAACATCACTGACTTCTCCCCCCGTGTAGTGATTCAGAAATTGCCCTTCCACCAAAGAAGACAGCTTTAAGTCTTAATGTCAGCAACAATCCACCTTTCTTATGTCCTTAATTGTGACATTGAATCAATTTGTTTAGTAGAAAGTTCAACCTTGATAAAGTATTTCGTCACGATTCTTCAACCCCACACTGATTATAGCAAACACTTATTCCCAGGGAAGCATGTGTAATTCAGTAGAAGCAAAATAAAAATGATGACTCAATGGAGATTTTGTCTGATGTTGGCCAACACTGAACAGATTAGGTTCAGTGTGTGAATTAATCTGCACAGTGTGAGCATAAAAATCTAACCCAGGTTCTAGCCATGCAGAAAGGTCGATTAAAATGTGTTGTGTACGTTAACACAACATACCAGATCAATAAAAACGCACACTCTCTGCCCAGCTTTATGTGAACTGGTTAATGTGTTACTGTTTGGGACCTCTGAGGTCTGATAAGAAAAATAAACGGAATTCACACACATGGACAACACTTTGTCACTGTGGTGAGTCAAATACTAGAGACGTTCAGGCTCTCTGTTTCATTTGTAAAAGAGGGGCGGGGAATGGTAACGCCTTGGAAGTACAGCTGGCATGTCCTCCTCAAACGTTTCTGCCACATTAGTCTGAGCAATAAATTATTTAGAATAATGACTATTCTGCTGATGATAAGCCCCAAGCCAATATTTATATTTTCAACCTAATGCAGAACTTTGCATCACATACGTTCCATTTTTTAAAACCAATTAAAGTTGGAGAACCAAGTCTAATTTAGGTAGGATATGCTTGATAATTGAATAGCCGTGAAGAAAGAAATGATGTATTTAATCATTTTTATTAATTTCTTTAACAAATTGCCAGTATCAGGCAATGAGAATCTCAAAAAAAGCTCTTGCAAATATTAAAAAGTTAGAGCGCTCCAAAAAACATTTTTAAATTACAGTCCCTCTACAATGCAGTGCCTTTTTGTATCTGTTGTATGCAAACCAGCTATTAATGCCACCTCACCAGCCAGCACTGGCATGGCAGAAATTGCAGGTGGCTGTTTGGACTGAATTTATTTTCCAGTTTGAACTAATTCCACCCTGCAGAGACCAGTATGGAATTCATTCATTTAGCAACTTTTAAAAACACATGTCTCAGTGTTACAAGTCATGGATGATGACTGAAGACAAAAATACATTTTAAATAGGATCATAATTTGATGAGGTTCACACACATCAATTGAAAAATCACTGGCTCTGATTAATGTTTCATGGCATCCCTCTAGCTGTTTTTCTCCTTTCTGTAGTCCCATTTAAATGTTTTCTTTCAACATTATCACCTATGTTGCTTAACACACAAACACAGGACTCTCCCGGATAATGTAACGACCATATTTGACCACCAGTTTCAATTATTTCACTTTCTTTCGGAGAAATCATCAGTTGCCATGGAGAAGGAGCCCGCCAGAGGTGGGAATCACAACAGTGGCAAATTCAAAATGCTTCATTGTCGCAGTTGCTAACAATACATGGCACCATGATTGCAGAATTCAACCACAGTTGACCCAGACATTTAAACTGAAAGCTGCAGATTGTAAAATCAGTGTTGTCAACAGAGCAATTTTTAGCTTCCTCCTGCCGTTAGCGTTGCACAGGACATCATTTTATGATTAATGGATGTTTCTTCCTAAAAGTCACAGTTAACTTCTCCCCTGAAGTTTTTATGTACTCAAGTCTTTACCTTTGACTTTTTTTAATTTTTTATCAAAGAACCAGATATTTCTTAATGCCATTGCTAATATTTTAACCTGGAGAGTTTCATGCCAATCCAAGCCATAGAAGAGCTCCAACTATGAGTCACGTAACATTATCTATGGGAAAAATGAACTAAGGACACCAAAGTGCGCCACCATGCATGCAGCCTGTTGCCGTAGCTCCGTCTTCTCTTCTTCCAAACTTGAATAACTTTGTTTTTTAAAGAGTTTCACCCTGGGGATTAATAAAGTATTTCTGATTTCTGAAAATATCTCCTCCCACTTTGCAACTCTATAAGCAAGATTTGTCTTTTTGTCTAATCTGACTACAGTCTTCTAGATTCTAATGTTAATATACCCACCTCTTTTTCAAGGTAAAGTGATGTATACACACTTGCAAAATTTCAGAGAAATAATGGAACAGATGCACTTCTAGTTTTAGTAATCAGACTGCTGAATTTTCTTTACATGGACTGTATTTCATAATTTCTCCTCCCTCAAAATTTACTGTAGAAAAGGGAGACACTCTATGATGTACACACTTGGAAAGAAAGCCCCCCTGCAGGCTAGCATCTTCCATAAAGCCTTTCAATAATGACACTAAAATTGTCTATTCATATTTTGTGGAAATGCGAGAAGAATGCACACACTCAGCTATCATGCTGTGAAAGGCTTGTTTCAGGGTGTTGTTACATAGTCACAATGCTGTTAGTATCCCTTCATACACAGCTAAATAAGAACAATACTTAGGTGACAAGTCTCTGCCCCTGTTTCTTTATCTCTCTCCCTGTTTCTCTCTACCCTTTACTGTTTTACCCGATATTCTTGTTCTCCCTATGTGCCCTGTCAATCTCTTATTACACCATGCCTGTCGTTCTCTACTCACCTCAATCCCCCTCTATTTCTCTCTCCCTTTGTCCCTGGTGAATGTCATTTTGTCAGCCAGTTGTCATTTTGCCTGCTGCCTCTCTCTCACCCTCTTTCTCTTTTTGCTACCCTGCTGAAAGACTAATGACTGACTGCATGCAGAGGGATGGAAGGTTAAAACGAGAGAAAAAGGGTAAGCAGAGGTAAGCTCTGAACAGGGATGGGAGGAGGGAATTTGCTGAAAGAGAAATTGAGTGAAAAGGAAAGCAGTAATGAGTGAGGTTTGACACAAAGCATTAGAATTACAGAAGCTAAATCAATATCCAAAATTCTCTAAACAGAAACAGAAACTAACTTTCACAGTAAACAATTGTATTTAGGGACATCAGCATAAGTTCAAAGACAGGGGTCGTAATACCCCCTCTACATACAACCACTTGATATCCCATGACCGTGTTCCATAGTACCATACTTTGGTCATGCGATTGCAACTGAGCCAATTCCATTAAAACTGAGCCAACTTCAATTGATAAATGATGAATACCATGGGATACAGTCAAAAGCTCTGGACAACACTTAGTGGATCTTGAATTAAGATTGAGTTGTGTGAAAGGGGTGAATGCGCTTGAGTGGTCGGAAGACTAGAAAGGCGCTATACAAGTACAGTCCATTTACCATTTACCATAACTCCAGAGAAAAGTATCTGCATACGTTTTTAGACTTTTTCATTAAAAACAGTTACCTGCTGTAAATGAAAAGGAGCATTCACTTTAATATACAAGTAGTCTTGTGATTGATAATATGCTAAACAAAATCATTATATCCACTCTAAGATGTGACACTAGGTGTTTTCAGAGAAAAACCTCCATCCTATGAGTGGTAAAGACTAACTTAATCACGTCCAATTATTAATAAATCACCAGTAATGGTTTGGTTGTTTTCCAAATGCAAACACCTTCTCAAAGCATAATGGGGAAGCCATCTTCTTTTTATATCCAGCCTGTATATTAGCGAGTGTGTGTGCATATGACAGGAAGTACAATTGCTGTAATCTGGTGCTTAGCTACCTCATTTTATTCAATTTTATTGTTTATTGGCAGCCAGAATATTGCTTTTCTATGCATTGCTAAAGCCATAACATTGGCATTAAAAACCCATCTTACACACACACACTCATTGTCACACAATAAGCACTCGCCCTCTTACTCATACGGCTGTCTCTGTTTCACACTCGTAAACACACACACACACACACACACACACACACATACAGAGCACACTCCAGGGAGTGTGTTGGCATTCCACTACAGCTCATTCTGTCATGACGGCGTTACAGAGCCTTCCAGACACCTCTCAGACAGATTGGCTTCTCATCTTTAAGACAGCTGATAATGAATTTAAAGCGCGGCCCTTGGCTTTGGCATACCTGTGGAAAGCACAATCCTAGACGATGAAAGAGGCAGAGGCACTATGTGCTTTGGCAAGACATCATAGCGGAAATGAAAATAACTTGTGCTGGTGTGAGGGTGAATTGGCAGCTTTCATAAAAGGCAGTCTTTCTCCATTACAAGATGCTCCAAGGAAAGAATGAGATTTGCCTTTCAGCGTTGTCCTCCAGACACCTGGAATCTCTAAAATGACAGCTCGGTTAAAATACACAATATACGGTTGACTTTTCCATCCACCATGTGTGTGTTTTGACAATTTCCAATGAGATTCAGTTATTTGGTTTGGTTTGGTCTTTACTCTTTTCATATGTGAGACAATATCAGCTGTCAATTATTCTACTGTAGACTGTAGCAAAGTATAGCTTCTTCAGGCAACAGAGAATAATGCTTTATATTTGGCTTGCAGAGGAATCGTGACAAGGCAGGATCACAATGAAGTGGGAATGAAATGCAATAAATTCATCAAAATGTACTATTTTGGAGCATGGAAATATGTCTATTTGAGCATGGCAAGATTCTAATGGCCAATTTACTGCATATTCCTAAAAATCAGCACGCAGGCCGCAATGCACTGTAACTTGTTATGTTAATGAAGAGACTAACAGTTCCATTAATGTGCTCTCATGATTATTGTGGTTGCATGGGCTTTGTGACACTCTGCCAAGCCTTTACCATCAGTTTCAATCATTGCTAGTTGCAGTTAAATCCCTTGGATTAGTTACGTTGCACTTGTGCAGCATTATTTATAATTATTTGTCTTCCAAAAGGACAGTGTCTTCCCAGTCACTGTGTTGTTATGGTTTTTTGACTGCTTCTAAATTTTTGACACCACGCAAATAACACTGCTGCCTAAAAAACAAACACCTCATTTAACTGTTCAGGTTTGAGGATATTTTCTTTCTGATTTAATGAATCTTAATTCAACCAAGTTCGTCAACTGAGAACAAATGATCATTAACAACAGCATACAGTAATAACAATAGGAGGCTGTTCCAACCTCCACCTCCCCAAGTATCCAACAACTGGAACCTAAATGGCTACTAAGTAATGGCATCTAAAGCAACAAATCTTTGGGGAAAGCGTGAACCTAATCCCCTGACATTTTTTGGGCAATGGACTCAAGTAAGAAATACCTTTCATTAGGCGTGTATATTTGGTGAGCGAGTGAGCATTAGTGCAGACCAAATGAAGACGCCTGCTACTGTAGAGGGGGGACATTAATAAAATGCAGTTAGCTGTGGGTAGTGGTAGCCATGGGTAGTCACAGTATGTTCATAAATTAATTTACTTATCATATTTCAGACCAGTACAACCAGTCTGTCATTGTTGGCAGCCACTGTAGTGACCGCAAGTAGTTCAAAGGTGCAAGAAGACTACTTGATGAGGAGGGTGAAAAGAATAGTCTGTTTGTTTTACAGATTTTTGTAGCTGTTGCAGGGATTCAAACCTGCACCATCCAGGTCACAGGTCTTCTGAATGATGAGCTTTCAATAGCTCCTGAGCCACCTCCAGCTAAAATACTCTGTATCTGAGGATGGACAGGCTTCCACACGTCTAACAGCTCTCTTGAACTAATTAAAATCATCATTGGTCAGTCAGAATGCCTCAATCAATGAGTCTGCTTATTGCCATGCCAATTTGTAAGATGAGCATTGGATAGCCTAATTGGAGCTAGCTTTAGTCACATTAGGGGGTCTGATGAGAAAGTAGCTTAAATTAAGCCATTCAGTGCAACTTTAGGAAGTCAGCATTAATGGTGAAACACATCCTGCGGTATTTTCTTTTAGTAGCAAATATGATCGAAATTGAATATAAGCTAAACCAACGGTTTCCTAGCTCCTCATTATTAGCATACAGATGTGAAAGTGGTATCAATCTTCTAATGTAATTCTCTGCAAGGATAAAAGTATTTCCCAAAATGTCAACCTTGTCAAACCAATAGGTTTTCTTTCTGGTTACTAGCAAGAATTTAGAGTTCTTTCTGAATAAATTACACCATAGATTTGTGAATTTTCTGTTAAAATTAAAAAAATGTTCAAATGAAGCGTCCTCAATAGCTCATCCTTAATAACTACCTTTAATTATTTTGATTAGGCTCTAACGAAAATAGACATGATTTGTAGAAAAGAATTTCAAGTACTCCAAGTAATGTAAGGTACAGAGAAGTGGATTGTCTCAAGTCTGATTCAACTCTGACTGACCTAGTATTTCTGGAAAAATGTGTGAATGATCACTTGCTGTTTAATTAGCTCAAAGAAAGTGTAATAACTTGTTGCGTTTATCCCCCGCTAAATCTAATAGTATGTGTGTTCGGTTTATAATAGAGAGACCAAGGGGAAATCAAAAATCGGTTGAGTGGGAACCATAGACAGAGAAAATCCAACAGTTACTTAGTCTAAGAAAGGAAAAACAACATCAATATACTGGAGTAGAGACAGTCAAAGAGAGATTTAAATGAGATTTCCATGGGATGAAAGGCAGTTTGTAGATAATGAAGTACCCTCTTTGACCAGTGGCCAAAATAAAAAGGGACACAATGGCACATGCACACACTCTCTGACATACACACACTGTAAGAAGACTAGAATCATAAACAAGCATACACCATTATCAAGTGGATACTGGCTTTTACACACTAATCCCAGTCAAATCCCTTTGGAAAGCAATGAGACTGGCACCATCACACAGCCATGTGTGTGTCTACGTGTGAGTGTGTGTGTCTGTGTCTGTGTGGGATAAAGTGGCAAAGTGATCATGCAGATTGTAAATCCCGGAGTTGAGTGTTAACCATCCCCGAGGTTGTGTTAGTCTGTTGGAACAGCATTTCACAAACTCCTGGGAACCAAAAGCAGTAAATTTAGTCTGTCCCAAGGGGTGGTGAGGAAGGGAAGTGAGGGGGGAAGGAGCATGTGGTGGGGGTTGGTGAGCCTCTGAAAGCATACAGCTCAATTGTGAAGTGAGGAGACACTAGAAAATAGCTGCCGCCCACACTTCGTAGTCCACACTGTGTCATTGTAGAACAGGGTGTCTCGAACATCCCCTTCAGCCTGAGACCAAAGTGGAACAAAATACAGGTAATTTAATCCAGTCTGGAAATTCATGAAAACATACAGTACAGGTGCTAATGACATGTTTTAGATTTCAAATTTGAGGGATGAAAGAAGTGCTGTCCCTAAAAATACTGATGGAGCTCCAAATAATCAAAAGCAATGCGTACTTGGTGGAATGCTAAATGGCTGTTGAAGGTAATAAAAGTAATTATAGCCACCAATCAGGTTGAAAATAATACAGCATATACTGTAAGGGAAGAAATTACAGTATTGAGCTTACGGTCTGCTCCTATTCAATGAGACTATTGGATGAAATGAGAGGAACATTATTAAAAGAGAGGCACTGGGGGAGGGAAGCAAAGTCAATGCAAATAAATAAAGTGGGGGGGGACGCAGAAAACTGAAGTAAAATATAAAAGTTTTCAGGTCAAAGAGGGCTAACAGTGCCCAGGAAACATGCAGAGGAAAGGGGAATGAGATGGAGGGGAGGAACAAGGGAGGAGATGGATGTATAAAAAGCCAGTCCTGTCTGCTTGTGCCGCTCCCCCTCGCCCTCCCCCAGAGGATGGTGTGATGGGGTAGAGATGAAAGAGAGACTTTGAAGAAGGAGTGATCCTTCCCTCGCTCCCTCAAAGGAGGTGGAGAGGGATCAGAGCAGAGGCCCCTGACACAGCAAGAGATGTCAAGATACACACACACGCACTGCTTTTCACATTATGCACTTGACTTCTTTTGGAAGTACTTTCGAAGGTGACTTTACAGTCCATTTTATTTTGCTTTGAGCACAGTTTTCTGAAACTGACCATATGGGCTTTTTTTTCCCTACACTTTCTCAGTGCTGACAGCACTAAACTGCTCACAAAAGTCATCTCTACTTGCTGCTGTATGGCAACTGAAGCTAAGAACTTTTGATAAAGTTGCAATAATCTTTTTTTTTCTCTGAATTTGAAAGATTAACTCTTCAGCATTGTCACGACTTCTCCACTAATGAAGAGATAGGCGAGATCCTCAGCTGACACTCTGTCTCCAGTGTGTTTGTGCTGTGGTTACAGATTCATTGGACATGTTTGCCATATCCTCCCTGACTCAGCTCTCAGAGATGAGGAAAGATCGAAGGATGACAGTGGAGCTGACTGGTCTGGACAGCAGACAGTGAGAGTGTTTTGTCTCTAGCATAAGCACAATTTTTGTATTCATCTTTGGAATCTTTCCAGAAAGGTTGGGTTGGTTATATACTCTCTCTTTGTCATAAATAACCTGCTCCATATTATATGAACAGTCACACCTCAGAGCTACACTGTGCAAACACAGTATTTGAATACAAGTGACTACTTAGGACTTCCTTCACTGCAGAAGGTAAAGAACAAAGAAAAAGAATGATTAGCCTTTTTACACAGTCAGCTTTTGGCAGCTTATGGGGCAAGTTTAACAAGCTGGCAACATAACTTGGGGAAGTGTGAGACAAAGGGCCCAAACACAGCTATTTTGGGTAAGGGGCCAAATTAGTGAGCTCGACTGGTTTTAACCATACTGGAATTTTATATGATTTTTGACCCCATATGACTAAATATTTTGACTTGCCATGTATTTAATTTGCTGGTTTAGCCAAAACAGACATTCCTGTTTGGTTGTTTTATACTTTCTAAGGGCATTAAACCCATATTGCCCGAACCAGGCCAGTTGTATTGATCCAGACAATAGAGGACCACAACAGGTGAACAACTCAGTTGAGTAGACCTAAAGCATAGTGTCAGGCTGTGGCTGCAGTATTGTCCTCCAAACACAGTTGGTTGTCTAAATTTCCATCTTTTCCATCCACCACCATCTGTAATTTCACCATGTGGCGATAATCATTGCTTTATCTGGAATATTTAACCATAAAATATTAGTTGAGGGGTTGCAGTAACAAAGCCTGTTTCCAGGGTAGTCATTTCCAACATTCATCAAACACAACAAATACTTCCAAATTCCTTTTGGTGTCCTTACATTTTCTCTAAATAGCTCAAACTTTATGTTTCCTACATCAGAAATGTCCAGTTCAATCTTTCAGTCAGTTTGTCTTTCAGTTTGTGAATCCCTCCAATCATCCAGCCACCCATCCACAAATCTAACCATTGATTTAATTTTCAGCTCATCCCTTTTTATGCCTAGCTGTCTTAGTGTCTCTTTCATTTTGCGCTGCCAGCATGCAGTGTTTTTTAATCCAACTCTCTTCTATTGATTTGGCTATGGACACTGGGTCGTGTGTAGCCTTTTGTCTGGTTTTGTCACTGATTTACTCATAGTCAGTGATGAGTCAGTCCAAGACACTATTCCCATCTTTTCAAACATATTGTCCTGTCATGAAATGCTGTCATTTCGATCTAGCCTAAATTGCTTAGCCTTTCCACTTTTCACTTGAAGACCTTAGAATTCACACTCACAGCAGTGACGATATGATAAATTCAAAAATTCTAAGGTTAGCCACATTTTTAATTGCTCTGAAATGTCACAGAAAAAAATTGAAGACAAAAAACCCTGTGCTAGCGGACATCAACCCCTCTGTAGCATTCTTCAGCAAGACTCTAATCTCTGAGATTGCAATGAAGGAAGGCAGAAGAATTCCCTTATGGGGTTAATTCTCATTGGATGTCTTCAATGTAAAACATCCCCAAAAGTGAATCAGTCATTAGTCATTGATACAGAGACACTAGTACATTTACTATAAATGACTAAAAACATTACTGAGAAACCTGGAAACCTGTACCACACATGCTCAGACTTTCTTGCAAATCAAGTGAATTAGTTTATAGCACAAAGGTATATTGCTACATGGTACACAAGAGAAACAGTCTTGCTAATGGTACTATGAACAGGGTTCATTTGGGTTCAAAGGAGGCTCAAGAGGTGTATGCTGTTGTGTTTGTTTTTTTTTGAAATGCCAGGGCCAATGGACGTTACTTATTTAAATTATTTACCAGTTTTATTTTGTCTGCTCTTTTCTAATTCCTAAACATGACTTTGTAATGTAAGAGATAACAGTTTTACATTTAATAATTACATTAAAGTTACTTATCCCAGTAACTTTATGTTACTTTAAAATATTGTGTCCCTGCTTGCTTGCTGTCTTACTACATCCCATGTTGTATTGATTGATGTCCAGTATGACAAATGAAAAAGGCTTTAGATAGATCCCTGTTACCTGACTGGCCGAAATTAGAAGCCATATGATTCATTGAGCAACCGGGAGTTCCCTCCCAGGAAGGTCTGGTCTTTTGGTGTTGCCTTTTTTTTCAGTTTTAGATTGTTTCCCCTGTTAAAACCCTGTCAGAAATCCAAGAATGCTAAACTGAAAGAGCAGATTCGAATCTCTGAAAACTACATGTTGAATCTCTGAAAAAAGTGAGTTGAATCTCCTTAAAGGATTGTGTTGGATGTCTGGAAAGAAAGTTTCAAATCAAACTTTCAAATGTTTAAATCAGTTTTAAAATCACAGTTTACACTTTAAAAACATACTTTCAACCTTTCAAGTTTTAGTTTTTATGAATTGTGACGGAAATCTCTTTTAATCGGTTGAGAGACTCATACAGGAGTGGAGCTGGGTGGTGGAGGTGGGATTTGCAGCCAGTCCCAGCCAAAAGAGCAGGAATAAGCATGCTAGTAACTCCAAAGTTGTATTGTTTGTATGTTTTGTCTTGGTTTGCTAACATTAGCCACTGGTTATCCTATGTTCAGGAATAAAATGGGTTCAATTCAAAGTTGGCTGGCTGCTCATTAAACACAGCGTCTCATATTATTTTCCAAGGCATGTTAAATATAGAAGATGTGACTTAATATGTAATTAGTGTTTGATTACATTTTGCTAGTAACTTGTCCAACATGGATCATAATACAATTTCCAATTCCATACACAACCACTTACTCTTGGTCTGAAGATGAGGTCGATGGGAACCAGTATTGTATGTAACTGGAACCAGAGATCATTGTTTGAACACATTCTGAATCCTCACACTAATGCTTGTTCTGCTCTTAAGCCCACGATTAGCCTCACAACACCATTATCTTATTCAGTAATTATTGTTTGGTGCTGCGTTTCCTGACATTTAAACAGCAATTGATGTCACACATGTTAAGTGTCCCACTGCATATTGATTGAGAACCTGTTACCCCGCAAAGCTTTTGAATCCCAATCGAGGGTGCTTTCACTCAGCGCCATTCTCGCTCGCACACACACACGCACATACTTGAACACACACAGACAATTAATAAGATAGTCTTCAGGTTCTATTGATATATGACCATGCCATTTGTATCCTTCCTGACCTGAATGAATAGGTGTGTGCATGATTACATGTATGTATGAGTTCAGTTAGGTAACAAATGTGATGAGGTGGCAGTTGAATAGTCCACGCTGATAAATCACCATGAAAACTATACATGTCCTCTCACCAACAGACTCATGATTTCTAATGGAGGGCGGGGGCTTTCCTTGTTGACCTTCTCTGCTGTAGGCTTTGATTCATAAGGACAGCACACAGTGCACAGGCTTGGGATGCCTTCCATGATGAGAGTCAACATACACAGCAGGTAGTGAGGACAGATAAGTGCCTTGCTTTGATTATTTTGCTGACACATACACACAAGCAATTTCGGGGAACAGATCTTGCGGGTTTCAGTAACAGAGGGTCAATAAGTCACCAGATAATCACAGCTGAGGTTGTTATGTATTGGTGTGTGTGGTGGATTGAGATTAAAGAGGACTATGGATGATTGCATTTTGGGAAGAAGAGTATGTTTTGCTCCAACTGGCATGTTACATGTCAGTGTGTGTGTATGTGCGTGTGTGTGTGTGTGTGTGTGTTGGGCACTTGGCTTCAGTTGCTACTGAGTCCCATGGGAAGGCATGTAGGAAGAATGAATGCAGGGAAACAGAGAGGTGGTAGATTAAAGAAAAAAAGAAAATGTATTCATCTCTTAGAAAGGACTCTCCTCCTCCCTTTTTCTCTTCTTTCTTCTCTTTCACTCATTCTTCTCTTTTTTCAACTTCCTTGTCTTGACATTTTGGTCATATTGCTACAATTATATATTTCACATCCACAGTAAAGTGAACACGCGATGAAGCAGGCTAGAATTTAAAATGGACTTTTCCGTGGGTGACTAAGGTAATATCAATGGGCAGCTTCAAAGAGCAGTTGTTAGATGACTAAAAGCTTAAATTGAAAAACCAAATAATAACATTTACTCTCAAAAAACTACCAAAAGAGAATATGCAAAGCCCTCCAAACACTGTGTACAGTTTGAAAGTGTCACAACTCCAAAACTCTGGGCTCAGAGTTTATAAAAATTAGAATTTTTATAAAAGATTTTCAACTTGACTGTTGGGTCATTTCATGCATTCTCATGTATTAGTTTAGATATTTTTGCCACGATGTGAAAGCAGCATACTGACCTTTAGGAGAGATCGGTAATGGACCATTGCTCCATCAGAATAAAGAAAAATCAATTATCTTTACAGACAATAATTACATTATTTCATTTAAATATCTTCATATGTCACTTTGATCCTATTATGAGTCATGCTGAAGTTTAATATCAGCCTGAAATGCCAGTTGACAGATTTGTATTTGCATGTTTGTGTCTTTTTGTAAGTCTTTGTATGTATATATATTCATAGATCGATAGACAAAAAATAGATAAAAACAACACAAAGGAGGTAAATAAGAAAATAGAAAATTAAAAATCATGAGTGGAGCTAGACATAAATACTGTATACTGTACAACAACAGCACCTGCTAAGATTATGTACTTGGTTAGTGCAAGACCAGCATACTGCATATTGTCATTTATTGATAAGGCAAGGGGTTTCATTTGAATTGCATAGATTAGAGTATAAAGTATTGGGACTAGCTTATACAGTGAATCTATACATACGTTGTGTTTCTGTCAAAGGTAAATGGTATGTATAACAAGTATCTAGTATACATTAATACATGTCTAGGTATATAAGATATTGCATAACAATAGCAGAAACATGAGTAGAATAAAGGACAAACTGTAATATAATTGACAAGTGAGTTGAGGAAAAGTGCATCTCTGACCATTCTTCATGGTCATTCATTCATTCTTGTGTACTTTCCTATGATTCAGCTTTTTATTTTTTTATCTGGCCGAAAAATGCGACTCTGCAGTAACAATTTGCATGTACACAGGAACATTCCTTCACCACATGAGCCTGCTTCCCATGTATCCATTCTGAGTCTCAACAAGTACTTGTACGATGTCTTGCTTTGTGTGTGAACCTGTCTGTGTGTCTGTGTGTGTGCGTGCGTGTGTGTGTGCATACTGCATACATTGTGGATTCCTTCCTGCGAACGTACTGAATGCATCCAAAGAGAGTGTGAGAAAGAGAGCTCTGATTTATTCAGTGGAACAGCAGGGGGTAGAGAGTGTGAAAGTCAATAATTTCAAAGTTTATTTGCTTATGCAACAGCTCTATAGTCTGATCTTCATCATCCTTCAAACTTGGTTCAGTAGGAAAGTATAAACCTACAGACTGCGGGCCTGTGTTTTGTTGTGTGAATGGTATGTTGTTGTTCTTGCCTAAGTGTGTCTTTTTGTATGCATTCTAATATATCTGCTCTGCTGTGAGTGTGTATATGTATGTATGTGTGTCTTTGAGGTGAATAATAACTTTTTTCTTATTACCCTGGATACGGCATGGTGCTTCCAAGCTTCGCTCACTGGAGTTCAATTACTAGGTTCCCTCTGGCTCGCCTTTTATCACTGAATAAGTAGTTCCCCGATACTGGGCCTGTGTGTGTGTGTGTGTGTGTGTGTGTGTGTGTGGTCAAAGTCACACAGTTGCATAAGAAAGTGCGAAAACATGCAGTTAATTCTACACAGCATGTACAAAAAACATCCAGGCATGGATGCCTGCACACACACACAACACAAAGTTTGTTGAGGGGTTTGTCAAGGTACACTGACACAAGCACGAATACTGGTAGTCACACTTCTACACAAAACACAGGTGCACGCACACTCATTACCTTTTTCGTTTTCTAACTTGGTGAAAAGCATAATCCCCCCCCTCCAGTTTGAAAGCTCTGTGTTCACCTCACACACACACAAAGGCACTGTAATGCCTCTGAACCATGGGGACTTAGATTTGGGTCATCAACTCTACAATGATTGCCTGCAAACGAGAGATAAATAGTGTCTTACTTGTTTTCACCTATTGTGATGTTGGCACACTGATTTTGCTAACTGAATAGAGCACTTCCACTGAGCAACCTAGTGGGAAGAAGTAATGAGCAGAGCCAGAAGTCACTTGGGTGACATTTATAGATGCATTCTTCTGAGTATTAAGGGTTTGAAGTCTTGCTGTTATAAGTGCAGTATATTTGTCTAGTCAAGTATCTGTAAGATGTAACAGTTGAAGAGATTTATTCTTTAAGAATGACATTTATTGAAATGTCCATTGTCTGAATAAATGTCAAGCAATTGAGAGATAAGTTTGGGTAGCTGCATTTAAAAAAAGCTTTTACATTTTATCTTTCTCTTCCAACACACTTACATATAACGCTGTAAATCCAAACAATGATTGCAATTTAAATTGATAGCACTTACAGTCCACCATCACAGAGTACTCATCGTCATTCATCTTTTGCAGTAATTTCATCTGAACTTTCCTCATTACACATACCAGCAATATTATATTGACATTAAAGAATGGTGAGGATATAGTTAAAGTAAAATGATCATGTAAAGAAAGTAATGCTTGTAAAAGTAATAGAAAAAGTGATAAAACAGAGTTTTATTTTAGAATAACCATGTTTTAACATGGATTTCTGTTCATCATTTGACTGTGGTTTCCCAATATTTACTTGTTAATCCCATTACCTATTTGAAATTTGCACAATATCACAGGGAACTATATAACAATGTAAATGCAGACAAAACAGATACTACATGAGCAGTACTTTCACTGTTTACAGCTCTACAAAGCTCATGATATACTGCATCTATGGAAGTTGACAATGTTTATCATTACCCAAGGTTTAGATTTGTGGTTTGTTAAACCACAGTGACTCAAAGACAGAAAAGATGAAACAAGAAGTTGGGGAAGGCAGTAGAGGAGGAAAAAGATGAGCGTATGAAGGGGAAAATAAGAGAATAATACTAGTAGTACTACCCCTACCATCCTACTAAATTGGAGCCTTCTGTTGCACATAGTTACTACAAGATATAAAAGTTAGATAAACGAACACTCACAATATGACAGTACATCTAAGAAATCTACAACTGAAGGAATAGATCATGGCCATCCCTGAAAACCTCCATTCATCCTAATAAAAGTATAGGTTAAGACTAAGAGGCGGAAGTAATTCGACTGGCGATGTTTTCATTTACATCTACATATATCTAGCCCAGCTCAGAGTTACCTCTGATCTTCTCCAAAGCAGCCACAACCACACAACATATCTTCTGTGAAAAAAAGAAAGAAAAAAAGACATTGTGGCCATCCAGGAAGTGAAACAATGGGGGGTACAGTGAGCACCAAGTGAGCAAGTTCTGTTTCAATCAGCTGATGGCCATTTTGCTATGACATATCCAGCTCCCCATAAAAATACACATACAAATGCAGAAATGTATGCAGGGTATTACCTATATTGGGAAATCCTTAAATAAGAAAAAGTCACGTATTAGTCAGTGCTCAGTAAGAAGGAATAGAGGAACCATAAAAGAAAGGGAGTCAATCAACAGAGGAGAGGGGAAAATGAATAAAGATAAACAACAAAAGGAAAGGAAGGAGGTTGGTGGAGGAGTGGAAATTAGAGTAAGTAAGGGGTTGTAGGAAAGCAGAGGAGAGGAAAGGAGAGGACAAGAGAAGCGGAAGAAGAGGAGGAGGGAAGGGATGAGAAGGAAGACAGGAGTGGAAGAAGAAAGATAAACGAGAGGGAATAGCTAAGAAAAGAGCGACTGTGATTCATGTCAGTTGGGCTGCTCTGCATCATCCTGTATTCACCAGCTCATGATCTACCACTGCCACAGACAAGTGTGTGTGTGTGTGTGTGTGTGTGTGTGTTTGTGTGTTTGTGAGAGTGTGCGAACACTTTATATTGTGTCTACTCTCTCTGAGGAAATGGTGCCAGTGTTTGGATAAGGATACAGATAAAGGCAGGGGAGATGGGGTTGTAAATCTCACACACACATACACAGTTCGACCTTGACTTTGGCTGCCACCCTCCACCTCTCATGAACATGTTGTGTATTATTCTCCCTCTCCTCCTACTGCTGGAAACTGATGCTTATCTACTTTGCAGAAGATAACGGAGAGCACACAAGAGAGAAAATGGGAGAGAGCGATAGAAAAAAAAAAGACAGAGATATTGGGAATGTGAGAGAGGGAGAGGGGAATGAGAGGGGTTGTAGCTAGAGAGCGAGCGAGGGTGAGAGAGAGAGTGGAATGAAACTGAAAGGGATCTGAATAATAGACAAGATACCCAAATAATAGATAGAGAGATGGGCAAAACTGATGTGCTGCTGAGTGTGTCCTACATTTGTTCAGTTGCTAAAGGAAAGGCACAGATGGAAATCTTATGTGTGTTGTGTGTTTCCCAGGGAGCGCTCATAAGCATAAATAAGGAAAATCCATTGCAGGACTCGATGTCCAATGTCACAACTTTTTGTGGTACCAATGGACATCTGCCCATAGCGATGACTATCAAAAACTGTCAAATACCAAAGGCTGACATTGAATCGCTGGTAAGATTCTTAATCCTGTTTATTCTTCAATCAGATTTAAAGAGGCACTTTAGTTTCAGTTTATTCTTCTCAAGGAGTGTTGCTCAGCCTCTGAAAACAGTTGTACAATATCCTCTATGGTCCTGGAGGCAGCTTTCCAACTTTTCAAAGCCTGCATTATAAAATGCAGGTGTGGAGTTTGAGTGACTTGAGTATTTACTAGACAGAAAGGGGGTGTAATTGAAGTAATCTCGGCTTCTGCTGCTTTGATTTTGAATGGCTGTCTTCCTGTTCTTGTATGGCTGCTCATGTTCAGAAAACAATAATATTTGAGAAGTGTTCCCTTTTTTTGTTAAGTGAAAAAAAAGGTTTTATTGGAAAAAAACACGTTTGTCTCCCGCAAGTAAGATATTGCAACTTAGGTGATGTAAGCACTAGCATCGAATAATTTTAAAACGTACTTTTCCCCACATCATGGGGATGAAATTTAACTTGTCCGCAATTTTTTATAAGCAGTACAACTAACAGTTCCTGCAAGGTGTATAGCATATGTCCTCTCTTATGTCCGCTCCAGGCTAATGCCATGAACAACCCTTGGCTTCTTAGCTTCTGCTCTATTCATCATTGCTAGAGCGATCTGGGGACTACAGATGAAAAATAGCCT
Organism: Coreoperca whiteheadi; assembly: GCA_011952105.1. NCBI lineage: Eukaryota > Metazoa > Chordata > Actinopteri > Centrarchiformes > Sinipercidae > Coreoperca > Coreoperca whiteheadi. The sequence goes on from CM022472.1 coordinate 20,840,774, forward strand.
CTGGGTTAATTCTGGCTTTTTTTTTAACTCATGTTGGTTCATGTGTTTTAATGAAATTGCATTGTCCCCTTACAAATAAATTAATCTAATCCCATAGCCTAATGTTTAGTTTTTTTTTCCAACACTGAAGATAGCACATTAGTGTAAAGTACAGTATGTCCTGGTTAAAAGTCAATGTGTCCTTGAGCTAGGAGCAGAAGCAGCAGATAGTGTTGGAGTTGCATACTCCACTGCAGCTTTCTAGCACTGTTGCATTGTTGTTGGAAAGATGTTTGTTATTCAGTTTCTTCATCCTCTACTGTATTTTTAAAGAGGTTAACATGGCCACTGTATTGCTAACTCAGGGCTGTTCTGCATGCACTGGGAGCATCCATAGAAAAACCCAAAGAAGTAAAATATACAAAATTGCTAACAACACTGAGCATGATATGGCAATAAAATATTTTTGAATTGTATTTGCACTGCTGCATGTGTGTTCATATGTGTGTGACCCAACCGCCTCCTACACTAGCTCTATTAATAACAGTATTATCCATTGTGACTCATTCTAACGCCAACTCTGGCATGCTGACTCATACATATCATATTCCACCAGCACAAGTTGTTTCTCACTTTTAAATATTAGAAACTTCTTTTGACCTTGTGAAAAAGTCCCACGGCTAAAGGTGGTGTGGGTTTTCTCAAAGTGAAGCGAGACTAATTAATCAGGAAGTCAATGGTCCCTTGGCTAAAGTAAACCTGGGTTTTCTCAGAATAGTACTAATTTGTAAGGAGTTCAGCAGTCCCTTGGTCAAATCAGTCTTGGGTCTTCTCAAGATAAAATAGTGCAACTCATTAGGATTTCAATAGTCCCCTGGCTAGAGTGTCCTCACGATAAAATGGGACTAATTTGTTCGGACTTGAGAGTGTTCCCAAAGCTGCACCTATTATTTCCTCAACTTAAATGGTACTAATTCATTAACATTTCAATAGTCCCTTAGATAAAGAAGATCTGGCTATATTGGAATTAAGTGGCAGTGATTTATGACAACTCAGCTGAAGCCAAACTGTTTTTAGTGCTATAAAAATAAATGAAATGGTTACTAATGATGTATCAAGTACAGGCCCCATTTGAAACATCAGATCCATCAATATAGCCACTAAATACTTGGGAAAAATGGGTTAACAACAACAAGAGAACATTCACAATATACACTGTAACTATATAAGATAAGTAAGGGTCAAATAAAAATATGTACAGTATAATTTCAGCTTGTTTTTAATTGTGTCCTCTGAATCTACCCATGTGTTACACCTTTATATCACATAGTGACCATGACAATAATCACTCATTGCAGTGTCTTTAGTTATTTCCAAATTGCATTACCAAGTTATGCTGAGAATGCTCATTATTCCCCTAAAAAACACTCTCATTGTTTATTAATTGTCTGTTTAATGTTTTAGTTTCTTTCAAGGTGAAAACAATGCATTTAATCATTAAATAAACAGGCATGTGTACACAGAAACATACACAGACACTTGTTAAATGTAGACACACAGCCAGGATCAATACGTACATTATACACACACACACACAATCATCACACACACACACACAAACTGTGTGGTGCTGACTCATCGAGATTAGAGGAGAATAATAATCCTATTATCCTGTTGTCTTTCCCCCATGTCTTCTATTACACTTGACAAGAGCAGAATGGATGTGTTTGTGTGTGTGAGTGTGTGTGATAGAAATAGAGGGAAAGCATGTGATTGTGGGTTTAGAGTGGGTTTAGAGTTATTTTGAACCTCCCTGCCCATGAAGCTACAAGTACATATTCCGGATAAGATGCACATTGACAGGAATACAAACTGACATAGGTTAAACCTCAGACAAGCACACTTCATGCAGAATCATGAAATGTTCACGTTTTTTCCAAAAACAATACAAAACAAACAAAAGGTCCAAGTTGTTTCGCTCACTAGTAATTTAAGTTTAAACACTGGTTTGTAGGCATGTTAGGGCTGTACCTAACTATCACTTTTTTATCAGTTAATCTAACAATTATTTGTCTTCGATGAGTCGATTCATCAAACTACTAATTATAGTGATTACTCTAAAGATGATCTTTTATTACTCGATTAATACAACAATTAATTTACCCCAAATAAATATGAAAAACCTATTAATATTTCAATATTTTTTCAATCATGTTCTCCTAAAAACAAACAAATGTCACAAGAAACAAAGTATGTACTGCAGGCCATAATTCTGCAACAAAACATATATTTGTCTATTGAAAATATTATAATATATGAAAGAATAAATTAATATATTACCCTATTTCCAGTAGGTTATCATCTTATCCTATGTTAACATTTTAATTCTACTTAATTCTCCACCATGTTTTAGTGTTTAGTCACAAACTACTTCTATCGGCTTACCTTGCTTTTCCCTTCAGCTCTCTTTACCCCCCCCCACACACACACACACACACACCTACACCTCTGGTCTCTGCATACACACACCGGCTCATCCCTCCTTCCTCTCTCTGTGTCTCTCTCCCTGTATGTGTCTGCACTGTTGACTTTCTATGTTTTATAAAGTCACCTAAAGAACACCCACGATTCCGTTTTCACAACAAGAGGTGAGCCGAGTGTGGAGGAGGCTTGTTGTTAATGACATCGCCTATTGAAATGATCAAAACCAACGTGGCACCGATGACATCAGCACCAACTGGTGCACTTACAAGCTTTTACTAAACAAAGCTTTTGGTAAAGCTTCAATGCAAAGAAACTTAATTGCGATGTGCCGACACATGATATGTAAATTGGCATATTTCCTTAATCCATTACATCGATTTATCATCCCAGCCCTAATGGATGTGTGTGTGTGTGTGTGAGACCAACTAGCTAATGGTTTAATGGCTATAGATGAATATGTAGGTTCCATAATGTCCATTAGAGTCAATGGAAAATCAATAGTTGTCATATGATGGACTTAAATGTGGGCTCTAAAAGCGCCTCTCTCTCCTATGTCCATCCCTTCCTTCTCTCACCCTCCTTCCCCCTTCTCTTCTCACTTATACTCTATTTCTCTCTCTCTTTCTGCAATTTATGTCTCACCCTCCTATTTCCTTCATTCTTCACTGTCAAGTTATTTTTTGTAATTCTAGGGCCCGTCGTTAACAACCTTCCACCTGCTTTTCATCTTCTGTTTTCCTTTTTCTTCTACATTATGAAATTATCTTCTCCATCTCTTTCTCTGTCCTTCCTGCTCTTTCCTCCACCATGTAGGTGTTCAAGGAGGCATTTATCTCAATCCACTGTCGGATATCCGCTAGCTCAATATCCTTAATAGCAGTGTTGGGCAGTAGCGGCGCTACAAGTAGCATTACTAGTTTAACTACATTTGTCATAGTGTGGTGGTAGTGTCTCTGTTTTCTGAATCAAATAGCTTTTCAGTAGCTTAGCTCTTTTATTGATCATGTAGTGCGGTAGCATCCACACAAGCTAACATTACATTGACACAAGCATGTCAGGTAAACTTGAGCATTTCTGAAGATCAAGCGCAACAGAACTTTCTGCTGCGGTCTGAAATCAAACTGCTAAGGATCGGTAAGTGATGCTACTGTCATACACTGACTTGTATGTGTAGCCGACAGAAGCATGACGTACGGCGTATGATGTGACATCGCCAACCAATCCTTGGGCGGATGCCTTCGACGTCTCTGCTGCAGCAGAATACAGACGCACAAGCTTGAGTTAACACTTTGAGGTGATCCACGAATATGCTCATAACTTCATTTTCTAAACAAACGCAAACACAGAGGACAATTATCTGTGAAGGTGCAGGTGGTGATGGCCTACTACTTGACCCTTGCAGCTAACTGTAGACCTATTGACCCCGAGCTTCTTGGTATAGCTGCTTCTTAATGACTTTATCTTACTCCGTAGTCTCTCTTTCTCCCACTCGCTCTCATTCAATCTATCAATCACTCTCTACTTCTATCAATTCTGACCTCCATCTTTCGCTCCTGCTTAGTTTTATTTGTTTTATCAGCAGTATCTGTCTTATTCCACCCTTCCGCCTTAAACCAAAGTAAATACCAATTGTCATTGAATTTCTACCTGTGAATGTACATACACACACACACATTATATATATAAATAATCATATTGACAACTACTGCAGCTAGACACACACATTTAGGCTACTGACAGTCCACCTGTAAGTGCTCAGGTATATTTGAACATTCACTCAGAACCAACCAATAGATGCAGTATTGATGCAACAGACAGTTAAAAGTTGGTTGTCTACCAGACAGATCACTGTGTTTCCTGTGTGTTGCATCAATACTGTTTTCTTTCTTTTGGTTCCCATGACATTAGGACTTTGATGCAGACGGTTGCTATAGTAATACGATACAGTCAACTATAACTATAGCAATTTAGCACTGATCCTTTATCTCACATCTGTGTGTCTTTTTGTGTTTCTGCACATCTTTACGTCTGTGAATTTCAGTCTTTTCTGTTGGATTACAATTATTGCAACCACAGTTGCTGAGTGGTTCAGTATTTGTACAGAACAGGGTTTGTGTGCACCTATTTTAGTCCATGTAATGAAATAAAATGTCTCTTGTCTTTATTCTTATGCTGGACATTTGGTTGATGTGGACCTTGACGCAGAAAAAATCACATATCCCCCTCTGCCCTCACTATGCATGTAGGTGCACAGCTATGCAGCAAGCTAAACACACTTCCAATCAAAGTTTGCCCTCATAGGAAGCAATTCGGAAACTATGAAAACAGTAGTGGATAAAACACAACAAATTCAATGATAGTGATCACAGAAAAGATGAGATACCATGAACAACAGTGAGACCAAATAAATCGTTGAAATGAATTAGTACAGTAACAAGAAAACTGTATTTACAAATGTATAGACACTGTTAGAAAAGTTACATTGTTCCTCATTTTTAGAAGAAACAAATTAATCATTAGAGAAATACTGGTTTCAGTTTGCCATAGGAAGGACAACTCAGTAATTTATCTGTAACATATATGAGTCTACTTTTACTGGAGCAAAAGTAAAAACAGTAAAATACATATCATCAACAGTTAGCCCAACAGTAATTTAGTTAGCCAGTCTGTCTCAGACTAGCCAGAGGTATAGCAATGTCAGATCGGGATCATTGTCTCTCTCTGCAGTAATGCCGAACTGTGTAAAGTGGCCATTTCTGAGTCTGTTTCCTTTATGTTTCATTACATTTATTAGCAGTGCTTAGGTATCTGTTGACTCATCCCTACATTTGCCATCCCTGTATGTATCTGCTACTGTTGCTTGTGTATTATAGTCTGCTGTTTTGCTCCAATGCCAGAATTTGGCTAGTACAGTATATGTGTGAGTATCTGTGCACAGTCTGTGTGTGTAGCAGTTGGCTAAACAGACAATGCCCAACATGGTGACCTGTCCCTAATGAGAGACTGAGCTGGCAACATGGGCTAATGTTAGACATTAGATGTTAGAGTGCCTGCGTGTTGCTTCACCTCAGTTGCTTCATGCTACAGCTCCAAGAGGCCAACACACACTTGGGACGTGGTGGGTTGGGAGAGTGGTGAGGTTGGACTGGGGCAGAGGGAAAAGCAGATAACAGCCTCACCTGCTGCCTTCCATGGCAAACAGACTAGACATTTCAAATGGTTTGAACATGGATTGAAGGAATTGCAAGGTTTTGTGGACCAGCCTGCCTGTGTGTGTGTGTGTGTGTGTGTGTGTGTGTGTGTGTGCGTGTGCGTGTGTGTGTGTGTGTATGTGTGTTTAGCACAAGGTAAGATTTTATAGTATCATCTAGTGCTTGTAAAAGGAGGCTGTTTTATCTTCACACCTTCTTGGAACGCGATCACCCGTCTCCTTCTTCCTACTACTTTCTGTCTGTCTTTCCTTCTCCTCTCTCTTCAATCCCATACTTGCTTTTTTCCTCGGGCTTTTTACCTCTTTTTTTCAACAGTTAAAAGCAGATGGTGGCTTTCAAATTGTGCATTGACGCACTGATAAGACAAATGTATGTGTTGTTTTCTGCTCATGCATTTAGTGCTCTTACTGTAAACTAGGATAGTTCCAGTTTATTACAACATGGATCGTATTTTTGTGGGGCTCAAAAGAAGTCTGCTGTGCATACCTACGGTTTAACTTTTGATTTATAGTTCAGCATTGGACAGTGGAAAGGACCACCCTGTTTCAGTACAAAATATGGAATTATTCTGTGCAGTCGTCGTATTTGCGTGGTCTCATCCACTGTGATACAGAGAGGTGAGCAGAAGGTTTGCTGTGGAAATGGCTTTGCTAGATGTGTTAATGAAAAGGTGAAGATAAGTAACAGCTACTAACAGCCATAATTACAGTACAGCCTAGCTTCACGCACATATTGTATGTCCACAACTTTTTTTTAGTGCATTATGGAATGGTTGCATAGAAACTGGCTCATCTGGGATAATTGATGGTTACACTTTTTGTACCTTTCATATTTACCACTATGCCAGAGTAAGAAAACGTGAAAAAGAAAAACAAGATTTAAAATCAGTCGAAGCAGCCGCATGACCTGAATTCTGTGAAGGCCTGTATTTACTTCATGTATTATAGATTGAGTCTGTTATATAGAAAACACCAGGTGGGCCAGTATCATTACCTACTGCAGAGGCAGACAGCAAACATGTATCTGCTCAGTAAATATTAGGCTGCTTGGACAGGCATGCAGTGGTTGTCATGGTAACTGACCCATATGGGATGTTGGAAACCAGATGCCATATTTAGAGTTGCGAGCCAAACATTTTTGCCTGCTGCGGGTGACTGAGAAATTGATGCTACCACTGAGTGAGTCCAAGTTGTGTGTGTGTGTGTGTGTGTGTGTGTGTGTTTGGGTGTTTGGGTGTCTGTTCACCATGCATCATAAATGGACCTGAGTGCATGTTAGCATAGGTTTGTGCTGACATTATTGTTGTCACTTGAACACGATGCATTTCTTTGAGTGTGTGCGTGTGACCTGGTGTGTCTCAAGTCACTTCCCAGTCAACTCGCTAAAAGGAGAACTGTGTATTAACTGCGTAGCTCTGCTGATTGTCTCTTTCTTGCCTCCGTGCTGTTAAGAAAGTGGGCCACGGCTACAGGGGCAGAACAGATGGACTGTCAAGGCTCTAACCATCTTTTCCTCAAGTCACTCTCCTTTATTACCATGAATGTTAAACGAGCACTAATGTCAAAGCAGGTAAATACTGTAAACTAAAGTTGTAAAACTAAATAACTTGTAGGCTTATATAACTAGCAGTTAACTGTGCTTGAAAAATGTTTTATGTCTCTATTTACAAACTGATTTTAAACACAACACATGCAGTTAGTATATCTGCTACAAAATGCAGCTTCAGACATGTATAAAGAGAGGAACCAAGAGAGGCTAAGACTGCCAGAATGCTAGAGAGAAAGGGAAGGGAGGGAGGAACGTTAGTATTGTGAAGGTTGGAAACCAATTATCTACTAACAGTGGATTCTCCTTAGGGACCACTTGAAGACTGGCATGGGAAGTTGTGTGTGCGCGCATGTATGTGTGTGTGTGTGTGTGTGTGTGTGTGTTTGTGTGGGTCTTGGTGTGAATCTGTGTCTGGACAGGGCAGCTGAGGCAATTATAAGTTAAAAGTTCCCATTCAGGGCTGTTGTTTAAGACAGAGTCTGGGAGGGGAGAGAGATGACATGAAATTGCATTTGAGGATAAGGCTGGCGATTTGCTATATTTCTCTTACAGTCAACAAATCCATACGAAAGATATTCCTATAGGTTAACATAAATGCCTCAAACCAAACATGGAGTATTCCAAAAATGATCAGCTGCATTGGTAAAGAGGTAGCTAGAGCTGTCACAATTATTAGGCCTGCATAATCGTTAGAATCGTTTCCATTCACCTGTATATACACTTTTGTCATATTTCCAACCTGTTGTTCAGTGTTTCCCACACATAGACTTTACATGGGCGGGCTGCCCAGGTATATGCATTTAATAAAACAACGCCATCCGCGATCGACTAACTGGTGGACAATCTCACGTCAGGTACCTGGCTTATCACCCCTCCCGTTTGTCCGCGTTTAGTCGGGAGAGCGATGACGAAAGTAACATGGGGGGCGGTTGCAGCACGGACCTGTTCTCTCGTGACACAGAAGTCAGACGCATGCCGTGAAGCCAAAAACCAGCCCGATCGGCGCAGTTTTGCCAGAGTTGCAGTAGAAAAACAGATTTTTCACTCGGAAAGTAAAAAATATAAAACGGAAGTGTCTTGTTTTTAAGGTAATGTTTATTTGTTGAAGATTGTAAATGTATATGATCTGTTAGACCTATCTGTAGGTGTCTGTTATCAGTGAAGGTTAGATTTATCTGTCTTGGTGCAGACAGGGGAGGGATGAAAGTGGTGTAACGTATGTCCCGCTGTTATTAAAAGTTGTAATTTTTGGCTCATTATATTTGCAGGAAATGCCAAAGGGTTAGGGTGAGGAAGACCAACAGAGGTCTCACCGGTCCAGATGTGTATGCTAGAGCACATCGGGCTGTTTTATCTGAGGGGCAGTCAGGTGATTATCCACTAAGGTGAGTTTGACTCCTTGGGCCAATTTCATGCAAGTGGGACACGAACATGATAAATTGATTTGAGAGTAAAATGATCATTTGCTTGGAGGACAAACTGAAGCATTAATTAATTATGCCAGAAATATTAAGTAGTTATTTTTCTCTTGGTCGATTTATCCAACCCTTACTTTCATCCCATGCCTGTGTTTCTTTGTCTGAGGGAGAGGGGCGAAGGTAACAATGGGCAACTTCAACTTCCTGTCTGATTGCATCCTACTTATTTAACCAAAATAAATAAATAATGAAGTACCGGTTGGTACTGGTAGAGGGCGTGTTGTTCACAATGCAATACCGTTACTCTGAGTAGATGCATCTCGGTGCAAAGAGCGACATACAAAAATGTTAAACTTTTGTCTTTGCTCTCCCCCTATGCTCTGCAGAGAAACAGAGCGAGAGATGCTCCAGTTTAATGTAGGGCTACTTATTCCGTCGTTCTGTAAAAGAACGTTGGAACCACGTCACCTGTTGGTGCCGATGTCATTCGGTGCCACGTGGGTTTCGAGCGTTTCAATAGGCGACGTCATTAAGCGCAAGCCTCCTCCACACGCGGCGCACCTCGCAGCTGAAAACAATCTGAAACACGAGTCTTTTGGTCGACTTTATAAAACAAATTGCTGTCAATGAAAGTCAACTGAGGCAGAAAGAGGCGGAGCAGGGGACAAACAGGTGAGAGAGATGAAGTTTTGTGTGTGTGTGTGTGT
>CM022472.1:20850146-20882915 GCA_011952105.1 Coreoperca whiteheadi
TGTCATATTGACAATCTGGAGTTGTGAGTAGAGGACACAGCGTCCCAGACACAGCCAGCCATATTGACTATATAAAAACTCTTTATGAGCCCTGTAAACTTACTTGAAAATAACAGTGGGGGATGATGGAGAAGGTTTCTGTCTGCATATGAATGGCGGGTAGGCTCTTTGTGTGTATGGGAAACAGAAGGTGGCTTTATTTGTTTGTGCATTTGGGCAGTTAGGTGCAGTTGTGTGTGTCGAAGATTATGTGTGTGGTGTGAAACTTTAAAATTAAAAAGAAAGCTCTGCGCGCGCTGATGAGCATAAAGCACAAGCTGTAAAGTCTGTATCCCCACAACTACATCCTTGCTTCCCTCACTTGCAGACAAGGAGGGAGGGATGCAAGGGTGACGGAAGGGAAGCAAGATGTTTTTGCCAAATGAGAAGTCCTTACGCAGTCAAGTTTAGTCATTTACTCAAGCTGCACAGTTGTCACGTGGTAATATGATTTAATAATGATGTTTTCTATGTAAAGTTATAGCTATAATATTTGTTAATTACTTCATAAAACTTTAGATATAATCAGATCTCAATAAAATACATACTGTCCCTTTAAATAGAAACATATATTTAAGCAGTGTGCCCTAGATCTAAAGTGGCACAGAACTAGGTGAATAACAATGTATTTGTAGTAGGCTTGGGTGGTGTGAGGGTATTACGGTATACCAAGGTATTTAGAAATCCCAAAGGCATGATTTTCAATACCGTAAAAAATACAGAGCTCCTCTTTCTATAAGATGCTGTCTTGAGGCGATCTATTGTATTGTAGTGCACAGCACGCACCACCCTCACTCTCTACTGGTGGAACAGGCAGCTGAGCTGAGAAAGATGGCGACTGTGAGTGGCGGGGATAACGTTACAGGATTAGTATACAAGAAACATAACTCTGCCCCTGTTTGGGAGTGTTTTGGTTTTAGTCGCGATGCTAAAGACGAGCCAGCCAACGCAGACGACGCTGTGTGCACTATCTGCCTCAAGAAATTATAGGCCAACACCTGCACATCATCTCCGTTCAGCCCAATGATGTGTCGGTATCCGCCGCGGCAATAAGTGTCATCGGGTCCTCCAGCAAGAATCAGTGGAAGAAGGCCGCTTATTTCCTATCTTTTCATTACTCTGTGGGCCATAAGTATTTAAAGCAAGACTTGTCTGATTAGGCTAATTGCATATTAGACAAACCGCATTGTAGACTAGACATTGTCATACATGTTAGGGTTGGGAGCTGTCTACTGCACTGGCCAATGACGATGTCCACAGTGTAACATCGCGTTAGATGGTGATATCGCTGTTGGGGAGGGGGTTGTCTCCCCAAAAGGTACTATACTTTTTATATGCTTTCTTTTATACTTTGTATATTTATGTATGTTGGATATTAATTGCTATTTCTATTTTTTGCACATTTGAGCCCATTCACAGCCCAAACAGGTTCATCATCAGGATAAAACGTGACGTTACATAGGTAGTAGGCTCAGTGGTCGCTAATCGTCAGTTGTTGGACCAACCCAATGTCATGTCATACACAGCAGCTCAGCTTTTACCCCCCCCCCCCTTCTTCCAAACTTCTCTGGAGGCCTCCTTTGTCCTCTCTCCGTGTCTCCTGTAAGACACATTTTACAGATTTGAACATCCTCGACGATGTTGGGCCTGGATCGATTTTCTAGGTGACAGGCTGGAGGTCAAAGGTGCAAGGTGTTCTTGTCAGTTGGATGTTATTGCTTGAAGCTGATGACCATTCAGGGCTGCTACACCTTTCTCTCTCGATTTGTCAAGCACACTTTTACACTTGTCACACATGTTACCCATATCTACAAGACATATTTCCTGTACCAGGACCATTCATTATTAATTTGATTATTAGTTTGTTCAGTCATTCATTCATGGAGGACAGAATTGATCCTTTAGAGGACAACATTTATCACTGTGATTCACCACTGTGATAGTGGATATGAGTCTTGCAGCATTTAGACAACTTCACTTTTCTTTAGAAAACGTGCTTTTCCACAACATATAAACTTGTATGTTGTGGAATGCGTGAATTCCCATATTTTTGTCTACTTTTGCCAAGTTTTTCTGTATGCAAGTATTTGTCATATCTAGGTGTGTACCCGATCGTATCAGAGTGTGTGTGCATCTGCAGTGTGTCAGTCTCTGACTGTGGGGCTGCATGTTTATCTAAAGGAAAAGTGGTAATCAGGCCATGCATATGTATGAGGGTTTGCAAATGCTGCTCTAAACGTTGCAGAGGCGTTACCAAGACATTGTGGATCAGGGTTTCTGAACGTTACGCCTCGCTGCCTTATCACTGGCATTCCAATGTTTCGAAACAAGGTTGAAACGTATTTGGCGCATTTGTGTGCATGCATGCGAAATGCCAGTGGGAGCTCCATTCTATTTCTATAGATATGAACAGGTACATGTGTGAGTTCATAGACTTACAGGTTGATCAGGAGAGAGAGAGAGAGTGGGAGAGCAATGTGTTAAGTGGAGAAACAGACAGATAAGATGTGAGTCGGGACTCAGGGACAACAGCTTAATGTCTCTGTGTGTGTGTGTGAATGAGCAGTGTGCAAACTTGGCAAGGTCTGATTATCATTGTCAAGTTAATAATACCTCATCTTTCTGTTTAAATTTCTGTCTTGCTACAGGCAACGTGGCCAGGTTGGGAATAAATGTTGGTCACCCACACATTCACATTTATGCCGAAATTAAGTGAGAATCGTTGGTGGTTTCTATAATGAAAAGCCGATGTTTGTGATTTGAATATACACTTTTGTTCAGAGAAGAGGGGTTGATTCGTCTGCCTCACAGCTTCTCGGCTCTGTTGTTATTTGAATTAGACAGAGCTCATTCCCTTTGGAATGTATAGACCATATAGAAGGATGAAATATTAAGAAGGCAAATGTATTGAAATTCCAAGACGAAGGGTGGCGGAAAGAGAAACGTTCTATTCTATTAGACACAACAAAATGGCCACTACAGGCAACTGCTTACCTGTTTTGATCTGATTGTGTTTTCAAGTTATTTTCCGGCTGTTTCACGTAATTTCTTTTTCTTTCCCCCCCATGCATGTTGTCCCAAAAGCTCACTACAAAATACCTTTCGATCTAAACTGGATGAGCTGGAGGGAAGAAGCTTGAGAAACAGCTTTAGGGGCTTCCCAGAGGCAGGTGAGGGAGGGGAGTGATGTGGTATTTCTACTTGAGACCCACCTCATTAAAGATGACTGTCTCTAAACTTGACATGACATGGGTGGGCATGTTTTTGTCTCTTCTGATTCAAGTAACAGTTAAGGGCGTTGCCATCTTGGTACATCAAAACTTGCAAGTCAAGGTTGAAAAACTATTTGGATCCCAGTGGCAGATTGCTAATTACAGTATGTGCTGAGATTCAGGGATTTCCCTTAATCCAGGCTAATATACTGTATATAGACCTAATATAGATGATTCATCTTTCTTTATCGAATTAGAACGCCAAGTGCTGGAAATGGCAGATGTTGGCAATTACCTCATAGTTGCTGGTGGAGATTTCAATCAGGTGCCAGATAATATAGTAGACAGCCACTCCCTTTCTTGTCATTCTAAGAGATCTGTCCGTGTTATGAATGATATTTGTGTTGACCCTGATCTGATAGATGTACTAGACTATTCTACTAGTTAAGACTACACTCTACACTTTATATCTAAATCATTACATAAAGTTACTGTTTCTTCATCATTGGGAATATAATTATTTCTGGCCATGCTGACGTAACTCTCACCTTTATTGCTGAATTGTAGTCTTTTAGAAGATTGGAATTTTCGCCTGTAGTTAAGTGAACATATTTTATTTTATAAGGACATCAGTGCTCCTAAAGTCATCTCCTGGACTGCTGTGGGAAGCAATACAATTCTATATCAGAGGTTTTATTATCCAATATGCAACATTTAAAAGGAGAATCAAGCCTTGAGCGGGAGGTATAAATTGCAGAAGCCAATTATAAATTAAATGTCTCTGAGAAAAATCGGAGAAATTTGACCATAGTAAAGTTTACAGGAAAAAAAGTGAGTTTGCCTTATTCGCAGGGAAAAATGTTTTAAGAATGTGAAAAGGCAGCGAAATTGTTGACGAGTCGAAAAATCTAAAAACAATTCCAGCTATTAAATATACAGTAACTCTGGCAGGCTTATGGCTGATTGAGTTGAGATAAACAGGGCTTTCATGGACTTTTACATACATTTAAGGCTTTCCACAATCCTGAAGTGTCTTTGACCAAACTACTAACTCCTTAAACTGGCTGCAGGGGTGCTAATCTGCAGCTGACCCTGACAAAGATCATTAAAGGTGCACATTATTTAAACCAACCGTGTGTCACTGAAGTGAGACTTGAATTGATCTGTCATCTCATGTTGTCTTGGATACAGCGTTAATGCCTCCGGCTGTCTGTACCAAAGTTCTCATTGAAAACCGTTAAGTGCAGTTAATACTGAACATTGTTTCTATGGTTACAGAATTTGCCTTTTGTTTGCAGCATCTGCAGTGCATTAAGGAAATCAAGATTTGGAAACACTGCAAATCCTGTACATGATATATTTTGCAGTGTGTGTGACATAATTGACAATTGATTTAGTTATTCTATAAGCTGGCTGCATGTGTTTCTATCCCAACTATGATGCTTCAAAATGTCTGTTTCTATTTTAGATGTTTGACTTGCGCTTTAATTTGCTAATTGTTGAAAAAATCATCCAAAACAACAGTATCAACAACATAAATACATGTTAGTCATATACTGTTTAGAGTAGTTTGCAATTTATTCAAGGAATGACTGAGCTCGCCAAGAAATATCATTCCATGATCCTTTTTGTTGTTTTCATGTAATATTGACATGTTGTTTGGGCACAAGAGTGGTAAAGGTTGGTATTGGTAAAGGTATTCAGTCTTTGGTCATCTTACATTCTGTAAATTGATGACTTTAGGTAAAATTGTGATGATTTTGTACAAAAACCTGAACTGGATAGTGGTGGTAGTCATAGTGCTAGTGGTGTACCAACTCTGCTGTTTGTGTTGTGCGGCTCCTTTCAAATCAGTTAATTTTACATTAGTTCTTTCACCATAACCACTGAAAACAACACAGTCCCTATAATCTGGTAATTAACCTCCCCTGTCAGCAATTTTACCAAAAGCAACAGCATATTTTTCTTGAAGTTTTAGCTAAAGCTTTGTGCAATTTATTTACTTTTTCTTGCAATTATTTCAGTTTGATTTGTGAATCAAACTAAACATAATAACCCATTTGACTTGCCACAAATTTAACCAGTGTTTCCCTTTCATTGTGTGATGTATAATGAGCTTTTAATGTTTATCCAAGTTACAATTCTGTATTGTGTTACAGACCTCAGACAATAACAGACATTTCATTATACACTCAGTATAAGTGAATTTTAACTTTATTTTCCCTGTTGGAAAGTGACTCTAGCTATGTTTTATCATAGAAAGAAATAACAAAAACCCAATAAGTCACCATCACAAGGAATTTAATCTCATTCTACATTTGAACTGGTGCGCTTAAAACTTTCTCTTTTTTCAGCCTGGGGAATGGAATTGAGTAAATTAATCCTCTCCTGAGACCCATACACTTTAAATCATGCTAATACCTTTTGTCAAGTGGGTACCCATCAAAAAAAGGGCTGTGCTCATTTTGGTTCTAATATACTGAGAAACTACATACTGAATTTGATATTAGAGGGAGGCAAGCGGTTCAAAATGTTTTGATGACGACGTATTGAACTGCCATGTGCTTTTTCGAAATGAAAAGCGCCTCCAATCCAGCTTCTTATATTGTGGTTCAGTTATATCAAGAAGCATGTTACAAGGCAGCTTTTTTAGGGCGCAAAAACAGAAGATCTGCAGTGACACCACTGATTAGACAGCGTTGTTATTTGTAACTTCTCCCTTGACATTGTTCCCTTGGGCATGGCTTATCATCCTCATGTGTAAGCCATTATGGCTTCTTCACCAGTTCAGTTGTGTGGGTGCAGCACTGCTAATCAATAGCCAATAAAGCCAGATCAATTGAGCTTACAGAGCAATATAGCACTTCAAAGACCTTGTCCTTATCATTAACTAGGGGTGCCTATTTTTAGGACATGACTGCACCCTAAAACTTAGGGTAGTTGTGTTTGTCACAGGTAAGTTGGCCAGATGAACCTGCAGACTGACTTCAGAAATTGTGGCCAAGGGATTCACTGCTCTATACGCCGAGGTGTTGAATATATTTACTGTGATTTGACTGTTTTAAGCAGGAGCACCCTTGTTGTACCTTGCTGTTACTGTATTTAGATGTTTAGTAATGACTGTGGTCAATACGGCTTATGAGCTGTTCAGGGTCCTTTTGTTTGAGTGGATGTCGAACACAGTAGATTGCTACCAACTACAAGCATTTAAGTTTACAACGATAACTGTTTCTGATTACACTGTATTGATTATATGTAATGAGCATGGATAACTACTTGGCAAGTGGTTAAGTAATGACTGTAGCAATGAAAGTTTAAAATCAATGACCCCTCATGGGAAAGGTCATAGTTCAGAGTGGCTATGAGCATTAGCATGATAATATCAATACATTCCCCTTCTCTTATTCTATACCTTTTCAAGGGACCATACCAGTAGTTTTGCAACAAATCAAGTGTACTTTTCATCATAGCTTACAGTTGTAATACTGTTCCAGGCATCAATTGGTTTCCATTAATTTCTGTATAGCATGAAACTCTTTGCTTGAGTTTTGTAATCTGACACTGTGAACATCAAGTCTGGATCTTTTTTCTTTTTTTTTTTTCAATGTTTCATTCCACTGGTAACATCCCTCTTGAGGTTGGCAACCAATCAAAAATGACAAATTACAACCCGTGACAGTGACATATTATCATTATAGGGTAAATTATTGAGGACTTTTCATATCAATCTCAAGCAATACCGCACAATGATAAAGATTAACAAAAATTTGTGTAGGATTGATGTATTGTATATGAATGGAAACCAATGGCTGCATGTAGCTGTAGGAAACGTGTCTAAAATGTGTAGTATGAATTCAGAAATGGTCAGCAAAAATATTAAGTGTATATTATTTGTAGTGAAGGAGCTAAACCTTGTAAACACACTCCCACAGTCCTTTTGGAAATGTCAGATATCCCCCTAGAGCACAGACTAGAACAGTTGTTCAAGGATGTAAAG
Source organism: Coreoperca whiteheadi (assembly GCA_011952105.1). Taxonomy (NCBI): domain Eukaryota; kingdom Metazoa; phylum Chordata; class Actinopteri; order Centrarchiformes; family Sinipercidae; genus Coreoperca; species Coreoperca whiteheadi. The sequence continues at coordinate 20,857,395 of CM022472.1, forward strand.
CAAACGTAATATAACGGAGTGTAACTCTTTAGTTGTCTCATAATGTTATAAGTAAAGCAATTATGCTTTTAAGAAAAGTAACAAGTAGCTAATGTTAACTAGTAGAACAGCAAATCATCCTTTCACTCATCATTCACTGACAGTTTTTTTTTTTTTTTTTTTTTTTTTTTTTTTTTTTTTTTTTTTTTTTTTTTTTTTTATTTGTGATGCATTTGCAAAGAATCATTACAAAGCCAGCCTGTTTATTAAAAACAGGGGTAAGAATATGGAGAGCATATTTCGAAACTCTATTATAATATCCTTATTTAAGATTTCGGGGTAGCACATTTCGACAGACCAATATCAACTAATGCTCCCACTACAGAATCATTTTTCATTACTACACTACTAACTCCATGTATGCTGTAAGAATATCGGGAGCATGTTGAAATGCTATATTAAGATTTCAGGGATATTGGGTCATGCACAGAACCACTAAGCAGCACATATCGACAGGTAGGTAGCACATATCAATAGAACACCGGTTAAGAAAGTGGCTGGTTTAAAAAAAAAAATGTAGTGACTGGTAGATTTTGGAATCCACCAGCCACAGTGGCAGGTGGACAAAACAGTTAATTTCCAACACTGACCGATACCGGTGTGCCTACCTAGGTTATAAATGCTCGATCGCAGTCTGCTAGCTTCCATCTCCTGTTGCGCAATGATTAGTGCAACCCTTTCCATAAACCGTGAAGCATGTTCTAGGCTTGTCTCTGACATTGATGTCTGTTTGCTTTTACTTTTGGCTTTATTTAGGAGGCCTCACATATTGGAAATGATTTTTTTTCCATCTGTCAGCCACTTGTTCAACCATCTGCCATTAACAGAAACTCTTAAAGCATTAGATCTGTTTTTGCCTTGAGGACAGGACTCTGTTCCTGTGTTGTAGTGTGAAGATCTCCTGTCGTTTCATTATGGTTCTCAAACAAATGGTAAATGGACTGTACTGATATAGCCTTTCTAGTCTTCCGACCACTCAAAGCACTTCACACTACATATCACATTCACCCCATTCACACACAGATGGCAGGTGCCAACTACTGAGTTCAAAAAAATGAACTCATTCACAGGTACCGAAGGCACGGCCCTTGGAAGCAATTTGAGGTTCAGTATCTTGCCCAAGGACACTTCAACGTGTGTGCTGGAGGAAGCCGGGATTGTACCACTGACCTTCCGATTAGTGTACGACCCGCTCTACCATCAAGCCGCAGCCGCCCACGAAACCACAATCAGATGTCACATTTTGCAATAATTGCTTGAATTTAAAAATTCCACATGGAGCATCTTGAAGGTAATATAGCTGATTTTGTATTTTTATTTTTTAAATGTTGAGTATTGGTCTCAGCCTGGTGATAGGTATAAAGATTGATATGCCAAAACTTTATCCTTTTAAGCTTTTGGGAACTAGTCTATTTGGTTACCCTTCCCGTTTACAAGCCTTTAATATAATCCTGATTAAAGGAAAGTAAACCGAAGTGAGCATTACTATCAAGGTCAGACTGTCTAATAGTTTAGAGAGAAGCAAAGAGTAATTCTGAATGTACAAGTATTGCTGTATTTCATGAGCCTGCATGTGTTTATGGTCTGTGTGTATGTGTGTGTGTATGATTCTGCTGAGTCTACAGTGCACCCACACGCATGCAGAGACAGTGAGAGACTGCTACACACACACACACACACACACACACGCTCGGCTTCATACAAAAGTCTGCCTGGAGTCTCCCAGTAATAGCAGATGGTCTTTTTGGTCCACCATCTCTCTCTCTCTCTCTCTCTCTCTCTCTGCCTTTCTGTTGCTCACTCCACCAATCTCTTTCTTGTCTTTCTCCCTCTCTGTTTTCCTCTTTGTCCATCTGTTGATATTACTCACTCTACCAATCTTGTTGCTGTCTTTCTCCCTTGCTCATCCTCTCGCTTTGTTGCTCTTGTCTGTCTTCTTTCCCTCTTTTTCGGCTCCTCTGTTACTTCCTCTGTCTCTATAAGCACTCTATATCACTTTCTTTTCTCTCTGTTGCATATGATATGCGCTTTCGTTGCTGTGTGTCTGTGTGTTTCCTGTGGGAGGTTACTTGAGTTGACAAGGCCACTAGCAGTGCCTTGCCATGCCACCTTGATGCTGTGCCAGTGTGTGTGTATGTGTGTGCCCTCTGGACTAAGCAAACATCAGAAGTGTGTGTGTGTGTGTGTGTAATCGGGTTGACAGGGTTGGCAGCAGGCCCTTGCCACCTTGTCAGTATGCCAGTGTGGCTCAGCCTTTTTCAGTGTATTATTTCCAGGCTGCGTTTGATGAATCTGAATTTGAAATGACGACTAATTAATCTATCTTATCTATTCTCTCTCTCTCTCTCTCTCTCGATTTCAACACTTTCAGTAACAATTACGACAATTGTTCTAAATGGCGAAAAAAAAATAGAGGCGCAGCAGAAAATATTGGAAAATGAGGTGTTAAATGCCGGAGATGGTGTTCATAATGCTGTAATGTCAAACTGCATATTCTCTGCTTTCACATTCTGTCTTGTCATGCTTTCCTAAAATATAGCACAAAGAGTGAACCAACCGAAATGGCTCTGAGCTAAGAAGAAGGGGGAAAAAAAATAAAAAAAAATTCTAAGGCTTCCTCTTTTCCTCTGCCACTTTATTCCCCATCAGCCTCTCTCTTTTCATCCCTCTTCCTCTGAATCATTAATGCTTGCCATGTCATGATCTGTGTGGATGTGAGCTGCGTTCAGAATGATTATTCCTTCTTACTGCGTTCACTTGATCTCCCACTTGCTGTTGCACACAGGCAGCAAACTCCTGACTTCTAACACAGCTTATCATCAAATATTCACTAAAAGGCTCAAATTAACATAAATTTGAACATAAACGTGTATGCAGTTGCATACGCTTTCTTGCAGTCTCTCTTTCGCTCTTGACAAAATTATTGCTTAGTATAATTTCATGTGCATTTTGTTGAAGCAAATACGAAGACTTCATCAAGTCAGTCATTGAACAACCTTATATGACAGTAACTACAACAAAACTTTCCATTTTTCTGTTTTTATGTGCGTGTCTCTAAGCCTTGCCTCAAGTGAGCCATTTTCAGGTTTTACTGCAGCACATTATGCAACAGATAGCCCACATTCTCTGAACAGACTTTTTCAATCAGACAGTCACTCTTATTTTCATATTTTGTTGCTCAGTCTTGGTCACAACAGTTGTACATACAGCATCTGGTATTTACAGAATGTGCATTTATGTATATACAAAAATACTCTAATGCCTTCGCCAAGGATGGAAAAATGGCAAACTGAATTATTGTTGCAATTATATTATTGTGAAACTCCTTTAAGATGGCTGTGAATAGGGCTGGGCGATGTGGCTTAGAAATAATATCTCAATATTTTTAGGCTATGCCGAAACAATATAAACTGTATCTCGCTATACACATTTTCTCTAAAATAACATAAAGTAAATTCTCCAATTGTGCAAACTTTTGATGATCTTGTAGAATATGATGCATTGCTGTAGATTACACAACCCAACTGTATGTAAAGAAGTTAAAATTAGCTCAGCCTTAAACATTTTTTAGCAGTAACATGCAACATACACATTAATGCAGCAGTAATATTAATCCAGAAACATCATATATAATAGGAAAACACTGATGGGTACCATTCTACCGTGCAGTGAGTACTTGGAGTGGAGTATTTTTACAGTGGCGTTGGTATTGGTACTTTTGCTTAAGTAATGGACCTGAATACTTTGTCCACTTCTGGTGAGCACATCCACAGCCTAACTGCACCTGCGTGTTACCGCCCGAGCCTTCCCCTTTTAGGGAAGGTGGCCTTGTGGGTAACAAGGGGTGTTGTTGTGAAAGTGAGCCTTTCCCTTATGTTACTTTGGTCAGCCATAAAGTGTGTAGATGAGCTCAGGTTGCAGTATAATAGTTACTGAAAGGCTGTGTGTTGTGTTTGCTGCCACAGAAAATAAATAAAAAGTCCCTTTTTATGTAATGATACTACGGCGGCTTCTTGTACTCTTCATAGCAGAGTTGCTCCAGACTGAACAGCTTGATTTTCAAATGAAAAACTTAAGGAGCAGAGCTTTAAATCAATGATAAGTGGTATTTACCTAAGTCATATGGCCTAGTTCTTGAAAATATGGTTAAAAAGTAGTACCTATATTATCAATAATTTCATCCAACAATAATATGAAATGCACCGTTAGGTGGTTGCAGGAATGTTTCAGCTGTTGCACACAAGAACACACACGCTCACTAGAAGTTGTACAGTATGCAGAGTCAGGTTGAGCTGCAGTCTTATATAAGAGCTTAAAACATCTAAGAAACATCTGCGCTGTATGGGTGGCTGGGGAAGACAGAGGGAAGAGTTCCAGAATTAAGGAGGAAAAAACGAGGATGTATGAGACCGAGAGGCAGAAAGGGACATAAATAACATAGGGATAATCAGTATGGGGGGATGAAGGGGGGGAAAAAAAATCACATCCAAACTTGCAGAACCAGAACATTGGAAGAAAGAGGTAGAAGGCCAGCTGGAAATGGAGAAAAGGAAGGTGGGAAGAGGGAGGCTTGAAATACAACAAGGAGAATGATGCAGAGGAGAACGGTGTTAGGGAGCAGGAGGGATGAAGAACGTAGCGGGAACTGAGTGATCATTTATATCCAAGAATCTTTAGAATTTATATATTTCTTCAAAGGAGTAAAGTTGTGGTGTGTGTGTGTGTGTGTGTCTCATACTTAATGCGCTGCTGCAACTCATTCAAAGTAGATTTTTAGTCTTCTGAAACATTGTGCTTAGCCCTTGTCAATGTCTTTTGCTGAAAAGTCAGCTAAATGTCAGCTTAATGTGTTAGTTTTTGAAATGAATGAGGAAAAATAATCGGTTTAACAGCAGTAGTAGCTGAATTTTAAGGTGCCATACGCATGTCTGTATGTGTGATAGTTGGATGAATGTGTGTTTCTCTCTGCTTGGCTTGCTGTCTGTCTGCCCAATTAAGCGGCTGTGTTTTCTTTCTACACAGATGGTCTTAAGGCACACTTTGTTGTCAAACTTCCTATAATCCCTTTTAGGCCGCATCTCATGACAGCAGCTGACCAGAAATCTTTCTCTTTTTCTCTCCAGCTTTCTGTTTGATCCCCCTCATCTCTCTCAAATTCCTTCTACACACCCTCCACCTTATCCACTCACTTACCCCCCCCCGACAACCACCACACACACAAACACACACACCTCTTTTCCTTTCCCGCTGCCTAAATCACTTGCTGTGTTTTAGCTGTTTCACACAATAATAGCACTTTGTGTTGTTTCCTTTCCCTTTCATAGCAATTCATATCTCGGAGTGTACAGTTAAGGTTTGGGAAGGTATGATCACTGTTGACATAGGAACTGACCAAGCTACATCATCATCTAAAAGGCTGACACCCCTCCCCCCTCCATTGGACATTTTAAAACAACTTGCCATGTCACAAACTACTTCACCTGAAATTTTTCTTTACACGCTAATGTGAGAATAAGCTGCACTCAAACTTTTCTGAAGTTGAAAAGCTCCGACAAAAGCGCAGCTTTTCTGAATTAGGATGTCAGGATGTTCTGACATCCTGTTTGCTTATTATTACAACAGCTCCACTTGAAATAAACAGTTTCATCTGACAGCATGGACAGCAATTTTCTGCATCATGTCAGCATGCATACAAAAAAAAAATTCAAAATGGCCGACCGCAATGTGGATAGTGTAGCAAGCTGAACTGAAAACAGAATAAAAAGCTGCATTTCGGTTGCAAATGATTATTTGTGTTATTGATTAATCTATTGATTACCGGTAATCAACACATTGTGCAGTCTATAAAATTACACAAAATGGTAAAATCTGAATTTCCCAGAGCAAGGTGATATTTTCAAATTTCTTGTTTTCTCTGATAATGAGTCCAAAACTCAAAGATGTTAAATTTACAATTATGTAAAACAAACACAAAAGATCCTTCCACGTGTGAGGCTTAGCCATGAAGGTTTTCAGGGTTATTAAAAATGTAATTGATTTTTTTTGTAAGTATAGTATAGCTTTCCATCTGAATATTGTTGAGATATGCCGATATCCACAGCTTTTCCTATTTACATATGTAGCCATTGTAGAAGCCCCAACTGCGAGGCTGAAGAAACACCAAACTTTTGCTCCTTCTGAATTTGGATGAACCCATCTTGCCGCCATTGGCCACATGCTACTTCCAGCACTGATGGAACAATTAAGATTGTGGCTGCCCCTGGAGTAGCTCTCTTTCAGGGAGTTGTTTGTATGACTAATCCTCTGTCACAGTCATCACCAGCAACCCTTTTCTTCCTCCTCTTACTCATCCAAGTGCATCTCTCAGTTCATATGTACTAACACAATTGCACAATTATTGTGATTCCCATTCATCGCCTGTCTCTGCTCACTCACCCTTCCACTAGAAAGGATAATGTATGGCTTTAGTTCCATCTCCTAGAATTAACTTCCACTTTCACTGCTTTGCCTTTCTCTTACTTGACATTTTCACCGTTTCCTTTCATATTCGCTCTCTCTCGTCATCTGATTGTTGTGTATTTATGTGACGGGGTACTACTCTCAGAGTTGTGGCTACTCACCCTTACAATATGAAAGATAATGTGCAGGTTTGAATCTTTCAACTAGGATTATCTTCTCTCCCTCTTCACCCCTCTGGCTTATTCATTCACCCTCTGTCTTTTGCAACCCTGACTGTGTTTCTCTCTTTCTCTATCTTACATAGCTAAAAGTTTCCTTGAATATATTGTGGTCAATTTAGAACTGAATTGTTAAAAGCTTTCAATTTGATTTTCTTTCAGAATTGCTTCTGATATAGATATTACCAGTCACTTAACAGGCACTGGAAGAAAATGAAAAATTCAGCCCAGAAAACTCCCAAATGAATGTTAAAGAATCCACCAAGGATCTTCAGGGCTAGCGCTGCAAACAGTTTGCCACTTTAATATGTCACCCATTGTAATATCACAGTGATTTATAAATGAGGAAAATCTACAGAAAGCATTTTTAATGCGACAGTAACATCCCAGTGCGCTTTGTGGCATCCCGCCCACTTCTTACAGAGGTTAATGTGTGTGTTAGAATTCTTTCCTTCCCGTGCTTTTCCACCTCTAAAATATTCTTTTTTTCATTCCCATGTCTCTTTTCTCTGTTGCATGTCTTACATACTAATGTGAGGAGGGTGTTGTTCTGTTTTGCTTCTCCTCACCCATGTACAAAAGGGATCAATGGGTGAGCTTAGCAACTTCCAGTAGAATTTCTTCTTTTTCATCTCTACTAAGTTCAACTCATAAATGGTGTCATGTTCCTACACAAAACTTTTATCCAGTGATACATACTTAACTTTCTTATCATATGTCAAAAAATATCAAGTAGACTTAATCTGTTGTTCAGAGACTGATAGCAAAACGTTTTTTGTATACTAATATAGTAATTTTTTACACTATGGCGTCTAGTTCCATACCCATCATTTTGCAGTAGTGCGTGTTTTCCCTTTCGCGCTAGTCCACACTGGGTGTGGCAACCCTTATGTGGGGGTGTTTTGAATAGTTTGCCTGCAATATTAATTTTAACTTGTCAAAATAGGACCTGTGACAATTTACTTGAAATGATATCTTCCCTTCTTGAGCTACTCTTGACAGGATGCACAGACAGACTGACTTAATATGATGTTATAATATTCTACTCATATGGATAGTTTTGTCATTATTGATTAATCTGCCAAAAATATATTCTCGATTAATCGTTTGGTCAATAAAAGGTCAGAAAACCGTGAAAAGTCCCCTTTGAAATTTTGTAGATCCCACGGTGATGTCATAACATTTCTTGTTTTGTCTCACCAATAGTCCAAAACCCAAAGGTATTCAGTTTATTATAGTGTAAGACAAGGAAAAGCAGCAAATTCTCACATTTGAGAAACATGGGGAAGTTTGATTTTTGCTTGAAAAATTACTTAAACAATTTAATTGATTGTGAAAATAGTTGCTGTCGATACACTAATAGAGTAAACCACTGTCCTTTTGAATAGTATGTAATTCTTATAGCCACTGAGGAGTTCCATGCATCTACAGTGATGTTGCGTCTCTGATGCATTAAAATCCGAAACGACGCAGTACACTCACTATCGTCACCCAATTTTTTCCCTGATAATGCTAATCATATAAATATAATAGTAATAGGGTTGGGCCGATGAACGAGGCCATTGTCCACCGCCGATGGCTTACAGCCCTTAATAGACTTTTAAACAGCCCCCCCCCCCCCCCCCCCCCCCCCCCCCTTTTTGGCGAGTAAAACCTCGTTACTGAGAGTGCAATAAAAGCTTCAAGTGTAAAAGGGCTGCAGTTAATGCTAACCTAGGGGCTAACTGCCTTCACTTTGGTAAGCAAGACACGGAATGTCTTGGGTATTGAGGAGCTTCAGCATTTATTCATGGGCAAACTGTACATTTACTGCCACTAGACCACTTCACTGCTAACCTTTACTTGTGCTCCGATCACCAACCTGTCTGCTCTGAGTGCAGTCACCTTCACTCGCTCTCTCAGCCACACACTCACTACGCACTGTGGACTCCGTCATATGCCAGTTTGTTAGACCTCGCCATCCCCAGTAAGTAAGTGCAATAAAACCTTCACGAGTAAAAAGCTAATACTTTATCAATACACCTGTTCAACAAGCATAAAGCATGTGAACATGTAGAAAGCGATGTTTTAAATGAATCTGCTCTGTCCGCACTCTGATCCACCGGCGCTAGCTCGGCTAATAGCGTTACAAACAAGCTAAAACGAAGCTGTCGGTATGTAGACTTACTGTTTAGCTTAGTTTGCTGCGTATCTTAAAATTTGGCAAATTCTTGTAAGCTTACTTCTGGCTGAGACAGACCAGCCCCTCCATCCCTCTACCAGGTAACTAATCCCATCAGCAGCAGAGGGAGGGGGGACTGATACTGACTGACTGATGTCTGTGTTCTTCATTCTTTCTTAACATCACTTAGTATTTTAATGTCAGGAATATGATTTATTTTATTGACATTTTAGATTTGTTTCCAGTGAAACATTTAGTTAAATAATGACTTTGCTGTTGTAAACTTTACTGTTCCTGCTCTAGAAACATTTAGATATATTTAAAATATTCAATTCTAATCCTTTTCTGAATTGATTCTTTTTTAAAAGAGAACTGATAAGCACATAGATAAGAGTCCTAGCATCGACGAAATCCTAATGATACCCTTCCCTTAACACTAGTTTAACACTACAATTTGTCAAAAACACATTTTATTGGTGACCCAGTCAATTTCCCACGGACCCACTCAGCTGACCACCTGTGGGTCCCAGGGACTCACTACATTGAAAACCTATCAAGATCACTGCATCTATACCACCTTCATGCATTTACATTTACATTTAGTCATTTAGCAGATGCTTTTATCCAAAGCGACTTGCATATGACGGAGACAATGGAAGCAATTATATCAACATAAGGTAACCAAAAGCATAAGTGCACCAGAAACTAGTCTGTTAAAGCCCAGCACAGTATACAAAGCTAAGGATAGAAAGTGTTGTTTTTTTTTGTTTTTTAAGAAAAGAGATAGAAAGGAAGAAGAAGTCAATGATTGTCAGTTGACGGAAAGAGATGCATTTTTAAAGGTGGCTACAGAATCTGCTGCTCCTGTAGGAGCAGGCGGATCATTCCACCAATGTGGAACGGATCCAGAGAAGGTGCGTGAGAGTGATTTTGTTCCTTTTTGGCATGGTACCACCAGACGTTGTTCGTTTGCAGAGCGCAGGGACCTGGCAGGAACATGGGTCGGTATTGGCGAGCGAAGATATGATGGTGCAGAACCAGTGGTGGTCTTGTAGGCCAGGAGCATCGCTTTGTACTTGATGCGGGCGACAACAGGGAGCCAGTGTAACCTAATGCCACTGTTTTTAAGGAAACTGTAATCTTATTAAAGCTGCGTAAGTCGCAACTGTCACATAAATCTGTCTTGGGTATCAATACTTTCTTTCTCTCTGAATTCCAAAGAAGCTTGTGCATTCACATAAAAACACAAATATAGTAGAGCATCAATAGAATTTTTTTTTTTTTCTCCCGCTTGTCTCTTTTTCTCACTCTCCTTAAGGGAGGATTGTTGATTTGGACTGTCAGGGATGTTGGGACTGTTTTGTAGACAAGATAGTGATATTGTTTTCTGTGACAGCAAATTGAGGGCCAATTGTTCTATTTTTGTTTGTATTTTGTGCCCCCAATTACAACCCCTGTACACACACAAATCCACCCAAAAGCTCTTTTTTTTTTTCTTTTTTTTTTTCTTCTTCAGTTTAAGCTTTCCAGTTTTCTTTTTTTACTTCTCCATTGTTCAGCAGAAAGAGGGCCTCCTACAAAATGTGCCTGCGGCTGTACTATCAGCACTTAAGGACAGGAAAAGGCTTTTATGTTTAGTTTTTTTTACCCTTACATTTATTTTAGAGGGGTAGGATCAGAGCTCAAAAACAATGTGTATTGCCCTTAAATCTGAGAGTACATTTGGAAGCTGTGGCTTGCTAATGTTGCTGCAAACATTTTTGAGGATGAAAAAGCTCTTCATTTTTCATTACAAAGCCATGATCACAAATGTATTTTTTATTTTTTTTCATAATGAAGAAAATATTACAATATACCCAACAGTAAGACAATCTGAGGAAACAAGTACACAAACATAATATACACACAACTTTGCCACCATAAGAAGCTTGCATAATAATCTTACCAAAACAGATTTGTATCCATTTGAGTTTAATTAAGATATACGTCTTAATTAGGGGTCTTCAGCTAATGTGAGTTGTATTCATTGTCATTTGTAACCAGAATAGCTTTATTTTATACTAGGAAACTGGTGTTTTTGTTATTGTAGAGATGGAAAAACTGTCACTTTTTTTTCTTCATGTTTTTAGTCGAACTGACGTTCAACTATCATAAGAGTTGCACACACGTACAAAAACATACACATCTCACAAACCTGTGCATACTGACATATACAAATACTCACACAATATGCACACCCCTGTCATTTTAATTAAATACATGCAGAGAAACGAGGAGTCACACAACCATACATGTCAGAGTCCCATCATGGAAATACACATTAAAATGAAACTGCAGACACATACCCACCACGTAAACCAAAACACACACACAAACACACACGTTATTCAAATCAGCTCTGGTTGATTAAACCCGTCACGTCAGACCTGTTTAAACAGAGAGAGGCTGAAGGGAGTGGGGGAAAAAAAGGTGAAACATGATCAAAGAGAGGAAGAAAGAAAAAATTTGACAAGCTGTCCTTCACATCTATTAGTGATTGAAGTGATCAGAGAGGCAAAAGCCGGACACAAACATGCTCTCCAGCTCACTTTTGCTTTAAAACCTTTCAGGTAATTGCTACATTTTTGAGCAATTACGGTATAAATAGCCATGGTGGAAAAGTTTTTAATGCGAGAGGATGTCAGTTTGTGCATGCATAGCTGAGTGTCTTAGTAACTAATGGTAACTCTTCAACTCACAAGATATAAATAATAAAGTATAAATTGGAAAAGTAAATATCAAATGTAATAGTTGTAACAGCCAAATGTATCAATTCAATTGCAGGCAGTACCTGCGTTTCGTTTTCCGTCCTACTTTTTGGCCAGAGTGCATGCTTAAGTCACATTAAGCCAGCCAACCCATATTTGGACAACCAGGACGCCATTACTCAAATCATAATACAAGCAATGGTTGGGAAGTGGATAAACTGCTACAGCTCATATTTTCATCTTCTTTTTCTTGGTTTCTCGGTCATATCAACGCAGCCACACACACTCAAGCAAACAAAAACAGGCAGGCCAATGCAGGAACAGTGAGTAAGAAATATTAGCTTTGTGGTCCCCATCCTTTGCGCAGTCAATATACGTTCTGCCATGGCTACAGTCTTGGGACACATTTGTCATCTGTTACCGCTAACTTTGTCAAACAATATCATATTTCTCTTTTTCTGCTTCTCCAATTGCCTACAAATCCCAAAATGAGTTTGTAAGGTGGAAATGTGGAATCTGGTTTCATGTGTGTCATTTGTTTTTCATTGCTGCTATCTTCTGAGGTCCATATGTCAACATAATAGAAAGAAAAATCACTTTTAGATGTTTTCTATATGTCAGTAGGAAAAGTGTGCATGTCTCTGGGGAGGGCAAGCCTAGACAGAAACAGACTGACCTAGAGTTGGACAGGAGGGAAGATAAACCAGTGTGATCAAAGTGCACTGACATTTGATAATAGATCCAAGGATGTTGGCATTTGACTCAGACTGACAGGGTGGCTGTCATTATCTCTCATTAGACAGGTGAGAAAGGAGAGAATGGCAGACAAGCTATCTCTGACACAATCAGATTACATGCTCTTAAAAAGAAATTATATAAAGTTTCAGTTCTCTATTCCTCCTGTAGATTAAATCAAGTTAGTTCAACAATCAGCTGTGAGCACGTTTCCTACTACGAATCTTGACCAAAAAAGGTTGTTTTTGTCAAAACACAAAGTGAGACTTCAGACTGAAAATTGCTTTTGCTTGGTGTGGCCGTCTTGCTATAGGTAGCGATGAGACAGTGAAATAAGATCCAGGAAGTTCAGTTTGAGCAACTGTTCCTCACTTATCAGGAGACAAACCTCTGCACAGAGGTTTATTTGACTGGCCAATGCAGTGCAAGATGACGTTGCAGCAAAAGTTGAGACGGGTTCAATGTGTTTGGAAGCTGCTTGTCCGAGAGATGACGTTTGGCACCAGCAGCCACTTTATTTGATTGACCGGAGATGTCTGGCAAGGTGCAATAAATATCAATAAGTGATTGCACCAACAATAAAACTAGAACTACCACTTTTACATTATGTCACTACAATTTCACTTTGGCACTGGGAGGCCTTTGCACCTCAGAGCCTGAAATCACTGGAATCCAATTCTACACTTGCATAAACATTTTAATCCAAAGCCACAAGGTACATTCTTTAAATATATGGTTTCGTCTCTATTTTTGTCTATTTCTCTGGGCTGTTTTTAAAGCTTCAACTTATTTTTGACCAATTCCTGAATGTGTCTGAGACAATAAATTGAGCCTTCGGGGTATTTCCCACCATTCTGCTGTGCTGCTTCTTGTCCATATTTGACTAAGGGGATTCGGTAATGGCTTCTCCCCGTGTCCCAGAACCAAATACAGTTTCCAACAGTGGCTGGCACATAGCATGACTGGGTATGCAACCGAGACGCCGTTATGGCCTTAACACAATGCCATTATCGCTGTAACACAGTGCTAATGCGCTCTCTCGCTTGTTCTCTCTCACAACACACACTAACACACTAAAGCTGTGTCTCTCTGGAAACTAATGGGTTGTGCTCCTAGAAAGACATGGATACTTAAGAGCTGGTTAGGGGCTGAACACAGATGGTGTGTGTGTGTGCCTGTTTATGCATGTGTATGAAAGAGGGAGAGACATGTAAGCCCTGTTGTTTGTTTGTGTGTTTACTGTGTGTAAAGTGTCCTTCATTGTGTCTGTTTGCATGTGTATGTTAATGACCACTTGTAAAGTGTGTGTGGCTTAATGTCTTGTCTAAACAACACTGTGATCCTATGCGTCTGTTTATGCTCACAAGTCTGGCGTAACTTGTTGTTTTGTCTTTGTGTGTGTCCATATTTGTTCATGTGTCCCAAGCTGTTTCACTGCCCTTGCTTTTCCTCACAACAGTGCATCTGTGTGTCTCTGCTTTCCATTTAAATGGATACTTGTTTCAAGTTATGCACTTTGGCATGAGATGCATACATGACTCCAGACTCGGGCCAGGTCGACGGTAGTGCAGTAATCCATTACGCTTGGTTTTCAGCTGTACTAAACACTGGGCTCAGAGCAGCATAGGGACAGTAATACACAGTCACAAGTGCAACAATGCAAAATGTAGATCATAAACATATTTTCATTATAGACAAATATATAGACCCAAACACACAGATTATATTCTAAGTATACATTCGTTTTCCACAGTTTCTAGTAGTACAAATGGGCACCTGTGTGTATTTAATGTTTAAATAGAGAACTGGGACCAGGCAATAGGACCAGCTGTATGGCCCTAAAACTCTTCTCTGTCTGCTCTGATGACTCTACTTAGCCCTCTTCATCACTGGTGGTTAAAAGAGCAAGAAGAGGATGGCAGGAGAGAGGGATGAAGAAAAAGTATCCAGAGAGTGAGAGTTGTTTTTAGCCATCATCTCATCGGTGCTTCCACGTTCTGGCTCTGCATTGCCCAGCCCTGGGCAACGCACAGTATTGTATGTCCTTGTGTACCAGCAATTCGGTGATGGGAGTCTAATTTGCATGTTGCAGCTACCATCTGTTTGCAGTCTGTATGTGCATTCTGATACCAATTTAACATAAAATGCGGCTGCTTGAGAACTTGAGCAAATTTAACTGACTGTTTCATTGCTCATCTTGTTTTTTGGACTGATGGCTCCACATTTGGCTTTCTAATGGAGTAATTTGGCTCTTGTGGCTCACATCCCACTATAGCTAGAAGGTCGTGGTTCAGTAAGTTTCTTTATTTTCCCTCCATGTTCACAGGGGTTTCCTCTGGGTGATCCAGATTCCTCACACAGTTCAGACATTCAAGTCAGGTGGACTGGATGAAATGGATTGCCCATAGGGGTGACTAGGAGTGTGAGCGCTTTTCTGTCCATTCGTGTTAGCTTTGACAGATGACAGGTGACCTGTCCTGGAAGTTTGCGTCTTCTACTCAGTGCATGGCTGAATACACTCCAAACCCGGAAAAAGAAAAAGCAAGTAAAGAAACTGAATTCATGAATTACTTTTGGTTCTTATGTCTTTTTAAAAAATGTATTTATTCCTCAGTTTGGTATTTTCAGTCACGGTTACGTATTTCAGAAGCATTTTTTGTTATATTGTTGAAATTCTCTTTACATCCCAACAGCAATCAATAAATCAAATCTATCTGTCTCTTGCTAGTTTCTCCAACATTAACTACCTTAGCTTTAAACAAAAAAGACATAGATTGAGGAGGGAGGCGGGGGATTTGTGCATGATACTATTCACCTTCAACTCTGCATTTTGAGAGATATTTATTGATATAGTTTTGAGTGTTTAGTAAATAAGAGGAGTGGACAATAAGTGGACTTCTATGATGCAGAGCTGGATTGACAGAGAGAGTTGAGATCCATAGAGAAGAAGTGGGTGGATGACAGAATCCTAAAAAGAAAAGTAGGTGATTACACTACCATGTATGTATCAATTACTGTATATACAGTATGTGCAAGCCTTGATCTTGGTAGCAATTTGTATCATCGGCAATAAGGGAACAGTAATTCATGTATGAACGCTGCAAAACATTCAAGAGCTGTCTGCTTTTGCTGTACTGAATGCCAGTAAAGCCTTCATTGCTAACAGCACTTGAAGCTAATTTCCAAGCTAAAAGGGTCATTGCCATTGTGAAAGAATGTGAGGAATAAAACAACTGTTATCTACTGCCGTGAATGATTTTGGTGGAATTGCAACCCTTTGAATATAAAAAGGGGAAAAAAACGACATGGAGCTCCTTGTTAACTCTAGTTTTTAAGAATTCTAAGCCAGAATGTGTTAAGAAATGGTAATTAATCTCCTCCCTGTCCTTATTAAATTTCAACAAAGCATCTACTGGTAATATCCCAGAGATCACTGAGGGAGGGACAGAATGGATGATGGGATGCGAAAGAGGGAAGCACATCTGGTGTTAGAATACACCCACTGAGACACTGAAAGGTTTATGGGGCTACACTGATTAGACACACACACGCTGAGAAACGCACACACGCAGACTATCAAATTTTAATCCAGGTGCCAGGAGGAAGAGGGTACATCATAAATCCGTGTGTGTGTATCAACTTACTGGTATACTGTACCTGCAAATGTATGCACTTCACTGTGCAGCGAAGTGGGGGTTTGATTGGATTGAAGTGTGTGTGACTGTTTTTCTGCCTTTGTGTACATAGATGTATATCTTAATTGTGTTGGTGTGTGTGTATGCATGCATGGATTTGCATGTGTGTCAGGGTGAAAATGGCTCCTACTGCAATTCTCATTACAACTCCAAAGTGCAGACAAATACATTTCCTCCTGTCTCAATCATGCACTAATTTAACATTGAAAGATAACTTGAGAATTCTGTGTGTGGGTGTGGACATAAATATGTCTCTCCTGGTCCCAGCCCTTGTCTTCACCTACAGTGCTTCGGTGATTATCTGGGTCAGAAATACACACACAGTTTGTGACCTTGAAATTGATCCAGACTGCAAAAGCTGCTGCGTGTCTTCCCTTACATTTAAATCATGCACATTACAATAGCATGTCCAATCATGCGCCTGTAGACATTTGTGTATTCAAAGTTTATAGCCTGCCTGGGATCGGAAGTTTATGTGCCTTGTTGATATAAATATTTAACATAGTTTGACATGAGGACAATAAATCACTCATGATGACACACTTGTCACATGTTCTTGCGCTTCGTAATCATTTGTTACAGGCAAATTTCAGTGAGTCGACAAGAGAAATTATGTTGAGTTCACTGTCCCAATTCTTTAACTTTTGACTGCAGCTGCGAAACGCTCCCGCGGTAGCCATTAGTGGCTAGAGAGGCTGTAATGAAAAGCTGGAGGGGGTCCCAAAAAGTCTAGATGAAGCACTTGCCACTTTACACTGCATAGGCGTGAAATAATAGCTTCCTGTAATTGCCCTGGACACTTTATGGGGGTGCAGTATGAGGTCTGAGAGCTTTAATGATACAGCTGGAGTATTGAATCCATTGCTGGTCTTCACTGGGTTTGTCTTGGATCCTCTTTTGTTTGTGTAAGTTTATGCAAAATTGAGCTTCTTCAAAGATTCCTTTGAGGTTGAAGTAGGTGATGCTTGTTAAACTTTTAAGTTATCCAAGGAAAGTTAACTGAGTGCACTTCTTCTTTTCAAGTAATGCTTGCTGCTGTCTCACATTCAAACACGTTCATACTCGCTACACACTAGCTAGTGGGTACAGTGGTCGGTTACCTTTTTCAGGAAAGGGATATTGTCCCACTCCTTCCGCTGAACATACGTGCCTTTTGCCTTGCTTGCTGCCACAAACTTTATATACGGTATGTAGTTAAAATTTGCAAGAAAAAAGTATCCTGTGTTCACAGTTTGAACTTGATACGTAAGTCAAGGTACAGGAAAACACATTCAGTTTGTTACAGAAGTTGTATTATTGCTTTAACCTACAGAACAACAGGCTGCCAAATAATAAGCTGGCGTTGCAGAATGCGTGGGAGTATATGCACAATGCGTGCTAGTGCCTTGTTCCCTTTTTGATCTTAAACACACACCCAAATGGCCCCAGATTACATAAAAGAGCTCAAACCGCAGTGTAAGATGAACAGCCCAATTAATGGGATTTGTTAATGATGCTTTAGAAATGGAGATGGAGACAAAAATGATCATGTTTATCGTTTGATTTCTGGAGGCCACTGTTTTGTTTCTCCGTTCTCTTTTAATTTTTTCTTCTGCTACTTAATTTTAATGGGAAGTTGTGCTGCCTCTGAGCCACTGCCTGTCTGT
The DNA here is from genome assembly GCA_011952105.1 of Coreoperca whiteheadi. Classification (NCBI taxonomy): domain Eukaryota; kingdom Metazoa; phylum Chordata; class Actinopteri; order Centrarchiformes; family Sinipercidae; genus Coreoperca; species Coreoperca whiteheadi. Next base: position 20,875,095 of record CM022472.1, read on the forward strand.
CTCTCTATGCGCCTTCCCTGTTTCACCTGTCTTGTCTCATCGGTCTTTCTCTCACCCTGCTGTTACATAAATTATATTAGCAGTAAGCAGACAAACAAAGACGCAGTCCTCCACAATCCTCCAAAGACTCAACACAGCCATATACTGTACAGCCACAGTTTTCTAACACTCTGTAAAGGAGAGATGCAATTTTTCTGTTAAAATGCACCTCTCTTATCAGTCCAGATAAGAAACTGAGGATTCAACAAAATTCATCCCATCCCTGCCCTTTCATCCCATCGGTCCACTTTTGGTCCCCAGACCCATTAGTTTCACTGTATTTGTTCAAATTCATTTCAGGTGTATGATAGTATCACTGGTAGGAAATGCTCTCGGTGCACTGGGAGTGACACAGTAAAGTGCAAAACTGTCCCAAGAAGTCAGCCAGTGCACGCGATCATTCTGACACTAGAAAGCTGTACTTGCAGTATTGTGTACTGACATTTATTGAGCCTTAGCAGGAATATTGTCTTTCACTTTTCATATTCACCCCAATGGCGCACCACTCCTTTACAAGAAGAAACTAATTATTTAATACTTTAATTATCAATTTAATTAATAATCCATCCAGTTCTGTCTTGCTCTGATGTTGCTACAGCGTTCTTGCCTCGGAACAGTGACCGGAGGATTTCATACACACAATAACCAACGTTTTGTAAATGTCTATTTAACTACATACACAGGACAATAACTATTAGACTACACAAACAAATATACTACTAGACACACAAAGGAGCGGATAAATACAACCATGAATGAAGGATATGAACACAGTGATAAAGAATTAGGCTAATAAATGAGTTTAAAGTTCGTCATGGTCCTTGTTAGGACTCGGGTGTGCAACTGGATGCAACAACTTCTTTAATCTGGTGTCAGCGATTAGTTCACTAATAAAGTGTCTTCCTTTAATAAGAGATAAGTCTTGGTGTGTCTTTAATTCCTTTCGGTCTCGCTCTCTATATATCCCCTTCTCTGCGCCACGTGGATGGTGCATAAAGTCCAAGGTTTCTTCATTTCAACTTTGTCTTGTTAGATTTCAGCAACATGGGTTCTTTTTAGCAGGCTCCTTTCTTTCAGAGTAGCTGGATAAAAATTCTTACATATACTGAATGCACTTTTTGCGGGGCAGTTGGCTGTTTCCGCACCCCCCCACCCCACCATTATAAATAAAATTTTAAATTTAATTCTCCCATATTAAAACTTGTCTTATAAGTTGTTGGAAGGTACCACACACTTTTATGGATAAAACAGAACATTGTCCACATATTATCTGAGTAATTGACAGACAGTTTTAATTAAATGTCATACATGTTAGGCCTACTATATGTTACAACAGTGTTATGGTAATATACAGTACATACATGTCCATATATTTCAGCACTCTTGTATTCTAACGAATGTGGTCTGTCTGGTTAGAGACAGACACACAAGCGCTCTGTAGGGTTCAGCATGCATTCTTTCTCTTATTACCAGCCATGATGAGTTAATTGTTGTGTAGATACATTTGGCAGCTTTGGCTTTCTGGAAGAGCGGGTCATCCACCAATCGGAAAGTCGGTGGTTCGATCCCGGCTTCCCCAGCCCAAGTGTCGAAGTGTCCTTCAGCAAGTTACTTAATCCCAAATTCCTCCCGAGGTGTGTGAATGGGTCAGATTACTTTGTACTGATGGGCAGTTGGCTCCTGCCATCAGTGTATGAATGTGTGTGAATGGGGTGAATGTGATATGTAGTGGGAAAGCGCTTTGAGTAGTCGGAAGACTAGAAAGGTGTTCTACAATTACAGTCCATTTACCATTTACATATTCACATTTCCTGCCTCATTAGCTATTCAGCACATCATAATAGGGGAATATGTAACCTTCAGCAACTTTAGAAATGTCCAGTTGATTGGAGACAATGGTTAATACTTGGTGATTTGTCATTAGAGTGGCAGGTAAGGACTTGCACTGCTGATCTGTATCCCATATTATCACATATGCTGTCCCAAATTATTAGGGATGTCTTGAAAGAATAGTTTTTTTAATACAGAAAAAATGTTCATATTATTGATTTCTTTTTGTTGACAGGATCTATTTCTCTTTATTTCTTTAGTCTTAAACTCACAAGTCCTAGTTTCACTTGGTGAGGTCCAGAGCAGAGTCCATTGAGGGGTTGAGTTTCAGTTTACCAAGTCCGTATCTCAACCGGACATCGGATTAGTTTGACATCAAGCAGACCAGATGAAAGATTGTCATGCAACCTTCCATTAGTGACCTGAGTCTAACAACCTCCTCTGTCCCATGACCTTTGCTACAGACAGGCCGGGCTTATGGCTTAGAAGTCAGTTTTCAGAAAAGCCTAATTATTTTCATTAATAATAATAATAATGAAAAGAATTAGGATTGATTGATCATGCTACAGTATGCAGTAAGACAAAGCATCAAAGTTGTTGCAGCAGATGCATGCATTTCAGACAAAATATGTTTTGTTTTTTTTCTGCATAAATTTTAAAAATTATTAATGTTTAATAGAAATTTATAAATCCTTAACTTGCAAATTAACAAAGACTTTCTACTGTCTCTCTAAGAAAAATCAAATCATGCAGGTGTTGTGTGGGGAATGTCACCAAAACGACTTAAAATGTAACATACATCTACAGCCATCTATTATACTGAGAACAAATGATGAAATGTTGAAATCTATTTTTCATGAAGACTGACAAGCATGGGCAGCCGCTGACTTTTTTTATGCATTGAGTTCTCCGTAGAGTTTCACAAAACAGTACATTCTTGATATGACAGCGGTATGATAAAATATTGAACTGTTCATCTGGATGGATTGTCTGTTTGAACAGGACAGATGGTCATGCAGATAGACAAGTGTGTTGAGGGGTTTCTCTGGATATAGTGACAGATAAGAAGTGATGTGCTAACACACTGAAATGCCATAGAGAAAGCCACTACAAAGTGATAAACTAAATTACAAAAGCTACTGAAACGTTGAAATGTCACTTTTCCTGCATGGACGACTTTATATCTGACTTGTAATGGTAAAAGTTTGTGACAGCTTAGTCCCTGTGTATTGTCAGTATCCTGGGAAAAAAACAGCATTGCATTTCCAGTCTTATCTTGTCAGTTTTGTTTCTTTATTGTATTTGATGGCAGACAAGATGGTAGATCATTGTTCTTTTTAATGTACTGTGCATTAAAAATAGGGCTGCACAATTAATCGCAATATTATCGAAACTGCAAGTGCAATAAGCAATCTGCAATTTTTTGCTAAAGGTAAAATGTGTTACAAAACAGGATTATTATAAAGTACTGTAGTGCTGCCGAGATGCTCTGCGTTATTTACAAGTGGTGGACAAAATAGCAGCAGCCGCTTTAACTCCGAGGCAATCTTATTTGCGTGTAACAGGTGTATTCAGCTTTATTCTATATCACAATCAATATAAGTGTGGACAGTGCACGACAGATGAATGTATCATGTCTGCCATTGCCCTGGCCTTGATACACAGACCTACACAAAGAAACAGATAACATATATGCTAACCAGCTAGAAATTACTCCTCCCACCTTAACTTTCAAAAGGATTAGCACAAAGTGTTGTTCAATTACTATGTGTGCACACTTGTGTGGGTATGTGTGCGTCTTCCCATAAAGGTTACTTCACTTATAGCTGATCGCCAAAGAGCGCTCTGAGCACCCAGATGGATCAATGAACGCAGGTTTTTAGACGCCTGTAAACACATCTCTATCATAAGTTTAACACAGCAGTGAAAGCAAGCAGGGCTGTGCTCCCATTCCCTAAGTTTTTGGAGGGGGGGGGCGCAAATAGATCGATTGTGTAAATGTTTCCAATGTAATTTACTTCCATAGAAGTCAAAACACATTAATTGGACTGCAGCAGCATTAAGAGAAAAAGTGAGAGAGCTTTTAACCACAGGATGATTCGCTTCGTTTATTTGCAGGCTTTGACCTTTGGCCTTGCAGAATTTTATTTGTAGGTTTCATTGGGGGCAGAGATGAATTGCTTTGCCGACACCACTAACATTTTAAATTCCATAGAACAAAGGATAGTGGAAAAACCATTGAGGGTAAAAGGTTGTATGTTTTTCCAGATTTGTACGTCTCCACAATACATTATGTAGACTGTAGTAGTCTCTTGTTAGAGTTGGTTTTAAGGGAGAATGGGTTAACAGAATTATAAGGACAATAGGGAAACATTATAAGATTATTATTAGTTCAGGTGTAAACAAACACCTTAGAAGCTGCACCAACAAAGCTACTCAGAAAAATGATCCCTACCATTTAGGCCATTGCCTTATTCTGTGTGTGTGTGTGTGTGTGTGTGTAAGTGTAAAAGACAGAGAGCAACAGAGTAAGTATCACACAGTCATCTAAATGAGTAATTTAGCGTGTGATGTAGAGCCCTGTCATGAACCTTCCTCTTGTCTATCTATTCTTTCATACACACACACACAGTATGCTTAGTATGTGATGTATTAAGAGTCGTGTGTGTGTGTGAGAGAAAGAGAATGTGTGTAATATATTTTCAGACATAAACAATATACACCGTTTTGAAGACACGCAGATGTTTGCTCACACAGTAAAACAAGAGCACACACAGAATTACAGGATTATGCATGAATATGTGACATATTCATTCGTGGAGTAGATTTAATACACTGTACCACAGTCTTTATTTTTCCTTGCGTGATTGGGCAAGACCATCTCCCCAACTAATTACTTTACTACACTTCTCATAAATCTGATAATATTTAGAGTTATATAAAAGGGAATGTCATCAAGAATTCAACACAACTGTTTAAATAATAGTGCATGAAATCCTTTTTTGAAAGTTGAGCGGTAAAAAGTGGGATTTGTAATGCATATGAACACAATTGTTCTTTACATCTCTATAGGTCCCTTTTATTTATTTTAACTTCTATTGTTTTATTTCATTCTCTCCAGTTTCCCCTGTGTGTATTTCACTGCTGTTGCTGATTCTTTTGTATTCAACCCAGTGTTTACTTATTCTGCAGCTGAAAATCCCCCACTGGATTTTCAAGATACCGTATATACTTTGGAGCGGTTCAGCAGTTATATGCATTTAAATGCTTTTAAACTGGCTTTGACATGCTGTTTATGTATTTAAAAGAGAACAGTTCTGTAGTGCTGATGGTAAACTGAGGCTTCGCAGTTTGATCCAAGGCTATGGGGAAGTACAATTCAAACAATGTCCCACTAACACATAGCTAATATGATTATAATAAAGTGCTTCCTAACCATTGATGACCCCTCTCACTGTTTGCCTCATGTAACCTCAACACTACTGTTCACAGACACACACACTGCTCAGTGATATTTCCCACACTTTTGTATTCCCTTACTGACATACATATGCCTAGATTAATGCAGGCTTACATGTTTGAACTCAACTATTGCCAGTTTGAAAAAGCCACACTCTCTCTGTCACACACACACGTCTGGCACACACCGCTCAAAGAGGAAACAGTTTAAATAGTCCCTAGGCGTAAAATATTAGCCTTACTTCTAAAGCTCACACTGTGAAGCTGTTTAAACTCTAAAATATGCCAGTCTCCATTACCAGCTGTCTACACTGGCATCTCTCACTTCTCTGACAATTTCTCCAAATGTCACTCTTCAAGCTATCAGTAAACTTGGCTGATAACCGAATAGGCAATCAGTCTTTCTTTGGCTACCCCAGTTTCTGTTTCAATCAGTCTTAAACTTGTAGAGCCAAGTAATGCTAAACAAAATAATTAGAGTAGTTCTGTATATCTCTGCAACTGAGCATCCCGATTGGTAAACCCAAAGATCACCCCCAAAACAGCAGCTGTCTTTCTTAATTAGTGGTAAGAGAAAAAAAATCTACTGCTCAACTCGTACCAATATTTTGCGGCAGTGACTGTCACTCTTGTTGGAAAGTAAACATTGCCAGGATCTGTTATTTGCAGTGTTGTGGTGCCTATTTAAATCATTTTGCTGTGCACATTTTATATCTTTCTCAGAAGCGATTCAGTCTGATTCCTGCGAGGATGCAAGTTGGCGTGAACGAACAGTCCCGTTAGGCAAGTAGGGCAGGCACCAGCTACTAAACCGGTCCAAAGCCAGCTGGCAGAAAGAAAATAGAATCCTAATAAAAATAGGATCTCCAACAGTAGTTTGCTTAAGTAAAATATGACACTTCAGCAGATTACATCAGATGATGCTACTACATATTTCCATTTAAAACCAATGCACACACTCCCCAGCTTATAACCAGTGCACACACCTGCTTAATATAAGTTGTTGTGAAAGGCAAATTGCTTGTGTTGGTGTAGCCTTTCCTTTAAACAGAAGGGCAAACAGCTTTATCCTTGTTAAACTGGAACAAATCACCCCATGACCAGTCCTCATCAGTATGGATACACAGTTAAACTTCCTCTTCCGACCCTTTGGCACAGTGATTTGTCAGTCCAAATCTTTAGCAAGACAGTTGGCAGTGGTTCCTGAAATCTGGATGGGACCGCTTGTTCTGCATCAGGTTTTTCACATATTCCTATTGATAGTAATTCCTGTGACTCCAGCTGTGTAAAATTAGCATAAATATATTCCAAAACATTTTCTCTATTGCCTGAAACAATGCCAATAAAGGGAGAGAAAACGAGGGAGTGAATGTTTGAAGTATTTTGGGGATTTGGCTCGGGTACAGAATTGAAGAGGGGGATTTCTCAGAGGAATTACTGTTTTAATGATTTGTGCGTCTTCATGCATCGCACAGTACTGGGGTACACATGTCTACATAATGCATGAACACATGCACAGTTGCTTGTGTGCTCACGTCATTCTTTTAATTAATTATTGAACACTCAAAGGTACATACTAAATCTTAATATGCATCATCCATTCAGCAGTATTTCACAAATGTGTGTATTTTGTGAGAAGTAAAAGTGTGGTTAATGTATATTCACGCACAATTGTTTTAAGTAGGCCCCACTTAGAATCACATCCATAAAATCACCACAACTACCAGTCATTTACATTTGGTTTCAATGGTAACAAATGTAATGCAAACAAATGCAAGTAAAATCAACCCAAAATGTAGAAGACTGCTTGCCCATTGAATTGATACACTAAAGAAGTGCCATGGCCCTCCCGCTACAGCCAGCTAATGAGAGCAGTGGCTCATGTTCTTTCCTTTGAATTATCAAAAATAATTTAAAACATTCCTACTGAAGCTAAATACTCACAAAGGTGTTTCACAGATGCTAGAAAAGTACATGATATTGCTGAAAAAAATTAAAACCTCATGTGACGCTTGTGCATACACGGTATTCTCACTGGTTACACAGAGCCTAAACCTGAAAATTAATCATACTATAAACATACCCATATTCAAAATCAGAGCCCTTTCATGAAAACCCTCACATTCAAAATGCGGAGCTTAAACACATCCTCACAATCACAGTAATACAAATCTCTCTTTACATGCAGCAGTTTAAGAGAGCTTAATGTGTTAACATAATGCACTTCTGCTAATGTGAATTATTAAATATGGAATGTCACTTTATTAAATAAATAAATAAATTGAGTGAATATGGTTCAATAGGTTTTTATTTCATAAAACCACATTTATTTATTTCATCAGATTTTTTCATAATGCCATGTTTCCATTTCTTATATTCAGATGAAGGGGGGGGGGGGCGGGTGGTTATCCCCCAGCTGATTTTTTACACAATCTGATTTGGTATAAAAACAAGCCCTTGGTCTCCCTAGTTCTCTTGTTTACTTTTTCTTCT
>CM022472.1:20882940-20982398 GCA_011952105.1 Coreoperca whiteheadi
GAAATTTATTTGTGTTTGTTTTTTTTATTTTTTTTTATAATAAAAATTCTTTTTTTTTTTTTTTGTTAGTTTTTTTTAGCTTGGTGTGTTTTTGTTTTGGGTATGGGGGGGGGGGGGGGTGGGGGCGTGGTTATCTCACAGAGCAGCAAGACCGGACACAGGCTCAGAGAAGACAGAGGCCAGTTCGCAGTTTGACAACAAGACAGGGAATCCTACTGTAGTACCAGGTGGTTTTCTTGCCGGCTTGGCTCCTGGCCCCCTGCTCTGCCCCAACTCTCTGTGATTTATGGAGTTTCCTGATGTACAGATACCTTTTTACTTGTTGCTAGAGTAACGCTAACTGGTGCTAATGGTAGCTGCTGCTAGGAAACATTAGGTTAACTCAGTTGGCCGTGATGCTGAGCCCGGTTATGTTGTCCCCACCACCCCGGGACTGAAAACCTCCTCCTTCTGGCGGTCCAAAGCTCCTGTGCTAGAGGCATAAACACCAACCCTCCCCCCCCCCGGTGCTCCGAGCACCCAGTCCAGGCAATCTCGATAAATCTGAGCTGAGGCAGAACAGGATGCCAGGGGTGCCAGAAACAAAACCACTTCGGTAACGTTACTGTATTGCCCTCAATCAACTCTCCGAGTCAACTGTTTTTTTATTTCATAGCCATATTAATGTATGCATTTATTTATTTTATATTGAAAATTAATACCGTTAATATTATTGCAACTGTAGACCAATGTTTTACTCATCCATCTTTTCACCTTCTTCATGTGCAAACATACACACAGACATTAGCCACATATGCATAAGACATACTGACGTGCATTGGTTTTCCATGCTGGCACATGTGGATGGTTGTAAGATAGATTGCAGTAACTGGGGGAATGAGGGAATGTCACTGCTCTTCAGCACTTTAGCACCTCTTATGCATCGATGAATAAAACATAACACACGTTGCTGCACAGACACACTAGCAAACACACACACAAGGAATAATAAAACTTTAGTCCGTGTACTATGCACTCATTGTATTTAGCTAGATCAGCATGTACAGTATATGGCCGAGGAGACTATTAAAGAGAGAGTGCAGCTGGATGGTGGGTTGCTGTATCAGAGGGGAGAGGGAGTTTGTGTGTGCGTGGTATTTAGAGACAGGTCTTAGAATTGAAAAATTGAAGAGCTTAACCCGCTTAATTGCAGCCTTGCCTTGAGGCAACACTTCAAATTGCACTTTTTCTCTTGACAACTTTCTCTTCTGTCCTCGGTGCCTTTTCTTGATTTTATTTTTTTTTTTATACTCTTCTTGTCTCCATATATTTCTTTGTATCCATCAGATACACATTTGCACCATTTCTAATTTACTGTGTGTTCTTCATTTGTTTCTCTCTTCCAAACAAATGGCTTAACCAGGTTTTGAGCATTCATGTCTTGTTCTCTGCTCTCAGTAGTCTGATGGATACAAGATGTAGTTTCGCCAAAGTGCTACTTTGCTAAATTGTGCTTTACAAACAATGGATAAACAGAAGTGGAGTGGAGCAGAGCATGTTTGCTTTTGAAGGGCAGGATTTGAGATGCTGCTGCTCTTCATATCATCTTGTTTGAAAAGGGTGACTTGTCTTATTAAAGAACCCTGCATTACAAAACCAGTCTTCATTTCACCTCCTTTTCGAGGAGGTGAGTGGCCGAGGCCCAGAAATAATAAAATCGAAAGACCACTTGTGTTGCTGCAACAAATCCCGGTCTGAGGTTGCAGTTACAGCAGCTGTGGGGTAGCTTAAATGACCTCAATGCAATCAATCTGCTTTTACTTGCATTTGGAGTCTGAGCGTGTTTTGATTGCCTTTGCACTTTCATGGGATGCAATGATTGAGCGAGGATCAAGGTGCGACTGCAGCAGTGGATTTGACTTCTCACCAGTGGATTGTTGTTGTTGTTCTCCTTTAAAAACATCTCAAGAGTCAAATTAGCCCCAACAAATCAATAGGGAGGTGTTGTTATGAGTAATTATTATAGTAGGATTTAGAAGAATGTTTTTGTGGTCCGGTGATTTGGTTTTGAAGTGGGGCAGGTAATTGGGCAAATCTCAAGCCAAAACAAACACTGGCATTAAAGAAAACCGATTTAGGAATTTAAAAGAATACATAAAAAAAAAATCCTCCTCTCACTCCCCCGTGGAGTGGTATGTGTGTCGGGTTGCCTAAACCGATTCGTGTCATCCTCAAGCTCAGGTCCTTGACCTGAGGCCTAGGAGTTTGAGGGTTCGTAGCTGTTCCTAGGTCTGCACTCTTCTGGACAGAGACTTCAGATGTTGTACCTGGAATCTGCTGGAGCCACTCTCGCAGTTTGGGGGTCACAGCCCCCAGTGCTCCAATTACCACTGGCACCACTGTTGCTTTTACTCTCCACATCTGTTCGAGCTTCTCATGTTCCTTCTTCTTGATGTTGCTGTCACTTGGGATTGCTACATCCATCACCACTGCCTTCTTCTGCTGTTTGCTGATCAACACGATGTCACCATTTTTTTTCAGCCTGGGTCTTGTAGTCCCACAGGATATTCGCTCGGTCATTCTCAACTACGTTAGGCGGTGTCTTCCAATTCGACCTTGGGACTTCCAGTCCATACAGATGTTCCTGTACACTATGCCAGCTTACATCCTGCTGTTTTGTGCTGAACTGTCTCCGGGGCATCTTTGCACAGTTTGCACCTGTGGTCCTGCCTGGTGTGGTAGACCCCTGCATCTATCGATCTTGTACTGAGTGCCTGTTCTTGTGCTGCCATGATTAGTGCTTCTGTGCTGTCCTTTAGTCCAGCCTTTTCCAGCCAGTGGTAGGATTTCTTGGCATCAGCCACTTCTATCTGTCAAGACTGTCTGACTCTTATTTTTGCGGTTTCACTCATGCCTGACATTGAGAGCGAGAACACCTTCATGAATGAGTGAGTAAGTCTAAGGATCAGTAAATTTTACACTCAGTTCTATAATGGCTGGAGATTTTAAAGGTAGATTCTGTAGATTCCCTGCCCTGACCCCTCAATGTCCCCATTTATATGTGTGAAATTCTGCACTTCCATTTGCACTTTTACATTTTTCATGAAAGGAGAACTGCCCTGAGGAGAGAACTCATGACCTTCCTCACCTACCATTTCTCCTTTCTTTCCTTATCTTATTTTCCTGTCCATTACAGTTTAAAAAACATGTTTTGTTTTCCAATGAGAGATATCAGAAGCCACAAAGCCATAAATAATGTTCAAATGCATATGGGGGCTACACACACACACACACACACACACTTGTAGGCTAGTGCTTAATGGCTCCACAGGTGAGTTTGGTCTCTTGGGTCCGTGCCACCAGGCACATACTCACACAGACACACTGGCAGTCGTGCTGACACTGCCCATTAGCAGGTGATGAACTCCTCTGGCGAGAGAGAAAGAGAAGGCGAGCGCAGTAGGGAAAAAGTTAAGAGTCACAGGGGAGAGAGATACATAGAGAGAGAGAGAAAAAGCATCTCTGTATCTGATTGATGCTGATCCCTGATGGGCCATCCATAGCTGGTAGCTGGCAGATGGACACACACACACACACACACACACACACACACAATCATGATACACTTCTGCCACTTTCTCATCCTCCCTCACATACTTATACACACTACCACATTCATTCAATCATTCATTCATTCTTTGCCTCTTTGCAGTGTATATATACATTACACACACACAGACACACATAGCTGGCGTCAGTGCGGTTTCAGGCTGTTTTGCTGTCATTTCTCAGCCTGTATCTAATGGCTAATTAGCATGCAGTTAATGATCTCCAGCTCTCAGTATCTTCCTCTTTCTCTCTTCTGTAGAAGAGCGAGAGAGGGTTTCCTCCAAAGGGCAGGAGGGGGTCAGGAAGCTAACCAAGACTTCCACTCTGTCTTTCTTTCAGAAACAGATGGGTAGACAAAGATAGAATGAAATTGCAGCTGCTCTGAATCATCTTTACTTTGAAGGTGGAGGGATGGATGGATAGACTGGCACTGTTGGGAAAGATGTTCCACCTGGCTTCTGCTTAGGCATTATGCTTTCCAAATGCGAGTTGCACTTTTTAGAGAACTGCTTATGTTGTAGATAAAATTTTAACGAGTCAGTCTTTCACAACCCAGAGGAAGCAGGGTTTGATGCGATGCAGACAATCTGCTCCTTGACAGACTCGATTGCTTTTGAAAGACTTCTCAATAACCCCAACAGGCAGAAGAAAATCTGTTGTTTGTTCACTTTGACTTGTATTTGACCATTGAAACAAACTGCCTCACCTTAGTATCACCAGAAAAAAAGATGTTGCTTTTGTTTGGTAGCCGTAGAAAATAATGTCAGGATAACTTTCATTTGACACAAAAGGAGGAATATGTCAACACACCCTTATTCTTCACCTGAACTATGCTTGAAACCTAATGTGACTCTCTTCTGTAGAGTCTAGAAGAGCAGCAGAGAGGTTAGGAGCGAGGCTGAAAAAATAGGTTTGACTCATTTATTCCATCACTTCACCACTACTTGTTTGATCCATTTTTCTAACTTACTTGGATAGGAGCTATAATATAATATCTATTTCTCTTACAAACAGTGAAGATGAAGAAATTCAGAGGTGAATTTGTTTGAGCAGAAGTTGTAGCAGCACTGGCAGTTTGTAGGTTTTTGCAATCATAGTTTTTTCAGACAGCCTTTATTAATACATGTTAGGTTAGCTGAGCATACAGTACATCCACTTTAATGGGGAGACCAGCAACCGTGCTGCTCTTTCCCCATCCAGCTCTGATCTTGAAGCATCTTGTGGTTGCTAGGTGAGCCATTAATCTGCTGTCAATGACTTGCGTGCCAGCGAGCTACACACAATGACTCTCAACAGCAGCTATGTTCAGGCAATCAGAAACCTACTAGTTGCATAATGTGCCCCACTGCTGTTCCTCCAAGCTTTTTATGTCATGCTAATTTTTGTTTGTAAGGTCAAATAACCTTGGCTTGTCATGATTTTACCTATTTTAATTTTCACAGTTAACCTGGGAAGACCTACCCATTTGCTTGTCTGATTGCACAGCAGAGAAAAAAAATCATTGTTTCAATAATTTCTTCTGCTCAGCATGAATAATGCTCCCAACCCTTTAGGAACCCTTAAGAAAAACAGCAATAATGAAATGTGAAAAGAAGAAAAAGTAAACAAGAGAACTAGGGAGACCAAGGGCTTGTACTACGAAGCAAGTTCGACATACTGCACCCCGGATCTCTTTTCATTATCAGGCTTCACAACCGCGATCACTGTAAGCAGTCAACAGATGCTGGTTATCAACTCTGGGAAAACCTGGGTTGACTTACAATCTATTTATGAGCACGTTCACATAAAAAGAGGCAGTGTTTGGAGCATATGACCAATAGCAAACATGGACAAGTCTACTGGCAGCAGACCAGTATATTTTAAAAATGAAGAGCAAACTGTGATATTAGACAAATACGAAGAAGTTACACACATAATCCAGGCTGAAAGAAATACAGTTGCAGCTGCTAAATTCAGGAAGGACAGCAGCTAAGAGGAAAACAACAGACAAGGGAAAGCGATTCAAGAAATTCTGAAAGACATAGAGAGCAGTGGTGGCATTGTTGGCCGAGTTTCTGAGAGCTGAAATGTTGAATTGATTCTTCCTCACATCCTTCTTTCCCACGCTAGCTGACGCTGTCCATATGTAGACATTAATGATACTAATGACATTCTCAGCATTTCAGGGGTGCCTGTGGGAAAGGTTTAACTTTTTGATTGTATCAAGTTCTGGCAGCTCCCAGAACTAATTTTGCTTTTTGCATGAGCCACCAGGTGCAGTGCATATGGTTGAGTCGGAGTGCATTTAATTTGGCTTTCAATCAGAACTCAAACAGCTTTCTGTGATATTATTTTTACCCAGTGAGTGTGTTTGTGTGTGTGTACACACGTGTGCTTGTGCTGACAGGTTACATGCTCGTAACCTGTCAGTTTGATGCAGGGGTAATCAGCCTGGCTAATGGAGTGCTCAGGCAATTAATGAGTATCTTAACTCCACCTAAAGCCATTATTTTCAAATCTTGTAGTGTGAGCATGTTTGAGATAGAGTGAAGAAAATCTGTGATTCTCCTTAAGTGTGTGTTGCATCCCTATATCTAAATCGGTTAGGATTCCATAACTCCTCTAGTGGGAGCCAAGCTTTAGATGGTGAAATACAGAAAACACACACCCATACAAACAAAAACACATATCACAGACACAAAGGAACATCTGCACACACAGTAACCTCGGCACTAATGCAGTAAACTTCTCAAATCCCCCAAGTCAGCGTTTCCATTTAAAACCAATTACTGAAGGCATATTTCATTTTCTAGTAGATCTCCACTTGCTACACAGAACAAGAAAACAAGTCATTGCAGCCATCAGTTATCAGTGACAATTAATCAATACAATAATGCAACCCAGTATAGGGAGTTGGTGAATGCACCCATGGGGTGCACAAATGGACACACACACAGATGGATTACTGTACACACGTACAGTATATAGACAACACATTATGACACACACATTATTTTCATACATTTATACATAATATTTTCCTTTTAGTGTGATCAATTTGGTATTCCATACTATTTTTCACTCTTTTCTCTCCTCCTCCTGCTCCTTCCCCTCATCACCAAATCGATGGCAGATACTTTTTTAATTACTTCCCCTGTCAGCTTGACAATAAGACATGTAGATTCTGTCAGGTGCCTCCGCTGCCTCTTGCTTTCACTCTCTTCAATTACAGATTCCCCTCAGTTCATTGCTGCACTTAGCTTCTTCATGGTCTTGTCTTCATTTACCTATTTCTTGTGGTTGGGAGACTGCATTACTCATAAGGCGAACATGTTGTGATGCCCCTCCCACTGTTTTGGAGGCTCGCCTGGCAACCTCAGCAGGCAATCGGCTGACATGAGAGGGTGGTCAGCTGATTAAGCTCACCTGGGCCCTTGAGCTATACAAGCTGGCCCATGTGTTTTCTCTTTCTCTCCCTTCCCATAGCAGCATCCACCCTGCCTCATTGTCTTTTGGGCTGACTTATGATTTGTGTTTATTTTAGTTTGAAAAATTAGTCTTGTTTTAAGTAAGTCTCTTGCATGCACTCCCTACTTGTCACATTCCCTGAGCCGGTTTTTTCTTGAGCCTTGTTTTAAACAAATGCAAATTTCTGAGTTGGTGTCATGTTGCTTTTTGGAAGAACAGACGATGCAATTACGAGATAAAAACAGAACAAACTTAAATTGCCAGTCAGGAGAAAGTTTATAAGAGGCAGAATGTGTTAAACTAATCCTCTAGTTGCATGCATGGGTACCTGAATGAATAAATGCTGAGTAAAATGTAGAAGTATACACTCACCTCTCTCTCTCGCTCTCGCTCTCGCTCTCGCTCGCTCTCTCGCTCTCTCGCTCTCTCGCTCTCTCGCTCTCTCTCTCTCTCGCTCTCTCATGTACTATATATATAGTACATAAGTGTATGCAGGAAAATACAAAAAAAGAAACACACACAAAATGTAATAAAACAGGAGTTAACATGGATTGGCTTACTTAAAAATTCTAGACATGGCTGACATCATCAGAAATAGCATAGTGATGCAAGTATAGTTAGCAAAATAAAATTTTAGCCACGCTAGCGGTGTGGCTCTAGGAAAGGAAGTCAGTCTGTCAGTCAGTAGGTCCACTACTTTTGATCCAGACTGATATAGCTGAACAACTCTTGGATGGACTGCCATGGCATTTTTTACAGATATTCATGGTGCCAAGAGGATGAACCCTAATGATTATGGGGATTTCTCCTCTCGTGCAGCAGGTCAAAATACTCCAATACTTTGCTTTACAAACAAATACCTGCAAAACTGATATTCCTGTAAGCCTCCGTTAAACTTTGTTTAGTGCTAATTAGGCAATGTTAGCATGCTAACATGCTAAAATAAGATGGTTGAGTTAGTGAACATCACATACTAAACACCAGCATTCTAGCATTGTCATATTTATAAATTTAGCATGCTGACATTAGCATTTAACTCAAAGTATCCATTCCACGATAGCATCACAGAGTTGCTAGAGATTCTGTAGACACTTAGGTGTGCAGAGCATTTAGCAAGTCTCTCTTACTTGCTTTTGAAAAGGTCTTATTGTCATCTTCTCAGAGCCCTTGGCTCTGGATGCAACCTTCATTGTTGTGGACCTCTTTAGATTTTGTCCTATGTGCTTCAAGTTATATTTTACATTTTAATAATATATTAAAGCTCCTGTTACATTTTGATCTAAGTAGTCATGCTGTTTAGTGATGTTTTGGATCACACAAAATGAAAGTGCTCTTAAGGTCAAACAAATTTGTTCGGGCACATTTCTGTGTGTAAATCATATTTTTCAAGACCACTTCACCCCATTAAAACTTTACTGTGTACGTTAAAAATGCATGCTAGACAGTTTGTGATGAGAGTTGTTCCCATTTCCTCTGGAAAAAAAAAAGTTCTTTGGAGAAGTGAGAGTTTCATCTGATAGCAGAGAAAGTGTGTCCTGAATTGAAATCCAATGAGACCTGTTTGTTCTGTCAATCATTCCTTTTACATTTCACTATTCCTCACACCACCTACAGATAAAAATTGCTTTGCATGCTTTGTGTTTTTATATGTCTGAAGTTGGTGTCAGTGTCAGTGTTAGTGTTCATGTTTCTGTCAAGGCAGTAATGGAATTGGATGAACTTAACATTAACCCATTTATTTTTGATATGTTCAATTTACAAGTGTAGAATGAACAATCGGTAATCTGGTTTGGTTTTCAGGATCATTAAACATCTTTTTATATTGCATGAGATACACTCAGCACAGCTGAAATGGCAAAACTGGAGTGTGGTTCTGCCGAATACACAAACGTTTTGATGTCTTCAAAGCTTGAAACACCTTTTCTGACCTATTAGAATCACACTGTGACTGCAGGAAGTAAAAAAAAAAAAAAGTAATCAAAGCTGTATACCCTGAGATGAAAATACTGTATGCATGAGTTTCAGCATGTAAGATAATCGTCACATTATGCAGTGAAACATCAATAGAGAGAAGTCCCTTTATGCCTCCTCTGGAGCGTAAAGCTGAACTCATTGTGATGTAAACATTGTAACATATCCTGATTTAATTTTTTTCTGATGGCACACATACACACACTATCACATTACCTTTGTTCTTGACACAGGCTCTCTCTACAGACACACCACACAGCCTGGGACACCCTGTCTTTACACATTGAGGTAGTCATTCGTTCTTTCACTTTTACTCACACACTGACCGATACCTTTGGTTATTTTTTTATGACATGACTCACATTTAAAGAAAGCATATAATATTATTTCTGGTGATAAATTCACTGCAAACTGTGTCAGACAGTTACTGTATAATTGTCTACACATGCTTTGTTATTAAGCTGTAAGCTGGCTTTGTGTGTCTAAAGGTTAGGGTTAAAGTTAGCCTTTACATCATTTGGTGTATGTTTATTGAGAGCTCCTCAGTCCCGAGCAGCATTAGAAGTTGTTACTTTGCAAACAAGAGGTGAACCAGTGTGAAAGAAATCCCATTTTATATTCAAAAGCAAGGTATTAACACTGCCGGAGTTAGGTCAGTTTCCACTGGGAGCCACCCATGTTGAAATCTATGCTTTATTTGAATGCAAATGACCAATAAACGGATGGGGTTACATCTGTACAAGATTTCCAGTTTGAGTCTTCAGACCTGATGGAAAAATATATTTGGGGAAAAAAGGAATGAGTATCAGTCTCCCATCTCAAGTAATTTTTTCAGGTGCTGGCAATTATATATCAAAGCAGCTGTAGAAGAGTGTTTGTACTGAATGCCTGAATTGTAAATATGTGTAACAATGTGCTTTCTGTACTTTGTATGGGGTGGCACGGCGGTGCAGTGGTTAGCACGGTCACCTCACAGCAAGAAGGTTCTGGATTTGAACCCACTTGCCGGCTTGGGGCCCTTCTGCGTGGAGTTTGCAGGTTCTCCGCTGCCAGCGTGGGTTTTCCCCGGGTACCCACAGTCCAAAGACATGCAGGTTAGGCTAACTTGAATGTGAACAATGAACGTGAATGGTTTGTCGCTGCGTCAGTCCTATGTTCAACTGGCGACCTGGGTGTACTCAGCCTCTTGCCCAATGACAGCTGGGATTGGCTTCCCCCGCGATCCTAAGGATAAGCAGTATAGATAGTGGATGGGTGTACTTTGAATGCTACTATGTAAAGTTTGCTTACTTGCAAGATGTTATCACAGTGTGACAATAATGATGGCGCTCACATTCACTGAAGATTATTCTCACCATATGGTTGAATATTACACCCGTTATTACTTTCTATTGTGAGCAATGGCCTCGTCATCAAGCAAGTGGTGTGTATTTACCAAGAGCTATTATCCACCCTACTAGAGTGTGAATTTTACACCAGCCGTGTGACTTGTACACTGGTGGAGTAATTACTCATCGTGCTCACTGTGAACTGAAAAGGATAATGAGATTTGTAAACAAAAGGCAGCCATTTTGGCAGCATCTGACTCACTTACCATCCTCAATGGTCTCCTTTTGACAGGTGTGTGTGTGAGTGAATGTGTATCAGTGCATGCATGCGTTATGTGTCTGCGTGCTTTGAGCTCCCCTCAAAGCAACAATGGAAGGAGATAAAGAGCAAGTTAGGAATAGGGAGTTGCCATTAATCCTCTCTCCGACCAGATTAACTCTCACCAAGGGGGTTTCAATAATCATCAAACAAATAGGTGTGGTGGATAGAGGCCAGGGCCACAGGTGTGATTGTATGTGTGTGTGTGTGTGTGTGTGTGTTTGTGTTACGTTTCTACATTTTGGAACTGTTCCAAATAATTTCTTCCTCTGAACTGACACGTGTGAGTGCATGCATGTATGCTTGGTTGTTTTTTGACTCCATTCTTCCCAGCTAAATGTGGAAAATGTACTACACATGGGTTACATTTGGGTAATCTTCTACTCAACTCTGCATGTTTTCATCCCAACCCTCCAGTCTATTTCTACCCTGCTGTCTTCCTCCTCCCTCTGTCTCTAATTACCCCCCACCCCAAGCTGGGTTAGTCCATTGTCAGAAACTGGCTGAACAAAAGGGCTACAATGGGATGAAAATGGCACACAAAAAAGCAAGAAATTAGCCTAAAAATAGGGCCTCCATTTATGGATGATGAAATGTCCTGTGAAGTTGTCTGACTGTAATCAGCATTTTGGAGAGGGGAGAATAATCAGCTGGCATCAGCAGGGATGGCCATGGATAATAAAGGGGGGTGTGGGGGTGGGTGTTCAGATTAATATGACATTGTAGTGCTATGAAATTCTACTGACAAGAGTAGTGGATACAATCTGTGTCCTCTCTGTGTAGATGCATTCATTTTTATTCTTGTGCTTAAGTAGAACAGTTCAAGCCCTGGGTATGAAAAAACAGCAGACATTGTTAGTGCTGTAAATGTCTCTTTAAACTGGAAGCATTCATTCATTCGAAGAATTGTCATCTTCTCTTGTAATTAAGTCCAACATTAGAGCTGCTCTGTGCAGTTTTTGCTCACTAGTGACCTTAGACCATGCTGCTGTAAACTCTGACTTCATGGACACAGGATATTTTTTCCACTAGTGTTGATACTCCTCGCTAGAATTAAATGGAGCTAAAATTGGCAAATCTATGGCATCACAGTTAGGGGTAATGAAACGGCCTTCTTTCTGTAGCTGTCCCACTTTAAGGGGAAGGTATTAGGCTCACTGGAATGTATTTTTTTCCTAAAATAGAATCAAACAACTGAAATTGGATTGAGACAAGTTTAATATTCTAAAATAAAAAGTAGTTTTACTTGCATGTTATAGACCAGTGACTCCCAACCAGGGATACTTGTACCTCAAGGGGTGCTTCTGCAGTTACCAGGGGGTACGTGGAAAAATTGTGGAGCTCAGCTAATTTGAAAAAAATTTAAATTGTGACTTGATGATATATATCCACATATTTGTGTTTAGGAGAAAAGTCAACACCCAAGTAAGATTACCAAGATTTGCGTGATGCTGATCTTTATAGTTATTGTCATAAAAACATACTAACTATGCTATAAGATACTGTAAAACCACTGTTATAGAGTGGCTGCCGTGTATGAAGGCCATTTTGTTTGCTTCCAAAAAAGTTCTGAAATAAAATAAGTACAGTGAGCGTTAGGGATAAAGATGAACGTAACAAGTTGTAAATGAAATGCCTTTATAAGCACAGAGTGTGTTCTGTTACCATAGTGATACGAGTTTGGCTTGCTTTCACACTCTGGCTGTATTTCGGAACCGCCTACTACAAACTACAGACAAACGTAGTATGTACTACATACTGCATACTGCTTTTCATAGTAGTATGCAGTATGAAACTGTTAAATAGATTTATTTTGCAGTATGCTAGGCCAGGCTTTGCCGGTTTCTGGTTTTGGAAAGTGGAAAAAAAAATAGGAGGAATATAAAAGTGAATACCACTCAACATTTTTGGACAAGAACAATTCACAATTGTGACTAGGCTACAGCCTGTCTGTAACGACTACTAACGTTACCCAAAACAAAGCCATAATGTTAAAAAGTTAAGCCTGCTAAGCTAACGTTTGATATCACGAAGACCGCAGCGTTAACCCTAGTGAGCTGTCAATGAAAAAACATTTTTCTGACTCTGACTTACGACATCCGAGTATTTTTGGCATACTGTAGATTTATCTTTTGTTTACATACTACATGCTACATTCTGGCCAAATCAGTACGTACTGCTAGTATAGTAGGTGGTTTTGAAAACAGCCTCTATCTCACTTTTTCTCACACATACTAAGATGATACATATTGCAAGTGTCTTCAGGGTCTTTCTTTTTTTTTCTTTCTTTCTTTCATGTTTCTCAGTTCGTTAAAAGCTTATTTTCGTCTTTAAAATGAGTGGAGCACAACTGAGTAAAAGCTCTGACAGGGAAATATCTGATCCGAACCCCTGGCAATATATATGATAAGTTGTTTTGTAGTTAAAAGGCAAAGCTGCTTTCTCAGTAGTGTCATGGTGATATCTCTATCCACTTTCCTGCTCTTCAGCATCAGACTCTGTATCCTGTCAAAGTTCCAGTAAAAAAAGTCCTCACAAGTTAATAATAAAATGGGTCATTGTCAGTGCATTCTACGGCATCTAATATTAGTCGTCTAATGTGTTTTGTGATCTGCCACTTAAGGTTTGTTTGAATTGTTATTCGACTAAAACTACTTTGTTAAAGTAAGGAGGCGTGTTAAGGTTAAACCTGTATTAACGGATTTTTTTTTTTTTTGGCCACATGGGGGCAGAAACATGTTTTGTACACAACATTGATTTTAAGTTTGTTGGATGTGTAAATAAGCAACTGTTTGCTAACACGTTTTCCATAGTCAGGGAGAAACCTTTTTCTTCAGTTGGAGTTGTGTTTTGAGCTCTGGTTTTTGTCCTTAAAATCTCATGAGGGAAATATTTCTCTTTAGCTGCTATATGCTCCCCTTCTTCAACAGCGTCTGTGTGCTGTTTGACGCTGAGCAGGTAGTGTACAGTGGGATTTAGAGCTTTTTCACTGAAAACCGCTGCCTGCTGCAGCCAAAAGCAACACTGGGAGAATGGTGAAATTGAACCAGAACAGTAAAGGTGTGGGCCAGACAGCTAAGACAAGTTGAAACTCACTATAAATGGGGCGTCTGCGGATCCAGAAAAAATCTTAAACGGCCTTCAATTTGATATTGATATCTCGTGATTTTCCCTGAAGGTAGCAGGATTCAGGAAGTGAACAAATTGTTTACTGATGATGCTAAGCTAAAGTCAACCCCAGGGATTGTTAGGGAAAAAGAAGTTGTTGTTTTTTTTTTTTTTTTTTTAGGTCTGTTTAGTATTAGCGAGAATCTGGACCGTAATGCCCATGCCATTATTTTTATTTATTTATTTATTTTTTTGTGCGGATCCACGATGGCCAATGTGCGACACATACAGTATCTAGGGGAGGAGCGGACCTTTTAAACTGGTGACTGCTTCAGAAAGTGGTTGCTACAAGTTTGATGAATTCTTTAGATGAATGAAAGGTCAGTACAAATATGTCCCGAGCTGCTGAGGCTCATGTTAACAACTAAATAAGTTTTACTGAACAGAAAAAAAAAAGAGATGAGGATTGGGGGGGGATGCACCTGTATATGAAGGGAGAGGTGTAGTGTGTGTTACTGACACAAAACTAACTGAGTGGTGTCCTGTGTCTTGATAATTAGTTTTATATTTGTCGTGATGCACCCTTTTTTTCTGACCTTGTAGTGTGAGGAGTACAGTAAGGGCTGAGCTTCTGTGAAAGTTCTCTTTATGTGTGAGATGCAGTAGGTTTTTTATGTAATTATTCGTGCAATCAGAGCCTTGACTATGCTTTTATTTCTATTAAGTGTGGGTTTTAGGTTAGTTGAGATGATCAATGATAAGCTTACATAAGCATTTTAAGCGGTTATACTCTGATGCCTCAGTTTAGGAAGGGTGACAAAGTCAGTTAGGCAAAGTGGAATAATAAGAAGTCATTTGCGTTTATGAAGTGAAATTTCTAGTGATTTTGCTGATAGCAGCATGTACCACATGGTCACCATTTGGAGGAAAAATCCCAGACTTTGTTTGCAAGCAGAGCTACCGGATCAAACCGGGTGCAAACTGGTGTTGGGTCACATGCTTTGCACACTCACCCATTCACCCCAAGCACCCCCTCAAGTCACATCATGTCACTACCACCTTTACTACTTGATCGTTATTCACACAACTGCAAGATGTCGCTGTTCAGGAGAAGAGAAACTAATTTTTCTTGTGTGGAAACTCTCCACTGTGTATTTTCTGGACCCAATCACGGCTCACTTGCAATCCTGGGCCCTTGGTGAGTTTCTCTCCTCTGGAAATCAGCTGACCTGATCTCATTCCATCTACCAAGCGTCTATAGTGGACAGTTTTCACTAGTAGTTTACCTGATTGTCTATTGTTTCGATATTTGACTGCCAGCACTTGGCCAAATGTTCGACTTTTTATTACTTTAAAGGATTCGCAGAAACCACAATTGTGACAAGTAGAGGTTCTGTCTCTAGTCTGAACTGGTATATGTTTTTGTTTTTTACATTATCCAGACAGACTATACCATTAAATCAACACCATCATTGCCTGATCCAAGTTGATCAAACCATCCTCCCTGGCATTTTTCAGCCAGACTGGATTCAAACTTCAGCAGGGGTATCTTGGAACAAACCACTTCCTACTTACACAATACCTCTTCCTGTTATTGATACATGGCTTTATATTTTTTGCCAGTTGGTGTTTTGAACATGTTTACAAATGAAAATCCGGTCCAAGTCTTTACTATAGAAACTGAAAGCTGTGCAACTCTGAAAAGCAAACTTTGAGATACTTCAAAACCGTTCTCATTTGCCTTTACCTTTTGCTGCTGCATTAAGTGTGTTTAAAGATCTTCATAACGTTGACAGACCAGATCAAAGAAGCATATGTCCAAATGCCAGCTGTCATGGCTACCTGTTTATTTGCTCATCCTTCTTTCTGTTTCCCTCCGTTACGTCCTGCTTGGGCTTTTGATTCCTGAATGGTACATTCAGTCCATTTTCAACTTTCCTCAAACGCATTGGGCCGCTATTTTTTTAAGCTGCTTTCATGTTGTGTTGCATGGTAAATGGCAAACTGGATGTTGGATGAAAAACTTACTGAAAGTATACTGCTCTGACGTTTGGTTATGGATTTGCAAATACAAGTTGGAAGTTGCAGTTTTGCAACTTTACATCTGCACATTTTTCTTTAGTTTTGCTGCATTGGTCAAGACAAAACAGAAAATGTAGTACAATCAACAATCTGTCTTCAAATAAAGAACGAATAAAACAAACTGAGCTGATGTATTTAACTCTGATTTAAAAACATCTTATATCATTATTAGTGAATTTAGATTAAACAGACTCTTAACCACCCAACTGTCTGGGTTCCTCTTGATAACATACAACATATTAGACTAATATGAAATGATACTGAGGTAAACTTCTAGTTAAACTCTTACGTTTAACATTGTCCAAGACGTTTCCGGAGTCCTCATTTAATAGCATCTGTTTGCCAAGACAAACACTTGAATTGACTTCTTAACTATCTCCTCCTTGCTGTGATTTTTGTATTTATTTATTTTGTGTTTGGTTTGGCGGTCTCTTACCAAAGCGATCTTGGCTAGCTTGATCACCTTTATGACCACTAACACAGTGTACGATTATATGCTTGATTACATCCTGTCTGCATGTACATTGTCAAAGGGATCATATCTATGAGGAGTTAAATTAACACACAAACCAGAAACGGCACATTTTACAAAATGTTTGGTTCTTAGAGATTTTCTCCCCGTCATATTTTCTCCCGTTCTATAATTTTTATCCATCAATTTTTCTTCTGCCATCTCTTTTGTTTTGATCTCTTATAAGGCTTCAAGTGCACTTCAGTATGACAATGTGAGGGTTTTATATATTTACACAGCCATGTAGTAAGTGCTTGTGTGTGTGCTCAATGCTGGGCCAAGAGAAGCAAAAGAGAAATTGGTCATTTGTGTGAAGAATGCCCACTGGTAACTAATTGATCCTGATAAATGAAGCTGTTTTTTTTTGTTTTTCTTACAGTCATGACCAGTATGAAAGCCAGACCAGTGTTTATTTGCTTCACTTCCCAAGGGATTTTCTTTTTTGGTTGGCATGTTAAACTCCAGTGAACCTCTAAACAGGTCAGCTGTAGTCAGCCATCTTGATTCAACATCTCAAGGGAATGGACACTATTCATCAAGTATTCTCCAGATTCTTGCCAACTAACACACAAACACACGTACCCACTCAAATATAGAGAAAAACAATACTCTTTCTCCCTCTGTCTTAATATTGTCCCCTACCAAACAGTTTTTTTAATATGATTTTGTTTGTTTGGTGTACAGTCCTGATTCAGGTAATGAATCTGAGCGCAGTTTCCTGATAACAACCAAGGGCATTTGTGTGAATACTCTTAATTTTTACGCCGATTTCCCAAAACAGCATTTACAGTAAGAGTGAGTTTGGAGTTTCTGAACTTTGACTGTCCGTGGTGCTGAAGTTCCTTGGTGTGTTTATCTGCCTGCTCAAAAAAATAAAGGGAACACTTGGAGTTACATTGCGTTGTTTAAGTGTTCCTTTATTTTTTTTTTGAGCAGTATATTAGAAATCCATAGTTGAGAATGAGAATGCTCATAGATATATAAGGTAGTGTGTACAAGTTGTAGCTTCTCCTCCTTCTGCCCTGGAGACTGTTACTGTGTTTTTAGTTTTATACAAGTGAGTAAAGGCGCTTAATTTCTACGAGCATCTTAAGTCACAGTGCTTTGTCGAATCTGCCAATGATGCAACGCTCCGTCATCCGCTTGGTTCCAGTAAGGGATTTAAATCTGTTGTGTCTGCGGCAAATTACATCTCTAAAACCCTGTGACCATGACATGGTTTAAACTGCACCTCTGTCTCAAGTAGGGTTGGGTGATGTCTACCAAATTGGCATATTTAAATCACGGTGGTAGAGGGCTCAGTGGTCGATGGCTGTCAGTCGATGGCATTGTTCATCTGCCCAAACCTAGTCTCAACTCAACGCCCATAGAGGTCACTGTATTTGTGCATGCATGGTTTAACTGAGCTTTGAGACCATGAGGCCTAGTAAAACTCTGTTTCAGGGGGAAATTTCTATGGCTCAGATCAGTTCATGAATTTCTAGTCAATATCTTTCCCAGCATATAACCGAATGGAGGAAATACTTACAGTATAAGTGTGAGCCAAATGTAAGTAAATAACATCTGAAAGGTGCCAAAGAGAATTGATTTTATATATTGAATATACTGTATGTCAAAATGAAAAGGTCAGTTCATACCAACCATGCATTAACTAATGCACCACCACCAAGTTCAGTACATGCAAATAAAGCATCTAGTTTTTAGAGGTCTGTCACAAAAACACAAAATTCACGGATGCATTGTAAGATTAATCCTCGCTACAATTCATTATAGGCTAATATAGCTTACATATTATTATACTGTGACAAGACAGAGTTTAGATCATGATTTGTTTTTAAGAAGACTCCTGGGGAAACGGATAACATTTTTTTACCCCGTTGCAAGATTCAGTGCCACGTTAAATGACTTGTTCCGCTGGATATTTTTATGCAGCGCCAGCTCACCTTCATTCCTACATGATACAGAGAGGTAGAATATTTAGGGGAGAATAGTAAAGTGCTATTGTGGTTGCAAGAGCAATGGAGAAGCAGGGAATGAGACAGAAAGTCAGTAAGTAAGGAGAGATAGTGCTGAAAAATGTTCAGACGTGTACATTTTTTTGCTGCAGTTTCAGTTACTCAAACATATCTGCATATCTGGGCTCTTTACAGAGAAAGAAAAATAGACTGAGGCAGATGGAGACAAAGACCGAAAGCAGGAGAGAGATAAGAGAGGTCACTGTGGATTTAAAGTGCTTCAAATAAGTTATTTTGTCCTTTACAACAACACAAGCTTAAGTGTTCACTTGAAAGACCTTAATCTAAAAGTTTCTTCTGTTTTTCTGAACCTCCTAATAGATACCATTCAAACATTGATTCAACTACACTCTAATTTTACTTCTTCTGTTTCTTTCTCTCCAAAGTTACCATTTTATACCATGTACTTGCTCGACTTTTTTTATAAAGCTCACCACTTGAAGTGTGTCCTTTCCCTCTGCGTTTGCACTGAGGTGAGACAGCTGCAAAGCTGTGTGTGCCTGTGTGTGTCTTTCCATGGCACAGGTGGAGCTGACAGCAGGCACTGGCAGAAAAACAAGGTTTAACAGTTGGCAGGGCTCGAGAAGTCTGTACCAAACACTCACCATGCTCTTAGAGAACTCACATACACACAGATTTACACACGCTCACTGATGCACGATCGCTCGCACGGTTTCTAAAATACACACTCGCATACACAAAACGCCTACTTGTAAGTACATGCTCTTAAATGCGTATACACTGCCAGAGTCGTGCCCACACACACACTGTTCGAGTCGGCAGAAGCTGTGTCATAAGGATCTGATTTCTGATTGTTATATAAGACTGTGGACTGACTACACTTTGTATTGATGGCATTTCCTTTATTACTGGCGGCATCTTAGTTGCATTTGTATTTCATTGTTAAAACCTGTCCTCTTCATATTGTTTAGACTTTTAATTCCACATTTTCACACACCTAACATATCGTTTGTACCTGTTTGTATATTCTGTTCGACTGAGCTGCGAGATCTCCTTGCAACATTGGGACAGCATTAGGTTTGTCTAACCTATGCATTTTCTATGATGTATGGGTCCAATCTGCTCTCACACTCCCACACAGCAACTTGATACCCCTATTTATTTTACTTATTTTACTCTCTCCCTCTGCCTTTTTATTGTAGTGAAACATTGTGAGATAACTTAATTACAGTATCAGTCAACTATGATTCATCGAGAAAATAAGCATGCAGTGAGCTCTAACGGTGGCTGGCCAACAGCGCATTGTATTTGCTGTGTTGCCCTGTGATTGTTATGCGGGTTGTTGAAATGGCACAGTGGCTAAGAGGTTGCTGTCTGTCAGCCAAAATGTGAGGATGTCTTTGGTTTTATCATGTGGGTCCTTTAAAGAGGTAGTGCAGTGAATTAACATTTTGTACAACCATGCAGGTTTTTCCCCTATTGAATTCCCACCTTTAGTTCCAATGGAAGCAGGTTGGTTGAGTTATTCTAAGGTGCAGTAGGATTACTTGTCTATGGTATATATGTGACCCGTCACGGAAACCAGGGACACAAGTTGGCAGCACAACTTTCGAGCAAAATGAAAAGGAAGCGGGGTTTTTTTCAAAATCGGAGATTTTCGCATATTATGGGCATCTTAAAGCGTGTGATTGTTTTTTCAAATTATCCTCTAAAGTATTTTGAAGTAGTGCTCAAGTTGCACTACTACTTGAGAAGGAGGTACATTATGTGTCTTTATGTAAAGCTGTGGTATGAATGGAATAAAATGACTATTTATTTTAAAAGTTTAAGATAAATTCTCCCACAGAAGCTAAAAAATACATCTGTCACCTTTAAAACATACTTTTAAGACCACTTACTGTGTATTTTAACATGCAGGGGCACATTCACAATTTTCTCACTTTTGTGTTAATGTTGGAGATAATTGGGAAGATAAACTGTTAGCATGAATCATAACAGGCAATGACTTAACCAGAAATGTCCATGATTTGAGCTTTTTTTGCTCTAATCAGTTAATTAGTAAATCTGTTATTGTTATTAATGTTCCTTTTGACATTTATATATATATTTTATATAAGCCAATTTTCTTAATTTTAGTCCAGTTAGCCAGGTTGAGTAAAGTGCGCAGAATAAAAACCGTTGTTTCAGCTGCTCCCAGGTCTTCCTCCTTTGAAGTGAGTAATTGTAACGTAATGTGTATTGAAATTTCTTTTTGTTAAAATGGATTTTATAAAATTGGTATTGAAAAAAGTATCGTTCAGGAACGGTATTGAAGTCAAGGTATCGATACCGATTATAGAACATTTTTGAACAATACCCAGCCCTAAATAAGCATGTCTTTGTGGCTGCTTAAATTGAATCCACTGTTATTTCATCTCGATGAGGATGTTGGTGTCTGCTGTCTAATGCTGGTTAGCCTCTGATTGGTGCCTAATCACAACACTGGCATTGTGCTGCAGCCTGTTACACGCGCGCGCACACACACACACAAAAGCAACGACATACTGATGGAAGAAACATATACTCCCTAATGCACACATAGGCACTCACACTTGCATTCAGACACAGCTGCATGCACCTAGACACAGACACTTTCCCACTCATGCACTTTTCCACACACATATGGCTCATGTGGAAGCTGCTATTAAGCCATATTACAGGTAATGAACCAGTCCATATGTCTCTAGTCAGTTTCAAAGGAAGAGAGAGCTACACTGCACCATTACTAATGCTCTACTGAGGCTGTACTACTTTGGCTCCTTTATAAATTAGCTCATAATTTTTCTTTCACTTTTTTTTTATCCTATGCAGCATATTTCTGTATTTAAGAATATGGGACTATCAAATGTTTTCATAACCATTAAATATGGAAAACATCCAGTGCCTCCTTATACATTCATGGCTGTAGTTCTTAAGTCTCTCTTTCATGTGTTTTTCTCAATTTGATGAAAATTGCTCTGGTCTCTGTGACTTTACTATCTTCAAATCAACTTTGACTTTACTAAAGCAGCAATTATATCAAAACGTATATGCAGCACTTGGCCAGGATCAGTGATGCAGTCAATAATAAGGTGGGTTTACTGTAATTTTGAATGTATAAGGTGAGCAACCACCTACGAACAAGAATGAATTATTTTACATTTTCAGAAAATTTAGATCATCCACTTCGCCACCACTGGCAATGATGATTTAGAAAATGGTATGAAGTTTACAGAAATTGAAACACAAGGACAAGTGCCCCAAAACAAAATTTTGAAACACTTCTTCAGTAAAACAAAATACAAAAGTGAGATTATTTAGTTGAGTTAAAATGTTGGCTTAAGAGAATTTCTGGGGCTTTTTGCCTTTGTTTGATAGGAATAGCTGAAGAGAGAGAGAGAGAGAGAGAGAGGAAATGTGGAAGCGAGAAAGGTGAATAACATGCAGCAAAGGGCTGTAGGCTGGATTAGAACCCCGGGCAGCTGCGGTAAGGGCTCAGTCTTGTACATCGCGCTACCAGGTGAGCTACCGGGGCACTCTAAAATGTTGAAATTGAATTGGAACTGACTTTTCCTATACCTGATAGAATGATAAGACTGCAAAGTTAGACTGCATCATTAATTATATATCATTACCTGACTAGACTATGAAGTCTTTAATAGGGCTGCAAAGCTGAACTCAGACACACACACACAACACGCTATGTGAGAAAGCTGAACACCGCTAGTGCTTGTTAAGTATAGGTAATTAATCATGTAAATTACCTCCTCCTCTCTCACCCCAGGGACAGATGGAGGGTCCTATGTTTGCATTTAAAAAGGTGTTCAGCCTCACATTCCTGGTGATTAGCTTATAGCTCGGCATATTAAAATACAGCGTATATAGATTAGTCAAGCATAGGTTTAACTCTGCAATGGTGTTTTCACACTCTGGGGGACTCTAGTATGACTAGTGAGAGTGTCGACATAGGATGGTGAAATGTACAGGAGATGCAAAGGATCCGTACAGAGTACTAAGCAGAAAGACTACACAAAGTATACATTTTTTCCCTTTTTGGCCAAAAGTGTGTTTCCATCAAAACTGAGCATATGGCAAGGAGTCACTTCATAGATAATTTTTTTCATGTATACCACTTTGAATATGTTTATATATGTTTGTTGAGATGAGTGAAAATGTTTTTGAAACCTCTAGAAATTAGGGTAATTTAGAATCTATTTATAAATTTGCTTTTAGTTTACTTTGCGATTAATAAAATCACCAAAGTAAACTATATGCCTCTAGACACACAAAGACAGTGACATTTGGTTACTGTTCTTTCAAAGTTCACATGTTGTCAGTCTTTTAACTAAAACATGAGTATCCTTCAGAAATCTCTTTAATCCAACAAAGGCATCTCTCAACAAGTTATCTCACTCTATTCCCACTATAAATATACCTTTGCATTTTGTCATTGCTGCCAACCAAAGAGAGATTCTGCCATTTAATTCCTTTGCTATTGTGCAGCAGGACACACGTTGTGTCACATTTGTCATTTCGGAGAAGGAAGTATTCTTTCCATTCTCTCTCCACTCTCTGCTAAGTGACCATTGCAATGACAGAATAAAGCATTTTGCCCTCTTTGCCTCTCCGTTCATGGTTTTGATGCTGCACTACAAACTGTCCAAAAGCACCAAAACATCTTGCAGAGGGGTCCTCATGTAAATATCACATTTGCCAGCAACAAACTGTGTTCTAATTCAGTATAAAAATACATTACAAAACTTGGTGCAGCTTCATTTATATTTCCCCACAATGACATACTGTGCTGGGTCAGGGTCTGAAACAAAAGAACAACTTATACTGATGGAGAGCGGGTGAATTCAATTAATTCTGGGGCCAACAAGCACTTCAGTCCTTAACCACTTAATGATTTACATAAGTTAGGCCATTAAAATAAAATCTATGATGGACTGAAGGCCAGTGCAGACATTTGACAACTGAAATAATGTGCTTAGCTTTCTCAAGTTGTTGGGACTCAAGGAGCAGCTTTCTGAATGAGCTGGAGCTCGGTCGCCTTTTTAGAGACCTGAACATTGCATTACAATGGTATGGATTGAAATTTTTTTTTTTTCAGCATGAATTCTGCAATTTTACTGCATTTTATGATGGTAACAGATTGATTTTGTTATTTTCACTCAACATTTATAACATAGTTCTGAAAAACTAAAACCGCGCGAAGTGTTTATCTTGAGTTTTAGCCTTGGGGAGCCAAGCTGAGCACTGACTTTTAGCCTTTTTTCATTCCTAACAAAACATGATTTCTCAGCTTGGCCTTGAATGGGAAAGAGAGATATTTTGGCATATCTAGTCATTGATTTTTCTCATAGAACACAAAAGGTCCAAAGTGGAAAGAGTAGTTTTTATAATTGTGATTATAAATGAATGGGCGACCTTACAAATCACTTCCAGAAAAAAAACGAGAGGAACTTTTCCATACCTTGGGCTTTAGTGAATTGAAGCCCTTGGTAAAAGTATATTAACTATAATAAAGTCTGATTCTTTAGTTTCAGCTTCCTTCTGAGAACCTCTCTTTGCTGCACTGACTTCATCTTCCTATTGTTTTAAATGTAAAATGTTTAGTGTTTGGTATGAATAATACTCAAACTTTTAGTGATAGGCTGCTGTGCTTCACACACATTTTCATTAGTCTCATAGCAACAGCAGAAGCTACTACCAGCAATCTCCCTGAGCATCTCTTTGGTGCTGCTGGCCGAGAAGAGGTACCTGGAGGCGACGCAGGTTATCTCCTACATCCATTTCAAAACATGAGGAAATATGGATACTTTGGTTTTAGTCTGGTGTTTAATCAGGGAAGGACGAGCAAGGGAGGGAAGATACAGAGAGAGGGAGGAGGATGGGAGTGAGCAAACAGGAAGTGGAGAACTAAGGAAGGAAGGAAAGGAGGATATAAAGGACATGTCTCAAGGCTTGCATCAGCATCCATGAGGGCACTTTCCCCTCACTCTCTTTACAGCGCCAGATGGCCTTAGTCTTTAATCATTGTGTGTGTGAGAGAGAGAGAGAGACCATGTCAGAAGTGCAAGTGTGTGCCAGAAGCATCTTAGTATCTATATGTGTGTGCGCATGTAGAGTGTGTGTTTACGTGGGTGCAACGTCTAATTAAGTGCAAGTTTTTGTGTGTCAGGACTTGCTTTTATGTTGTGTTCATTTAAGACATAACAGAATCCCTTTTCACCAGTAACCACACCAATAGAGCTGTTAAAATGGGCAGCGGGCAGGATGGATCTTTTCATTACACTTTTAAGGTGTCTGCTTTTGACCATTAACCTGTAAAAATTACAATTTGGCAGGCAGGCAGTTCTGGTAACAATCTAGCAGTTAGATTGACAATGTTAACAGCTGTATTATATTGTTTGGACTCTCGCATCCGTTAGGCAGTTTAATGTGTGTTTGATTGTGTCTGGACTGTTATGGCCACCGTGACAGTGAGAGTGCGTTATGATTGTCACGGTTGGAATACCAGCAAGGCACATTAAAGACCTGGAAAAATAAGCTAATCAAATAGCACTATATCAGATGCATGCTGAAGGGCAACATCATGTGAATGAATGTTGCACAAATGGACCATTGATGGTCAATAAAAACAGTGAAGCACACATTTACTCACGCGGGGTTGCTTACACACAATGAGCCTACAATGGGTAAGCTAGTGAACTGTAGCTGACACACAGAGATAGTAAACGAGCATGACCTACCCTGTTCTGTGTGATTCCAGGGGTGGAATGAATAGTATAATATTTAAATATGTAAGGTATATTTTCACCTAATTAAATTTTTATGTTGTTTTTTTTGGTGTTTTATTTTACTCTTACAAAGCAAGCAACTGTTCTTGCAGTGATATTGGATTCCTAAAATTCTTCACACAGAATAGTAAAGCTTCGTGTTTTCATGAAAATATATATAATTTTCCAGCTGAGTGACGATTCAACCAAATGCCACCACAAATATTATATATTCACAAAACCCACAAACGCGCACACACACACACTGTTTCTTCCATGCTGTGAGACTACAGCTGGTTAACTGGCATCGCTCGTATGTTATGTGACATTTTATATGAAACTGACACAGAAATTGCACACACATACTACAGATGTCGACCGTGTAATGAAGCAACCTCCTCCACAGTACACACAAACTCACGCACACACCTGCCAGACTAGTGGATGCCAGCATGTTTTAACCCTGGGGCACTGCTGGCGAGTAGACAGAACAGAAGGAGAGGGAGAGAGAGATGGAGTAAAGCAAGAGGAGGGGAGAGGGAAGCCAATGCAGGTAGAGTGAGGAAAAGAACACGAGGGCAAGAAACACGTAGCAAACCTAAAGAGGGTGATGGTGCAAAACAAGAAAAAGTAAAGTGCAGATATGGGGAGCGTGAAAGGAGTGAGTCAGAGAGGAAAAGATGCGATGTAGAGCATGCAGCTGACCCTGAGCTGGGCTGCATTTGTAGTCAGAGATACAGAAAGGAAGAGACAGTGGCTGGGAAAGACAGATGGAGGGGGGAGAGAGAGAGGTTTGATGTATTGTACGTTGCTGACCCTGGGCTGGGCTGAGCTGGTCCAGTCTGGCACATTTTGACCACAGTAAGACAGATGTCCAGGATGACTGCCAACTATGTACATCTGATAGGAGAGGGTGTGTGTGTATGTTTGCATTGGTATGTGTGGGCAGGGGGGGCATGCAGCTGAGAAACATCCTCTGCTAGACAGGAATCTAAATGTTTTTCTTTACTTTTTCACTTGGAATAAATGTAATACAACTAGCATGAATAACTGTAATGAAACACTGCGTGAAATAGGGAACTTGAACTTCTCAAAAAACAGTGCCTTAAGTGATGAAGAGTGATCCCTCATTGTCTCATGTCCCACTGTTTCAAAATCACATAACTTAAAGCTACTGTAATCAATAGTTTTATTTTAATAATGGATGAAATGGCATGTGTGATGTGAAAGGTGTTGCTCGTATTGACAAAACCACAGAGGTTTATGATCCGACTCTGCTCCTATTCAGTAACGAGACAAAGCAAAATAACGTTATAAGTTACCTGGATGTAACTCTAGTTCTATAAATCAATGTGTGTAGCTAACCGTTGCTCTATATCAAAGTGAATCAAAGAATCTAAACAGTTACTGTGAGGGAATATTAAACACGATGCAACCTGATCATACACAGTATAACACGTGGGTCAAGTGGTGATATCAATGGGTGCAATCTGACGCTCCGAGGAGAAAGGCTGCTCCGAATAGTTCGACAAAATCAGGAAGAAAGAGATAAATATAAAAAAAAAAAGGTGCAAGAGTTTTGCCTTTTTACTTTGTCCATCTCTGCCCCTCTCTTCCGCCTAAGATTCCTTCTTTGATGAAAAACGAGTGGTCAGCAGAGAGTAACAAGGGTGTACCCATCTGCTGCCCATCCTCTCCATCCATCTCTCTTTCTCGCTCCCTCTTTTCACCCTCCATAACTCTCTCAGGCCAATCAGTTTTACTTCTATCCAGCCAATAGCTCTATTCTGCCCAGCTGAAGTCTCATCATCATTATCCCTTTCTCTCCCTCCAGCCCTCGATTTCATTTTGCCCTCCATCTGTCCATCTCCTATTTTCCGTTCTTTCTCAATCTCATCTTTTCTCTGCTCTTTTTTTTTTTGTCTTGTGCCAGGTCCTCATCCAGGGTACCAGCTGCGACCCCTGCAGCCCTACCTCCTCTCCTCTGTGCCAAGCTTTGGGTCTTTTTTCTAATGAGAGATGGAAAGACAGGGAGAGAGGAGGGATGGTTAAAAAGGAAGAGGAGACAAATGAATCAAAGATCACATTTCCATTTGGCGACACTAAATACTTGTTTGAAAGTGTCCGTGTTAACACTAAAGGGACCAAGCAGTAGTGAAATTGTGAATCTTTGGAATGATAATTTAAATACCTAGCTTTTGGTATTATCCTGCTGACAATTTTCCAACACATTGTATTTTATGATAGGATTTGAATCAAAGGATGCAGGAGAGCGATGACAAAAAATATGGTAATTTAAATACTTTGAATGAAAAGGGGCAAACAAAGGACTTACTGTAGAAAGAAACACAAAAATGTCACTGATTTAAAGTCCAACTGAAATCACATTTAGTCATCCATAAAGAGTAAGGATCAGGCCAACATGTAACCAAACCAAAGTTACATTTGCAGGTATGTTACATGCTGTTTACATGCTGCTAGGCCGAGACCAGATTGCATCTTAAATTAAATAATCTTGACCCCTGAGCTATCACGGTCACAGATAGGTTTGAGAAAAATTTTAATAATGAAAGCGAGGGAAAGAGCCTGTTGAGAAAGATGACAGACGGAGAAAGACAGAATGTAAATGTATACTGAGGGATAGGGGAGTTGAGGGAGAGAGTATTGGCCAGCTATTTGCTAGCCAGGACAAAAGGGTGAGGGACATGCAGCTGAACTACAACACCCCGACACATAAGCCTGTTGCAATGAGGTTTCTAAAATGCACACAATTAAGGTAAGCAAGCATCCCACCCTCGCACAAAATTATGTAGCTTTAATGACACTAACACTGCCAGGACTGTAGTCGCAATCCCTACTGGAGCCACCCTCGCTGAAAATAGGCACTCATGAAATTTCTTTGGATAAAAGCATTCATAACATTATGTGTGCCAAATTGTGTGCATACACACAAAACAGCATTAGGGGCAAATTAGAGCTGATGGACCATGCATGGCACGCTGACCTGGTAAGAGGACTTTGCTTTGATTATGGCCTGGCTGTCTCTTTCTGTCCATCGCACACAGGGAAAAGTTTGTGTTTCGGGCCAGAGTTGCAAGAAAATTGGCTTTTTGATTTTGTTTCCCATGGCTGTGAAACCAGTGTGAGACCAGACACTTCTGAAGCTTCTCTGTTGTCGGATGATGTTGTGCTGAAATGAGCTGGAACATTGGACTACTGTGTGTGTGTGCGTGCGCGCGCGCGCGCGCGCGTGTGTGCGCCATGCATTCTACATCCCTGTCGTGATCCAGCCCTCATCCCTTCCCCTCCCTGACTTCATTTTATATCCTCACATCTTTCAAAGCACTGCTTGTTGTTCTGCACTGCACGTAATATCAATCTCTGGCAGTGTAGCCATCCCTTTGCCATGCTTGTATCTGACAAGAGAGAGACCAGCTGTAACGGGCTGACACTGTCCTCCAGCATGTCACTTTGTTTGGAAAACAGCCATTATGCATCCAAACTAATGATTCATTTTGAGTTAAAGAGAGGGTGTTTAAAGATTTATTTATTTTTTTTATATATATAGGCAAAATGACACCAGGACAATGGCGCCATGTTTAATGAATTACAATGTTTATGTAGAGCAGGGTGGGCAGTGGGACTGCACATTATCTTTGTTATTTACAGTCAAGAAATCTTCTAGTGAGTAATTATGTGGGTATTTCTGTTTAGTCAGGTGTCTCCAAGCAAAGCTGGTCTACAGCGATAGCAGCACAACAAAGTAGTTTTTTGTATTACGTTACGTTTTAAAATACTGCTCATTTTAATAAAAAAAAAATAGCTTTGTGTAATATCTCACATAGAGATTGTTTAAGCAGAACCTCTTTCATGGGACCATGTTTATTAATATTGGGGATTATGAAGTCCTGTCTTCCAGCGCAAGAAAATCACAGATCGAGGACTTTCATCACCAGAAAGAGATGCTCTGTTGACAGTGACTGATGATAACAGTTCCTACAATGAATGCAAAATGTTTGGTACTGCCGTGCATGCTCAGACGCTCTTCAAAATTAGTTTGGCACTTCAGTGATCTCAGGGACTGGCGGAGAAAATGATTTTCATTACAGCCATCTCACCCATGTTAATTAAGCCAACAACTTTGATGATTATGGCCCTTTGGCTGCATGCTGCTGAGCTGTGCATGTTATGAACCTTTAAATAAACCTGCTCCTTAACGGTGTCTCATGGAGCTTGTCATGCTGCATTCGGCCAACAAACTTAATAAACATGCCTTATCAATAAAAACATTAGTTATCGTAGCAGGGCATAATTTATGTAACACAAGGTAATATTCAGTGTCAGACACTTAACATCAATATCACTAATAAATGAGGGCATAACATGAGGTTCCCTGTTGTCTTAAAATTATAAGGGGACTGAACTAGTAATCATCATCATGATTAGCACCGCTTTCCTTTTCATCAGAGAAAAGTCCTATTCCTGAAATACTTTTTAGACACATGGCAGGTCTCCATGATGTAACTAGAAGAAGAGATGGAAAGCTGACTGTGGAGTTTAACCCAGATGCATTGCTAAGAAATTGCCCTGTAGCACATGAAGGCACCCCCTTTCTGTGGTAATGAAATGGGGCTGCAATTTTGGTATCCATCTACATAGAGGGTGAACATTTCTTATATCCAGTACATTCTATTTTCCGCTCCCTTTGCATGAAATCGTTACCACTACCTCTTTACCATCGGCATGACAGTGTTGCTTACTGACAGTCTGACAGCAAACTATGACACAGACACAAAAGAGCCTCAAACTGTCATACCCTGTGTTTTGGCATGGTGAATGGGCACATAAAGAAATATCCACACCAGGGAAAGTGTACTAACTAATGTAATTTTGCAGGCCAGTTTGCAAGTCAGACAGTCTGTAGCAATGAAGAGCTTAACTTGCCTGCAAATGTCAGTGCAACATGGTGTGTTTTTTTTTTTTTTTTCAATAGTACTGTAACATTACACTGTCTGTTCCACAGTTACTAGAGCGAGTCTCTTTCTGTTCTATCCCCATACCCCTGCTGGCTCGGTTGTTAGTCAAACATGTACACCAGCCTGAACCCTTCAGAGGCTTGGTGGCTGAAGGGACATTTCTAAATATATCTTTGAAGATGTTTCTGTCTTTCTTCCAATAAGTTCATGTTCGTAAACGTTTTGATTGCAAAAAGGGCTGACTCTTGGTTATGAGTTCCTTGTAAAGCTTGACAATGTGGATTTAGTGTCTGCATTACATCTTCGCGGTCTCCTTTTCTCTACATATTGATAGTTGGACTGTCCTCCACTGTAGACATATGATATACACAACATCTATGTTTCTGTTTGGTTTTGTGCATGCGTTTGTGTTTGTAAGTTGTGTGATAAATGTCCCTTCTAAGGACAGCAAATCACTCCTTCCCTCCTCTTGGTCTCTTTGTCGTTCTGTTCTTGTCTCTGGTGTTGTGCCAATAGCCCTCTCAGCACACAATCAATTCTGTGTGTGTTGGGGTGGGGTGGGGGGGCGGAGGGTTTGCTGCTGTGGACAGAGATACATACAAACACATTTTAACTGAATCACACATGCAAGGACACAAAAGCATATAATTATGAAAATGCACTGAGTCATGAATGCACACTGATGGAGGCATATTTGTATTCATAAAAATAACTAACATGAAAGTGCCTCATAATAAACACAATCAGAACAGATGCACACTGAGGCAAAACAGCAGGCACGGTTTCTCAGGTAGATCATATTTATCATATATTTTCCAACTCTCTGCAGTGACTTATAGGCTGTCCTAACCAATACATTTGCCTATGAAGATAGCACTTCCTGGACACTTTGTACTTAAAAGTAGAACTCGCTGGAATTTGCTGTGTTTTCAATTGGCAGATTTTTAACAGTTAAAACAAAATCACAAGGTGAAATTGTACAATTTTGTATCTCAGAATTCAATCTCCGAAAAGACTCCATGTACTTTTTGTACTGATTTTGTATCGTTTCATGCGTTTTTTATTTTTTATTTTGTCATTACAGATGCACAGTGACACATCACAGCATAAAGGTCAGGGGTTCAGTTCACTTCTCTGCTTTTTTTTCGGTGGCGTTCATGTGTTCTCTGTGTTTCATCTGCCAAAATCCAGACTTTAAAGGAACTACAGCCAGAGGTGTCAAAAGTATTCACATTCATTACTCAGGTAGAAGTATAGATACTAGGGTTTAAAAAGACTACTGTTGAAGTATCAAGCTTTTTACTCAAGTAAAAGTTTAAAAGTACTGGTTTCAAAACTACTAAAGTATGAAAGTATAAGTAATGTAAGAGGAAAAAATGCCATTAAGGACAAAAGCTTAGGCCAGGCCACAGGGGCCTATAGTGCACTACCCCACCTCCTCACGCAGCGGAAAGAGTGGTTTTCAATGAACCGAAGAGAGCGCACGTAACCCCTCTCTTCATTAGGTTACACTGGCTCCCTGTTGGTGCCCGCATCACGTTCAAAGCGATGCTCCTGGCCTACAAGACCACCACTGGTTCTGCACCATCATATCTTTGCTTGCTAATACAGACCTATGTTCCTGCCAGATCCCTGCGCTCTGCAAATGTACAACGTCTGGTGGTACCATGCCAAAAAAGAAAAAAATCACTCTCACGCACCTTCTCTGGATCCGTTCCACATTGGTGGAATGATCTGCCTGCTCCTACAAGATCAGCAGATTCTGTAGCCACCTTTAAAAAGCACCTGGAAACTGTTCTTCCATCAACACCTAAATGACAGTCACTAACTTCCACTTCCTTTCTATCTCTTTTCTTAAAAAAACAAACAAAAAAAACCCCACTTTCTATCCTTAGCTTATGCTGTGCTGGGCTTTAACGGACTAGTTTCTGGTGCACTTATGCTTTTTGTTACCTTGTGGTGTTATAATTGCTTCCATTGTCTTCCTCATATGTAAGTTCCTTTGGATAAAAGCGTCTGCTAAATGACTACATCTAAATGTCCTCAAAAAAACTTTTTCTAAAGGCCATAATGACAATGATGTTATATTGAAATGTTAATGTTGGAAATGTGGGATGCACTAGGCTACCTGTTTCAGCAGCATATATGCCCATTGAGAATGAACGCATTTTAGTTCAACGCAAATACATTAAAGAACCATATATGTAACGGACATCTTCGTACTTGGCTATATATTTCTACTGTAACTTATTACTTTCTTTGAGTAACGACCCCAACACTGGCTGTGTCCTTGCTCGAGTGTTAGGTTTTTTTTTTTTGTGTCATGTGCAGGTGTGAAGGATCGCGTACAAACCGATAGGGTGTCGGTATGGTATATGTTTATACTTCTCATCCAACCACAATCAAATTCACTCTATCCGGATGGCGCGATGTATCTGTATAGGTTTTATTTTAAGGAGTAGAAAGTAAAGATAATTGCATGAAAATGTAAGGAGTAGTAGTAAAAAGTCGTTACTACAGTAAAATATAGATACCCAAAATTTCTACTTAAGTAAAGTAACAAAGTTTTTGTACTTCGTTACTTGACACCTCTGACTACAGCTGACAACAAAGTTATTTTTTTCCTTAAAAATCTAAAAAAATAAATGATAACATTTAAATTAATGTTGTAGTCTCAACTCTCGTGATGTGATTGCGTGACAGCTACCAACTGGCTCTTTTGGTTGTGATTAAAGTTGTAACATTTGGTTTTCTGTAGTGGATGTCTCTGAACTGTGTAACTGCGTAGCTAACCATGAATCACAAAACTGGTTTGACTAAATACTTCAGTCTTATTTGATGACCTCAAATAAGCTCAAACGCTTGTTTGATTTCGAAGCTTTTTACAGTCAAATCATTCTGACAGTTATTCCCATATGATCTGAGGGTAGCATCAGTCTGCCAGAAGAAGCCACAGATGATGCACTTGACAGTTAAAATATATGCATAATGTTTTAAAACTGAAGTTATTTTTGGCTTCACTTGAAAGATTTTATGTAATTATATAGTAAGGTTAACAAGGTTCATCTGTTGGTGAAACAACTTACTTCTAAATACGGTAATCGGAATAAATAAAATCAAACCTACTGAACCATTACTGTAGCTGATGCTCCTGTTATGGTTAACTGGTTACCATGATGACACAGGAGGCTGCTATATCCATCCACATCGCACACTGGGAACATGTAATTACCTCGATTCTACCAATGGTACTCTAAGGTCTTTAAAATTGTAGGGTTGCTGCATCCCTAATCATCCATAGACCAATGCGTTTCAATTATTAATCTCCTAAATGTTTTATAATGCCAGTAAAAACATTGGTGGGAGTGAGAAACAGTTTGTGTGGCTGCTTCATCAGGTTCACAAGTTCACATTTTACTTGCCTTAAAATTTTAAAATGACAGTTTTTAATTAAAAGGTGAAGATCTCGGTGATAAAAGTGCTTCAAACCATTTGCATAACCGGTGTTTGGTCTGGACTGGAATGACCTGCACACAGATCTACTTAAAAATGTATTTACTCTAGCACTGACAACCGAGTGTTCCTTTTATAAAAAAAAACATGAGGTGCAAGATCAAAAATCCCTTGTTTCTACAGCCATTTTAAGACTTTGCTTAATATAAGGCAAATGCGTGTCACACCTACAGAATTTGAACCAGCAAAACAAAACAGTACTACATCAAGTGTTGTAGTACATTCCTACAGTGCAATTGGTAATTCCATGCAAAATGATCGTTTGATTATGTGTTGGTCATGTAGTTGTATTGCTCTATGAATATTACTTAAACATCAAAATAACCCATTTTTCTTCTCTCTCTCTGCTGCACTTTTCACACTTGCTTCGACACGTATTAGACGAGTCTTAAAAATGCACTTATAGCTTCATCATTACCATTTTACACATTCTAAATACAGTCTAAATTGCGTTGTAAACCCAGCATTCACACACATATTGTAAGCTTCATATTAGTGGCAGAGTGACCTGGATAACATATTTTTTTTGTTAATTGACTGGTATTCTGGCATTTCATCTCAGTACACCACAGCAAGATTTCCATTCTTCTCAACACCCTCTCCAGTAGGATCAGACTGTGCTGGTTAAAGTAAAGGTTGAATGCAGTTGTCCCTCTTGCAAGTGGCTGTATCATCTGAGGGCTGACACTAAGTTCTTTGCTTGTTACTTTCATTAGGTTTCTCAGTAGAGGTAACAGTACAAACCCAGTGGAACTCTTTACCGTTAAGGTTCAGCTTCTCATTCGCTAAAGTCAATTTCTTTACACCTCTGACAACTCAATGCTCCTCTTGTTCTTTTCTTCTGATACCAGCTCCCTCTTGGCTTAGCAATCTCTCTTAAGGAAATAGTGCTCATTGCTTTCCTTTCACACACCGGATACAACCAATACAAATTTGGGAGACAAGCTCACTGTCATCGTAGGACATTTCTCTTATGGACAAGGGATTTGTTGTCCCCACTTAAATCAGGTCAGAGCTGTATCTTCCCCTTTCCCATACAGCTTCAAAACCCCTGACTTTAACAGATTTCTTTCTTCTCTGCTCAATAACAAGTCGCGGCGTTTTATTGTAAACAAAGAGTTATGTTTTCATGCCATGTTTCTCACCAAAACACAGGGAGTTTCTTTGAAGCCTAACAAATGAGTTGAATGCATTTCCTTCCTTCCAGTAAGAAACATATGCAAAGCCGCTTTATAAAGAAACCTTTAAATCCTGCATTGTTTAAATGTATGTTTGCTACACTGTAAAACAATATACAGGAGTTGAGTCAACTCATATTTTATCATTAACTTAATATAAAGATTTTTTTCTTAAAGTTCTTCTTAAAAAGGTTTTCTTAATTTCAAGTTAATTCAACTTAAAATATCTAGTTTTTATTTTCAGACCACTTCACAAGTTACTGTTCTGATGTAATGTTTGTTGCTTTGACTAAACATTTGATTGAACTTAATATCTTAATTTTAATGAACATGTTTTCTCAAGTTCAGTGAACTTACATCAGTTGGTTTTGAATTCCAAAAACTCATGAGCCAAGCATGAGCAAGATATTCAGTTTTGTTCCGTTAATGCACATTTTTAAGGCAGCAGGGAACATTTTTAAGTTGAACCAGCTTGTAATGATTTACAGTTAGCTACCAGTGTTCTTCACATAGCTACATTTCTTGGCACATTTCTGCCGACAACTGACAAGTGTTTTGTTTATTCGTGTCACGTGCTTATGATAAATACAAAACCAGGACCTAGTCATAAAACATGACTCCACAGTGTTTCTAGTGTTCATTACATTTTTACATGACATTGGAGTTTATTATTAATTTCATTATTTTGTATACATTGACTTGTCACTTTGTTGTGTGTGTGTGTGTGTGTGCACGCGTGTCAGGGTGTGTGTATTTATGTTTTGCTCTGTCATAAGATTATTGATGGAGAGAAGCAGGTGAACTCGAGAGGAAGGCTCGAAGGGGAATTTTGGATGGATTGAGCCTGATGGAGTAAAAGAGGAGAGCATCAAAATGAGAGAAGGAGAGCAAAGAAGAAGAAAAGAGAAACAAGAATATAAAATAAATGATCAACAAAGAACGGTGGGAGGGATAGAGGGCACAAATGTAGCAAGGAGGCAATGATAACAAATTCCGGATGTAGTTTATGTTTGTGTGTGTGTGTGTGTGTGTGTGTGTTGTTGCAAGGGCACCAGATGCTCAGATGATGAATGGGTTGCTATCACAGCACAGGCAGTGTAGTGACACTGAAGACCTTAGATCACATGGCTGTCACGTGCACACTCACGCACGCGCACAGTTTCTGCCCGGGCAGTGCTGGAGTAGACCTGAAGTTAATGCTCATCTTTCATCTCGCAGTCTGTTTTTCAATCCTCAATCTTCTTTTTTTTCTTTTCCCCATTTAGTTTTCTTGTCCAGCTCTTTAGATCTGATATATTCTGTCTTCTTGTCTCATCTTGTGTCCTCTCTTCTCTTCCCTTCTTTCCTCTCCTCTCGTGTCCTCTCCTTTAGTCTTCTCCTTTCCACCTGACTTCTTTCCTTTCTAGCTTTCTCTCTCTACATCCTTCTTTCTTTGCTCCCCTTTTAGTTCTTCCCCCACCTGCCACTTACCTGCATCCTTTCTTCATCCTTTGTTTTTCTGTCACTGTTCAGCATGTCACAACTTGGTTTTTGCCCTCACCTGTCTCTTCTTCCTTTTCTTTCCTCCCTACCTTTTCTTTTAAACTCAAATGTTCTTGTCTTTTCTCTTCCTGCTTCTCTGTTTCTCCTCTCAATTGGGGACCAGTTTAATTAATAAAAGAACTGACAATAAGGCCTGCTAGACACAACACCCACGCACACACAAATGTATGCTGACACAACCTCCTGCGGTATACAAGAAGAGATTCACATCAACAAACGTGCACCAAAATTCACATACACGCAGATGAGGAAATACACCCTCACATGCTTATTTGTAGATTCTCACACATACACAGAGCCTGTGTATCCGGTCAACGGCGGGCACAAAGAAGTGTATTCACACCCCCATACACATAAACCGGACATTCTCACAGTAGGAGGCTGAGAAAGAAGGAAACCATGTCAGAGGTTTGTTTTTTATTTTTGCCAAATCCTAACGTGTCTTCTCTGGCCACTAGAGAAAGAGAGAAAAAAAAAACTATGAAGATTCAACAGCCATTCGTTGAAATCAGCATTTCCCATCCTTTTTTGATACTCAAAGGGCAGCACAGGGATTCACATTGTGCGTGTGTGTGTATCTATCACTGTATGTGTATGTATTGTATTATGTATGAATCTATGTGTTTTTCTTTGTATGTGAGAATGAAGTAAAAGAGAAAGCGGAGTGTAGAGAGAAGCATGGGGATTTCTGCTGTTTGGGGATGTCGGAGGGAGAAGTAGATGGATAAAAAAATAAGCGAGTAGCAAAGAAAACTGGAAGACCTGTATAGTAACTCGGGGCTGTTAGAATGGTTTCACAGGAATTCTTGACCCTTGACTCACTCTAA
The DNA here is from genome assembly GCA_011952105.1 of Coreoperca whiteheadi. Taxonomy (NCBI): domain Eukaryota; kingdom Metazoa; phylum Chordata; class Actinopteri; order Centrarchiformes; family Sinipercidae; genus Coreoperca; species Coreoperca whiteheadi. Next base: position 20,920,107 of record CM022472.1, read on the forward strand.
CTTTCATCTCTAACTTTGCATTCAAACACCAAAAGGAAAAAGAAATCCACTAAAAGATGAATGACCTTTAGTCATTTTCATTTGCAATCTATGCAATTTGTGCAGTTACAGTATGTTTCTTGATGGTCAGTAGTAGTCATAGTGTAGAATAGTAAATAGGGCTGAGTAATATTTCAATGTTAGTGGTTATTGACTTTTGGTGGCATCATATCACAGAAATAAGATGATATGATCTTGATCATGTCTGAACCTGTTTCAGCGTTTGACAAAATGAAATTAACTGATTATGGTTGTATTTTTTTGAGTGCTTTCAAATGACACTTGTGGGCTTAAGCTTGATTTTGATATTTAATATTGCAAAAGTGGTCTGAAATGAATCACTTCCAGAACAGAATTCATTGTCATCCACTACAGATGCCGTCGAAGAAGCATGGCCTTGTACACTTGACACTCTACCACACATAGATTGATAATTAACATTTTATGAATTAAAAAACAAAGACAATGCCAGTTTGATATCCATAATATATTTTCCCAGTGCGACTGCAATCGGCGATTCTCCCTGCTTTTCGTCACTGTCTAGTGAAAACCACGAGCCTCTAAATTCTTTTAGATTAGGGATTTAGAGACTCCTAGAGACTGTGGTCATTTATGGGTTGGGGAAAAAAAATGACCCTACTTCATAAGCAAAACAAACCATTCAAAAACCCAATGGATTATCTGAAATATTTATCTTCACAAAGCTAAAAAAACAGTGCAGTTTTTCCAACTATTGTAGTGGCGACATATTGAACCTGCATTTTTCTTGATGCTGTGACCTCTTTCTTAAAACACTTAAGTACAGAGAAACAGACTGCCACACCTCAAAAAGTCAAATTTTGCTGAATTGTTCAGGAGTGGGTCTCATTGTTTATGCTACAGTGTAGTTCACTATCTTCCTCTGCCAGGCGTTGCTGTTTAATTATTTCTAAACTGTTGGCTTGGCTGGGCTAGATCATGTTGTAGATGCACACCTGGGGCACCTGCTGCGACCCCACAGCCGAAACAGGAACACCTTGGCCATGTTCAGGGTCAACACTGTTTGAGCGGAACGTTAAATCACAGTTGCGTGTGTGTGTTTGTGTTTTCATGTCTGCAGGCACTTGTGTGTGTTTGTGTGAGGCGTGATTGGCGTCAGCAATAAATCACTTCCACCTCTCTCATCTACAAGTACCTCATTAGATTTGTCCTTTGACAAGCCAATCAAACAGCAGCCTAATTAATAAATCATATCACCGCGGTAACAGCAGGCACAGGTCAATGCTGCATGCTTGGAAAGAGGCATCTGTTTGTTGTTTTTAGAATCTGGTGTATTTGTGTGTGTGTGTGGTATGTGTGTGTCTGTTTGCTTGAGATATTTTTTTTTAAGCTTCTGTGAAGGCATAGATTTTTTGGAAGATTGTACTGGTATCACCTGTAGTGAACATATGTACAACTAAGTCAGCAAAGTATAGTCTAAAAAAAAGTCATTGACGTCTCCCTCAATAAATTATTGACCCTGGTGCTACATGCTAACTTCTTAAAACATCAAGTATACTTTGATTGGTGATAGTGGGCTCTAATAATCAGCAACTGTATTTTGATTAATCTTAAGTAATATTTAAAACAAAAATGTGAGAATTTTTTCTTTTCCATTATTGTAAACTGAATATTTTTGGGCTTTTGACTGTTGGCCTGACACACAAAACATTTGATGCCATCAATTTGGGTGATGGGTATTTTTAATAGTTTTCTTTTGTTTTATAGACAAAACAGTTATTCAATTAAGTGCAACAATAATTGTCAGGTTATTGGATGAAAATCATTTGCAGCCCTAAATGATACTACACTGGCATTGTTCAAAGGTGAGAAAATTAAGTTTTTACAGCCTTAAAGCAAAGTGATAAGTGATTCATAATTTTAAATATTAACAGTTTAATATTTTAATCTAATGAGGCCAATACTGTAATTTTATAATGAAACATGATACAAAACTAATAGGCTTATGTTTTGAAAACCAGACTATGATAAGGGCAGTTGATGATGAGAGACAGAACAGCTTAATCACTGGGTAGCAGCTGTACAAAGCTGCAAAGTGGATCTTGCATAAATCTGGTTTAGCTATATTAATGAGTACTTTATGTTTTTATCTTAACCAGCTCTATACTGTAGCCCATACAAAGCATAGTACAGTATACAGTTTCAATCCTCTTACTTTGCGTAATGTCGTAGCCCAAATGCTCCTAATATAACACATGCTAAAGTACAGAGCATTGAAGATAATTATCTGTGGATCACCTGATAATCTTTGTCCATTTCATGTTTAAGTTGACTTTTGTCCTGAATACTTCTAGCTCATTTTAGTGAAATTACTTATTAACCAGTTGATTTAGTAAGGTGTGTATCATATTACCTTTGTCTGTGTTTAACTTTATTTGAAAATGATGGCACAGTACACAAGCTTATATCCACACTCAGTTTCTCCTGACCTCTGTTTTAGCTAATTTATTTGCATCCATCTGGCCATAGCCCCACGTGAGCTTTTAAGCTAGAAACTCAGCTCTAACTACTTTGCTGACACACTCACACACACACACACACTAGCAACCCATGTAATGCGTGGATGCAGCAATTGAGTTTTCAGCAAGGTCAGTCATCAGTATGTGCATGCGTATGTAATGTCCATGTCCTTCTAACCTGATGTACTATTCTTATACGCTGTCAGTATGCAGGAAGTCAAACGAGCTGAAAGTCAATACAGCACTAGCGGCCAGGGTGTCCTAAAAGAAGAGTGTATATATAGGGTGCATAGTGTGTGTGAGGACACCTGTGTACACACAATCTTCGAGACAAAAAGAGGACTTGGAGTTCAGTCACAGCCAATATTCAGACTTGGTTGATTCCTGACGCTTTGACTAACAAAATGCAGGCAATAAAGAGTGTATACTGCAAATGTGCAAGCTTAAATCTTACAGATATTCATTATATATAAAGAAGGAAGAATTTAAAGTGGAGGTTATTCTCTGTATAAAGTCATAAGGTTTCTGAGACCGGCTTTTAAACTCTTTTTTTTAAATTTACTGTGTTTACTTGTGAGTATGGAAGAGAGAAAACGAGAGAAATTCTCGTAATGACGGGAATGCTATTAGGTCGACAGAGTAAGAGTAGAGCAAGGACGGAATGGAAGAAAGAAAGATAAAAACATGAAAGGGAGGGTGGTGTGAATACCGCGATTCACATGCAGTCAATTGGCTATCTCGCTGTCAATAATTTCCTTATACCCCAGCACTTTTCTCTTTCGCTCTTTCATCCCCTCTTTGTCAGCCAGTCTCTGCTCATTCTATTATATTGTGCAGGGCTCGGAGGTTGATATATGAGTGCTCCATAGTGGGACTTGGACATGAGCGACTGCTGGACATACATCACACACATCGCTCACACATAAACTCTTTGGTCAAAGCCATGAAAGGGAGCTTTGAGAACGGCTGCAGGGATGACAACACACAACTCAATTAGGATGGAAGTCAGAAAGAAATGTAAGTAGAGTGAATGATGGCAACAGAGATAGAAGGCCCCTGGGGGGGGGGAGTGAGTGAGAGGAAGGGAGAGGTGTAAGTAATGTTAAAGACAGAGATTAACTAGAAGCACAAGGTTTGATGGAAGATGCTTCCTTCTGCCACTTCAGCACACACTGTAGTGAGTGATAACTGGGCTCTGTGCTAGCAATTTAGTGTATGAGATTGAGCTTCATGGTCTCTGTGGTGACTCTCGCATACAAGTGATCCACTCACGTCTTTGCATTACGGTCAACACATAAACACATTAACCCTGCACTGTCAACAGTCTGGCATCACACTGAATTTATTTCGCAAAAAATAAGTAAAAGGACAATTAGAGGACTGTAGGCATATAACAATAAAAGTACATGAAGACAATGAAATGAATGAAATCTTGCATTTACATGGTCTTAACCACTACGGCACCAAGACGCCGCGTAGATACTACTTTTAACTGCAAGTGTTAAAGTAGTAGTTTGGAAAACTTGTGAAGTCATGTATTTAGCCATGATGGGAGACATATGAAGACCTCATCAAATACTCATAAAGTTCATCCAGACTTTATGTTTTGTTTGGTATTAAAAATAAGAACATACTGTAACCAAAAGTTGTTTGTGAACACGTGAATTTGTTTCAAACTGAGATTGAAAGATAGAGAAAGACATGCACATGCCCAAAGAGTAAGCACGAAGAGAGGGGAAAATGAGGCACACACTATGTGTTCGTGTGTGTGTGTGTGTGTGCATGTATTAATGTGTGCTGGGGGGATGGTGATGATGGAAGAGGCCAGCTCACTGAGCAGGGTCATAAAGCCTGTGTGCTGATTCTGTCACCAGGAAAGATTTACACACACACACACACACACAAGCATGTGACGCACTTACAGCAGGCGTCCATCACATCTTTCACAGCGTGCCTGCCCTTGGAAATCTTCTGTCCCCTCCATGTGATTCCCCCCTGTTTTTCCCTCTCTTAAGTGTCACTATAACACACTCACAGAAATACACACAGCCGTCTACACTATTTTTCAACCCCGTCTAAGAAAGAATACAGTAGGAGAGAGAAACAGTTATTTTCTCATCTTTTTTTCAAAGTCACAGCACTTATATTCTCTACTGTAATAAAAACCACACACACCAATTCCTCAGTGTAACTTCTGTTCTCGCTCTCACTTTCCGTCCTTTCTGCGATCATCGTGTTCCCAATCTGTAAGTATGACGTCCCTTGTTGAAACACTGTCACCACATCACTAGTTTTATTTACACAATGATTTAGCAGAGTGAAGACTTCTTCTGCGCACCAAATGTTTTGTAATAGGCTCTCAATACAAGAGTTGACTGTGTGTGACAGTGGAGATATGTGTTGACATGTTTTTGTGGTTGAAAATGGGTTGCGTAACTTGGATAAAAAGGCCTGTATTTGGAGGATTTCTCAAAAACTCTTCGAAGTAGGTGACATGTCTTGAATGAATAACAGCAGAGTAGATGGTGGAATGCACAACAAGAGATATATATAAATAATAAAGTGTTCTGCATCGCCTATGGCATTTAATAGGAGGTACCATTATGTTAAACCATGATAACTAAGGTCCCATAGCGATAATGAAGTTAACAGTGGTTAGGATATACGGTGGTTAAAGGGTCACCAAATTGTGTATGTGCAATCAATTAATTATGGCCACCTGAATTATCAAATATAACCATAAATAATAACTTTAATTCATAAAGTCCTCGAGGGCAGCACCCTTACACAAGGGAAATGATTGATTTCTTTATAATAATTAAGTCTTATAACATACACCAAACTATCCATTTCCGATTAATAATTAAATTAATAAATATAACCAAAATGACCATTAATAGCTAGTAGGTTGAAGAATTTGGAGTTCAACATAGAAGAGGTTGGCAAATCATTCACTCTTGTGCAACATAAAAGAAACCAGTATTATTATACAAAAGCATTTATTAAAGCTAATAAAAGCAAAAACTAACAGTCTAACTCTAAATGCACTAAACTACAGAACAAGGGGTGTGTGTGTGTATGTGTCCAGATGGCTGCTTAGATTCAAAACAGCGTCAAACTAAAGAAATCTAATTCGAAATAGCAGCTGCTCTGAGAAGCAGCCGCATGGTTAGACAAATAAAGGAAATTCAAAATGGTGGCAAGGCCATGTTTGATAAAAAGTGTGACAATGTAAAAAGTCAAATTGGAGTGGATGTGTGAGCTAGTATAGGATGAACGATGCCAGGTTAAAAGAGATTTAGTTACATACAAAAGCATACAAAAACTGTCTGTGTGAAGCATATCTCTAACTAACATCAACTTAGCTTGTGGCTACCAAAATGACCTAAGAGTTTATACACATCCCAATGATAAAACTCTATAAACCAGTCTAGTCCGTAAAGGAAGACAGGTTGCTTTCAAGTTGTTGCTATTATCTGGCAGTTCCGTTGGAATGAGCCATGCAGGGAAGAATGTTGGTTCTGATTGAAGAAAGTCCTTGCTGTGCAGTCTGTCTGTGCAGATGGAGGAACGGGCCGCTCTGTCTGTTGTTCTCCTTGCAATTACTTCTTGAAGTTAGCTTGCAGACTTTGTGTAGTAGCCGTTGGCACTAACTATTGTTGCAGAAATCTTACATAGGCCCTCGCGTCACTGCTGTAAAAGAGCAGTTCTGCTGTGTGTCTGTTCCAAGCAGACCACAGAGAGGGAGACAGAAGCAGCCGTCTGCTGCTGTAGAAGCGTTTCTGGAGAAGAAAGCTTGCTTAGTGGTCAGCTAACCAGAAATCTTAAGACAAAGGTAGGCGCTCGTGTTGCAACAGTTATTGTTTTTTCTTTCGAGGTCCGGGTGTAGAGCGAGGAGAAAAGAGAGAGAACAATGGCTGCTGACCCCTTTTATTGACCTGATGACAACATGGGTCACAGGTCAGACTGAGCAATGGTAGCTGGATGTTAGGTCCATGGGGGTTATTCACACCTCTGGGGATTGTGGGAGATTTAGTTCAATGGCTCTCCTTTGTTTAACTGAACATTTATTAGCAGACTGCATGCTCTTTTGTTCTGTAAAGTCCTACAAATGAATTAATTCAAATGGAGTGTAACTGGTCCCAACACACTTCCAATTTTCCCGTTTACAATAATTGTGACTAATCATTTACACATAACTGAAAAGGCACACTTCAATTTCACAATTAAACAACAATGCTGTATTCATTAAACATTCTGAAGTATGACACCCAGATATTGTAGCATGTAATATCATTCACCTTGTGTAATTTGATGCAGTACCACCCTAAAACACCCGTACACAACATACTCACTCATCAGCTTTTGTTGTGAGTTTCAAAGAGCTGTAAAACGCAGGCTGCATAGCCAGCAAGCTCTCTTTCCATGACACTTTCCATCTATCTCTTCAGGAGGAGGAAAACCCCGAGCTTAAGCCTGTTGTTGTTGTTGGCGGTGTTTAACAGTGGCGGCTTCTTGATTGACAGATACTGACTCAGCGTGAGGAAGCATGCCAGAGAGAAGGAAAGGCAAGGAGGGAGGCTGAGAAAAAGAAGTCAACGATATTGGAAGAACAAGAATAGGCCTGAAACAGAATTCAAGGGGAGAGAGACAAACAAACATAATGACAGAGAGAAACTGAAAGAGAGAGGAGAGAGAAACTGCTAACCCCAGGAAGGTTCTACATCTATTTGAGGCAGCACTGAACAGCAGTGTTATTTTGCAGATCTTACTCACAAAGAACCGCGCATAATGACAAACTGGCAATGCACTATTATCCTACAGAGTGACACTGCACTGCATGTGTACATGAACATATGTGACCCTGTCACATGATACTGTGCCAATACAATATTGCCATTGTGTATTATGTGTGTTGTATGAATGATTTAGAGCATGCGGTAGCATCAGGAGACACGGTGTGGCCATGGGTAACTACATAGCATTTATACAACTCAGGGCTGACTGCAATACAGCACTGAGCATCTAAGAAGCATATAAACAAGTTTTGTTGCGCAGGTCTGTCACTTTGTGTCCATTTGGGAAAGTGTTAACAACCAGATCCTCTCAATATTAGATCACCAGAAGCTGTTCCAGCACTATGGAGAGCTCCTTGTTGTCTATCTGTGTAGACTACAGAACTGTCCATGGTTCTGAAATACTGCTGTGAACCAGCACTGGCTATGCAGAACTTATGGTTGTGACTCCATGCACTTTTTACACAAGTGCTTCGATTGAATACTTACTTACAATACATCACCATACCACCACTTTCTTCCTGGTGGTACACTCTGAGGTGGTTACAGAAATAGAAAGAGATACTCATAGAAAATATTATTATTAATGTTCAACGGTAGAAATGTCATTGTGTCTTATGATGAATAGGTCTTCAGCATGTGTGGAAAACCACTGAGTCTTACCAGATACAAATGAAAACAAATGAGAAGCATGATGAATGTCAAACCTCCTAAACTAGAATTCATAGCCACAGCCCATCCAGGTATAGTTGCTGGGTCCAGCCATCAGTCTCACTTTGTTCCTGCTAGCATTACAAAATTGTCATTCCTTAATAATTTAGAGGCAGGTGGATTGTAATTGTAGTGATACAATTATTTTGACAGCTAGGCAGACAAAAAGTACTATATATCCTTTCAAATATTTAAGACAAAAGTATATTTTCAGATAAGATGAGTTAGTGGTTTTGATTTTAAGAACACTATAACAACTCAAAGCTCTCATATATTTTCTAGTAGTATGCTTTTTCTTGCTTAGCTCTACCTTTATAATTTAAAATTGAGTCTAAAAACACCTTCTATTGTACACCTATTGTGTTTTCCTTCTAATAGTCGGTATGAGCATGTGCTTGCCAAGATGTACTTAGGGCTGCTGTTGGAAAGTGGCAATAGATAGAGGTTTTCAACCATCAATTTTTAACCAATTTTGAGCAAGCAAGCGGTTTAAAAAACTTTTTTTCATTCAACTACCTACTAAGGCAAATATCCTTTATAGCAGCATGTGATTTGATAATGCCTTGAGATGAGAGCTAGTCCATAGTGGGAAAACCTCCTACTGACCAGTTTGCGGGCAGTGAACCTGCCAATCAAACAGCATCAGGATCATTATTTTTCCTTGCTTTACCTGCTTTTTCCCCTCTCTTTATACTGTATCACTCTCTCATCTGGACTCTCTCATTTTCCTTCTCCATTTCCATCATCCACTAATTAGTCTCGTGGGTCTTGAAAAAATGAAAGACATCATTGGATGGAGATAAATCTAGACGGAGACAAATGAGAACACATTTTACTCTAGAGCCTCTATAAATAGAGAGCAGTAGTAGAAAGCAGACCCTGTAGCACCAAAGCAGAGTTTCAACAAACACCAACATCAGATGAACAGGAGAACACACTGAAAAAGGGAGGCTGTACTCTTCAGAAGAAAATACAGCTTGTTCGTTATAACGGCTTAAAACAATTCATGTTTTAGTTTGGTGCCAAAGCGTGAACTCAAAAGGGTGTGGAGATCGTGGTAGATGGATGGGTGTAAAACCAATTCAACTTCAAGGTTCCCATCCTGCCTCCGACCAACAGTCAACTTGGTGTCCTTTAAAACATGAAGGAATCTTTGTCTGACCTTCACCAAGTACTACTTGCCTAAAGATAAGCTTACTTTAACCATATGTGGGGAGATCTGAAATACTGATATGGATTGCTTGGATCACATATCCGTGATTTAGCAGTGAAACCTGTTGTGATAAAGGATAGGACAAAACACAGTAGCACAGGTCATGAACTATCTATCACACCTGCCTATAGTTTATTTTAGTCCTTTCTTTTTTTTGGGTTTTTGTCCTCTCTAATGCCGCTATCCTCTTGTCTTTTCTGTCTGTCTGTCGCAGGTTGTTTATATGGCGACAGCTGTTGTGCTTTTGGCTTAGTTATATGTTGGGTGTGTGTTAGTGAGTGAGTGAGTAGGAGTTGTCCTTTTAAGTCTTCTCTTTTTACAATAGGCCTGCAGCAGAACCTCGTAAATCTGTTGGGATAGTGAACGCCTCACTGCACAGGAGCCCTGTTTGTGCGTGTGCTTGTCTGTGTGTGTTCAAGTGTCTACGCATGGTTTGTTTGCCGAATTTCCTGTGTGTTTTCTGGTGCATGTAGCTGCAGTGTGATTGTGTCCGTCTATACGTGTGTTTGCTTGTTGCTCGTGGTGATTTTTTATTTTTTTTTTCCCGCGCATGTGTGTTTGAGTTTCTCGGACGGTGTGCATGTGTGTGAGTGTGTGATCCAGTGATGTGATGCACTGGCTGAACACCTGAGTGCACACAGTGACAGAGAGGGATGGCAGGCTGTCCAAACCAACAACCTACAGCCAACACAGGGTGCTCCCAATTCGGTTGGCTTAGTGTTTTATCACACTGGCTCACACACACTCATACACACACACACACACACGCACGCACACGCACACGCGCGAAAAACAAATATACATGCATGGAAAGTGTAAGTATTTGACATGAAATCTTTGTTGTTTTTTTGTTTTTTTTTCCGTCACACATATGTACACCTGCCCCCCTACAGTGTTTTTATTTGTGTATCTTAACATTTACTTGACCCAGAGAACTGACCGTCTCTACATATAATAACATGATAATATATGTGTAATACATTTTCATGTAGAATTTCCCAAAATATGAATATAAAAGGTCACAAAATTCCTTACAAATAAAATAAAATAGAAAGAATTAGTTTTTAGAAAGGTAAATAAGGTTTCGTCATCTTAATTAATATCACAGTGATGAATGATAATTGTGTGATTTGAAAGCAAAAGAAATAAACAATTAGGGTAAATAGTATGAATTTATAATTATATGAACCAAAAGCGAACCATATATAAATTTCAACCTTGAACTAAAAATAGATGTGACAGAGATGCTCAAAGAAAACACACACACATACAGTAATACAACCTATAGCTTGGATGGGTTTGGACTGGTTTCTTTGCAGCATTTGTACACTGTATAATTGTGTTTCAAATATGGACTGTTTAACATATTTTCATTTTGTGAAAAGTGCAGAATCATTAAATCCATTGTACTGTATTATAACTTTTTTTCTGATGAGGTCCTATTTACAAAACCACCGTTGTATTTCACATAGATCCCATTGTAATTAATAATTATTATGCAAAATACTCTGGTGTTTTGTGTGTGGCCCCGGTGCTTTTATTTCCACTTAAAGTAATAATCCAGCAACAGAAGTTCATGGAGTTTTAGCATTCACAGCTAATGACATCATGACCACCTAAAGAAACCTCATCAACATCCAAGAAATTACTTGTCACAGTAATGGCCTCACTGTTTGATTGACAGGGTGTTCAACTCAAGAACAAAACACACATAACAGGCAACTTTAATGGAGGTACATCTGAAAAAGCAGAACCCAGTGCCCCTGAAGTAATTTCAGTAGCCTTTCTCACCACTTTGTAAAGGCACAACAATGGCAAGGATTAATAATATACTGTTATCTTTGGGCATTTAGATGCCACTCATACAGAGTTAAATTTAAATGGGTACACAACTGAAGAATTAGCTCAAATTCATAGGTCATTAGTGATGAGTGCAGAAGTGGACCACTAGTTGCCTGAAAATAGAAGTACCAAATTACTTTTGAATATCTGAGAAAATCCTTGATCTTGAAGACATTAAGCACAATAACATTCTAAAAAAAATTTACCAAACTATTTCCAACCAGTTAATAAGGATATAATTGAGTGGTAGGTAACATCCAGCACTCATTACTCAAAAAAGAAAGAACATTGCTACTTTGATAATAACCAGTACCCCCAAGGTGCAGTAATTTGTCACATAATTTTTTACATTGCTTACCAATAGCTAAAGAGTATGTCTACATTCTCTCTGCCCTTACAAAACATAGACAGTTTTTTTTTCCTGCTGTAATCTTTCTCGTTGTCTGTATGTTTAATATAGTGTGTCCTATCCATCCCGTATATCTAAATAGTGTCACATAATGGTCTGAATGAATTAAACCTTATGATCTGCCAAAAAAAAGGTCAAATTTGAAGAAACAGTATTGACTATCGAAGCAACATTTTGGCTTCCTCCACCTTAAATCTACAAATATCATTTTCACTCTTTAAAAAAACCCAGTGGTTGAGCTTTACCCCTCACCTATAGTAAATGTTCTCCTTGGGAGCTCGCATTAAAAATGCCAATATAAAACGAAGCTGAGAGAGAATGTCAAGGCCATCAGAAGTGGAGCGATATTGACGCAGTGGTATTGATTCAGTATAAGCAGATGAGAGGAGAGCTGGGTTGTGTGATGCTGGGTAACAGATACATTGGATCGCCCTCAGCACTTCACATATAGAAGCAGCAGCACCAATTGGCTGTGCGCGCATACTAATTACACTTTGATACGGATTTCAGCTATGAAAGGAAATCTTAAGCTGTCTGACTTTCTGTCCATGCGTCCATCCTTCTATTCATTATCCACACACGCGTCCATATTAAAGCCACCCATATCCACCCGTCTTTCAATTTATTTAGCTTTTACATACATTATCAGGCAGCACACATGTATATCTGTTCCCACTGTCCGCCTTTTATTCTCAATGTCCACCAAGCTGAATCTGAATTGACACGTACTTCACTTCCCACATGCATTAACATTCATTTTGTTACATAATGTGCAAGGATGACACAGTGCATCAGTGTCCTATTTTTCTGAAATGTCTCTTACTGGACATGCTGTGAAGCTAGATTTTACATCAAAAACGGAAATGCCAGCGGAACTGCAATCACAGCAGGCGACTGAAACTAAATGTATAATCCAGTTTTACAATGACACCTACTGTAGATATTCGCCATCGTTATAATGCTATCCTGAGTCATATTACTTCCAGCCTGAACCAAACCATGATCTCTTATTCTCTGCAAAGAACCCCTAAGACTTGTCATATGAGGGCACATTTGTGATTACCTATTTGTCATGATGAATTTGAAAAGTAAAACTTATTTTATGTGAAATGGAGCTGCTTGAAACGTGAAACATGATTTCAAGTATATCTCCTGTCCGCTTATCTTATGTTACAAGCTCTTACTAAAGTAATGCTGTTTATTTTGTGCTTCTCTTTTGGGGGTTTGCAGGGATGGATAAGTCACATGTCGTATGTTCTACAGATTGTAAAGCCCTTTGAGACAAATTGTGATTTGTGATATTGGGATATATATATATATATATATATATATAAAATACACACAATTGAATTGAATGTTCAGGTCACTGTCATGTAGTGAAAGGCAAACTCTTAAAATGTTGTTATAAACTGACAAATGTTGCATTTTGGTCTCAAATGTAGTTCAGGGGCTTTTTTGTTCCTTAATGTGCTCCTTTCCATTTTGCCAAGTTGCACATAGTCAGGCAAATTGTTGTGTTGAAAACAACCAATAATTACTGTCAATAATTCATTTTTGTCTTGCATTGTTGGTTATTTGTCTTATGATCTGAAATTCAGTTTTTCAACCTCTACATGTACCAAAAATGGAAAATAATGCTTATTTATACACTGTATACAGCTTAATGTAGAAATTTGATTCATTTTTGGAGAGCATTGTTAGACCACAGTTGGCGGTTTGCTGTAACGGTAACCATAGTGACGTGTCTCTGGTAGCTAGTGTTTTTATGGCTGTCAAGACATTATGACGTTAATAAAGTTAGGTCATGCTGTGCAGGGCCTCCAGGCTTTGGTGCACCATCGGATTGATTGATGACTCTGTTGTCAGTTCAATCTAAGAAATGCATTGGTAGCGGGAGGGAGGGAGGGATGAGTGTAGGACAGAAGAAGGGGGGAACTAAATGGATTGTTAAGAATGGAGAGCTGAAAGGAAGAATGACTTGGAAAGCAGGAGCGGAAAGAATGTCAAAATGGAGAGAAGTATGGACGTAAGATATTGAGTGAGGGCAAGTACAGAAAGATGCTTCAGATCTGAATTAAGAAGGAAGGAAATAACTAAGACGTTTGAGAAATGACAATGGAAATAAAGATGGAAGGAAAGAAGAATGAAGGGAAAGGAAAGCAAGGATAGAGCCAAAGGAAGGCGTGAAAGGCAAAGAAAGGCAGACATAGGGCAGGGAGTGGTGCATTATCTGTGACGAGTCTGTGTGAACAAATATGACATTTGAAATTGGGGAACTATGGAGGAGGAGAAAATAATATTTTGTCAAGATGCTGAGTTGGATTGATAACCGTGCATGGCTGTGAGTGAAATGAGACACAAGACACAATTGCACAAACGCACGCAAGATAATGAATGAGTCAGTGAGAAAGCACAACTGAGGATAGCAGTAATTGGAAAAAGTCCCAAAACTGACCACACACAATCTAGAAATGACACTGAATCATGTAATCCAATGCCACACGTGGATTAGAAAAAAGAGGAAAAAACGGTTTTCACACGTTACATTGGTTCCTTGGCTGATTCACATTCTTGCACCCATGCAAAAACTGACACACACACAGATACATGTGCCCCTATTGATTCCGACTGTTGACACATGCAGGAAAAAGTGATTAGCATTCCAGGGCAACACAGAAAACTCCAGTACGCACACAGCAAACATAACAGCAGACAGGTACACAGACACTCTGCTATTGATTCAGTGTGGACGCTGAATGCTGAGATACCGGTAAAATGATGAGCAGCCCATTCCAATGCCCTATTCCACCTGCTATTGATTCATATGCATTGTATCTGCACACACTAAACAGATGTACCCAAAAAGCAAAACCGATGAACCAGCTGAGAATATTGTAGGGTAATTTCTTTGTGGTGAAAAGGGAAAACATCATTAATCCATAGCCAACTTGACAAACATTAAGCCCTTTCTGCTTGGCATTAAAAGTGTGTCTCATATCCAGCTTGTGCCTAGATATGAATTAATTGGATTGTATTTAGACCAAATATTAATTCAAAATTGGTATGCACATTAAAAGTAGCTTCATCTTTCCTTTGCTGAAAAAAACAGATTGTGATATACAGCATATACCTTTTATCATCTCGTTTAAATCTGATATTAAATGCTGTGTTTTTCTTGTTCTTCGTTTTTAACAAACATATCACTCTGCTAAAGTTTTAATCATCGTTACACACACACTCATTGAATTCACTCTTCATAGTTAATGTGGCCAAACGTATTTCTGTGCACCTCTGGAGACGTTTTGGTTGATTGGGCCTTCATTGCATCTTGGGTGCATTTCCACCTGGATTTGATCTGTTTTTGCTCTGTTTTATCACAGTTCAGTCACCCAGTATCTCTGTTAATTCAGGTGGAAAATGGCTCCTCGAGTGCAAAGCAAAACAAACCACTGTGTTAGATTCTATAACACACCATCACACTGTAGGGCTGGTCAGACTGGTGGTATTGGGGTGAGATCATTAGCTTTTAGTGGATTATTCTAGGATTGTTACATGGGAAGCATAGGTTAGCCTCAGCCTCATCAAAGGCACTGAAGCTTTTCAAAAAGATAGGGGATTTAGGCATAAACTGATTAAAATCAATATATTTTATCGTTCATTAGGATGGGAGAATATTATGATCGGGCAAAACCTACGGTATTTGTGGTCAGATGATACAGTATAGTCCCACAATAGCCATACACAACAATCTAACTCCTAACCGAAGTTCAATTTTGCTTCAAGTTTTGGAGGTGTTTATGCACTGCCAGAACATCAATAGCTCAATAAGGACCTTGGGCTCTGCTTTTCTTGTGTACAAGAAACAGGACCCATGTGGAGACACAGATTACAGGTTGATATTTGCTACTGAGACTCTTCCACTGAAAACCGAACAAAACTTGAACAGGCCAGGTCTGCATTTTCTTTTCTTTTTCTCTGCAGGCAAAGCAAGAGTCAGCATTTTTGTTTCCCATCAAGGCTTGTTGGTATCATCATATGAGACTATGGTGAAAAGGCATTGCAGGGGGTAGTGAGGTCATGCAGCCTCAGCAAATAAAGACATAATGTGTGTGCGAGAGAGATAAAGAGGGGGAGAGGTGCAGAAGTGAGATGGGAAGTGAATTAGGGAGGGAGAACATTTGAGGTAGAAAGGGTGAGAGAGAGTTAGAGAGTCAGATGGACAGAGATAGTAGTGCCTTGCAGCCAGTGTCCATATCTCTTTCCACCAATGACTTCTTCTGCTGCACTACAACTAATGGACTCTGTCCTCCTCTGCTGTCTTATCTGCCCCCCACCCCCACCTCCTTTCTCAATCCTCCCTTTCTATCTCTTACTACTCGATGCCGTGCTATCTCTCCACTTCACTGCTCCACATCTATCTCATTTTTATCATGCTTTGGTCTTTCTCTTTTTACGCTCACCCCTACTCTCTCACACTTTGCCTCTATCTTTCTCTGTCCTTTTCTATTTTGTTCTATTTTTTTATTTTATTTTGTCACGTGTTTCATACAGTTTCCATCCTCCCCACCACCATGACCAAAACCCCAAAAGTTCATCCTCTTCTCTCTCTGCCTTATCACTACATGATTGGAGAAAGGGAGGAATGAACATGCCACGGCCACCTTTTTTTTTCTCTTTTTTGCCTCAATATATGTCCTTCTATGCGTGTCTAGTATCCGTGCAGAGCTGAACAATTGCATACAGTTTATATATAGTTTATATACAGTATATGTTCACTCGAAAAAGAAAAATATCTAGTGAGAAATTTAAAAAAAATGAAGAAATGTTAATTGAATGAAACTTCTAAAGTAACTTCAGTTGACTAATGGTGACAAGTGATTCCAGCATCAGTGTTTAGAATTAATAAATTATATATTTTAGTTAAGTTATTCCCTCAAAATCAGTGCTCAGTGTTAGAGAGATGAAATCTTCGAAATTAAAGAAAGACGAACATCTCATAAAAAAATAGCGATTCTTACATATATTCTCCATATCTGTGTCTCTTTCAGATGACCCAGGAGCAGTATATCCTTGCGGCGCAGCCCAATCCGCTCCACCAGCGGGGGGCGTCGGTGTGCGGTGCCCAAGTTTACCCAGCAGTGGGAATCTATGGATGGAGGAAGAGATGTTTGTACTTCTTCATCCTCCTCCTGCTCGTCACCATGATTGTCAACCTGGCGCTGACCATCTGGATCCTCAAAGTCATGAACTTCACTCCGGTAAGAGGCATGTGTGTATGTCATTAAAATGCCAGGGTGTTATATGGCTGTGTGTTTATGTGCAAGTTCGTGTGAGAAAGCTATAAGGTGTGGTTTAAAAGGTTCGCTGTAACGTAGCACAACATGAGCGTGATGATAAAGTCAACAGAGGTTCAGGAGAGTGTGTGTGTGTGTGTACACATGCGCATGTGTGTATACTATAGGTGCACCAATATATCAAGTGGATGTTGTCAATTGACTTAAAATGATCTCGTCCATCTTGTGGTGTCCACTATTGATGAATATGTCATTACATATTTTTGGTTAAGTTGTCACTACACTGGTTAGTGATTCGAAACTTTTTATTAATTTAAATATGATTATTTTTCAGCAGTAATGTCCACAAATATGTAATAATGTGTTTATCCTTTCTTTCTTTTTCTTCATCATGTTATTATTCTCATGCTTCTCATTCTCCTTTTTGTGAACCCATTCAAGACCGTGTTTTCATATAATCCCTCTATGTGATATTTTGAGTCGTATCCAAATTCAGACTTGCCTTACAAAATGAGATTACAAATGAGTTCTTTGTTCAACAAGGAGATGTAACACATTGTTCATAATGCCAGACCGGTTCACTCGCCCACTTAAGGTCTACAGTGGTCTTGGTTTAGCATAGTATTTTTTTTTTCCCCACTGCCTTGTGTTGTTTTGGAAGGCAACGGCAAAGGACATGGTCCTGGTTAAGACTAATGGTTAAAGGACTTTTGCAGTGACTGCACTGCCATTGTGGAACAGCCCTCTGTTTAACACTGAAATCAGCTGAATCAGTCAAAATACTCAAAACTCATCTCAAAGGCTGTTTTATTCATTGGCTTTTCAATGCAGCTGACATACCTTTTTATGCTCTATTGCTCTTATTTTGTGATTTTTAACTACGTCCTTATTTACATTATGTTTTGTTATTGCTGTTGATGTCCAGGCAGTGCCTCCTTTCTCTCTGCTTTGTAAGCACCTTTTTTGAAAGCACTTGTGCTTTTAAAATGCCAAGTACATTTGATTTGAATGATACGGAAAAGGAACAGCTAGTGAAGCAGAAACATCCACTGTAGGAAAAACTATATAGGTATTTGTTTTGATATGGAAAAAAAAATAATTTTAAAGATACTGAACACTAGCACAAAGTATTAAACAATATTTTGTTCTGTATCTAGTCAATGCTTGCCCCTGTTTATACGTCTCTTTTCAACCTAGACTTTCTGAGCATTTCATCCAGGGGTAACAGCACCCATACATCTAATATCCCATATTGCCTCGGGGCTCAAGGAACTAAACTGTGATAGTACTGTATATGCAAATGAGACAGAATTTGACCCCTGCAAACCTCTGGAACGCCTTCCCAGCAGCTAAATATGCCTGAGGGAAGTCAGCCAACACCTAGCATGAAAGAGCAGAAGATATTTCATAGGCTATATACTTGTGTGTGAAAACCAGAGACAGTATGAGATACCAAGAGACAGGAGGAGTTATAAAGGCAGGAAGATAAAAATAAGTAAATAGAAGTGCATGGATAAAAGTAGAGAGACTGTTTGTTTTTGTTTCATTCAAAGTTAGTATGATACATGAAACAATAATGAGAAAAATTTAAGAAAAAGGTCCATGCATTTTTCATAAATGCCAAAATCTGGCAAATATGTGAAGTGTATGAATTGCTTCGGACTGTTGATGGTAAATACTGTATGTAGAAATGATGAATGATCTTTGGAAAGTCAGGAAGATATACAAATAATTGACATTGTTATGTTAGAAGCAGAATATCAATAAGTGATTCTGTCTCCTAGGCATTATCAGTCAGTCATTTTCTGCCGCTTGCTCCCGTTCGGGGTCGCGGGTGACTGGAGCCTATCCCAGTGGCTTCGGGCCTTAGGCGGGGTACACCCTGGACAGTGGCCAACTCGTCGCAGGGCTGACACAGAGACAGACAACCATTCACGCACACATTCATCCACTAGGGACAATTTTAGAGTCACCAATTAACCTAATGCATGTCTTGGGTGGGAGGAAGCCGGAGAACCCGGAGAAAACCCACGGTAACACGGGGAGGACATGCAGACTGCAGAGGTCGTGGTCTGGTCCGGGATTCGAACCCACGATCTCCTTATTGGGAGGCAGGGGCGCTAACCGCTCTGCCACCGTGCACCCCTAGGCATTATATTTATATTCAACTCATCTATATTAGTTGCTTGCATTCATCAGTAACATGTAGCCAGGGGAAGATTGCAGTGTTTGCATCCCTTTTTAGAGGAGTAGTCACCTTTTGAAGTTTTTATTATATGACCTTGACCACAGTGTTTCCATAATCTAAATCAAGTGGTTTTACCAAATAAAAAATGTTTTTCAAATGCAGGAAGTGAACGTTTTATAGATAATAATAAGAAATAAAGTAGCAGTAGCTAAGAGTAGCATTGCGTTTCCCCCAAAATATATTTTTGCTACTGCAACATAGTTGCATGTAGACATATGTGTTCATTTAGTTGCAATAAAATTAATATGAGAATTGTGAGAAAGAAACAATTAAAATATTTAAGCCTACAGGTGTGGAAATGGACTTCTGGGATGGCAAGTAAAAGGAGGACCATAATATTGTAAGCTGAAAAAAACATTTAAAAAAATGCACCTGACCTTTCTCTTGACTCCTTTTGTCAGCTGTCAGACTTTAGACTGATCTTGAAATAATTATTGTACAGATTATATCCTGTGTGTAATCCTGCAACAGCGTCCCTTCAGCCGCCCATTAATCTAATCCCTAGCAGTGCTGCGTGGTGAAGTTTGAAAGAGAGCAGCTGGTAGTAGAGATCAGTATGGTTGACAGAGAAGGGACTAACAAAACAAAACAAAAAAAAAAGCAGTAACACGAGCAGCGAAAGATTGGATTGTTATTGGGGCTGGGAGGAAGGAAGGGCATGGGGTGGGGATCGTGGGTGGAAAAAGAGAGTGATGAAAATAGAAAAGAAGGGAGAGGGTTGATAGGCCTGAGTAAGTGTCTGTCTACACACGGTTTAAATATAGTGTCTGAACATCCACGCTCAGCTTCTCCCTCCTGTCGTCTGCCTCTGGTCCTCAGAGACCTGGAGAGGTATCAATTTCACTGTCCCATGGAGGGGAAGTCAGTGGGTGAAGACTCGACAGAGACAGTCTGGAGTTTGAGTAACCGTGTGAGTGTTGAAGAGGCCATCACAATACATTAATATAAACTGTGTTCTAGTTTAGAGGTTGAGCTGCTTTGCTCTGTTTGTGTTAAAATTCACACAGTCAAATTTCAAGCAAGCCATATCACTCAAAGCCACATGGAGAGAGTGACATCCTTTTATTGATTAGGAATTTAATGTGGGAACAGAAACCATCATGATGTCCATGATTACCCAATATTACCCCACTGAATCCTGAGAGCATAAAGTGTATACTACACCTAAACTCAACCATTGTTTTATGCCTCATCAGTTTCTGCTTATCCCCCAAAACTATTTTCTTAAAACATAACAGTGCATAGAACATGTATACTCTGTTAGTAGGAGACATGAGCTAGAGCAAATACAGTATTTACGAGAGAAACAATACCCCTTTATAGCGCCGAGTAAGTTTTACAAATTCCCAAAGCTATTATAACAGTGGAAAACACTATTAGGTGCTCCGTATGTCATATGACAAAAGGATGCAAGTAGTCATTCATCACCATAAACAAGAGTAAACGTTATTACCAGCCAAAAGTAATATAGTTTGGGTTTTTTTAACACCCTGACCTCACAATGACTGCCACACTTGTTAAACAAGCATGCAGTATATTCTCCATACACACACATGGGGATATTTGGTAGAAGCTTGATCAAAAGTGTTTGACTGCATTAAGCTGTAAAGTCGACCTGAACGGTGGAGTGCAACTAAAGCTGGATGGACCTTCTGATGCAGAAAGGTTATCAAAACTGAAGTTAGCAAGATTTATCCTGAAAGCAAAGCGACACAGAAGATTTTGACAGGGAAAAAAAAAGAAAAACGGGTTCCCATCAGGTTTGGGAACAACTGTTTGAAAGAACAAGAAGAGACGGGGCAAAGCGTACTTTTGTATAGAGGCTTTAGATGTGCACAAAACACAGCAAACAACTGGAATCACAAAGCACCAGCCCTGTTATCATATAGTGAATAACAGGTTAATTCAACAAAGTTAATTGGACACCTCTAATCATGCATTCACATGTGAGCACGACCTTTCACTCTTACTTTCTGTGTCCTCCGGGCATGTTTGCGCTCAGCACACGATAAACCTATTCAGCTCCAATTGCGGGATTGGGCTTTTTCAACTTAGCTGCACATTTGTTGTGCAATCAGCGCAAGTGCAAATGTTTCATCTGACGTGTCTCTCTTGTGAATCGCAGGACATTTGCCCACCGTACATTTTTCACAATTTACTGTTGTTACTCTTCTTGTAACAAATACCGCTTTGCACCTTCACACCTCTGATCCACAGGACTTGTCTAGCAGGTTTCCATCGCAAACATCCATCTGCTTTCTGTGTCTTGTGCAGTTAAATCTGAACACTACATATGCATATCATTATTGTCAGTCTAACTTAAAGGCAAAAAACATTAAAAATAAAAATATCTCCAACATACAAATGCAGAACTGTGATCCCATTCTTCACCATTTCTCATTTCAAATCAAGCTATAGGTAGTTGCTTCGCCTATGGCTCCACGATAATCACGTCCGTCGTCACCATTCAAATCACGTCTAACTGGCTGCAGTATAATGAAGGCCTTTCTCAAACTTTTTGTTTTGTTTGGAGTTGCCAGATGCGATTCTCATTGTGATGGTGTGGGAAGAAAAAGAGATTTGCTTTTGAAGAGACAGCTTTGGCAGTAAATTGGAGAGGAGGGACTTGTGGGGATATGAGTTTACGTGTGTTTGTGTGCGTGAGAGAGAGAGAGAGAGAGGGAAAGTCAGAGAGTATACGTGTATGTGCCAGCAATTATTCAGCAATTGTTCATGCTGATGTGCGTGTGTATGTTCGAGTGTGTGTGCCTTTTCATGCTTGCGTGTGTTTGTGTGTGTGTTTGTTCTCCCCTGAGTCCTTTGGGCTTTCACTGCAGAGAAATTCAATTTCAGTTGTCACTCACCAATCAGCCTGCCTAATTCCTGGTCTGGACTAGATTATGGTGTGTGTGTGTGTGTGTGTGTGTGTGTCTTAATGTGCAATTTGTGTAGTGTGTGTTTGTTATCTCAATACCTGCTCAAGCCACAATGTTTTGTCTCTTCATAACGCGGTTTGTAGTGTGCTGCTCTGCATCCTGGCATAATGACCTCTTAAAATACATGCACAAAATGTTTTAAATGCTCCTCTTCTGAAGTCATACAATGAACTCTGCCTCCACTAACACAATATGGGTGTCAATCCTTCCTCAGTGCTTACAGGGAACCAGTAAGCAGTATCTGTCTTTTATAGCGAGATCTAAAGTCCAAGGAAGAAACTGTTAAGTTTTGTGCAGTAACTTTGTGCACTTTTAATTCTTAACCACATCAAACTTATAAATAGCACATCAAAGTGATTTAATGATAGAAGAATAACAATACAACTGCCAGTGGTCTCTAATTTCGTTCAGCAATCTTACACATAGTGACGATGGTAAACTTTTACTGGCAGTGTGTGAAGTGGGCTTTTTTTATTTTGAAATGCTGATTGGCTGCCAACCAGTGGGGGCATAAAATAAAACTTTATTCTTGTGGTTCTTTTCAGATCAGAGTTAGAGGGTGCTTTAAAGACGATAAAACAACAATTGGAAAATCAATAAAAATGACCGACATTAATTAGAAACGGGGTTATTGCTGCATAAAATAGGGTTACAACAGGAATAAAACAGGCAAAAACAAATTTAGCTTATGAGTAGCTCATAAAACTGAGGCAAGAGATACAGACACTGACTGGTGTTCATGACTACAGGTCATTGTCTGCAGAACTGGGGTTCAAGCGACTCCCAAGCATCCTTAATGATGTCTCACAGGTTTCTATAAAAATGAAAAATAGTTTAATTTTATTCTTCAATTCACCAATCCACAGCGTGTATGAGTTTGATTGAACTTTTAATGAGCATCATACCCCATTTAACGGGATATCTAATAGTCTTAAGCATCACATGCCATTATTATATGAGTAGATTGAGATACAACACGACTATGGGCAAAAATATAAAGTAAGGACACCACCTTCCAACAGGAGTTGAATTAACCAATCAGCTTGCTTCAAGCTCAGGTCCCCATGTACCCTTGTTGAGAATTGGGAGGTGTGTACATCAGCTACTCTGCGAGCCTGTGCAACCTACCATTACCCATAGCACAATGACCTGTATAGACTTTCTGTCTTCGGTGAACCATAACACCAGCCGAACTTCTCAGTTGACAAAACTTAGCATTTTCTTCATAGGGTGAATTTGCATGTTGGCCTCAATGTGCACCGTTTCTTTGCTTAGAGATGTCCTTAAATCAGCACCAAGGAAGCAATGTAATGTAGATATAATATATGCTGAATTATACCCAATTGCAGTAAATTTCACTGCAAATTTACTATAACTTGAACATTTCTAAATTTCATTATCACTATTCAAAATGAACTGTTTCTTAATGTGCACTTTGACCAAATCCAAATCTCAAGGTAATTTAATTCAGTAAACTTCTTACTACCTTACTGTTTCCTAACAGAAAAAGTACTAATACTGAGATCCAGATATCTCTGTGTAGAGCATTTACTCACTGTTGTTTAGCGGACGATTTGAATATGTTATTAGCGGATGGAGTGCTCTTAGCTGTGGCAGCTGCTCTTGCACAGCTGTGATTTATGTTGAAGAGACGTGTATTTTTTTTCATAAATTCCTTACCTGGTTTAGCGTTAAGTTTATTTACAAATATATCTGCGAGATCAGTGTGGTAAAGAAAGAGAGAAAGGGAAACAGAGTTTGGAGTGAGAGAGGCGTGCAGGGAGGATGGTGAATGATGGAAGAAGACATAAGAAAAAGGGAGAGGGAGTGATGGGATTAAGTGTGTGTGTGTGTGTGGTTTAAATAGAGCGTCCCATCATCTACGCTCAGCTTCTCTCTCCTGTCCTCTGCCTCTGGGCTCCATGGGGACTTGGAGAGGTGTCTGTTTCACTGCCTCATGGAGTGGAAGTGAGTGGATGATGGGCTGGCAGAGACAGGCAGATTTTGGAGTTTGATGTGTGGCTGTGTGAGTTGTTACGAGTGTTCATCGAGGTACCGTCACCTTCACTATCTTCTAGTTCTGGGCCGCTTCCAAGCTATGGCCCGTGAGCTGTTGTTTTGCCGTATCTTTCCAAAGGTTCACTTGTGTTTTAAATAGTTTAAATTGTATTTTTGAACCACAATTCATCGACCATATATATATTGTTTGGTTTTTACGGATGAAAAACATATGACGATAATGAATCCCGATTTTAGTTAAATTGGTGAGTCTGTCCTCAAAAAAAATTACAGGCAACTTAACTTCATTAGTACCTAAAATATCATGATTGCATAAAAATATGGGAACTAATTTGCCATAGCATTTAGTTTATTAGTACATGTAAAACAAGTGATAACATCTATAGTTATTTATTATACATTACTGGGAATTATGTATTCTGCATTAGCATGTACTTAATGTGAGGTCACTGATTAATTTGAGGTGAATGAGCAACAGTGCCAGGAAAAAAAGATGCTGTGATTTAAATGCTCATAAGTGTATTATAAGTATCATAAAATGGTTCACCCAGCATAATAAATCCAATCATATGTCATTGTTTGTGTTCAAATTAATTCGATCATAATAGATTTCGAATAACCAAGCATGTCAGCAATGCATGCATTAGGTTAAACGGCATGACTGTCATAATGCAGTAGGTCACAGTTACTGTTTTTTTTAGTGTTTATGTGTTTGTTTGTGTGTGTGTGTGTGTGTGTGTGATAGAGAGGGTAAAATGTGCTGTTGAAGGCAGTATGAACTCCTAAACCTGCTGTACTCAGCTCCTCATCTAGAACAGCCACCGTCATTATGGCTGTTCACACCTGCACTGTGTAATTTATCGCACTCACTCACTCACTCACTCACTCTCTCACACACACACACACACACACACACACACACACACACACACGCATGCATGCATGCGTTTTTCTCACTTTGTCAGTAACAGTGCTGACCTCAGGTAATGGGAGGGCCCAGCGTGAAATGCTCTGTCCTCCTGTGTCACACACGCACATGCACAGACACAGACACACACACGCACACACGCACACATTGGAGAGGCCATAATGTGACGTATCCATCAGACTTAGAGCGCAGACACACCTGATGTTAATCGCCTGAATGGTCAGTGCACACATACATACAGACACACACAGAGGAAAAAAAGACAACAGTAAGTTTTGATATTTCAGTTATATGAAATATACATATTTTATGTGAATGAATTGTACTATGCTCGATTGAGTTGCTCTTTCCCTCAATGATAAAGCTTTATTTTTGTAAAAATATAGACCTTGAAAATGTAACAAAATGCCAACTCTATTGGAGACTTAATGATGCCTTGATTATATTATCGAAAAATCCATATGGTACCTAAGATGAAAAGAAGTGTCATTCAACATGAAACCGATCTCTTCAGCAGCTTATATTTCAATTAAATGTCAACGATCTCATGACTATTGTATTTAGGTTGAAACAGAATATTTAACTAATATGTCAAACCACATCTTTAGATTAGTGCCGAATGGCCATGTGGGTCCTACTTACTCTTATAAGGTAACTGATCATGTTCTAATAGGAACATACAGTAGGCTTTATTATACTCATGGGGGCATTTCATTTTCACTTAATGACCATTTTTCCACAGATTAAGCCACTGAGCTCAGTGAATTTCCCTTTGCATCCCGTTGGGCTTACCTTTATATAATGTCATATGTTTGTAAGGTTGAATAACTCACTTGCTCTTTAACTTCCTCAGCTGACTCGGACCCTGAAGTAATTATTAACATCCCTGCGATGGTGTTGGAGACTGAACAAATGTGAGCCTCTCAGGCATTGAGAAGTACCTCAGATAGTGAGAGATTTCCAAATCTAACCTAAAATTAGAAATCTATCTTGTCATGTTAGTGAATGATGAGGTAGTAGCTTTGTAAGACTAACATAATTATTATTGTGGTTACAGGGCAAACGATTATGTGGTAATAATGTAAGCATTAAGCAGCTGTATTGTTATAAGACAACACAGGGGAACATCTTTGCACAATTTTATTGATGTCGATATGCAGTATTCCAACATGTCTGTGCTTTTCTTCTACTGTTAGTGTTTACTTTCCTTATATTGTTTGTGTTTTTTCATATATTACACACCAGTTATGTGGCCAGTTATGTACAAATAAAATGGGAAAAGACGACCGGGAACAGGTTCCAAAACATTCAAAACGGCATTTATCTTGAGCTTTATGGATATGTATTCTGAAGAGAAACATTAAACAAAACTAAATTGTTTATGGTGAAAACTCCAAGGTCTAATGGCCGAAATACATGGGGGGGTCCATTATTATCAACTGAAGCTGCTACACTGACCACAGAACTAGTGTGCATCGCTCAGCTAATCTCTGTTTACGTGGCTGGTCTATTTATTTTTTTTCTTTACACACGGCTACTCAGCCCTCCAGCAGGTTAAACTGTGTAAGAAAAACGATTACAATCTGTTTAAATATGTTTAAAATAAATACCTTATTGTACCACAGGCAAAGCAACGCAGCAGAGCAACCTTTACATTTCACATTAAAATAAATCAATGTGTATATATGATCCTGTAGTCTCTAAAATGATCCAGTTAATTCATTCAGTACCAGTTAATATTGCCTACACTTCCAAACCCCGCAATACCAACTGCATTATCATTTGGCAAAACTCAATATGCACAGTGAAGTAGGCACGCAACCACTCGCTACAAAGACAGAGTCTGTGTAGCAGGTAAAAAACCCGCTCTGCCCCGCCTACGTGCCCGATGTATTTCGGCCATAGCTTTAAGCTTAAATGTTCCCAAGCTTGAAATGCAAGTAATGAGATTACATGAGCAGTGATAGCTAACCGGCCCAACAGACAAAGAAGAGCGTCACTCAAACTCAAAATTTTAACAAGACATCACAGCACCACCCACGCTGTATGACTGACAGACCATCTCTAAGGAATGCAGGCCTATGTCACAGCAATGAATGTATATCACCAAAGAGAAAAGATACAAAAAAAGGAAGGCACGTCTCTGTGATTACCACTTTAAATCTCTGACTGCTCCTAACAAAAATGTCTTTTTATAGAGTCAGCAACGTTTTTTGTTTAAACTCACTGAGAGAGGCAAGAAGTTTAACATTAAATCATTTTGTGTATTTCTATGCATCGACCCAAGGGTATTTTTCAGTTTGTGTAAGGCAACCAAGTAGTGTCTGGGTGTATATGTGACACCTAAATCTGAATCAGTCAGCACTTTAGTCCTATTATTTCCAGTGGCAATATGTCAAGCATAAATAAATAAGGAACACACACACAAACACAGACAAACAACTGACCCCCTGCCCGTTTGTACAGCTTTATAAGCTCACGGTGTGTGTAGCAGGGGGTTTTCCATCTAGCGTGTAAATTTGTCTGTAATGTGTGAAGGCAAAATATCTGTCAGCAGTTTTGGCCTTGTTATCTCCGCTGGCACTCTATCAAAGATATAAACAATGATAAATAATGAACACACTCATCTTAATGGAGTCTGTGTGTGTGTGCCTGTTGGACGAGAGACTGTATACTTTATTTGTTTAGTCAATCAAATGGAACATTTGTTTGTGTGAGTGTCTTTAGGGATATGGGGGTTTGCTGTTGCTTTTATGCTGACATGCTCGCTTGTCAGGGTTTTTCCTGGCTCAGAATGGGCTTTTTGGGGGGGTGACTAAGCACGTCACTAAGCATGATCGGCCCATGTAGGACTGGGTGCAATATACATATTAATGCAGCAGAAATATTAATCCAAAAACATAATGGTAAAACATTGACAGGGACCATTTTACTGTGCAATGTATACTTTAAGTAAATGCTGCTATTACACCCTTTTACCATAGTTATGTTTAGAATGCAGAACCTTTACTTGCAGTTGAGTATTTTCACATTGGGGTTGGTAATGGACCCGAATACTTCTTCCACCTCTGCTAAGCACGCCCTCTTCCTAACTGCACCTGTGTATTACCAGGCGAGCCTCCCCCTTTAAGGAAGGTAGTCTTGTGGGTAACCCGTGTGTGTGACGGAGTCCAGCGGGTTTGTTGTGAAAGTGATTCTTTCCAGGTGTGTGAGGGGTAGTTACGTTACTCTAGTCAGCCATGAAGTGTCCAGATAAGCTCAGGTTGTAGATCAGTAGTTACTGAAAGGCTGTGTGTTCTGTTTGCTGCCAGAGAACACACATAAGAAGTCACTGTTTGTACTATGCCATCTTCTTTTACTCTTCAGAGCAGAGTTGAAGCTAGGTAGTTAATTACCAGCTATGAATAAGGCTAATGTCGATTTAAAATATCTTAAATCCGAATGTCTCTCTCGTTTCGGAGCTGCTTGGCTGGAAGCTGCGGGTAGAGTAATCAGAACGATCAGTTGATTTATCACGTTTTCTCTTGTGATTTATTTTACACCACAGGGGGGAGAAAAAATCTGTGACTTGTAACATTAACTCATCTGCTAACTAGCTAAGTTAACTCAAGGCAACTGTGCTGTGAAGAGAAGAAGACGCTGTATAAGCTAGTAACAGTACATAATGCTAAACAGGGACTTTATATTTTTATTTCTCTGTGTCAGATGCTTTCTCACCATACACGGTATAAAACAGGAATTCTTACCTACTGGAAATACTTAAGTTTAGGCGAGGGGTGCAATAAAACGGCTTTTATTTTATGAGAAATCACAGGAAGACATTCTCTCCTCTCTCGCAGCTTAGCTGGTTCCGAGCGTCAGCCGCATGTGTAAAATATAACTGCTCTGTGGGTGAAAGGGGAGGTGACCGCTGGAGGTCTAAGACGTTATTTAAGTTTATGTTCTGCTTGCTCAAGAGTTGTTTGATAAATTGCTGAATAAATATATTCGGACAGGATTTGAATTGATATATTTATTCTCAAATCTTATCATTTTGGCGCGGGTGATTTTCCTTTGGTGCTGGCTTAAACCTCTTTGGGGTACTCCAAAAATGTCCCTATGCAGGAAAAACCCTGCTTGTACGTGTGTGTTTGCACATTGACTGAGATTTCATGACTGCTTTTTTTTTTTTAAAGGTTTCAAGAGACATGAAGCCTTAAAGAAACTTAAATCACCCCCAACACAATTCTTGCTGTGTGGGCATCTTCTTAGCATGGTTACTCACATTTACAGTACATATTTACATTTTTGCATAAGTCTCTGTTCATTATACATGCAAAACATATTCCCTGTTTTCTTGCTTCTTTTGAAACAAAAAGGACTAAAATAACGCTTGTTGGAGCAAATGAAGCAAGGGCTGTCAGGCGCTAGAGGAGAAAGGTGGATGAGATGACCTTGTGCTGAACTTTTCTCTTGCACAAACAATCTCTCCTTATTCACTCTGCAGTACTGATGTGGATAATGACTGTGGTGAAGGATAGAGATGACTGAACACACCGATACATGCTGGCCCGATAAGTAGCTAGGGGTGTGCTATATCGTATTGATCACGATAATACCGGTATATTTTTTTTTTAATATGATCACATTGTGATATTTACATTTACATTTAGTCATTTAGCAGGCGCTTTAACCAAAGCAACTTACATATGAGGAAGACAATGGAAGCAATTATAACAAGACAAGGAAACAAAATGCATAAGTGCATCAAAAAAAAAACCTAGTCTGTTAAAGCCTAACACAGTACAGTGATCCCTCGCCACTTCGCGGTTCACTTATCGCGGATTCGCTATTTCGCGGATTTTCATAATGCATTTTTTTTTTTTTTTGGTGCATTGTGCTCTGCATTCTGATTCGCTAAAAACTCACTCTGGTGCGAATGGCCACTGAACTTAAGCGAGTAGCTGAGGAATGGCACCCTTTGATGAGCCGTTCATTACAGTTCTCCAACGTAATCGATGGTGGCATGTCGGTGTACAAGGATCTTTTTGCAAAGAAGAAAAAAGAGCGACAACAGCTGCCTATCACTATGTTCTTCTCCCGAACAAACACACCTGCACCGCGGGCTTCAGAAGAAGAGAACACTGCAGAGCGCAGTCAGGATGCAGCGGCCCAGTCTGAAGAGCAGTGAAACGGCCTACACGTGAGTCACTGTATTTGTATACATGTAATAGTTGCTAATTGTAAAAAAAAAAAAAGTTTTCTATTTCGCGGATTTCACTTATCGCGGGTCATTTTCGGAACGTAACCCCCGCGATAAACGAGGGATTACTGTATACAAAGCTAATGGCAACATTCCAACTTGTTGAGGTAATGACGTTGTACTTACGCACAGCAACGACAAGCATGGCTGAGAGTGAAAGTAACATTGCGGTGGAGGAGTTGGTTTCAAAAAGGGGAGGTACTTCAGTAGCGGAAGTGGTTTGGTTACAAAAGATCAAGCAGTGTTTCCCACACAAAAACTTTACTTGGTTGGGCTGAGCAGGTAAATGAACGGCACCATCTGTGATCATATAACTAGTGGACAATCTCCCCTTGCCCTACCCCTCCCGTGCGGTATACTGAGAATCGCGCACGCGCTGCAGAGAAACACCGAGAGAGAGAGTCTCCTATTTATGCCGTTGTTTAGTAAAAGCTTGTAAGTGCACATGTTGGTTTGGATTGTTTCAATAGGGAACGTCATTGACAACAAACCTCCTCCACCCACGGCTCACCAAGCTGCTGTAAAAACAGACTCATGGTTGAAAAAGTGTTTTTTGGGCGACTTTATAAAACATACCGCTGACAAAGAAAGTCAACACATACAGGGTGAACGAGAAACGGAAGGAGGTGGGGCAGGTCCGCGTCTCTCTGGGGAAAAGAGAACTGAAGCGAGCAGCAAGGGGAGCAGATTAAAGTAGTTTGTGAGTAAACACTTAAATAATGTGGAGGATTAAGTAGAATTAAAATGGTGAAATAAGAAGTAATAGGAATAAGAATGCATTCTTTCAAATATTATATATATAATATTTTATATATATATATATAAACATTTATGTGTGTGTATATATATATGTATACATTAATAATTTTCAGGATTTTCCTCATAGCGTCAAAAATATCATTATCGCAGAAATGCCAACAACAATACTTGTATATCTTGTAATCAGGTATAATCAAATAAAGAGCTTTCACATACAACATACTGGTAATATATTCTTAACATTACACTACAAAATGTTGTTTTGTGAGTTTGGTATTCGGCATTGATTTAAGGAAAATACATTGATTTTACAACACTATTGTCAGTCCACTACTATTTTTCAGCCTTTTTCACAACCTTTTACTGGTGGGAAAATGTAGTGATCATTTTTCATTACGGTCTGCTTACATCTTCTGTTAGTGCCAGTCATTTCCCAAAGCATGTTGCTATATTTTAGCTTTTTTAATACTTTGCTAATTGTTTACATTTCCAAAATGAAATGTCCAGGTGATACACTCACCTTAAAATGAATTGCTTCGCCCACCAAAACACACAGCTGCATTTGTAACTCACGGTAATGATTTTCATCGCTGGAACAACAGTCGGAGAGTAGAAAGTGTAATTGTCTTCTTGTTGGAGCTACATGTCACAAACTGAGGGCAAAAGACAAAAGGAGACGCAGTGGTGCAGTATGGTGCAGCAAAACAAGCCAAACGTCAACTAAAAACCAAATAGGTGTCTCAGGGAGGAAAGCACCAAGCTGTTTGATATTTCCTTGTGAAAGCGTCACTACTTTGCAGAGTTACTTTTTTGCTAACTAATATGCAGGTCTTCCATCATCCAGTGCTAGCGCTCATCTGAGTGGGGAGAATGGTGCGCTTATGTGCTCTTGTGTAGCTATATCTGTCTTCCACTCCGAAGTCAGCAAAATAACTTTTATAGACTACTCTATACAGCTTGCTGTCAGATTTATGACAAGTTTTGACAATATTCAGGTCCGAAAATTATTTGTTTTCCCTGTTGAGTTTCCAAACATCATACATTAATAATGCAATGCTATGTGGCAGATGAATGGCGGCGCTCTGTTGCCAGACCACTTCATCATGTGAATGCAACACCAGGGAGAATTCACAGATCAAACAGCGATTTTTAACAATTTCAAAACAATAAAATTTAGTAAGTTTAAGGATAACCTGTGTGGACATGTTATTCATTATAATACATTAGCTATGTTGAGCACGTTTCAAGGCTCTGCGAGTTGATTTTGATATGATACTAAAAATAACTGAAACCATTGGGCCCCTGTAAGGTAGGAAATGTATTTAAAAATTACAGTGCCACTTTCATGGATTGGGAAATGGTTGTCAGTAATTAGCATTGTATAAACTCTGTAAAGATGTTTAACCTCTACGGCTTTAGTGTAAGCCATCTAAAACCTACAGGGAACTCTAATACTTTGAACGTTTGGACAGCCTTTACAAATCATATGTATTCCACAAAGAGTTAAAAAAATGCATTCTCTGTTCCGTTGTGCATTAAATGATTTCTGGAGCAGATGAAAGTCTAATAATCCCTGTAGGGAAATTGGACCATTGCAGCAGCAAAGAAGATACAGCAAAGGATAAGACCAAGTTATAAATAAGAATAGAGCAAATTAGTGCCATCATATGAATAATAATATATGAATAACAGTATGTTGTGGTGTATGTAACATAACAGCATAATATAAATAAAAGGCACACTATATAAAAAACAATACAGTGGGGAAAAGGTGCAATGCTGCATGAGTCAATGTGAGCTGAAAAATGTAATTCAGTCAACAGTAATGAACCAAGCTTTAATGTTACGAATCAGTGTCTTTCCACTATAATAGCCTTCGTCAATGGTTTCACCTCTAGAAATCATTTAATAGACTATGGAACTAGTATGTCAGCCTACTAGGGCTGCAGCACTGCTCCCTCTTAAAAGAGCTGGGCTCTCGCACATGCGAGTAAAATTTAAGTGTATGAATGTATTTGTGTGTACCGGAGTTCTGACGTCCAGATTGGCAAAATACACATATTCGCTAGATTGAACTCTAACTCACACTTTCTTGTTACCAAAGAGCAGTGCACAGACCAGACAGAACAATGTTGACTTGGAGGACAGTACCAAACCGGCTTGCAGACGCAATGTTATAGAGCCGTGCCCGGTGGAATCCCAGTGCGGGAAGCACAGCTGTAACAGGAGGGAAACACTATTTGAGTGGGGAACAGACTTTGAGACAAGACCAGTCTGTTTCTGTACTTAGCCAAAGATCTTTTGTGTGGGAAGAACCGTAACACCACTGTACAATCAGAGTTCCTGTATTTACAGCTACTCCTTCTCTCTAGCAGATCGCGCCATGTGAATTTCAGGAGTTTCCCAGTTAAACTTTCCTTCATAGTATTTTAAGCTTATAAACTTAAACTTTGAACAAGGACCTCCAGTATTAGGATTGAGTAGATCTGTTATTTTAATGGGTCAGATACATATTTAATCAACATTTAAGTAAATCTAAGTATCGGACTTGATTTCGGCAGATATCCAATAATAAAGGACTTGGAACGGTGCAAAAAACTTGGTCCAGGCATCCCTAGTACAGAATGCACGGAATGAGGAATAATCTGAAAAGGGCATACAACTCGTTTTTACATTTAACTGATCCAGCTTTGCATTTGCTTATAATTTAATGCTGAGTACTTATTTTTTCTCCTCTTTCGAATGCATTAGGGAGTTTACCTGTAGCGTGAAAAACGTGTTACTGAAACCTTGAAGCCCATAAAAGCAATAAATGGAAACAATGTGAAAGGAACTTTGTCATCAGAAATGATTGTTATTCTCCAGTGCTGAAAGTCTGGTAATCTATTTTAAACTTTTAAATGTACTCTAATATACTTTAGGTTTGATGACAATCATTTCTGCATTTATACTCTCTGTGGTGTTTGTACTGGTATAAAATTGGGACTTACTAAAATCAATGGATTAACAAACTTGCAGATTCTGTACTCTCATATTCTTATTCATGATGTCTTTTGATTTCTCTCTTTATTCTTGTGCAAGAAGGCGAATTACAGAATGATCGTTGGAAAATGGCGGGACTTTTAGAAAGTTTAATTACTTTTTTTTAAATCTTTGATTTTCTTTAAGGAAATAAGAGGTTGGCTGCTTTTTTCCTCGGGGGGGGGGGTGTCATAATGCTACATGGAGGCCATCTGTAAAAAAATGTGTGGAGCCAGGTTGGCAAATACACCCAGTTGTGCTGTTTATCATACTGTACTACTGTATTTTAAAGGAAACTTCTATTTAATAAATGTTTATGTTAAAAGTTTAGAAACCATAATAGCTTTCAGTGTAGTTTTATGAGTTTGGAGGGTGTAAAAGCAAACAATATGCAACCCGATCATACCATCGTTGTGCTATTGAGGTGGGTGTAAGAAAACACTTAATGTCTTAAGACATTGAAATGAAATGAAGACTTTAGATCATATTTGTTGATCTCAAATCTCAATTATTACTGCAACCTTGTAATAGCCACATTTTTGGTGATCATGTGGTCATCGTCTGTGAGTCCTTTCGTCCTGTTCATCCTCTGTGACCCAGAGGTCTTGTAAACTGGGAGGTTAGGGAACATTTACTCAGAGGGAATTAAATTCTGGTCATCACCGTTACAGTATGAATAAATACTCTCAAATTTAACTTAATAAAATGCAGTGGCAAACAGAAAAGCCCCTTTTAAGTCCAGATTTAAATAACTTGGTCATTCAATTGAGTTACAGTAGATAGGTGTGACTCTGGGAACAGTAAGCTGACCTGTCCCAGATGATCTGAGAGGTCTGGATGTGTCATAAAAGAGCAGCAGATCAAAAATGTATTTTGTCCCTAAACCATGCAGTGCTTTGTAACAATAGTTTTATTTTAAAATGAATTATTTGACAATCTGGAAATCAGTATAAAGATCTGAAAACTAGAGTGATATGATCAACTCTCCTGGTCTTGGTGAGGACTCATGCAAGCAGTGTTCTGAATCAGCTGCAGCTGTCTGATTAACCTGTAAAGACATAATTTCAGCAGACGAGCCGACTGATGAAACACATCGACATGATTATCTAGGTCCTACAAAGCTCTCATGCTTTGGGTGCATGTTATGCAGGGGAAGAGAGGGGACGAAAAATGTGGCCCTGTGCAGCACTTATTTTAGACCAGATGATTATATTCCCGGCAATATGACAGCGTTCAGGATGGGATGTCGAAACCAGGACCGTTTGAGGCTGACAGCTGGTGCGGCTCCTCTATTGCACACAGCTGCTGCATCAGGTCCAGCGGCAGCATCAGCCTTTGGTTCTGCTGCCAACAGGAGTAATGGTCACAGATCTGTCAGCTACTCAGCTCAACCAAAACGTGGACTATACAACCTAATTCTTGTTTTTTAACGTTTGCTAACTTCCAAATAAGGGTTAGGTACAGCACTGTAAAAACTGGTGTGGGATTATATTAGGCAATGTCAGATACGAACTGATACTTTGTCATTAACTGATTAATACATTTTCAACCTCTTGTGTCAAAACCAGCATTGGGTTCCATTCTTCTACTTGGTTGGCTGCTCTCCCTTTTGTTACATAACGTCCAATAAGTCTGTTTTTAATTATTTATTTTTTTAAATGTAGTTTCTACAGACTTTTCCTACACATTGATTAACTGGGGTCTCCAACCTTCATGTTGCTCTTTAAGCTGTTGAAAAACCGCCTTTTCAAAGATTTTTTTTTAAATTGGGAGGTTTGATATGGACCTGTAATTGTTCTTTAGTGAGTTGTCTAGATTATTCCTTTTCAAGAGTGGCTTAATAACTGCAAATTCCATGGCCTATGGGAAATAATGTTTCACAATTTCTTCCAAGGATTTATAGCCGATAGGATCAAATTGGGTCATGCTGATTGAATTGGTTTTAGGTGGACGCAATACAGACCCCATACCTGATATGGAGGAACTGACAGCATGTATACTTTTCTGAATTATGTCAGTAAAGAATGAGGCAAATTCATTGCATGACTTGGTGGTTAAAAGTCCAGGGGTTTTCAAAGAAAACACAGGAGTAATCAGAAACAACATCTGTCACCGCAACCTTAGCAATGTTAAGAGCCTTGGAGATGAAGTTCAGAGTGTGCCCCTTTTGTGTGTAGAATATAACACAGTTCTTTGGTACTGCTGTCCTGGGGGTTGTCAACATAAATGTTAAAATCACCAACATTAACTACGCAGATGCAAGTCAGTGCAAATGGTAGACAGCAGTTCAGGAGTTCATAAAGAGTTCGCATTGTATTTAGGTGGCCTGTAGATGTGAATGTAGCTCAACATGACGAACTCAGTTTTCCATAAGACATCTGCTTGCACTGGATAAAATTATTAAACAAAATGGCAACTCCACATCCTTTGTTATGCACTCTAGCTTCTCTCATAAAAATTAAGTTGGGAGGGGTTGACTCAACAAGGACTGCTGCACTGTTATCTTGGTCTAGCCAAGTTTCACTTAAAAACATAAAATCAAGATTCTGCTTTATAATGTAATCATCAATTTAAATTGAATTGCCTGCCAAAAAGCTGGTGTTTAGTAAATCTATATTCAATGTGTTAAAAGCATTCTTTGCTAATTTACAGTTTATTATGACAGGGCTGAACACAGACTGGGGGTGACAAGGAATTGATGTCAAATTTCAGAAAACTGCAGATTTACTTGAGTGCATCTTGTTCATTGTACTGTCCAGAAGACGACCCTAGTTCTGGGTGTCGGTGGGCGCTCCCTGCTCTTCACTTCGTTTCTATTTGCAGGATGTCTCTTATTTTTCTATGACTCACTCTGTATGGTGTGATTGTTATCTGTGGTGCTTTAACTGTGCGCTCTCCCTCACGCCTCTGGGTGCATGGAGAGCTGTTTTCTCTCCTACTGTGCTCTCTGCTGGACTGTTACAGCCCGTAACCAGCGTCTCTGTTTCTCACAGCAGCCAGTTTTACGTTGTTTTACAGTTGCATTCCCTCATGGTGAATATCAGGTATTGTACTGTCGCTGTGCCACCAGTGCACATATGACGTACTGTGAAGCGCGATTGTTTCACCTGGCTACAATCACTGCTGCCACAATCACTGGAAAGTTCAGGCATGGCCCCCTTTATAAATGCGCTTCAGTTACCACCAACTCTCTGAAGACGCTAATAATTTCACTCTAACTGTGTATGGCTATTAGCACTGGTGTTTGTGAATTTGTGATTTTTGTACTTCATTATAATAAAATGATATGCATGACCAATGCCTGCGATCAGAGCTGTACAGGGGTCATAGGAAAGTTTTTCTGGCAAAAACACAGCTTTTAGGCTACTTCCCAGGGGCAGTTTAAAACCAGTATGCCTCATCAATCTTTTGAGCAAATATCCCCACTTAAACGAGCTGAAGGTATAGAAAATAAATGATCTGAGAGCCCATTATGATCGATTTATGATCAATCACTTTTGGATGCACATGATTTCTGTTATGTTTTTTTTTTTTTTTTTTTTTTAAAGCAGCCCTCATACTTGAAATGAGAAAAAAATTCACTATTACAGTACTGAACATCTGTGTAGAATAGAATGTTAGTTTATTTTATGTTTTCGGGGTATATACTCATTCAGACCTCAGCTCAACATAAATTTTTCTATGCAACTAAACCGTAATAGTCGCGGTCAAGCAATCGGCCTGTTCTAAACAGGCACGTTTTGAACGGGCACTGCACTAGTCTAACTATAAAGCATGCAATCTCTGTCTGTCTGTCGGTATCCTTCACATATCTCGAGAACCGTTCATCTGATTGACTTCAAACTTGGTACGTGTATTGCTGAGTACCCAAGGGAGCGCAGTGTCAAGTGTGGAGACGTTCGGATGAGCAGTTCTCGAGAACACTGCAAGCAGCCATTCCGGGGGCCAAGCAATTGGCCCACTCTGAACTGCCGCGTGCTCCGAACGGGCACGCCCCAAATGGGCACTGCACTAGCGATGACTAATAAGAACCCCCCACATCCACAGGACTCACACAGACTCACACAATTTTGCAAATATACACCGCAACGAATACAAAAGCACATCGAAACACTTTGCAAAGTCACCCACTCACAGACAGCAACTAAACACTAATATTTGTGCACCCCTTCACACACAAAGCCACACACGACACACACACAGAGCAATGGTCTCTATGAGCGATGGCCTGTCGGTCCAGTCCAATCTCAGGCCTGATGATCTGAACTGGTGTTGATTCACGCCCCCTTGTTCTGAAATGTGTGTCAATAAAGGGCACTGGGTTGATCTGGGTTGGTGTGTGCATACTGTGCCACCAAGGTTGTCTCACCCACCATGTCACCAGCTGTGATGGTGAAACAGCTGACTGCCCTGTCCTTACTCCTCTCATCCAGTGTGTGTCTGTGTACAGCACTTAACTCACAGCAGCAGTGTCTCTGCTCTTCATGCAGCAGAGATGTTGTCCTGAGTCCAGCAATAGTTATGTCAAAAGTAATTAAAGGATTTCATTCAAAATGCTTTGTTTCCATTTAAAAATAATTACCTAATATTCATTTTCCAGTATTTCATCAAGGTGGGTAATTGCATTCTCCTAAAAGCCATTACAAAGCAAGGATCCTAAGATAGAAAATAAATTAACCCTCCTGTACATTCTGCCAGGGTCCAATATCTCTCGCAGTGGGTTTCCACTTTTCTAATGAAACTATACAGTTCAAACCACATAAAACTTTTAAACCTTTGACATTCATATTTCAACAGTGATTGAAATATTCGTTGTGATATTATACTCCAGCTCATTAATTATCCTATAATATCCTATAACAAAATGTATCAGCAACTGTTTTAATAATCGAATAATCATGTTACTTTAAGTCATTTATTGGTTCCAGGTTGTCAAATTGAATGTATTGGTTTTCTTAGTCTTCTGCGAAAGTAAGTTGAATATATTTGGGTTTGGTCCGCTAAAGCAAGCAATTTGAAAAGTCGTCTTGGGCTCTGGGAAATTGTGATGGCCATCAATCAGCTGATTTATCAATAATAAAACAAATCATTAGTTGCAGCCCTATCCTGTACATAGTTCTGATTTACACTTTATACAATCATGATGTGTAGCAGTTATTAAACTTGGAAGGAACATCATGAACAAGAGTCAGATAAAGTTTATATATAAGTTTAAAAACCCCTTGAAGTTAGTGTGAACTAAAAGTCTCACCCAAATTTAAGATGAATAAGAAGCCACAAATCCAAGGTATTGTTGACATGATGCATTTGAAAGATCACAATTCTCAGTTCTCACCAGACATTCATTCAAATTTATTAAGCTTTTATTTTCCAAAAAAATAGCAAATAGTGACTTCATGCTTAAAATCCTTGTTTAGCTTATATAAAAAAAAAACCTTAAGCACAGTGATTCATTATTTTTGAGGCACCTTAAAGAAGTAGACAAAAGTTAATAAAACATATGGTTATATTTTTCATTATTGCATTGTAGGTCTGACATTTAGTTTGAACTAAACAAATAAACTGAGAAAAAACACAGCAATTGTGAAGCCCACAATAGTGCAAAAAGCTTCTCACAAAACCTTTCTATTCTCGAGAAGCCATGGTTGACAAAATATAATTAAAAGCATGGCTAAATGGGTGACGTGGTTGTAAAGATGCACTGTACTTACACAGTACACACAATAGTTAATCTAGCTCTGCACAATAGAGCGTGCCTTGACATTGTTGCTGTTCATCCCATGTGTGGGATAACAACCATGATTTCATTTATATTTAGAAAAAGGTATATACAAAAAAACACACAAGCACCGGGACAAAGATGTTTCCCCTTCCATGTTTAAGCCGAAAGCATCTGCTGCGGTCATGATCATTTTATATTGAGTTCAATTATATGCTCTCGCCGTCTGCTGTCTTTTTTCTTCCTATTGCATTCTTCATCTCTCCTCTCTCACCCAGCATCTTTACTCCCCACTCTCCTCTGCCCCATCTCACCCCCTTCTCTTCCCTCTCTCTCTTCTTCTCCTACTTCCTCTTTCCTTCTAGGGCCCCTATAGCAAATTCTCCTCATCTTCCTTTCATGCTTAATATTTGTTTTATCCCTCATCCTTGTTCTTATTCTCCCCTCTACATTCTTGTCTGTGGAGGCTACCCATCCTCTGTGGAAAATCTTTGTGTGTGTGTGTCTGTGTGTGTTGGGTAGATTGCTAGACTTCCTGCCGGAAAACAGTGGGGATCAAAATAGATCAGTTTGATTTCCCGGTCCTGCTCTCTTCTCTACAAGGAAGAAGAGGAGGAGAGGGGAGGGTTATATTTCCCTGTGATATGCCCTCTTCTGGTGAAGAAGAAGACTGAAAGATGAGGGGACATTGGTGATGGGGTGATGTATGAGGAGAAAATAAAGGAAAAGAGGAACTAGGGGGAGACAAGCGAGGGCAGAAAATGAGGAAAAGAAAAGACGACCTGATCGGAGGTGCGATGAGAGACAGGAAAGAGAGGACTAAATTGAAGGAGAAGATGATACAGAAATAATCGAGAATGGGCAAGTGAAGGGAACAAATGATAATTGGTGGATGAGGGGAAAAGATGATGAGGCAATATGAGATGAAGTGATGAGGGAAGATGGAAAAAAGTTATAAAAGTGATGATCTGATTGCATCTATTGTATCAATGGAACAAACCTTGTGAGAAGATTACAAAGCATTTGATTTCAACTGGCTCTGTAGTCCATTTCCCCTGTGCCTCCTTTGTTTTACTCACAAAATACACACACACAATGCTCTCGTACATTATGGCTGATCAGCTGCAAATTGTTGGCATTATTACTTTTCCCACATTGTGCGACATTCACTTTTATAAGGGAAGTCGTCCTGTATTGGCCACTATGTAAATACAATAAGAAATGGATCACACTGCAGAGCCTGTTTAGCATGGCAATATTGTTTAAAGTGGAGAGAAGCCAAAGCTTTTTAATACCCCTTTTCCACCAGAATGAACTAGTGCTAGTGGAAGGGTGCTAGTTCAGAGCCAGTGCTGGTGCCAGTTCAGTGTTGGTTTGAATGACGAGCCCTCTAAGAACCGGTTTGCCTTTCCACTGGCTACAGAGCCAGCACAGAGCCAGGTCTCACGTGACAGTACACGTCACATCTTTCCGGTTAACAATCGCATACGTTGCTTTGCTATTTATTTTCGCCATAGTTTGTACAGACGGAGATTACGAGCGAGAGTAACGCTGTGCATAACATTTAATTTGAACAATAAAATGTCAACTTTAGCCTCAGCATGTTGCTACCCTCCTAGCATCAACTCTGCTGATAAACGATCACATTGCAGTTAAATAAAAATGTATTAAGCGTTGACGTAAGAAGTGTAAGTGAAAACTGTTTGTCTT
The DNA here is from genome assembly GCA_011952105.1 of Coreoperca whiteheadi. Classification (NCBI taxonomy): domain Eukaryota; kingdom Metazoa; phylum Chordata; class Actinopteri; order Centrarchiformes; family Sinipercidae; genus Coreoperca; species Coreoperca whiteheadi. The sequence goes on from CM022472.1 coordinate 20,961,491, forward strand.
GTCGGTCACGGTAACCCCGCCCCCAGCCGCTCTGGCTTGGTGGAAAAGGGGTATATGAGGCAAAATAATGGCCTGCACCTTATTTTAGGTAATTCTTGTTAAAAGGTTTTTATGTGTTTTTCCACTTCAGAAATAATTTAATATTCATTATTTTTTAAGGCCTTTTCCTGCTAACCTTACCCTAGTTTTGATAATTGGCTATTGCGAACTCTTATATTTTTATGTCTAAGGAAGTCAAAAAAAGATACAGACAGATGCATAGAGACAGAGATGGGAGAGAGAATGAAGATTAGAGAGGATAAAGGGATGGAGAAGTGCTGTGCAGAGAGTTTTGCCCTGCAAAGTCCACCTTTTAAAAATTTGCTTTAGGCTTTACCAGTCCATTTTAAATGGTAAATGGACTGTACTTGTATAGCGCCTTTTCTAGTCTTCCAACTATTCAGTGCTTTCACACTACATGTCACATTCACCCCATTCACACACATTTATACACTGACGGCAGGAGCTAACTGCCCATCAGTACAAAGTAATCTACCTTTCACAAACACTCACACACCGAAGGCACAGCCCTCGGGAGCAATTTGGGGTTCAGTATCTTGCTCAAGGACACTTCGACACGTAGGCTGGGGGAAGCCGGAATTGAACCACCGACCTTCCAGTTGGTGGATGACCGGCTCTGTCACAAAGCCACAGCCACCCATGTTTTTGGGTATTAAGCAGTATTCTAATTTCAAGCAAAATCTCTTCAACTTGCATTTAACAGCTACCTACTCTAACTGTTCATCATGTGGCTTTTGAATACAGTGACAAAGTTTGTCTTTCTCAACATTTAGATGGTTAGTGCATATGCATGTTTCTCATTTACACTTCAGCTACAGTATGAACTGGCAGGTTTCTCGACTAGGTGCAACTACCCAGCAGCTGAACAAAGAATTGGCAAATGAGTGGCAGCGATAACATCAACACAACGGGAAAAGAGTTCATTTTCCTTTACATCTTTTCACTGGGATGACTCATGAAGAGGGAGCAATGCTGAAATTGCTGTGTTTTTGGGGTTAATTTTCTGAGACAACTGGCTTTATAGGAGCATATTTCTATAATGCAGATGTACAATGTACTGAAGCAGTTGATTAGCTTTTAGTCAGAGTTTGCTGTAATGATGCAACACCACATGCAAAAGGTAGAACAATGAGGGGAGAAATGCTTTAAGAAAATGTAATATCTCAGTCAATTTTTAGCATTACGGTGTGAGACTCACAAAACCTTAAAGTACATCTAAATTTTAAATGACTTTAGTCACTCATATAATTCAAAAACAAAACAACACAAATGTGTGAATACGGAAGGTGAATAGAACATTTTGGACCAGTGCTTCTTCTGTGTCTCTTTAATAACCAGTACACATGATAGTGTAGCACTATGACCAAACAGTAATTCTGTTTTGCTAGACAGATGCAGGGACTTTACCATTGTTTAGAAAGTTAGTTAATTGATCTCCTCACCACTGATTAATTTATAGATTGTGACATTTCACATGGCAGGTTCAATGTTTTGGATTAGGCCCTATGGCTGTGTAAGTACTATTTTGTAGAGGCAGCAGCCAAATTTATTTACTTGACATTTAAAAGTAACAAAAAAGAAAAAGATGTTTAATTGCAGAAGACAGGAGATTTGGAGATATAGATGATAGTGTAACGATCAACGGGGGAACCCATATGTACAACACAGACTATGGTGTAAAACGAACAAACAGGACTTTATTACAAAAAGTGGGATGTTGGGGAAGGGCTCCGGTTGGCGATGTGGAGGGTAAAGGGAGATGGGCCATGCTTAACTGAGCAGGGAGGCTGGCAAGAGTGCAGACAATGGTGTACTGACTGTGAGTGTGGCAGGCTGGGAAGGAAGGCAAGTAGAAGTGCGAACAATGATCCCAAAGCAGAAGAGACAAACGTTAATTGCAGGCAAAAACACTGGAAGAGACTTCACATACACAGTGCTAAGCAGCCATGATGGCGCTGATGCCAAACTGGCTGAAGCAACGGTCTGGCGAAGAGTGGATGAAAGACCAGGGTTGAGGTACTGCTGAGTTGATGAGCTGATGGATGGCAGGTGCATCAGTGTGCCGGTAACCAGGCGGCCGGGAGAGCGAGAGAGAAGAGTGCCATGCCCACAGGAGACACAAATTAACACAGAGAGGGGCAGAAACAGGAGTCACCAGGGGAGGGAGACCACTGGAAAACTAGGAAAGACTCGGGTTATGGCACTAACCATAACAGATAGATGGTGATAGATGGCTAAAAGAATTGAGGTTGGTGTTATCATGGGGAAATCCACCTCTTCTTTTGTCTCTGTATAGAAGGGTAGGTTGACATTTATTGTCTATTGCTTTCTAATGGGGATTCCCTTCATTTGTTGGGGAGCTGTATTCAATCACAGTTGCTGTGACATGAAGAGAAGGGAGGTAATGCCCCATGGACTATATGTGAACACATTAATCTTGCCATCTTATTTATGCCATTTCAGGTAATACCCAGTCTCCTTCATATCTAGGTTTCGAAAACATGATAGGACAAGTTCCTTACAGATCCTTATATAACAAGAGAAGTACTGTCATTTAATTAGTCAGAATGACAATGTTATTATACTTAAACTTCAAAATCTTGTGGGATTTTTGCAGCAATACCAGTGATTATATTGTGCAGCCTGAGTTTATTGGTATGATTGTGGCGTAACATATAGTTTTTAGTGTGATATTATAAAAGACAAAACATGACTGATCACTGGATGACATAGTAACCAATAAACACATTAAACTGTGAATTATTAGTTATTGGAAAATGTTTGTCACAAATCAGAGGGCTTGGGTGGAACTACCTGTTGTATAACACAAGTTAAATGTGTGTTTGTAGATCTGTTACTGCCAAACATGCTAAGTGACACTGGATGTGGAAGGTTAAGTTGAAAATATGACTGTTTACAGGGGAGATGCTCGTGCAGTCAACAGGGGAATCCCTCTCTCTCTGTCTCTAATTGATCTTAGTTTCCCATTGTCACAGACGCTGGATGGTAAATTTCAAAGGGAAAACTGCCTGTTCTAACCATTACAATGCAAACTTAGTGCAACGGACCTCGAAAGCTCTGTAGAGACGATACAGGAAAAATCAGGATAATGAGGCCAAATGGCCTTCTATGAAATGGAAATGGGAAATATAAACCAGCCTAATGAGTAGTATTTATTTTTGATCTGATATTGGGGACCAATCTATTCTTGTATGGTCCTGTATTGGAAAAAGATGAGCCCTTCTTGGTTACATAATGGAAACAGGGCTCGTCTTCTCTGGAAACCAGGGAAGTAGTAGTCCTGTTAAATCCTGCAGTGTAGCACTTTTCCAACCCTGTCCTCAAGTGACACCTGTCCTGCTGCTTTTGCTCTAGCCATGTTCTTATACATCTGACTGAGTTTAGTGCTGCACAAGTCTGATTACCAGGTTTAGAAACACTCTAAAAGGAAACCAGGCTAAGCCGGTATGTTGAAGTAGAAACTTGGCTAGTTCTTTTTGGATCTGTGTTGTAAAAGAGTCTTGCTTATCTTGCTTGTGTGGTCCAAACCAGGTTTGCCCTGCTTGACCCTGCAGTGGAAATAGCACTATAAAGCCAAAGTGACTGTTGTCCGAGCATTTCAGCCCCACTGAAACAGGATTCTCCAACATGGTAGCTTTCAGTGAGTAACGTTTTTGAGCTGGCCCTGCCTCTAAAGTGGCCTGTGCCGGTCTGACTTCGATGCAAAACAATACAGCATAGGGCAAACAGCATTTTCACCATTTGGAAAGGACCTTGGAGACCAGGCATTTTCATTTGACAGATACAGATGATAAATATACTCCCCTCTGACACCCAACAGGGAGTAACTTGCCATCCAATTTCTTACAGTTTCAGACAGAGAGAGAGAGAGAGGGAGAGGAAGGAGGATCTCTCTTGACATCTGCTGGCATCATATTTATTTTCTTTTATGTCAGATAAAAAGGGATACTGACTACTGAGCGAGGGATTGATAGAGGTTATAGATAAAAATGACAAGAATCTACACAATCTTCGCTAGGTCAGACAAAAAAAAACCCCTTTGCCAACAGACCCAGCAGGAGGCCTCTGTACATTTATCCACTGATCACCAGATTCCATGAGTAAGGGAGCCAACTTTGACTATGGTACAGTATCTTACATACAGTCTGTTTAGCACAGAAACTGCATATAACATAGTATAATATAGTTTAGTGTTGAGGTAACAAACTACTGTCACTGTTCTTACAAGAGCAATTTGTACTTAATGAGTGAAAATAAGAATTTAAAATTTAGATATTCACTTCAAAATCAGAAGATCCGTGGATATTTCTTCAGTCGGTATTTGAATTGGTTTCTCTTAAAGTTTAGTTAATAATCAACAAAGTAACAGTAGTTCTGCATGAGTTGGTATACTTGGCTTTCTTTCCAGGTGTACTGCATACTGCTATATTCTGTGTGCCTTGATAGTGGCCGGTGTTCTGAACACCTGCATTACTGACACCTTCTGTTTGGCATTTATATGTCAGACATCTGTTAATTGTCTATGTGGACAGAGTTGAATATCATCAGTACCTGAGAGAGTATCGAAAACAATAAACAGTGTTAGGTTCTTACTTAAATAAAACGGGCAGGAATTCCCATGGAAATATAAAGCAAAAGCCCTTTTTGGCCCACCAGAAGAGAGACTAGATATCTCCATAGGCCACATAGTTCTTCATTTTGAGTTTGAATACGAATCTTCATGGTATCGTTTTATTTTCACAGCCATTCTTCAGTAGCCAGTGAAGAGTGACAGGAAAAGAGGGATGTTATGCTGCAGAAGTCGTGAACCGCTTTATAAACTTTGGTATCATCAATCTGTATTATGTGGCTTTTAGGGAAGTCACAGCAGCAAAATCGAAAAAGGCCATCCTGCTCAGTCTGGTAGCACATTTTGCTAAGCCTGCACACAGCACACATTTTAACCAGCATTGCATCAATTCCAGGGCTTAACATTAACATTTTGAGGCACTTGTCCTTTGGACAAGTACATTTACTTGTCACTTGTACATTCACTTGTCCCGGTATAAATGACACTAATTTACGTTTTTCATTTTATTTGCGAATACGATTGCAGAATTCAGACAAACAAACAGTTGAAAGCATCACTAAACAAATGTATGGTGTGGGCTATGACTCTCTGGGATTCAGAGGTCTGAGCTAAACTACCTAAACTCCAGAATTACACAAAATTGCATTACACAAAATGAGTACTTAATAAAGTAAAGTCCTGTTAAGCATTTAATGTCTCTCTGTATCTCTGGCGAAAATGGTACTTGTGATCCTCTGAATATTCACTTGTCACTTGTCATTGCCAGGCCTTTGTTATAGCTGACAAATGTTACTAATTGGCATCCAACTTAAAATATATTGTGATTAGGATGCCTTAGAGGTGAAATTCCTTTTCATGAGGTGCAAACATAATTTTTTTTTGAAGCTCTTGTGTGTGTGTGTGTGTGTGTGTGTGTGTGTTGTGTGTATATCTATATATATTTGTCCTGCTGAGTCACAGGCCACTGTGAATCTAGTTTTCACAAAAACATAGACAGACTGCTATGGTAATCTCCCCATTTATAATAATAGAAAACCAGCCTTCAGCCAGTTCCATCAGTCTTGAGGGATTACTGCAGGTTAATTGAACATGTTAAGGTTAGACAAAGCTTATACTTCCGCTCAAAGTATGCCGATAACAGCCATCACTCAATCTCCATTTGTATGTAAACCTGTGTGCGTGTAAGGCCAGAGATAGAGTGAGAGCGAGTGTGACATCTCTTGCCTCCTCTATGAACAACCTCCTCATTATTGCTGTAAAGGTCTTTCTGGTTTTTTTGTTGGTTCATTGTCACTGGAACAGACTCCAGGCTGGATTACACCACCCACCGCCTCCAAGAGCAAAATGACATGCCGCTGCTGTTTTGTTTCACAATCACACTGAGGGACAAAATAGATACAGCTATAAATGTAATACCATCCACCAATTGTTTTCCATTTGTCAGAGAAATCTCTTTTAAATGTCCATAAGAGTGTGTGTTCCAATAGATTTACTAATTCTATAGTATTTGTTTTATTCCCATCTGTGCCTAACGAATGGAGTAGAGATGAGTTTTGTTTTCTCTGTGATAAGTAGTGTAATTGATTTTTGTTATCAGTAAGTGGAACATTTGTGAATAGAAGATGAGGAGTGTTGATTTGTATTTATTTGAAAGTCAGTAAAGATTCCAGCTATGAAAAAAGGGCAGTTCTTAATATTTGCACTGTTTTTGTGTATTTTTATTCTTTCTCTAAGACATTAAGGCATAAATAAACAAACGAAACAAAACAGAATACAGCAACAACAAAAACAGGTTTTTTTTCGTATCTGGAGGTTGTCATATTGGGGTTGGGAAGATCTGAGTGAGAGAGGAATCTCCTCTGGATGAACTACAGGCAGGCAGACCATGTGTTATGGAAACTGCGACCTTTTCAGAACATTAATCACGTGTTTAACGTCACGTAATGTACTGAAGCGTTACTCCCAGCGGTCACGTATGTCGTTTTGGGGGTCACCGACAATTAACCTATTCTGTTGTTTAGGTATGCGGACGTGTTGCCTTTCTCACCCATAGACCATGCAGCATTCGTATGCTGTTCAAGCAGAAGTATTTGTTCAAATCCATCAGGATCAAACAGGATATCTGATATTGATTTGTGTGTTTGCGCAGTGTAAATTCTCCCTCTCTTCCACAGAAGTTGTGACATTTTTCATTTTAAAGAAAAAAAACACTTATGAGCATGAGACGATCTGCACACACAATTTATGAGTGCTTTATATTTATAGGCTGTATTCAGATGTTGATAACATCTTATTTAGTTTTGGTTCATATTATGCAAAGGCCTAGAGTTTGGTTCACTATCTTCTCAGCTACTGGCTGACTTATGTGACAGCTTTGTACTAAAGCACACCTCTTGTAAAGAGACAAGTAGACCTTGGGGAAAGAGGCTTATAGCGCCAAGGTGACTATATATATGTGTGTGTATGTGCATGCGTTTTCAATACCCATGACTCATCCTTCATAATGTACGGAGCATGGACCCTTGAGAACACCCCCCACACACACACACACTCTCTGTATCGTGCTCTTTTTTTCAGTTTCTACTCTTGCTCTCTGCCATTGTTGCTCGTCCTTTCTCTCTCCCCCTGTAGCTCTCTCTGTCTGTCTCCAACTTCCTTTGTCTCACTGTTTTCTTGCTTCTTTCTCCCATGTGTATATCGCTCCGTTGTCTTTCATCTCTTCTTCCTTCCTACCACTTCTTTCTCCATCTCTCTCAATTCCTCTGTCTCGTGTTGTTTAGCCAATGGCTGTCTGCAGTGACTGACAGCGTACAAACAAGACTCTTGGGTTGTAGGCTAGAGGCATACACACATACACACACACACACACACACCCTCTTAGTTTCACTTACAAAGCTGATTACACAAGTCATATAAGAAATTTGCACACACAAAGGCACTCACACACACTTAAATTCACGTGCAAAATCTAATACACACGTCTGTGCTGTGCATTGAGAAAAGCTATTTCACTCACAGATACCACATACACACACATTTCCCAATCTGTCTACACACTGCACTGATGGACTGGCCAGAGGCATACGCACGCACCTAAACAAACACACACCCACAAATACCCCCCACCTAAAAAAGACTCATACATAAGTCACAAACACTTTTGTATTCAGACAAGTACACACAGACACACACACGCGCACACACACACTGATGGATTGGCCAGAGGCAAACGCACGCACCTAAACAAACACACACCCACAAATACCCACCACCTACAAAAGGCTCATACATAAGTCACAAACACTTTTGTATTCAGACAAGTACTCACACATGCGCACACACACACACACACACACACACACACACGCACACTTTCCCTATCTGCACATAGCGCTGCCACATACACTTGTGTTGATGGATAGACATGGATCTGATAACCTCATCACCTGATGTCACTCAGTGGCCACCAGGCAAGGTTTTCTTTACGCAAAAATGCGCATGCACATATACACACCCACACTACTTTACTCCACTTGTAGAGAAATTCCATTTCAGTTGCTTGTCTGCCTCTTATTATTAACCATTTGTGCTGCACATCTAACAACTCAGCTTATCTTGTTCCAAGGCTTAACTTGCTTAAGAGGTCATTGTAGTTCATGTGTTTTTGCTCCCACCTGATATTGGAAAATTGGTCATTCAAAAACACATCCCAACCAAACTGATTTAGTACGTGTTAAAATTAAATTAAATCTAATGTTATGACAGACATTCAAAAGCTTCAATTCTTTACGGAAATCAGAAATATTCAGGAATAAAGGCTGGATTAGAAGCGAGCCGTTTTCGGTCAGGTCAGGAGCAGTGTTTTCTGTGGAAGAGGGTAATTCCCTTGGGGGTGGACGCTGGGTTTTTTTCACTTTGCAAACCTATTACATGTACAAAAAAAATATATAAAACAATAAAGAATAGGGAAAAAGCCGAAAGGCATAATATGACTTTAAAAGACAATACTTATGTTTAGAAAGTATGCTATTCAATAGGAAAACAAACCATGCAAAATGTTTAGTGAAACATTTTATTTATCTGGTGGTGCACATTTCATGTTTCCGTTCATCTCCTTTAATGTGTCGTTAATGGCTGTATGATACAAATTTTGGCTTTGTATACCAGGACCTGTGCTGTTACAAGCACGGGAGCGGAGTATGCAGTTGCCTGATTCTGGTAGTCTCTTTTTTTTTTTTTCCATATAGTATTCTTCTGTCTCCCTTTAATGCCACTTTTCAGGCTACTAAACAGAATTGGTTTATTTGAATTTACAAACGACATAAGGGTCTCAGTGTCACGGTCAATAAGGTCTTGTTCCGCTTCTCCATGTTATAATGGAGGCCTCTGAAGCAAGAATATTTTAGGGCATGATATTTAAATGATGAATGTTTTCAGACGTCAAATTTATCAACGATTCATTGTTTGACTGTGATTGGCGGGATAAAGCACACGTGAACCCTGCTGTCAGATGTTTCTGCACTCTGCGCTGTTTTCTACGTTAGACTGATAAATAAGGGCAGGTGTGTTTCAAGTCACTGCCGACCTTTTCTGTACTAAACCAGACCGTGACGTTTCCCCAACCTTGCTGTGCTGCCAGTGCCTAAACATAACTATAAACAAGTTGAATAATGGTATAATAGCTACAAGCGGACATTGTATTGCAAGATCAGATATTCTTGGCGGAAAACGAAATACTTTCTCCATGAATACTTTACATATATATATGTTCAGTATCAACATTTTTGTGACTTGCCAGATATGTTAATTATTTAACAATTTCCCAATTCATGATTCTAGTATTAAGTTTCTTTCTAAATGTATTTGCTGTTGCAATTTAGTTTAATATAAATGTAATTTCTAGAACACTGGGTTGGCCATCTTGACCATATCTGTATCTCTGACCAGGGACATACATCCACAAAATGTTGTCACTTTAGACAGGGTCTCATCTGTCCATGACACAAAATGAAGGACACATGCACAGAAAAATTATGCATCCTGACATTAACATGGACAGGCACACACAAACATCTACCCTACCTTGTCTGTCAGCAGTGTAGCCAGTCATGATATTTTCCACTCTGTTTGGTATTCAGGTCAAATCAGTTCCAGGCAGACAAGTGACCAAGTAGTTGGCATGGGATTGAAACCACATAAGCAGTCACTTGTCCCTCAAGACAGCCACTGTCACATATTATTTTTGTTATTATGTATTAACTTTAGGGTAATGGCAAGAGCTAGAATTACTAGCATGTATTAACACATACAAGTACATAGAAATACAGTACATGTTCTTAATACTGAATATTTGTTCACAAATATATATATAAACTATACAACACACACATTCTTCTCTTTTATCGTCCTGTTCTTTTTCATCTTATTATACTTAGATAAGAGATAAACAGTGACAGTGTGCATTTTTAACTTCTCAGACAGACAGGAAAAAATAGAAAATTTTGGGAGTTCAGACAGTGGGCAGAAATGAAGAACAGAAATGAATACATGATGGATGACACCAGACATGTTTTGTCTCTGTGTATCACTCAAAAATTTGAAGCATCACAGTTACTTAAAAACATTAACATTGTTCCTTTATTTCCTGCCTGTTTTTTTTTTTTGTTTTTTTTTTTAGCAATGGATCAATTTAGACCCTATGGATGAAAGCAGATGTATTATGTATTGTGTGTTATGCTTGTCACTTGGACACAATCCCAACAGTAGAAGGAGACATACTCTCTGTGTGAGTGCTCTTCAGAGGCAAGTGATTGGCAGACAGGGGAACTGGTGGCCACAGGACCCAGCAATGATCATCTGTCACCTACAACCCATTATACTAGTCACATATCTGGTAGCAGGGATGGGATAGATGCTGGGTCACCTGGTGTATTTTTCAGCTCTGTGCTTGAGCAATGCAGACACTCTGGGCTCTGGGTGCATAAGTCAGGCACCATGACCTTTCAATTTCTAATGATACATTCGAAGTGGTGGGGCAGATATAATGCAGCACTTGTTTATTGTTTGTTTTTATTTATACATACAAACACATTAAGAACGTGGTTGAAATGAGTCAATTTTTGTTATGATTAAAAATGTGGCATTTTCTCAGTGGTTGTTGTGTGCTAGCAATGCATCTTACCACATGAGACCAAAAAGGGTCAATGTACGAAACTGAGTACATGAGAGACTTGATTGGGTATGACACAGTGATTTAAAGATTTTGTCCGTGTATATCAGCTGACTAAGATGGCCAAAGCTCGTGTTGAAAAATCGGTTACCTGTTAGGGCCAGGCTGAGAAAGGTGTTTAGCCTCATTTCCACTGCATGGTACAGCTTGGCTCGACTCGCTTTTGGTACCAGGTACTTTTCTGTATTTTGTTTTCCACTGCAGATAGTACCCTCTCAATGCAGGCGGGGATTCTTAGCTGATCGCCACAGCGACGCCGCGTGAAACTGCTGCAACATTAAATTCAACGCAACGTCCGTTCATCAGCAACCATTTTTTTAAATCTGGGTGGAGTGAATCAAAAATTGCAGTCACTACTGATGGTAGCTTGGCTATTTAAAAATGGTGGGTTTGTGCAGGATTTCCCATGTTGCGCAAGTGACAATTCTAGTGACGATTCTCTCTGACCAATCAGTGGTCCGCCAGCACTGGATCACAGTTGCGGTGTATATTACTCGCGAAAGAAAGTTCATTGATGCATGGTTGTAACATAGGAGAAGCATGCATTTGACTTTAAATGTTGCAGTTAGAAAACTGCATAATTTACCTTGTATGTTGAACATTGACACATGCTTGTGGTGAAAATGTTTGACCTGATTCAGATTTGAATATGATTATACCAATTAAAAGTTTTGTGTGAGTCGATTATTAATATGCCTGTGCTGCAGAATCCTTTGCGCATTATGGATTCAATGGGATCTTTGTGTTAGGAAGGCAAACAAATGACTGCAGCCGTACTGAATATCAGCAAGTCAATATTAGCACTCTAACTTGTCACCTTTTTAAATTGTCCCTGTTCAGACTGTTTAGCTAATACAGAACATGAATGTGTGGGCTGAATTGCTGCTTTCATAATGTATACCCTTGAAGCTGTAGAAGAGTCACTGTGGATTCAGACAGTACTTGCCTCTGCCACATCTGCAGTTGTCTTTTTCTTTTAAATTTTGCTTGCCATTTGATAAAAAAAAAAAGACTTGACTGCCAGTGACCGTAGCCACTCCCTCCTAAGGGTCTACTATCAAAATACAATAGACAATGGAAATAAAACTGAAAATTAGCTGGAAAAATGACAACACCTGGTAACAAAACAGCAATAATGGCAGAAATCAATGACACTGACAGTCAGTAGTCAATACACTCCTCCACTTGAGAACTTGAGTACTTAAATTATTAGGGTATTACTGTTAATACAAAGTAACACAAAGTAATATAATAAGTGCACTTTCACACTTATAACTTTTATGATTTGTGTTCTATTTTGTCTCTGTATTGAATGTCCTGTCTGTAACTTTGTGGTGTATTGCTGCTGTTGAGTTGACCAGGTCTCTCTTGAGAATGAGACCCTGTGTCTCAGCGAGATAACCAGTCTAAATAAGGTTCAAAAATATTCTTTTCATTTTGGCATCACTCAGCTTTTGCCATTCAACTTTGAATCTGACTCTAACCCAAAATGTGTGTCTAAAAAGATATTCTTTCTCTTTACCTTATCAATTTTTGCATTGTAGAGGTTTAACTTTAGCTCTTCATAATCCATAGCCACATCAGTTCCGAACATTACAAGTTGGTACTGATTAACCACTGATTAACTGTGCCTAACAATAGTAAGCATACCAGACTCTACTTTTCAAAGCATTGAGGGCAGAGTGTAAGCTTGACCCAAAAGACATAAAACTGTTCTGTTTCTTCTTCTGACATCAGTGTTTCAACCTGTTTTTGATTGTGCCTTAGAACATGTTTTGCAGCCCAGAAGGACTGAAAAGGAAGCACTGAAACGAGTAGACAGAGAGATACTGACAGGAAACCTGTCACTATTTCCTGAAACTGGTCATGTCACTCTTACATTCACTTACAGCACAAATACGCAGAGGACATCCAAACTCTTTCTTTATCTCTGCAAAGAAGTCATTCAACAACATACTGTAGGCAATAATCTTTTCTCAGTGAATAAAACAATGGACGTTAAGGTCAGGAAAATATGTTTTAGATATCTGAATAAAAAGCAAATGAAAGGTAACTTGTTACAAAGTTAACATTGAAACCAGTGATGGATTTCTGAAGAGCCGTTATACATATTATATTAAATATCGGAGTACTCTGTGATGGAAATAGTAGCAGTTTAAGTATACGATAACATGATTTCTAGACTTGACAAAATAATACATTTATGGCCTTAGTTTTAAGCAGTTTTAAGTAATTTAATATTTCCTCCGAAAATCTTGAAAGCCATTGGAAAGTTTTTGAATTATTGTTACTAGTGAGTGTGGAAAGCGCTCATCTAACCACAGAGCCTTGCAGGATTACGTCCATACTCTCCCCATTGACCTAACATTTTAGATTTATTTTTTTACGACAAGAGAGAGTGGGGTGACAGCGGTGAAATAAGCAGACAAACACAAGTGTGAAGAGGCATTAGACCTTTGCTGTCATTTGTCACTCAGACTGTCTCTCAGGCTGCAGAGGTGAAGTGGGACACAGCTGTTGGTGAAAGCAAGGTGATGTTAACTGCACTTGTCAACTTGTTCCTTTGTGATTGTGTGTGCGATTTGTGTGGGTGAGTGGTTTGTGTAGAGCGAGCAAAGCAGCAGGAAACTCTCTGCTGTCATTTGTCAGTCAGAGGTGAATCGAGACGCAGTTGCTGGCTCGTACGTTGGAGACAAGTGAGTGTTCAGTTTGTGGACTCTAAGGGCTGTCTTTTCATGTATAGCCGCAGTCAAACACATAGCGCAGCCCAGTGCTTTGGAAAGGTTAACATGCGCCCCCCTGGGATAGCTGACACATCATGTAGGCTCTCCCCTGTAGCTTAATCATTTTCACTGAAACTTCACTTACAAATTGAGACGTCACCCAGGAAATTCTAGGAATTCTGAGCCCTTTTAGCTGCACACAGTTTGATTTATACTTTCAGGTTAGAAAAATTTAAAAATCCCAAATGAGACAGTTTGTCGCATAAAGCATATCAACACACGTATACCGTAATTTAGTTACATGGTTTTAGCAAAAGTTCTCATTGCTGTCTTTTCCTTGATTTGACAACAAAATTGCAGGTCATTTCTGCAAAGCCATCCCACATTTTTAGCACCATCTGTTTTAATGCTGAGTATTGATCTGGAGCCTTGAGCTATAATGAAGTATCACTTTCAGCGGTCTGTTTCAACTGCATCTTCAGTCCAGCTCCATCCTTTGGCGCCTAAGACGTCTTGTTCACACCCTCTCTTAAATGCACAGCTAGAGGCATCAGTTATACTTTGTTCCACCCTTTTCTTCCTCACAGTCTGCAATTTATCCCCCCATTCTGTGCTGGTTTGTTAACACTGTAACTTAAGCCCCGCAGGTCACTAAGAAAAAAAGGTTTATTTCGTCATAAATGGCGTCAAACATAGTTTTTATATCCTCAGTTTTAATCAGTGCAACTGCAGATGAGGCAAACCCAAGTGCAGAGACTCATAATTTCTTGAAGTCTGGGATCAATTGTCTGGCAAGCTGATTTTAACAGAAACTTCACTTTTAGGCTGATGTTAACGTAATTGAAAACTTCCTGTTGATGTGTCACAAAAAAGGCCATATAGGCAAATTAAGGAATTCTACCCCCTGAACTGCTGTGTTTGTTTTAATGTGAAACAGATGAAGTGCTGCGTTTGCATTAACAGCAAATGGCAGCAACAGCAAATTAACACAGCATATGGGAGCAGATGCACAGTGTCTACTTTTAAGACAGGGGGAACTAGACTTAAAGGCATGTCTGTAATAATAGCCTGGTTCTCTACCTGGGCAATATTTAAGAATTTACGGTATTACCGCTTTACTTTTGCTTAACTCGAGCTCAGAAATCTTTTTTTAAACCCATCTTAAACTCTCGGTATAGGAAATTACTTTGGCTACATAACCTGCCACAGCATACCATACCTGCTTCAATTTTAAACATGGTTTGACAGAGTTAGAATCCATCCCTTAATCCAACTTTGGCAGCGTTAGTGCCATGCCATAGCACCAGGAGATTGAGGAAGTTGTGCAATTTGAGGAAAGAGCAAGAAAGAAAGAAGTATTGTGGAAGGGGGAGAGAGGAGAAAGATAAAGAAAAAGATGCTTTGCATGCACTGGCTGTTGGCATACATCCCTGAGGGAGCTGTTAAGGTAGCTTGGCTTTCTGAGCAAACTACCTCCTGTTAAGCTGTCAATAAAGTGGTTGCCTCTAAAATAGATTTTGGAGACTTGCAGTATGAGGTTGAAACTTCCAGAATGAGCTAATTCCGAATCATTTCCTACCCTACATGTATGAGACTAAATTCTGGATGGTAAGTGATGCAGCAAACATTTGAAAAGAGAGCTTCTATCATGACACATAAATGTGCCTTTTTTCCAGAAACAAAATCTTATAGAGAAGGCCGGTTTTATCCTATTCGGAAGAGAGTAAGATACTGTATGTATTTGGAACTTATGTGAGTTATGTAATCATTTTTTTTAATCCAACATCATTACATAATGCTGATCTTTCCTTTGATAATTATCACTTAGTGCATAGTTCAAATAACAATCACTCCTATTGTTGTCAAAAGTAACAATACTTTGATACTTTTTCAATACCACGTCTTTACGACGATACGATCTCTGTTAATTATACATCCAATAGTATCAAAAGTATTGAAGCTATAAAAAATACAGATCTACCATCTTTAAACATCGGTCGCCACGCCCCCAGTTTGGAGAATTACACAGCAGTACCAGCAGAAAGCAAAGGTCTGCTGCTGTGGATCTGGGCAGCAAGAAAACGTATATAGCCACCTAAAATAGTATCAATATCAGTTTACATTACATTTAGAAGAATTGAACCGCTTTACCTTTCAATCATACAGCCTAAAAACTGCGCTCACACCAGAAGCTTCATGAGTTACAAAAGCAGCCGGCAGTCTTTCATTTTCAATGGGATCTGGCGACAAGAGGCGTCCGACGCCTTGGCAATAGCGAGCAGCACGATGCCCGCAACTAGAGCGACGAGTTGAAGTTGAGCAGAGCTCAACTTTATGAAAATTGACAGCAACACACTGAAGCAGCAACCAACTGCAGATCGGGATTTGTTTTACTCCTCCCTGTAAACGCCTCCCTATGTACTGAAGTTCCTAGCACATATTTGTTCCATACCAACAATGAATGAGAAACGGATTGTTGCGGGAACCGGCTTCTCCCGAGTGTCCTGCCCCCTGGTGAGGGCTGGCAGCGAGCAGACTGTGACCAGAGCGCCCAGCGGCGCTCATGAAGCTTCTGGTGTGAGCACAGTATTATATCGCTCTCCCCAAAGCCACCACCAACGAAAACAGTAAGTTTATATCGCAGAACACGGGAGTATACAAGTAAAGCAACAACAGGGAAATTATAAAAATACTAAAAGCAATAATAACAACATAAAGAATGTTTGGAACTACAAGGAATGGAAAACATTTAAGAATTAGTAATTAGTATATAGGATGGTATGTGTTAAGTGACTTTTTCTGCACCAGCACTGTGTGCAGGTTGATAAAAAAATATACTATGATGTGTGCCTAGGAATTTTCTTTCTTCAGGTATCGAGTATTATTATTTTTTTTTTATAATAGTATTGTATCGAAGTGTAAAATTCAGTATTGTGACAACCTTAGTCGCTTCTTTTAAAATGCATCTACTCTCAGCAGGTGTGCTTTGTTTGTAAGGTTACATAAGGTTCCAAGGTTAAACAGTAAACTTGTTTATTTGTTGTTTTATTTTTACATTTCGTACAGATAAATTGTTAACTAACTGTTTATAGAAATGGTGAGTAGAATTTCATCCACTAATAACTCAACACAGAAGTGATCTCAAGGACCAGGTTTAATGCACAAGCTTAAGGAAAGGTTCCAAAAAAGCTAGGACCCTAACATAATGTCTCCATAAAGGCAAAGGACGACCAAAGCACTTTCTGTTTCCTAATTTGTGCATCCCTTCAGCCATTTCCTCAGCTGTTTTCCCTAGACAAAGGTGACACTGCTTGCTCTCTCTCTCTCTCTCTCTTCACTCTGGGTCTACTGGCTGACATAAAAGGTTGTGTGAAAAATTACAACAGTTCTGAATATTAGAAGTGCCTGCAGTATACATCCCCAGCCTATCCATCACCACAGGGACATATGGGTTTACCGTGTGTGTATATGTGTGTATGCGTGTGTGGATGGACAACTCGAAGTCATGGCGATGAACTCGGTTCTTTCTCTGTTATTGGTGTGGGTGCTCTGTGCATAACCTTGCATATGGTATGCTTTCACCTAATGGGACAGTTTGCCAGTTAACCTCACCATTATGAGGGGATCCATCATTATCTCTACAACTACTGCATCAAAGAGGACGTTCACACACACACACACACACACACACACACACACTCTGTTGACCTTGCGCGTACAGAGCTCACACACGGACAGGCCCCTTTTTATAGCTGGCATTAAGATGTGTCTTGTCTGGACACTGCCTAGATGTGATTGAGCTATATTAAATTTACAGTGGGCATGGTACAGTATAAGTGGCATTTCTCTCACCATATTGCAGTTTGCAGCACAGGCCAATTCCTTGTGATAATATTTAAATCTTATTTTAAAATTGATAGTATTATAAATACCTTACCATGCTTGTTTCTCATTCACAAGTTTTCCAGAAATTGTTTCTGGAATCACCTTTTCCCGTGATGTGAAGTCTCGGTCATGCTTTCATGAATGACTACTTGTTTCCTTTTGAACCAGTGAGATCGTCCTTTTTATCACTGAAAGCAACGTTGTTGCGACCAGGCAGTCTGGTATTCATGAGTGTTCATATATTTTTAAGAAGACACTTGATTATTCCAGACTACAGCTAATGCATTGTCAAAAGAGTGTGTGTGTGTGTGTACATGTGATCTGTCAGGAAGAGTTTTCATCTGTGGTAGTATTTCTTGTGCTGTCTGTCCATTTGCCTTTACCGCTCTCCCACTTGCTCTAAAGTAAGTACTATTAGTGTGTTCCAACTTAACCCAGAGGTGCTTTGTATTTGAGGGTTTAGTGATTCTGAAAACCTCTCTCAGGTGCTTTTCAATATGGGCCGAGAGATTTGTGTGGGCGAGGTACCATGAAATAGGGGTTAAGAGAAAATGACTACCACCTATGGAGAAAAAGGAACATGGTCCATCATTTAGGCCACATGGATTTATTCCAGTCAATTTGTTTTTTCTACAGCCATCTCCACTTTCCACAACAGGACTCTGCACTTGTTGGTATATACATTATGTGTGAGGGGGTTCACACTGTATTTGCATGCTCACTGTACATATTTATGAGTTTGTTTTACTGTGTTCATTTAAGTTTTTTTGTATTGGGTGCATTTTTTTTTGCCCACATCCAAAGCACCAGGCAGGGCCGTCCTTTATTTTTTTCTAATATTGCGTACAAACAAATAATGCATGTGTGTAAACCAATCTTGCGGTTGGCACGACTGGGATATACAGTATTGAGCGATCAATGATAATCTAGTAAGACTGTAAATTGCAATTGTAATTTAAGTTGTGACTGTATGTACACACATCACAAAATTGAAAAAAGGTGGAACTAAATCAGAATTAATCTTCTTTGTGACACAGCACTAAAAACAAAAAATGGGTTTTACTCAATAGGGACCTGACATGGATGGATTAATATGATTTGTATTATTAGTAATTTAAACATTGTAGCATTTTATTCTGATAGACAAACAGAAAAGGCAAAATAAAGGGAGACCATCTGTCAGCGATTACTATCACTTCTAAACCGTGAGAGGCAAGTTGTTGGTCCAGTGCATCAAGTGTGAGCAGCGATGTATGTCTTGTTCACGCTAATTCGATTTGACAGACTGAATTCTTTTTAACTTATAGTTGTTATTTTATCTTTACATTGTTTTCTTCAGTGCTGATAAATGGGGGACCAGGGTTGTGTGGGAGGAAAGTGTGACACTCACTGTGCCATACGGGTTCACAAATGTGCACAAGTGAGTGACGCAGACACAAAATATATTTCTTACACTGACCTATGGACATACAAAATCAAAAGTACATACACAGCTAAATAAACATGCACAAGCTTGCTGTATATAAACTCACACATTTATGCTGTGATTTAAGGAAAGCAGTGGAGTGCAGTTCATTTTGTGATGATGAAACTATTGTGTCTATGGTCATTATGACTGTCCTGGGAGTTGTTGATTTTTCTTTTGCAAACCAGCACTTGTAGATTTTATACCAATTCAATTGGCAGAGAAACAGACATACAGACAAAGCCAAGCAGAGGGTAGTTTGTTCTCTGATTAGTTGTTGTTATTGTTGCCAAACTGACTGATTAGCCTGCTATTATGTTGATTATTTATATTTGTTGATTTTGCATTATTGCCAAAAATATGTACTCAAACTGAATGGGGAAAAGGCACAGGAAAAAAGGGAGAGTGTGTGTGGCCTTTTTGTATTTTATTTTCATCTTTTCATCAAAGAGAGTGGTCATGAACAATACTGACGAAGTTTCGATGAAGAATCACACTTACACTTTTAGACTGTTTAAGTGAGAGAAAGGGCTTTCTGTAACAAGGGCGGAGAACATTTCTAAATTAAAGGCTGCCTAATCATTATTGGAGGATCATGACCGATTATACCGCTTTTTTGACGTGTAATATTCGCGTTTTGTGTGTACGTTCTCATGACATAAACAGCAGTTAAAAAAATATATATATTGATGTGCAAATTAACTGCACGAAAAATGCTCCCAGTGTGTAAAGGCCTTAAACATCTCAAACAAGTAACTAGAGGAAATGAAGTTAAAGGGACAGTTCATCCCAAAATCATATAGGGCGGGAGCACCAAATCAATTGACACCCTTTGATGATTTCATCTTCTGGGCCATCTTGAAATTTGGCGATTGGCGGAGTTAATGTGCAAATGTTAAAATACAACAGCCATTCAGTACAATGTACTGTGTAAAACCACAAAGATAGCATGAGACATTTTTTCCAAAAATATTCACACCACAATAGACCAATATCCCTAGAAAATAGCCAACCACAAGCAGTCTCCAGAAGATAATAAGAGGATGAGAGACAGATAGCCATAATAGCAAACCAAGTAGCCTGATACAGGCACAAATGTGAACTGACCAAAAGCCCGCTATGATGCAGTGATTTACAAGGGAGTTAGCAAGATAAAACAACTGCTGACATTTAAGTGGCGTGGGCAGTGGGAATGAGGGGTAGCGTGGCTGGCATGGATTAGCCTGGGAGCTAGGAGATGGCTGGCACGCATGCAGGTTGTAGACAGGCATGGCGGGTGATGATCCTGGTACACAAGTCAGAGCACAAAACACAAAAACTGAATATTCACTGACATGAACTAAGTTGGCCTTGAGAGTAGCTACCACTGAGGTTGAAACAACAGTCAAGCAAAGAATGGTTGGAGAGCCGTGGTGATATGCTGCAGGTTGATGAGAGGCAGGTGAGCAGGCTGGAAGACTCTATGAGCCGATTGCAGGATGAGCCTTACCCTGCATTCCAAATCCCATCCTTTTTCATTTTACTGGTAATATGTACTGCAGCTGCCCTTACAAAGCTCGTACTGTTGCAAGCAGCATGCACACTATTGGGACATAATACATCGTCATAACATTGCGCCTTGAACTTTGACATGCATTATGCTCATACATCCGTTGCAGGCTACATTACTTAACGTTACCTTGGCGATACAACAACACCCCATTCACCGAGCTCGTCAACCCGGAGAGCGCTGCTGTTGTAAAAGTTGCAACTAAATGCATACATTGTAGATTATTTTTGTGATTATTTAGTTCACTTAAACAATTCCCATTATTACAATCTATTGGACTAGTCACCAGTAGGCATGTTACCCCCTTTCATAGCTCTCTGTGACTGGCAGATAGTTTTTTGTAGTTAAAATATTTTCATGTACGGAAGGTTATTGCTGCCACGCTGGAAAAAGAATCAGTATCACG
>CM022472.1:20983275-21245911 GCA_011952105.1 Coreoperca whiteheadi
CAAAGTCGATCATCGACCTCCGACCTAGGGTGTCCTGGTGCCACGTGCACTGATGGACACCCTTATGCTTGAACATGGTGTTCGTTATGGACAAACCGTGACTTGCACAGAAGTCCAATAACAGAACACCACACCACTCGGCTACCATTTATCACGTTATAACGTGATAATTTAAATTGTTATAACATGAAACTTTTCACGTTATAACGTGATTACTTGACCTATTTTGTTAAAATGTGAAACTCATGTTTGAATGAGAATGTGTGCAGAGAACGGATAAATTGAGGAATATGGCTCATTTACAGGATTTGATCAAGTTCTACTTTATGCTTGGGTTAAGACATGGCGAGATTCTACTGTTATTGAGCTCAGTGGATGATATTGTGATAAGTATGCGTACACTAAGAAGGCTTTTAAAATGCATGGGTCTGTACAGAAGGAAAAATGAGTCCGACCCTTGTCCAAAAAGTCTCCAGAGAAACAGTCATTGTCTTTCAATTCCTGGAGACGATTTATCCAGTATTGGGCATGATGCGTTCTCAAATAGGCCCACCAGCTTTCAATCCGCTGATTGTGATTACTGTTATATTGTTATAACATGAAAAACATCTTGTTATAACAATGTAAGTTATTACGTGATAAATGGTATATTGTTATAACGTGAAAATATCTTGTTATAACATGAAAAACATCTTGTTATAACAAACTTTTCACATTATAACATGATAACTTATATTGTTATAACGTGAAAAGTTTCTTGTTATTACATGATAAATTTGTATGTTGTAATAACGTGAAAATATCATGTTATTACATGAAAAACATCTTGTTATAACAAGAAACTTTTCACGTTATAATGTGATACTGATCAGTTTTTCTATTTACAGCATGGCAGAAATAAGCTTCCGTATTTATGAAACGATGCAGTGTCCTGTCTGCATATGAAGTAGCCTTGCATTAAACTTTATTTTATTTGTATTGTACCATACTTGCTGATTCTGTTGTGATTCTGCAAAACTTTATGATACAGTATCTGACAGTGTATAATCACATCATTCAGTCCTAATATGTAGTATCTTTGTATCTCAAACTGTAAATAAACCATGTATGAAATGAAGTGTAGTTGCTCTAGCACCATCCTAGCAGTGTTTACAGGATTGAGAATAGTTATGAAATATAAAACAGTTGCTCTCTCTTTGTGGCTAGGTCAATGTGACGTATCTTCCTCTGCGCAGAGGATTGTGGGTCAGAACAGCCAGAAAAGCATGCTGGCTTGCATACTGCAAAATGCGTCCGGATGCAGTAGGACAACCTGGTATTTTTGGCATACTGCATTTGACATACTATTTATTGGGACATACTAAATCCTTTTCTGGCATACTAAATAGTATGGTAGTATGGGTATTGGAACACAGGGATAGACAGGGAGAGAAAGACCGACAGGGGAATACAGCGAAAGGGAAACACATGAAAAGTTTTCTGGAGGTATACCCACTGCCCAACAGAAAATCTGTGATTCAAGAATGAAAATCAATATGTGGAAGATCTCAAGAAGCCCAGGCAAAAGTAAAAACACTGTCAAAGTCTCAGCTTTCACAGAAAATACATGAACAATGCATTAAATAACATGCAAATAGTAAATGCAAATGTTCCTGATAGAATTAATGTAACTATAGCATAGATATACAGCAACTGAAATGCATCATTTGCTATGGTTGAGTCATTTTTTTAACATTGACACAGATTTGATCCCCCAAAAACTATAGGGCATCTATGTTAGTCTTGGTTAAGTATTTTGCAGCATTGCGCGTTGTCTTGTACAAATGTCCAGTTGGCTTCTTATCTTGGCTACATATATAACTAGAGTTACCACTTCTGCAGATTGAAAATATTAAAATGAAATACTCTTAAATGTCCTGTTTTTGTATTTTATCCTTTACTTACCCCAAAGTCCTTACCAAATGACTTAGCAGAGGGTGCTTTTCATTCAAGAAGAACACAGCCCTGCTAAAAGGCGCATTGCAACCTCTGATCTGTTTTCCAACGCTAATTTAACATTGAGAACGAGAGAGACAGATAAAGAGAGGGATGGAGAGAAGTGGAACGAAGAAAAGCCTCGACAAACAGATTCAGGGAGAGAGAGAGAGCTAAACAATGAGAGATAAATGAATGAATGGAGAGATTTACTAATTTTCTTCTGTTTGTTGATGAATTCCCATTGTATTCTAGGCTTTGGCAATATTGTTCATGCACCGTCCGTGCATACTGGATTGAAAATGAAACAAAAAGACAAGCAGTGGGAAGAGAAAGAGGGAGAGCTGTCATGTTCAACCAGAATGAGGTTTCCAGTGTTGGACAGTGGAGCAGTGAGGTGGGATAAAACCACCTGATTAATTTTAACATCATCGTCTTCATGTTTTTCGGAATTGAGAGACAGAGACAGAGAGTGAGAGGGGAGGGGGATTAGAGAGGCATTGCAGGTAATGTAGTGAGTGTGAATTTGTTCAAACTGAGCTAATTCTGTATGTATGCCATTCTCCCTCAGTGTGTGTGTTTGTGTGCTCATGTTCTACAGTAGTATCTGTGTTTCTATATATGAAGATACAGTATACACTAGTGTTTGTGTGTGCGTTTGGATACTGAGATTATTTTTATATGTATGTGTGTGTATTCCAAGGAGTGAGAGACTATGTGATTCCCCAGGCCTGCTTTGTTATGGCTTATTGAATAAGTTCCATGCTCCATTGTATATTCAGTGTAATGACTATAGATCTAACAACAACACTGAAAACCTCTGGCTGGTTTAACTTATCGATCTGACACACTCATTGCTTTGGTAGGCTCCCATTTGTGTGCATGTGTGGATTACATATAGAATATATGGGGTTAGGGTTGGTCTTTTGTTACAAATTACATATCAGACTGCCAAGGCTGCCTGCCTCTGAAATGATGAGGTTTGTTTGATTACAGATTTGTAATAAAATGGATTACGCGTTCTCTTGTGCAAAGCCAGTTAACACCCAAAAATCCTCCAGTAAACACACAAGGCTTGACTTTTCTTGTATTTTACTGAAGTCTTCCTCTTTTGTTTTCTTTTTACTTTTGTTTGTAAAACTGAAACATTACAGAGATAAGAACATGAATCAGCACCCAAACATTAACATATGCATATAGAAGGTAAGTATTACACACAATTCCTACTAAAGTATAACGTAAGCGCCATACTGTGCGGAAAACACAGCTCAACTACCAACTAACAACTGCAAGTTACAAAGGCAATAAGTGAACAGAGCCAGCTATTTCTGTAACTGCAAAAACAATAGAAATGTTTGTAACATGACGTTACTTAAAATACTGCAAGTGTTTGATAATTATTTACACATATTACTTTCAGACAAATGGTCTCCAAGGCAGAAGCTATTCAGAAATATATTCAGCAGCAACATGACTCCAGCACGGTCTGCCCTGCCTGTCTGTGCTCAACTGAAGAATGTGCTTGTCTGAAGGATTACCCCTGACCAGTAGAAATGAACCAGTGCAAATTAATTCAATGTTTTTAATGTTTTAACTTTAACTTATTAGTTCACTAAAAGTAATTAGTAATTTAAAATTATTCACTTAACTTTAAAGGCAGCACATGGATCAGTGCTGATCATCTGTGGGAAACCATTACCATAACCAGGAGTCATTCTTTTCCCATTAAAGTAGTAGTACCGTCAATATAAATTTCTTAGAATTCAGTGTTAATGTTGTAACCGTCACTGTCTTAAACTCTGGTTTTCCTGTAAGAAAAAAAATTACATTTCCAATTAACTTGCTTTACATTCAGCAAGTTTAGCTTATAGTATTGACCTAAACATTCTTAACTTAGATGTAGTTGTCTTTTGCTTGTAATCGATGCGTGTAAAGGTGCTCAATTTGGGAGTTATGCAAAAGAAGGCAGTAAACCGCCATAAATCAGACTTTAAAGTTATAATTCAAAACACATCTTTATCTTGAAGTCACTGGCTTCAACCACCAGTCAAGACAGGAGTCAAATTACAAACAACTGTGACACTTTTGACAGGTGTGTTCCTGGTCATTCCTGGACAAAAGCATACATAACACAAATCATGTAAGTGCAATGCCACATCAGCAGCAGCAGAAGCAAAAATACATGAGCTTATGTTTTACTAGTGTATTTCTCTTGTTCCCGTTTTCTCATGTTGTAGTTTCACCCTTAACTTAAGCAATATGATCAGTTTTTTGGAAAAATTCCTCTTAACAGTGAGACAGAAGAGGAGAGGAGGCAAACTTAGCACTGATGTTGTTGGTGTGAGAGTTCAGACTGTAAGAGTGAGTCAATGTGTGTTCAATACAGACCTTTGCTTTTTTATGTGATGTGTAGCTGGCTGGTCCCCCCCCCCTCACACACACACACACACACACACACATCTCCCCAGCCTCCACTGCCCAGTGCTACAGGCATTTCCATCTCAGTCAATGAGCTGGATTCTGCCTGTTTTTAGTCATATTTTGCTCCAATTTCCTTCTGTTTCTGTATGATTTATTCCTCTTCATATTTTTTATTTCCCCAGCTGTACTTATTTTCCTCCTTCCATCTCCTCTCCTGCTCTCCTCATTGTCTTATCCTCACAATTTCTCTCCCTCACCATCTCTTCTCTCTCTTGTGCCTTGAGCACATTTCTAATTTGAAAGGCTTTGTTGGTTTGTTGCACCTAACAATTAATGATAATTCACTGCAGCACTCACAGTGTCATCAATATTTGTGAACATGAAAGAAAGCTGGAAACCAGGGAAGCAAGACTAATTTGTTGTCATCGAGCGACACAATCTGTGGGAGAGTTATTCCAATTGAAGTCTGAATTGGTTCAATCCATGATGTTTGTTTGAGGTTTTACCCCCCACAAGAACTTATATTTTACTATATTGTACGCTAGTAACGACTTTTTCAGCCTGAAAATGTTTGCCCCGAGGAAAGTTATTTCAGAATAACCAGGAACGCACCTGTTATGCTTGTTTTTATTAATATTGTCTCTATAATAACAAAACTAAGAAGAAGTTACATTGGCTGTACAAATTGGACAATCATGCCACTTTGTTTACAATTCCAGCACTTTTTTTTTGTAAAATGTTGGCCATAAAACCGTCTTACTTACTGCCATAGTTTTTCCCTTAAATGTTAAACTTCCATCTCCATTCTATTGACGATTACAGCTGATCTCTTTTCAGCTCGGCTGATTATGCAAACAAGGCGATGAAATCAGTGTGGAAAATTTGCTTTATCAACAGACTTTTGTTGCCATGAAACTTACTACAAAACCCAGAAGCCTCACCGAACTTTTTCCAAGCACATGATCAGAGCAGCTGTTGCACTGCTGTACTCCCTCCACTCTCCTAATGCACCGATTTGACATGGTACAGTAGCTGCCTCGTTGCGCTGTAATAGCCCCTACTATCCTAATACCCTGCATGGCTGTTTGAAAGGAATTTAATCTTACCAAGTCTGATCCAACAATCTTTCAAGCATCCGTGTGGAATCGGTAAAAAGCAGCACGACTGATCATGAACCGGCACAAAGCCATTTTTATCACAGAGAGCCAGCCAGCTGTTTGGAATGTGATGTAAAGCACACATTTACAGTAGGTTGTGTGCTTTACACAACTTTACAGGGCTTATACTCTTATGCTGCTATTTTTTTCCGTGTTCTTCTGAAATTGTAACAAAGCCTGTAGTCAGTGGAGCACAAATTTGTATATGCAGCAATCTCATTATCATTTTTATTGAATTATTGTTTCACATTACAACATAAGCAACATACTACAGAGGTATCTTGATTCAGAACCAAAGTTTTTTAACATGAACTTTTTTGACCATTTTCATGAGCCCATCAGGCTGAGAGAAAATAAAGGGTTTTTTGTTAAAAGTTCAGAGTCATTGCAAAGTGAAACTAAAGGTCTAAAAAATAAAGGCAAATGTAAACCTGTCAAAGTTTCAGATTATTCTGATGTAAGTAGGCGATTTAGCTTCAAATGTGTAATATGCAATTTTAGTGCATTGACCTTTGTTTGAAGAGGCTCCCTATGGAGAGCCAAAATCCTCCCATTCCCTAGATAACCTCTGTTCTACTCTCTTATAAAACTTGATGGGTTTTCTCAGCAGGGGTTTCTTTTATCTGTCTGACAAGCTGAAATGTGTTCCTGGGGTTTTCTGTCTGCATTGTAAGCTAAACGGTTATCTACAACTTCAGCAGATAATACTACAATTTTGTTAGCATTTCAAAACCACATCTTTCATGAGGCTTTGACAGTGTGCCACTGGCTATGACTCCTGGGATATGTTGAAGCTGAATGCTAATAATGTAAGCGTGACATGTACATGAAGTTTAACTTAGAATTTCCCCTCCGTTCCCCTTCCTTTCTCTGTTTTTTTTTTGGTGTAAAGGTTATTGTATGATGCTCTTTGATGTTGACGATATGTATTGCCTAGTAGACTGTTAAGAATGTTCTCTGTAAAACAGGATCTGGCTGTGGATGAGCAGACCTGTGTGAATACATGATATTCTCATCTCACATCAATATTACACTGCTCATCAATGACTAATTTTAATAGTAAGTACTGCTGAGTATCTGGAGATCCTTAAAAACCCTGAGCATGTCTTAAATTGTCTAAACCTAAGACCTTTAATAGTATAAATGCCTAATATACTGACATTCAGGGTGACATGTAGAAGAAAGACGAATGTCATCAAGTGCATTTATTAGGATTCATACTTTTTTTTTTCTTTGTTTAATATTTACATGTAATGCAATGATGTGACCTGGGAAATAAATGAATATCTCGTGTACTAATACAAATTTGCCACAACTTTTGACCTTTATCGACTCACATGAGTTGTCAACTTCACTGCATCCAATCGTTATGTAAGTGAAACAAAGTGAGAATTATATTTTAATGTAAGTTACAACTTAATACCATGATCTTTTCCTAAACCTAAAGTAGTTTTGGTGCCTAAACCTAACCAAACTGCAATCGTTTC
The DNA here is from genome assembly GCA_011952105.1 of Coreoperca whiteheadi. NCBI lineage: Eukaryota > Metazoa > Chordata > Actinopteri > Centrarchiformes > Sinipercidae > Coreoperca > Coreoperca whiteheadi. Next base: position 20,990,315 of record CM022472.1, read on the forward strand.
ACAACGTTCACCACTTCTGACAAAATGTTTCTCATCAAGGTTTATTTTGAAAGTCTATCAGGACGGACGTAACATATTTATAATTGCTTGCTTGAACCACTCAGCCCTGCACGTGCAAAACTGAAGCTAAGTGGTACCTACAGCGTCATAGTTTGACGCAAACGGCCACTGACTGAGCAGCCGTATTTGAGTTGGGAGTGCGAACGAATTGTAAATTCTGTGAAGTTTTGACAACTTTGCGTCTTCATCAATAGTGGAAAGTAACTAAGTGCATTTTCTCAAGTTCTGTTAAGTGTACAATACATTTAAGGAAGTACTTTTAATTTCAAAGTTGGTTAAACCTCCAACCACAGATGTACTTGTATGAATAACGGATTAACTTGGAGATTAAGTAATTGGTTTTTGTATCATTTATAAATACGACTAATAGAAAAGATCATCAGAATGTAGCCAAGCAAGGTAAATCTTTGGATTCTCTAAATCTGTGGAGATGGAGGAAACTGTATGTGCAAAAATTAATTTAGATTGTTTTCACTTGACTTGTCATTTATTATCTGAATAACCACTGAATTTCTCTCCATCTCTCTCTGTTTGTATCGCCGTCTTTTTAGGATGGTATGGGGAATCTGCGCGTGACTAAGGAAGGTATCAGATTGGAGGGAGTGTCTGAATTCTTATTGCCTTTATACGTCAAAGAGATCCAGTCTCGAAGGGTAAGACCACACGTCTGTGTGTGTGTGTGCGCGTGCCTTTATAGCTCAAAAAGAAAGCCATGCTGTGTTATAGAACAAGAAGCTATGCATTATTTGACTATTCAGTGTGGGTTCATGTATGTGTATGTATGTGTTTTGAATATAATGTAGTCATGCTTCAATCAGTTTAATCGTTTCAATGTCAACTGCTTTCATATTTTTTTTCATATATGTTGTACTGAAAAATATATTGCATGTGCCCTTTTTTAAGTTATGTGGTGAGGGTGTACCTGAGGGAGGGTGTGCGTGCATGCGTGTGTCTTAGCCCTTGTGTTCCAACCCCTATAATGAGCAGAAATCAGATGTTGTTCCCAGACTGACTTCAGTAGTGTCACACTGTCACAGACCCATTGTGTCTGTTAGGGTGTGTGTGTGTGTCACAATTTTTTCTCAAATGGGTTATACAACCTGTACAGTGTAGGACACCCTCTAAACTTAGACCTTTGGAAAAAAAAAAAAAGCTACTAATAAATGTAATTAATTTAAATTGAATGAGTAGGTTTTTTATTAAAGTTTACAGTGACTTAAAAAATTATTATTTAAATCATTTTTTTTTTTTCTGAAGATATTTTCATATCAGTGATGTCAAAGAAATTGGAGTCAACCCCCTGTTACTATTCATCACCTGAAAGCTAACATTAATGGTCTTTTCTCGCAGGAAGCACTTCTCACTATACAGTTTATTTCCCAGGGGATAAAAATCCAGAATCACACTCACATCAACATGATTAAACATGAGTCAGTTGCACCCCAGTGTATTGCTTCCAAAATGGCAGTGAATAATATGCTAGTGCCTGACTTTGAACCTTGAAATTATTTAACTGAGAACAACGTGAGAAATTACCGTGATTGTGTGAATGTGTGCCAGGTCTGATCACCACAAACTCTCTTCAAAAACTTTGATTTTTATTTCATGCAAATCATCTGCGCCCTGCTCACCTGAATAGTGGTCAGAATCAAACCATTGCTTAAATCAACTTTAAGATGATGTGTTAGTAAAATGGCTTAAGCCTATTAAACACGAGACGGAAGTGACCACAAATGTTAGACCAGTCATCAAGAAAAGACTTGTTTCATTTAAAACGTCACACTGTAACACTAACAGCTTGTTTGTGTGTGCCTGTCTGTCTCTGTATACTGTGTGTGTGTGTTCAGCAAGTGTGTGATTGTCAACCATTGTGTGTATGAGCCTTTGTGGTAATGTGCGTGTGTGAGGTTTGCATGCTTCTGTCGCAGTATCTATTGATAATTTTGCTTTCAAAACTTTGTTTTTACTTGTGTTTTGTGCCTGTGAGGAAGCCAATGCATATTTGTGTGCAAGTTTGCATGTATTTGAGTGTTTGTATATAGCCGAGCTTATCTTCTTACATGAAAGCAAACAGCAGGTCGCCCTCATATTTCCTAAACAGCAGGTATGCTCTTATTTTGATATTGAGAGTCGCTGTGCCTTTACTGCACAATGTGGTTGAAGCAGAAGTATCCACTAAACTCCTACTGCAGTCTACTGCTTGTTTTGTGAAGAGACATTCTGTAGAGAGATGGGGAGACAAAAGACAGAACCAGAGAGCGACAGCGACAGTTCAGGACCAAGATCGTTGCTGCAGAGGTGCTGACTAGCAATCCAGACCACATTCTCAGGATATTTATCCCATTTAAACGATACAGTGACATTAGCCAACACAATGGTGAAGAAAGAGGGACACAAACAAACTCACGAAACTAAAAAGGATCCCTTGGGCCTGGATAACTGGAGGAGATAAGAGTACTTCAGCATGGAGAGTGATGGTGAAGTGGAAAATACAGATAATGACAGAAATTGGGGAGAGGAAGCGAAACCTACAAAGACAGGAAGCAATGGGAGGCAGCAAAGGTAACCTATATGATGTTGATGCACGTTAGAGGCACCAGTTCAGAAATGTACTGATGCCTCCATGTTGGGCCTCCTTTTCGGGGATGAAGATATTACCACGGCTCTGCAAGTCAGACACTCAGCTAAAGGTTTGATAATCACCAGCAGCTGCATTGAGCCTCATCACATTTCCTTGCCTCTGTTTTTGTACAGTAACAACTGAGTTTTAAGTCATCTGCTTTACTTTTACTGGACAGTCTGTCAGACAGACGTCTCCCCGCTTTGCGAGCAACATCTCGCTCTGTCTAATCCACTGTGTAGAAGACTGTCCTGGAAGGTCCCAAAGGAAAGCTCAGGGAAGGTGCTGTGCACTGCTCATTAATGGAGCTTGGGAAGTCATTTGCAAAACCAACCAGTTTTCTGCCCTCCAGCCTCATTAGGCAGTGATGAGCCAGAAGAAAAAAAATAGAAAACAAGCAACAGAAAGGTGAGATTTATGCTTTATAGGAAGTTTTTTCAAACAGTACTTTTCGGTTTTACAAGAGAATATAGTTTAAGGTTGGTTGGTTTTGCGAATGTGCGTTTGGTTAACCACCCCACCTACATTAAAGAGAAGCGCACAACTACTTCCCTGTGCTGTTACTACCTAACATCTACTGTATATGGAGCCTCTAACGTCTCTCCTGTTTTCATTACTTGTTGTATCTCGACACCTGAGAGTGCATTATTGCATTCCTACTATGACCTCTTGGCAAAAGAAACAAAAATGTACTCTCCAAATTCACCACTGATTTTTATCTTCCTTTGCTTACTGTGGTGAGTTTGTTTTAACCATCTGTGTAATTGCTCTTGCGGTTAAATAATTTAGAGAGGTCAGCCAGAACTTCTTTTAGACATCTCAGATTTTAACATCAGCCAGCCAATCATTATATTGGATTTTCTTTTGCCATTCTAACAGGATTTTTTGTCATGTATGCTATTTTCCTGAAAATACCCCATCCACATTGGATAGAAAGGTCATGTCCCTTAGTATGATTTGTACTATGATTCACAGTCATTAAGATTAACTCTATTATCAAAATAAAAAGGAAGCTTTAACTTTGGAGGTTCGATTTGGCTTTGTCTGACCAGGACTGTTGTCATGGGCTGGAGTTTTTGGGGTGATGGTTTGGTCTCCCCAATAGCATATAGTATAAGAGTTTAGAGTACAAGTGCTCTTTAAAAATCACAAAAATAAGGCTGAAAAAGAGATTAAAGCTCTATTAGATTCATATTTGGAGAAAATAAATTTGAGGATATAAAGAGATGTAGGAGAGCGGATGAGAGGATGAAGATGACATCCTTCCCACGCAGCTGTATTATGCCTTAATCAAAAACCTCACATGCGCATTTTGCATAATCGTGGCCATCCCCCAGCAATGCATTGTGGGAAAGGTAAATGGAACATTGTGACTCCCAGAGAGAGCTAAATACGGAACACTGCATGTAAACCACGCACTAACAACAAGAACACCACCACCACACTGAGAAATTTGATTGGCTGGGTGGGAGCGAAAAAGACAGGGTGGTGGAGAGAGAAAGATAACTGTGGAGAGAAAGGGAAGGTGAAAAAAGAGAAGGGCAGAAGGTCGGAAGGAAGAAAAGAATTCAGAGGGAGGCAAACAGTCCTAAAGAGATGGGAGCAAAGGTATGAATACAAGATAAGGGGAGATAAAAGAGAAAAATAAATGGAAAACAAGAGGGATGGGAGACAGAGAAGTAGAGAAACTAACTGGTGGAATAAAGACAGGTTTCAGACAGTCAGCATTGCTTTATACATATTTTACATGGTGGCCTTGATTTCTGCTGGAAGGGTCAAATGGTTTAATTATGGTCTTGTTTTGTTTAGTTTTACCTGCCTTGTAGGTAAATGGATATTACCGTGTAGTTTGAGTGTGAGGTCAAATACATCAACATTACTAGAATTTTGGCAGAACAAACCTTGCCGCAAACATCTTTGGATTTGTTTTTGAAAAATGTTCTCGGAGATTTTTTATTTTTTATTTGGTGATGCGTCCTACCTGTTTGTGCGCCTGCGGGTCACTATCAAAAGAAACTTTCCTTCTCTTGATTCTCCAGTATGCCTAGCCGACGGATAAATACCCTCCCAAATAGAGAGAAAAACAAACACTACATAACTGGCACAATCACAACACCATCCCTTTGTTCGAGTAAGGCACTGAGCATTTCCCTGCTTACCTCTTATAAGGATTACCTACAAAATCAATCACCAGCCAGAACATCAACAAAAGATGCGAAGAGACATGTTTCAGGCATGCATCAAGCAAACACTTAATAGTTAGCAGACAGGAGTATCTTGAGCACTGAAGCAACTTAGATGATCTGGCAAGGAAGCACTCTAAGGTACCAGGCAGGAGCTGGAAGACACTGGAGAAGCACAGCAAAGTACTTTGCAGGCATTGGGAGGCACCAGGAAAGCTCTGAGAGACACGGGACCTGGAGCAGTGACTGTGTGGCCACAGAATAAAACTGATAAGCAGCCAAAGTCTCTGTCAGCCCTGGGTGGAACATCACAAGCCAGAGCTTGGAAGATACCATACATGGCACACTACATGCGTTCAATACGTGTTGAGCCACATGACATAGGACAGATCAGTTACATTTACTATGATAAATCCAGGGCACCCATTGGTGACAGTGGCAGAGATTAACGAAAAGGTGTGGATGCAGACATAACAGGCTGGGCAAAAGGGTTTACTGATTGATCTTACAGGCTGGTCGATCAATAGGCAGGCAAGCCTGAATCAGATGAACAAAAAGATTTGGCAGGATAAGTTACAGGCAATCAGAACAGATTTCAGTCAGGTAAATGGTACAAATTCAGTACTCCATATTAAATGACAAAATACGTTGTGTGTCCACGACCTCTAGAATGACACATGAAAGCGTTTTTCTGAACATCATTTGTCTGCTTTCCAAAACCATTACAAATCACTGTTAAAAGATAAATCTGTTTTATAATCTGTCACTGCAATGGTTAAGGTTTGGCTAGGTTTAGGCAAAATAACAACTTGATTATTTAGGCAAAGATCGTGATTTTGGTTAAAATTACTACTTTGTTAAGGTTGTGGTCAAGTTTACAGTAATAAACATGAGGTTAAGGTTAGGGGTTGATCGTCGTCATGCGTTGAAAAAAAATATTATTAACTGACGGTTGGAAACAGGAAACGAGCAGCATTCTCCTGTATTAGTCTGATGATTACTTGACCCATCCATCCACCCTGACATCCTCCCTACGTGGACTTTTTACTTTCTCCTTTGCTTTATTGCTCCAGTCACAATGACTACGGCCGCTAGACGGCTTTCTCGCTTGAGCGTAAACATATGTCGTTTAGGTGCATTTGCCAAAGCAACTGATGCTGTCATTCTTCTTGGGAGGGCAGTCCCTTTTGACAGCAAGCTAACAGACTATCTGGCAAATATTACAGGAGAATCAGCAAATGAGCTGTTCAGACAGGTGGCCCATGCCGTCAGGTGGTCCAGAGAGGAGGGAAATTCACTGGAACCTAGTGGACAAGTATGGTATGACTGAGTTGGGACTTTTCCCGAGCTCAGTGTGGTTGCTGTGCCTGATTTTCAGCATGTTTTGTGGGTTTTTATTCTTTGTGTATGGGGGATTTACAAAGTATATGTACTGTATATAATAGCATACATTTACTTGGAAGATGATTCTATTGTAAGCCAGAGGCTGTGGGATTATCTTCAGAGCAGCAGGTTTAGTAGGGTATTGCAAGGTGTGTTGCTGTATTCTTAAAGGCACACTGTGGATGCAATGTTCCCTCTGTGTCTCTCCCTCTCTGCTCTATTCCCACAAAGGCCTGTCTTTAGTGTCTCACACACACACACTCTGACTCTTGCCACTAGGCCCTATAATTGTCCCCACAGGGACCCCATGACGACCTATCACCACCACAGGAGGCACAAAGAAAACTTCATTTATTCTGCTCTCTTGCTTTCCCTCTCTATCGTTTTGATTTGCCTTTTCTTTTCATGTATTTTTTTTCCCCCGTTATTAGGCCTTTTTTTCCTCTACCCCCTCTGACATTTTCTCTCTATTGGCCTCTTTCTATGTCGTTTTTGTTCCCGTCTTTCTCTCTCACCCCTGTAGTGATACTGGCTCCCTGGAGATGGGCCTAGTTATGTGCGGTAGACTGCCTTGATAAGGACTTCACTTCCTGGGGGGGAGGGGGGGAATCTCTAGATATACAGTATAGATGGATAGTATAGATGTATGCATGTAAAGGGGGAGAGGTCAGGTATAAAATAAGCCATGTCTTATGTGGAGCTCAGTAAAAGTATAATTAAAACTACAAAAAAATGAAGGGAATTGAAAAACAATAATGAACATGTGAAAAGTTAAAAGCAACAATAATTGAAGAACTCCTCTCATCCATATCCTGTACTGCAGCTTCAAGGAAGACTGAAAATGGGGGTTGGGTGAAGATGGGAGGATGCCATAACTTTATTTTTACTGTTTGTCAGTTTTAGATTTATTACTCCCTCTCTCTGCCTCATACTTTCTCCGTGCTTCTCCTCTGGGGACCTGAGCTAGCTGAAACTTCTCCAACTCTGGAGCTGTAATTGAATAGCAGAGAGTTCTAATGGAACATTAGGCTGTTCCCGTCTTGGCAGGCCCTATTGATTTTGACTTTGCAGCATTGTAAACAATCTGGGGTAAATGTAACTGAACGGATGCAGACCTTGGTGTAGGCTATAATTCCAGGGCTATTGCTGCGGAACTGTTGCGCTGTGGCAAGTCTAACTGTAACAGTGTGGTTTTGTTTGACTTTAATAGCATGTTACTCTGGGTTTCTTGCACTTACAACTTCCTCTAAAGAATAATAGCAGGCGATTTGTGTTTGTTTGACTTTCTATGCGTGCCTTTTGTTTGTGATAAAGAAAACGATGCCAAAAAGTCCACCTGTCAAGCACACTTGATTTTAATTGGGTGTCACATGGGGTGTATGATGCTGGCGGGTTTCTTCCCAGAATAATAGCTTTTTTTAATGTTATTTTCTTTTCTTTGTGGTCACATCTAGGATAGTGAGTGGCATGTTTTTATGTCCACAAAGCTCTTCATCTTTGTGAAGGCGATACCTTTCATGAAAAAAAAAAAAATCCCACGCTATGATTCGGACACATTGTCAACAGGAAGTCCAACCTCTAGGTTTGATTAGAATTAGATGTCATCCTCTGTGGGTGTGATATGCCATATGATGAGTATCTGGTGGTGAGGAACTCAGTTACACTTAAAGGAATATCAGTATGTGTGGTGAATTATATTCCACAAAAAAGATGTTCTGAGATGACAATTTCTATGGATAAAGAGAAATGTTGCTTGGAGCATTTGGTGGCCCTTGTCCTTCTTGACAATACCAATAAAGTATTTTGAAACAAAGGTAGTGAACTCAGTTATACATTTTACATCATGCCTTGACATTTTGGGGAATTTGTCTTTTGCTTCTCTTAGGAAAACACAAATATTTCCTATACAATGCAGTCGGTTACAGGTAGAGGGTAATGTTTGAAGTATTTGACTTATGTTTGACTTATATTTATCAAGGTTTAGTTCTTAGTGTTTGTGGAGCTAGAGCGTGACATATCTGCACCTGATGAACATTCAGGTTTCATGTAATATATCTTAAATGTTGATACTGGTTGTTTAGTTTTTATCAGTCACCATTGACATTTGATGCTTATTACATGAGCTCACCCAGCTTCTGTTCAACTGCTTAAAATGCTTTAAGAGAAAGTGAACTGCTGCTTTCTTTCACTATATTTCATTATTTCCCTTTCCTGTTGCTTTAAATGTGTAACTCACAAGTCTACCATAAAAGAACACTCAAGGTGTGGCGTCTCCAAGTCCAACAAATGTAAAGTTTATTTGATTTAAACAGCATGTCACCTTTAACGGTGGGCGCTGTCTACATGGGAATTGCTCCAGGCTTCAGCCCGCGGGAAAGAATGACTTAGACATGTTGTCTGTGATAATAAGTGTCGACCTCAGAAGATGAGAGCTCCGCTAAGCAGACACATGCAGAGTGCTTGTCAGATGTCTAAGCTTTTTCCGTGTCCCCCACAACATTAAAAAATATATCAAATAAGAAGGCAATGCTGCCACTGAAGTTGAATTGAAGATAATAGAAAAAAGAAGAAAGAAAAGTTTGACTGGGAGAGGTTTGCAGAGGTTAGTGGGGCCAGAAGAAGTGGGGATTATTTGATCATTTTTCCCGAAGCAAGAATATGGTCATAATTTTCTTATTCAAGACTGGCCTTAGAATGGTGTGTTCGGCGTGTGGGTGTGTATGTGTATGCGACTGTCTGCATAGATGATTGTCTGCGTGGGCAGGTGTCCAAAATCCCGGTGTGTGAGTGTCCCACATGTGTGTGTGTGCCAGACGTGGTCGCGACCCATTTAAAAATAGTCTCCATTAACATTTAACAGCATTTTTCAGAATGTCAGGAGAATGAAAGTCACATTGGCCCTGGAGGGGAGAGAAGAAACAAGACAAAATGAATAAGAATATTAATCCCTTGCTCCAAAAGATCATTCCATCCCTCGATCCAGCTTCTGTCTCAGAGGCCACATCATCCAAAAGCCTCAACAAATCCCCTCATCACAAAACTTGACTGGAGAAAAAGGGCACATCATGCCGAACCATGTTAAATCTAAGAATTTTGATAATGCTGTCATTAAAATGGATATTGCTTCACCCATCATAGTCCATCAAAATACGCTTGCCACTTCCTTGTCAAGCCAAATTGTTCCTCCCCCTTTGAGAGTTTCAGGCATCAAACTGAAAGTCCTCCATGTATAAGCATTGGCCAACATAACAGGGCTGGACTGCCCTAATGTGACTCCATACATATTTTTAGTGTGGACAAACTCAGAGAAAATTAAACCCCTTCAGTGTCATTGATGCAATGCAGCACACTGCAATCTTTGTAATATGTTATACTTGGGCTGTTTTCTCAACTGCAAAAGCCTTCAGGATAAATTTCATGTCAAAGAAAATTCATAATTACTTAACACTCGTATAGTGAGTTTTCTTTGCTTTATGTTATTCAGCTTCTATTATTTAAACCTGTACTAACAGAAAAAAGGTATAATCAATTATTTTTAAGACTTTTTCGCCTCCTTTCGTACACCACCCCATGGGGATGCCCATGAGATATGACTTCCTTAACTAATTTCAAAAAATTACCAATACCTCTTAGCAATATCTCCTGAACACCTTCCCATCCTCGTAACTAATCCTGGCTCTAGGCAGCATATCCCTCTACATCCATAAATGCCGCATTGCTGGCATAAAGACAGTAGTAACCATTGAGCACAAGGCCATCAGCTGTGTGCCAGCACTTATTATTTGATTTAGTGAACTACACACACTCAGGGTCATTGATACTTGGCTGGGATTCTTCTTGAGTGCAGTTTTATTTTAGACTTTATTACCTAAACCCAAAGTTACTCTATACTTTTACCTCTATAGCATCGTCTTTGCCCTATCTTTCTGTGACAACCATGGCTACAGCTGTAATATGACAGCTATAATTTAAAGCAAAAAGAAGGTTTGTGATGCTTCACCTTTCGGTGTGTAGAGCTGAGTTTTCTCTGTATATTCAAGTTTGAATACCCCCCAATCTTGGTTTCTGTGCAGTAATTGGCATAATGATCAGTCGAGCAGATAGCTTTGTACAGACAAATTTATCTTTTAGCCCACAGCTAGTTTCAATGATAGCATCAGTGGAAAAATGAGGGCCTATATTAGGTAAAGGGACAGTCAAGACAGAGATGTTTCATTCCACATCCAGAGCTATGCATTTACTGAAGTGTGTTAAAGCATTTGTTCAGTGTAATTACCATGTCAAATTAAGTGTGTAGAATGTATGCTCTAACATGAGCGGGATTCATGTTAACCACACTGTCTTGAACCCATTACATGAATCACAGCGGGAATCACATGAGTAATGTAAGTTTAAATATTATGATATCCCCAAGACTGGTCTAGCATAAATTCTAGCTTTCGTATATCCCTCCTGCTTCAATATTATCCTGAACTAAAACATATATCTCACCATACATTTAATATATCTATTGTATTCTTTCGTAATCTATCAAGTTTAGTGCATTCTATTCAAATGTATGAGTCTACGTTTTGAGCTATATTCTGCACAATAGAACTGTTTAAGGTACAGTATGTTTACTAGAACAAAGACTACATGTGACCTTTTTAAATTAACACCTACTACAGTGATTGGACAAAGGGTTTACCTCGCAAAACATGCTGGTGCTGCTCTTTAATTGATCAAAAGTGTACACGATGAAGACAATATCTTGGTTTGGAATGGATATTCTGTCCTATGGATTTATTCTTTCAGAGGGCGTATTAATGCCTTGAGAATCATGTCATAATATTACAGTCAAAAAATTTTTATATTTATGAGACTAAAATCATAGTTTTTTACCAAAAAAGGCTCATAATATTTCAGTGGAAAAGTCATAATAGAATAAAGTAGGTTACTCCAGGATCAAAATGTCATATGTTAAGCTTATATTAAGGTGACTGGAGCGGTTAGAGCTCCTGTCTCCCAATAAGGAGATCGTAGGTTTGAATCCCGAACCAGACCAATGTCACGCGATCTCTCTGTGTGGAGTCTGCATGTCCTCCCCATGATACCGTGGGCTCTCTCCGGGTTCCCCAGCTTCCTCCCACCGTCCAAAGACATGCATGTGTAGGTTAATTGATAACTCCAAAATTGCTCCTAGTGGATGAATGTGTGCGTGAATGGTTGTCTGTCTGTGTGTCAGCCCTGCGACGAGTTGGCCACTGTCCAGGGTGTACCCCGCCTAAGGCCCGAAGTCACTGGGATAGGCTCCAGTCTTTTACAATCCAGGACGCTTCCCATTAAAAAGCTTAGTGAAGCAGCATTGTGCTGCTCTTCAATGGAAGTGGGGAAGTTAACATTTGTGTGGACAGTAAGCCACACAAATTTAGACCTCATTAGATGTGTTTGTTTTAGTTTTCCAAGACAAGAAACTTCAAGGATGAGGACTTATTGGTTGGTTTGTAAGATGTATGTCTTAACTTCTCCACTTCCGATAAAGACCAGCACGCCGCCAGGTTCCATAAACTTTGTCTTATCCAGAGACAGTTCCAAATGAGGCTAGCTGATTGTCAGGCAGTTGTCACTGTGTCGGTCCAAGTCAAATACTACTGTACCAGCAGAGCACACAGCATTAACATGCACAACATACAATAAGGCTGCCTTTCATATCTTTTTCATAAAGCCGAAGGACCTTAATCACTTTTAAATGCCATGACTGTGCTCTTTGTCTCAGCTATTTGGAGAAATCCAGGTCTCTGCAGTGCTCCAGTCACTGCAGGTTATTGACTCATACATCATGTAACGTTTCATTTTCATATCAACATCCTAAAATCCCTGATAATAAGTTACTTATTTGTGAAACCTGTAACTTGACTGACGGACTGTTCTTATCTGTTTACTACAACATAGTATTAAAATCTCAATTACAAATTGTTTTTAGATATTATGGCTGTTTTCTCGTAATAATAAAACTTTTCTCTTGAAATATTTCAACTTTATCTCCCCCCCCCCCCCCAACAGTGGAGCAAATGCTCCTTTGTAACTCTCCTCTCCTCTCACATGGCTTCTTTTATTTTATAAAACCGATTCCTTACCTCCTCCTCATGCTGTAGGTAGAGATTGAGTGGTGGCAATTCCTTGTTCAGCTTAGCTAGTCAAATCAATCTACTGTGACTAAAGAAAGGGGGGAATAAAAACACCTTGCGTACTGTACACACACAGTGAGTTCACACACAAATATGTGTTTAAACAAATATATTATACATATTTATTTAACATGCATATAAGCAATACAAAGATTGATGTGCTCATGATGAAAATATGCTCCCACTTACACCCAAAAATAAACTGAACTGACACCGACAGTGCACCCCATCACACACTTTGTCCCTGCCAGTATTATGTATTCACAGGTTGTTTCCAAGGGAACGGTCACAATCCACTGTGTGAAATTAATTAAGGGCGGACATTTGAATTCATTAACTGGACGGGAGTGTGGCATTACACTGCTCTGGCCTTATGACATTAAACACACACACACACACACACAGACAGACGCGCACACACCCGCTTGCATTGAGGACACACACTGATTAGGTTTAATTACCAGTGTGCAGATCATTGGTACAATGTGGTTCAGCCTTAATTACATATTGCACTGTTCGTCTTTATGTGTGTGTATGAGACAGAGTGCAAGACAAAAAAGAGATAGTAAGTGGATCTGTTGCATTTCAGTTACATGAATGTTAGTGCAAAGTAAGCATTTCTGCTGCTCTAGTGTAACATCCACATGTTGGCAATTCTTCCATCTTATGCTAACTCAGCTCGAATGCTCACATTTGCAATACTTGTTTCTACTGAAACTTACAAATTCCCTAAAGGAAGATTCTACCAAACACCTGTGTTTTGAATGTAAAATGCTCACATCCTGTGGCCTCAAAAGGTGGCAATAGTAAAGTTTGTAGTTTGCTGCTTCACAAAGAAGTCAGTTGGGATTCAGAGCAGTTACAATACAATGCAATTGTGAACCAGTTTAACAGCAAAAAAAATACTTCAAATGTGCATAGAAACCTCTGAGCCACTCCTGCAGTATAACCCACTAAAATCCACTGTCCACCTGTGATGCTCCAAACACAGCCTGATAATAAACTGAATTGAATTTTGCCACACACAACTATGCAACTTATGTTGGCCATGAGAGACAAACGTAAACAGTTCAATGTCCGAGCTATGCAGATTGTGGTTTGCACTCGTGCTAGATGTATACAGTCAAATAGAGATCAGACGCATATTCACACCACAGGGTCAAAGTGAACGATAGAGCATCTAAATAGTTCAAAAGCAATGGTTGATAATATTTTGCTATGCCGTTGTTTAAATTAGTCTGCAAGTCCCCTACCATCATAAACACAACCTCAGGATGAGTATTCTCATGCATTTATAATCGCAGAGCAGAACTCCTGAGGTAAATCATCACCCAAAAGTTAAGTGCTCCAGGTCTAGTGAATAATTTTAGGAAAGTACTGTGACATCAGTGCACCAGTTTTGTTGATTAAGTAGCACAGTCAGCCACTCTGGTGGCTTACATGTGGCTTCTTTCTACTGAACCGGCCAAAAACGTGATACTGATGTGTCAGGAGTGTTGGGTTGTAGCCATTTTTCTGTACAAACAGTTGGCAGATAAGGCAGTGTATGTGCAGCTCACCCAGCTTTTTTATCTGTGGGACAGGTGAAGTGAACACATACTAACAATTATCTAGCTTTAGGTATAGTCTTGATGAATTCAACCATTACTTCTTTCTGCTTTTATCAGAAGAAATCTGCAGAAATCATTAGAACTCCAGAGACACATCCAAAAAGGAGAAAATAAAAGTGAATTGAGCAGAGGATGGCAAAAAGATGGGCCAGGCAGATATTCCTGCTTTTCAGCATGGCTCATCTGATCCCTTGAGTGGCTTCAGTTTTCCTCTTCCACCCTGCCAATCCCAGCGCTCTAGATGAGGGTGAATTTCTTAACATGTTTTGGCAGAATTTAAGAAGCTGCTTCCCTTCATTAAAAACAGGGAGAGAGTTAGTGAACAGGTTTACATCTGTTTCAAATTTTATAGCTCTAAACTATGCCAGTATACTACCTTTCATATTTTTATGAGACATGTTTAAGGAATGTGTCGTATTTTTGATAGCTGATTAGGTGGTTTTGAGTGTGTAAAATTAAGTCGGGTACTTGGTTTTATATTTAAGTTAAGTGAGTAACAAAACTTTGTCTTTTTCTTGATAACGGATGGCTCTACATAGAGCTTATGATTTGGCAGACTAGCAACTAAGAGTTGTTCTTATCAAGGTACAGCATCCTTTACAAGGAGGTAATGTATGAGGAAAATGCCTCCAGCATTTGGACAGCAAGAGCAGACACTAAGAGCAGCAATATTCAGACATGTTTCTCTGTTTGATGTCACATGGTGTTCTTCCAATAACAATCATGATATTACCATGATTAAGGTTGCCTTGGCATAGAGGTCCACTGTTTAAAGGCATAGCAATAGATCTGCCACTGAGAGAATCCCAGTGCTGTACTTAAATGTCAGCCTGGCATAGCTGAGGTGATAACTGAAGATCCTTGTCTCCCTTAAGATGTTGGTGCTTTGCTCAACTGTACAACAGAAAAGCAAATTACCATACCAACACAATGGGAAGCTTCCATGATGCTCTGCTCAAAAGATGATATCTGGGACATCCGGCGTTCTAGCCAAGAGGCCCCTGCCTGAGTTGAAACTGGTAAGCGGTTGCTTAGGTCATTGGTCCTGCCATATGCAGCAACATACACAACTTTAAACCAGTATTCTGAAATCTTAACACACAGGAGAATCATTGAAAATGCCCCCCTTAAAATTGTAAATCCAGAGCAAATTTAAATTGTTGATGGAACTCCTCTCCAACAATCCTCCATGGGTGTCTTAACAGGTACTATTCAAATCTGGGACAAATGCACCAATGGTGCTCTTCCCAACTCGGTAGCTATGTCAATTCAAGTCAAATCAAGTTAATTTATATAGGCCCACATCACAAGTATTTTCCAGAGGGCTTTTCAACATTCACAGTATACAAGACCCTTTTTCTGGACAGACATGCAAAAGATGTTCATGAACAGAAACCGAATTGCAATGTTAATATACAGAATTACAAGAAACAATTTAAAAACATTCAGTCTACAAAAAACTAAACTATAAACTAACTAAATAGCAATATTTAACCAAACTAATATATCTATTACTGCTAAACTTTAAGTGTATGATGTTGCAGGTGGTAAGAATCTGGTTCAATCCAGCCAATTTATAACCTATAGAGAGGCAAACACAATAATATACCATTCACATAGAGAAGAGAAGAGACAAGAGGTGCTGAGAGGGGGTGCTGCAGTTTGCCATTAATAACACATGATGCAAAAACAGCTATGAAGAAAGACAGAGCAAACGCTGGCTGAGTCTCCAGGAGGATAAAGACCCAGATCAAAGTACAGTGGATGAAACATAGACAGGAACCATGAACCAAAACGGACGGGCAGTCCTGAGAAAAAGAGAGGAGAAAGTTAAAAAGAGAGATAGAGAGGATATGAAATCCCAAGACAACATACAGTCGAATTATTCGCAGCTAAAGCAAATTGTTGTGTCCCACAGTTGGAATTCTCTGTAACTGGAAGGCACATTCAGAAATACTAAATATCAAATTCTCATGAATATCCGCTATCCAGACATCCCAAAAGATCTGACAGCATAGTTCAGACTGCAAATATGATCCACATTTGAGAACTTTGAGATGATTTTAAGTTGTCCAATATACTATAAAAATGGCCTGAATGACAGCCCTGTGCAGATCTTTCAGAGGGAGTACAAATATGTAGAAATAATGTACAAGAAAGTAAGTAACACAGCTGAGGGAACTAAGATTAAGGACCAATCACTGGATGGACATCAAAGTGTGATATAACAGGAATGTAAAAAAGCGGGGGATCTTCAGTTGCCTAAAAAACTGAGCGCTGAAAATTAATTGAAGAGAAGACACTTGAATGAGAGATCAGGGAAAAGGTAAAAAGAAAAGTGACAGAAAAAGAGAGCTGAAAGAAGTGTGATTTTGTACTTCATTCTTAGAAAAAAATCACATGCTTTTCCTTTCCCATTCTTGGACACTGTTTATATCTTGTAGAACTAGTGTATTACATCTTTGAAAAATCTCAAGTCTAAGAATCCTTTCTAGTTTATCCTGTCTCAACTTTCTCATCATAAATCCCAGTTACAGCCTTTTCTTCCTTGTTACAACATTGGGAACCAGTCATCACCAACCTGCCATAGTGCTCCCTATTTATTAATTTTGTCAATATGCCCTCACCTTCAGCACCTCCCCCTGACGAAATCTATGTGCAGTGCTAACATTATTTTTGTATCGCGTGAACTCTTTTGAGGCATGAGGGCAGATAAATTGTTAGTCAACAGCTATGTGTATTTAAAGTTCATTGTGATTGTTTATCCGTAGTTGTGCACGCTCCTAATGGTAGCATATGTGGTTTATACTGTATGTTATACTATCTGTGTAATTAGCTTTTCATTGTATTACATCTTTAACCACCCTTAAAATAACTATAATCAATACATTTATAAACAAGGTGAAAACAGTGTGACAAAGTAAAAGTGGTCGCTTGCAGTGATGAAATTACAGAATATTGTTGCCTGAATCTGCAGCTCCTCATTGTTTAGCTTTCCAGCCCACAACTTTGCTGTTTGGGTTCACTCTCACTGCTCTCATAGCGTCATTTCTTGGCTGCATAAGTAACTCGCTTATGTTCTCTGTATATTATGGAAAATGAGTACATTCCAAAAGGTTCATTTAGCTTCATGGGTTGGAAGCATGCTTTGTCTCTTCTATCTCCAGCATGTCTTATCCCCCAGACCAATTCCCGGTTGTCCTTCTCACACTCTCCTCTCAGCTTTGTCAACCATTCCTATGTCCCATTTTGTGCAATGTTTCGCCATCAAGAAAATCCACTTCATCTCTCTCATGTCCCACACTTGTAAACCATTCCCAGTAATTATGGAGGCAGCTACTTGACTGGGGATTTCATCACCTGGCTGAGAGCTCTACAGAGATGCCCCAAATCAGGAAATCCCTGTCACAGCAATGAGACACTAACAAACCACAAGACATACTGAATTGCTAGAAAATGAGCCAAATGGCCCTGAGGAGCTTTGATGAAAGCCTCAGTTCGGGAACCAAATGCAAACACAAAGGTTTCCCCACTAAAGAATGTTAAAGATGAGGTTTGAAAAAACAATTATTTTCTTCCCTTGATTGTCTTCATGCAAAGAGCGATAAAATTGCATGACATTTTCACGGCTAAACAAGCTTAGTGATTTAATATTTCACACCAAAAGAGCTAATTGTTGCACTTGATTGGTTTTTGGCATAGCATAAATTCTCAAGAATCCGGTAAGACAAACCCCATAACTAGTCCATCCAAAAAAGTTCTGAAAAATCTGTCCAATTCCCTCTTTAAAGTGTTTCTTAGCAGACAAAGAATTACACAGCCATTTTTTTTTTCTTGTACTATTTAACAGGATTGGGTCTTCATAGAAAATAAGAACATGAAAACTCCCACCAGCCTCAAGCCCCAAGTGAATCAGACTATTCAGTTTGAAGCAGCCACATTCCTTCCAACACTGCTCCTTTGGGGGAAGAGAGAGGCCCAGCATACATTATTCAATAGCTATGACTATGGGATAACAAGCTGGTGAGGCTGAGCTGGATAGAAGACATATATGTAAGTGTGGAGAGGAGAGAGAGCTATTTAATTGATTGGTCACTTAGAAACACAACACATGTTAATGCATTTAGGTACTCAGCATGCCATACTCTCTCTTCTCCGTACACCAGTAACTGCAGTATATCCTTGTCAATTCTGGTGTTATTTTCTTTCCTCTTTCACTTTGTTTAATTTCTTTTAACTACACCTGCACTGTCTGTGATGTAGATCAGGTTTGGACCCAATAACCTTGAGGCAAAGGATAAGCCAGTGCATTCTTGTGTTATATTTCCCCTAGCAATGATAACTCTGATCTAGATTAGCACTGGAACCTGCAGCCTTTAGGCTAGTAATAGACCAGTAATGTAAGTGTTTTTTTTTGTTTTTTTATCTCTGCCAGCTATCATAGCTATCTGATCTGTCTTGCTTTGATGGAATGGATTGTCCTGACTTTCTAGAGGTGACAGGGTTGAAGAGAAGAGTCTGTATAACCATTAAAGGAAAAATGGGCTTTAAACACACGCATACACACACAAGTACCCATATACCCGCGGGTTCAGTACAAATGAAAAAGGATCTGTTATGATCCCCTGGGGAATTGGATGGAACAGAGACAGCAAGAAAAGTACAGGAAGAAAGAGGGGCAGAGCAATAAAACATATATAAGGAATAGTATCAGATGTTGAATGAATTTTGAAATACATGATATCATTCCAAAGATTGCTGTCTGGAATCCATGACTCTGCAGCTCCCATCTCAAAGCCAGTGTGCCAATGAAAGCAACAGAACACCAGTCGTGTTAGAGTGATGAGTGTATGCGTAAAAAAGAAAGAAACAAAATCAAATTTTGTGAGTAGCTATTTTAAGTTGTTTTCAGTTATAGTATTCAGCATACTGCAAGTCTGTGTGTGTGTGTGTGTGTGTGTGTGTCAGCCAGTGCAGGTCTCAGAAAGTGAACCTGATCAATAGTCTATTAGCAGCAAGACATGTCTGGATGGGCAGGGATAAATTTACACACAAACACACACATGCACATATGCATTTAGACACATACAGGTGAACAAGGTCAACCAATGTCACATTTGTACACATACTGTACATTACATACACATGTTGTCTCAGACAGAGGGCACCCGTGTACACGCAAACTATCTCTTTCACACACAGAAACTTCTCCAGAGTTAACTTATTCGTCTTTCACCTCAAGTATTTGTACCACAGGGGAATATTTCATGGGAAGTGGAGCATTGCAACTTTATCTGCTCTGCTCTGCTCTCCTCCTCCATCCTCTCCACTTATCTTGTCTCTTCTCCTCTCTTCAACCATGCCACAGGACACAGGACTTGAGGGAAGATTTGCTTCTATGGAAAAATATATGGCCATAATGTAGCAATAGGCATTTATCCATGTTGATGTGGTTGTACTGTATGTGTGTGCTTAAATGAGATGGCTCTATCTAGTTCCTTGTTAATGTGTAAACACAAACTGCATACTTAATAATGTTGTTTGTTTAAGTGTAATGACATTGAGTGTGAGCATGTGTTCTGCAGACCATTGGATTGACCATGGATTAGTTCTGCTGGTTTGTATTGTAGTCCCACAGTGCAGGATCATGATTCCACATCTCACATTCATTGCCATAACAATGGTTGATTCCACTTTGCCTCCATGCAAGTTTAAATCAGACACAGCAGACATAGCTACATGATGTTCATGAAGTGCATTTACACTGCACACACTGAGTCACATATATGCGCTGCCACTTTTCATTGATGGATTTGCTCTGTGTGTGCAGGGGTTAATGGACACTAACATATCAGCTTCAGAAAAGTATGCATAGAAAAGCTAGTGTTTATGATGGGGGAAGTCTTCTCGACAAGAATTGAAGCTGACCTGCCTTGACTGAAAGTAGAATGAAGTTACCGACTGTTTTAATATGTTTTGTTTGTGAAGATGGTGGATCAGTGGCTCGGTTTTGAGCAGTGTTGCCTCACACCAAGAAAGTGCTGAAGCTTTGAACCGGCTAGTGGGTTTCTTGCGGGTGCAGCGCTGCCCATAATAAACTGTCCGTAAATGTGAATGTGAGTGTGTTGTGCTTTAACCCTGTGATGGACTGGCGACTTGTCAAGGGTACATCCCTGGCTTCCTCCCCTGGATAGAATGAGAGGATATTGAAATTGCCCTCGGGCGCTAATAATTTGGATGGGCTAAATGCAAAGACTGAATTTCCGTAGACATTGTACTGTGTATGATTGTGTAAGTGACAATAACAGAATCTTCCAAAAAACAAAAAAAAGACAAATAAAAATCTCCAAATATAGGATTACATTTTGGGTTTGGTATAAAAAAATAAGCATCCCAACAAATACTGTAACTGTCCTTCTGTTAACACCAAACAATGCCAGTCCAACGTGCATTAATAGGTGAGTCAGAGACTGCAGGAAAGTAAACAATAAGGAGAGATGACTACCAGGTGGGAGTTCAAGAAAGTAGAATGCAGTTTATAGCATGCCCATAGTTGTCTCGCCCTCTCTTTTTTTTTCTCTACTAGTTCTTATCATGTCCTGACAGGTTTTGTTCAGCCTCAGCAGAAACTCTCACAAAAATATTTGACTAATCCCACAACAGGACTAACAGTATCCTCGGATTGTGCGCTTCAGACCATTATACAAAAATGTATTCCAGAGCTCTAATCTGAAATGTTATGTAAGGATCCCAGAGATGTATTTTATCTCTAAGCCCTCAGGTTGGAAGGTATCATTTGTAAAACCTCACTTGAAGGATATTTTTTGCAAATCTCTGGAACATGAAATGCATGGGTTGAAACTCTTTTTTTGTGTTTTTTTTACCAGAGACTTCAGCAAAATGCTCCTTTCACCACAGATTAGATGTATTTATATTTACTCAGGAATGTTCAGATGTTGGGGAGAACAAGGCAAATCAATAGTGAGAGCAGCCACCCGCTGTATCAGGCAACCATGCACAAATCACACAAAGGGAAAGTGTACATATGTTCTGTATATATTTAAAAAAAAAAAAATCTAGGACAACTTGAATTAGACATAGTAATAAATATTTGGCATAAACGGCCTCCAATTTGTGGTGCAAAAATTCCCCATGTGGTTATTCTAACTTATTTCTCCTCTAGTATCTTTCTAGCTGGCATTTTTTCCTCGCGCTCTGTGACTTTGTTGACTGGTCCCTTAAGCACCATACATTATCTTGGAGAAGCAGAAAGTAGAGGGCTGACGTAGCGGCTTTTGTTAATAGATCTATTTGGTGTGTCTATCTCCAAAACAAATGTTCTGCAGTTTACTCTCCTCTGCCTTCCATCTCTATCTCGCTGTCCCTCCTTTTTTCCTCTCTCTTCGTTTCAAGATTTATCGCTCTGCAAGCCTGAAGCCGGGAGGTCCCTGCTTACTTCTGCTTCTCGTTCCCACTCTCCCTTTCTGTGCCCCATTTAACCCTCCCCCCAACCTCTCTTTACCTCAAGCCCACCACTCCATCCCTCTCACCCTTTCTATCTTTCTGTATCCATTTCCACCTTTTTCTCCTCTGGTAAAGAACAATCCATTCTTTGGGTAGCCATCTGGCAGAAAGAGCAATGCGCCTTGGTGGCACAGTGGAGCATGTAACCCCAGAAATGCTACTAGAACACACACACAAAAAAAGATGCACCTCTTGTAACACTTTGCTGTATTTCATTTCAGTTTGACAACAGTGTCACAAAAAAATGAATGTGACCAATATATTAGGTGAATTTGGATAGGCTAAGACAGGCTTATCACACCTCTGATTATCTGAGAAGTTTTGGAAGAACAATACATGACCGTATTGCCAAAAAAACTGCCTAGAGGAAAATATCCCAATTATCAGAGTTTCTGGTAGCTTGCTCCCAAAAATGTGTATTAAAACATGTGAACATGAGAATGAAATGTGTGTTAAAGCAGCAGGTGAAGTTGTGCAATGCTTTCACGTCAGTGCAACAATATTTGACATCTCTCTTTTACTGCAGATAATATTGAATGTTTCCTTTTTCACATGCAGACATTTCCCTTACACTTTAATTTAGCTTCAGACCTCAGCAGAGCCGTGGAACAACTCCACCCAGAGTAACAAACCTCCTGATCTTAGTATTCTTGACTGTAATGCAGCCGTTGAAGTAGTTAATGATACATTCAACTTGACGGTTAAGAAATTCTTTCTGAATATTTTATTCATGTCAGCCTAGGATTTTGACTGGTTACCCCTCATCACAACCCAGCTGTCTCATTCAAGGTGAAATCTAGTTTATTTATATAATCATTCATTCCCAAATGAACCAAAAAGAGTTCATAGAGGAATCCCCCACCAGAATCATATCATTGAATAGTTAGATGTAAGACAGAGACTCATAATTAAGTGATGGAATGAGAAGCCAACCGTCCCTTTCTAAAGCAGAAAAAAGAATCCCATGTAACAGGTACTGTTACTGGCATAGCAGACACCTTCGCTAACCGCTAACCGTCAGCTCATAGGTTTTTAGCCAGCAATCTGCATGCCAAGTCTCCAGCAACTCTGAGCTCATCTAGCCAGAGCCACCCGACTTGCTAACCAGTTATGAGGCTATAACCACGGATTCCAGCAGCAGCTGATAAGAGCCAATGTAGTTGCTCAAATAGATTAATTAATTCAATTTTAGATAAGGTTCTACACTAACTTACACACATGGAGACAGCAATATTAGACAGTTTGATTGTAGTTTTGCTGTAAAAGTGGCTTCCAAATGATGATATTAATTGCATAATTTAACATGCCAGCTCGATACAACTCCATTTAAAATTATTTCTACAAGAAACCATGAATAGAAATGATATTCAGCAATTTAATCAAGCACTACAGTGATTGTTTAATGTTGCAGTAATTTACTGAGGGCCCTGACCTTCAGTCTTGTGCTTGGGCCTTCAAATTCTGCACTATGCAAGTCCATACATATAGACACACACACACACACACACACACACACACACACACACACAAATCATCTGGCCGTCCCAGTTTCATGCCATATGTCACGTTGAGATTTAAATGGATTAAATTGATCACAAAACTGTTTACACAAGGCTTGTACAGGACACTGATGACATGTTAAATAGATGATAAGGCCCCTGAATGCACACGAAGACCCTTGAATATATTAAATCCAAGTACCCAGAGAGCAAGCTTGTGAGCAACCCTGGTTTATTTTCTGTTGTTACATGGCCGTGGGGACTGAAAACCACAAATTAGCACCGCACACCAACAAACACATCACTTATTTAATAGTCCTTGCTAATTAGCTGAATTAAAGTTGAAAGAGGAATGGAGGGACACCGCAGGCACTTTATCACATACTGTTTGATTGGTATTCTGTTTTTGCTTTGACTATAATAGGCTATGTACTTGTCTTCACTGATACATTCAACTTCCCATGTCTGTCTTAACTCCCCCAATCTTTCATTCAGTCACCATTTTTGTCTACAAAATTTCTTATCACCATCGCTTTGTTATCTCTGCCTTGTTGTTGTTGTTCACTGCACCTAATAACAGCTAATTATCAATATCAGTGGAACTCTTCACAGGTTCATACAGAAGGACAGAAATGCAGACAAATGAACATAATAAGATACTTTATATAGGTAGGTTTCCAAAGGTCTACTGCTCATTTAAATCAAGATTATCCTCTCTCAAAAAGCCTCCAGTTTAAATTTCAGTATCGGTGTTGAACCACGACCATGGCCTTTTATTGAAGTCTATGAATAATTTTTCATAGTATGCAGTTTAAAAGCTTGTCCTACAACCTCCCTCTCCTTCCCTCTTTTCAGGTGGTTCCTCTTCATGTTTGCACAGTATAAAAATCTGCATGTACAGACTTAAAGTGGCTATGATTGATATTTTTCTAATATCCATCCATCCATCCATCTTCTTCTGCTTATCTCGGGCCGGGTCGCGGGGGCAGCAGTCTAAGCAGGGACACCCAGACTTCCCTCTCCCCCGACACTTCCTCCAGCTCTTCCGGGGGAATACCGAGACATTCCCAGGCCAGCCGAGAGATTTAGTCCCTCCAGCATGTCCTAGGTTTTCCCTGGGGCCTCCTCCCGGTTGGACATGCCCGGAACACCGCCCCAGGGAGGCGTCCAAAAGGCATCCGGAACAGATGCCCGAGCCACCTCAGCTGACTCCTCTCGATGTGGAGGAGCAGCGGCTCTACTCTGAGCTTCTCCCGAGTGACCGAGCTCCTCACCCTAACTCTAAGGGAGCGCCCAGCCACCCCACGGAGGAAACTCATTTTGGCCACCTGTATCCGGGATCCTGTCCTTTCGGTCATGACCCAAAGCTCATGACCATAGGTGAGGGTAGGAACGTAGATCACCTTGCAGCTCAGCTTCCTCTTTACCACAACAGACCGGTACATCGACCGCATCACTGCGGAGGATGCACCGATCCGCCTGTCAATCTCCCACTCCGTCCTTCCCTCACTCGTGAACAAGACCCCAAGATACTTAAACTCGTCCACTTGGGCCAGTAGCTCTCCACCAACCTGAAGGGGACAAGCCACCCTTTTCCGGCTGAGAACCATGGCCTCGGACTTGGAGGTGCTGATTATCATCCCCGCCGCTTCAAACTCGGCTGCAAACTGTCCCAGTGCACGCTGAAGGTCCTGATTTGATGAAGCCAACAGGAAAGCATCGTCTGCAAAAAGCAGAGACGAAATCCTGTGGTCCCCAAACTGAACTCCCTTCCGGCCTCCGACTGCACCTAGAAATCCTGTCCATATAAATAATGAACAGGACCAGTGACAAAGGGCAGCCCTGCCGGAGTCCACCATGCACTAGGAACAAGTCTGACTTACTGCCGGCAATGCGAGCCAAACTCCTGCTCCGGTCATATAGGGACCGGACTGCCCTTAGCAGAGGGCCCCGGACCCCATACTCCCAGAGCACCCCCCACAGGTCGCCACGAGGGAAACAGTCGAATGCCTTCTCCAGATCCACAAAGCACATGTGGACTGGTTCGGCAAACTCCCATGAAACCTCCAACTACCTGGCAAAGGTATAGAGATGGTCCAGTGTTCCACGACCGGGACAAAAACCGCATTGTTCCTCCTGAATCTGAGGCCGAATTCTCCTCTCCAGTACCCTGGCATAGACTTTTCCGGGGAGGCTGAGGAGTGTGATCCCCCTGTAGTTGGAACACACCCTCCGGTCCCCCTTCTTTAACAGAGGGACCACCACCCCAGTCTGCCAGTCCAGAGGCACTGTCCCCAGCCGCCACGCGATGTTGCAGAGGCGTGTCAACCAAGACAGCCCCACAACATCCAGAGACTTGAGTTACTCAGGGCGGATCTCATCCACCCCCGGTGCCTTGCCACTGAGGAGTTGTATAATAATGTATCAATAATAATTATGAAATAATATGACAGTGTGTTAGGGGTAGCCCATAGTGATCAAACTACAGAGAAGTTTCAGCTGAATCTACAGTGCCGTAAGCTTTTATGGAGCTTTATAGTGAGTTTCAGCTCATTGTTTATCTGTCCGTCCTGCATCTTTACTGTTTTCGTTTACTCTCACCGCTCTGTCGTTTTTTGCTGCACAAGGCAGCTGTTTTAAATGAAAACAGCCCTATAAACCTGCTGTACATTACCTGCTCAAATAGCAGACAGACACAGTTAGGGACTAGCTGGTGAATAGAAGGTGAATACTGGGTGTCAGTGCTCCCAGCCACACCCAACCCAACTATAATCATACATCGTGATATTTGAATTCAGAACTGCCAATTTGACTTGGGAAAAATCTGACTCTAACCACGAGTCAAACTGAGTGACCATTAGACAGGTAGACTGGCTGAAGAGATGGTGGCTTGTGGGCAGTCAGAGAAACAGGAAGAAAATGGCAAACCAGAGACAGGATAGCTGAAAGCTTTTTATTAGATTGACAGCCAAAAGAATCTCTTGTTAAGCACATATCCAAAGCCTTTTAGATAAAGAGATAGATAGTCAGTGAGACGGGCAATCCCAGAGATGTAGTCAGGAGAGCTAAAAGCTGTTATTAGGCTGATTGCAAAGATGAATCAACCAAATGTATCTTGTATGAGGCTTGAGTACATTCGTGTTGAGATGCATACTGTGTGAAATTACAGCTAGTGAGACAGGCCATAACAGACAGACAGGAGAGCTGGAAGCTATTATCAGAGCGATGACTAAACACAAATAACCAATCACATTATTTATGAACCTTTAGTCCAGAGCTGTTTAGGCTGACAATCAGACAGGCGGTCAGTTAGTGAGACATCCAGTGCGACAGGAGAGCTGAAAGCTGTTATTAGGACTCATCTGTACTTGTGGCTGGAGGCTGTGATGATGAGCCACCAGTCCACAGCTTATTATTACCTGACTAATTACACTGGCTACTTCAGGCTGGCAGCCCTGTGGCTGTATTTATAATCAAAGTGAAATTAAACTATTAACTGAATTAATGTGGCACTGTGGTGTATGTTGTGTCAGCTCACAAGAGAGAGCATGATGGGTGTGCCTTTTAGAGTATTTATTTGTGCCTCTGTGCACATTTCACACGATGAGGGGAGATTTATAAGTGAGACACTAAAAACAAAAGCCAGAGGGACAATGCAGAGAGCGGGTGAGGAAGGTAAACAGAGAAGTGAACCAAGCATAAAGTAAATGTGTATGTGAGGAAATGCTACATGGGCTCACAGGACCATATTTTGACATTTTTGATGATTATTCAGTGGTGCTAACAGTACTACAGCATTTAACATATCCAAGGATTTGATTCTAGAGGTAAATTTCTATCTATAGTGATTGGCCAGCTGTGCAGATGTGAGAAAGGAGCCAGGATTTTAACTTCTCTCTCAAGCTCTGCACAACTAGCTCTGTCACTTTTAATGTGCGCAACTGAGTGCAACACCACGAAAACCTTTCAGGAAAGATTGTGTGAAAGTGTGCGCCACAATCCCCATAGTTAAAAGTTTCATTATGTTTCCCCCCTTACCTTTTCACTTTGTCTGTGAGTGTGGCCTTTCGGAGCAGCTGTAAACACTTCCCATGTCCTACAAACTAGTTGTTTTTGAGCCTTTGACTACTGCCTTAAACCTGACTATTACTTGATTCTGACAATTTGGCCTACTAATCTAGTCTAATCTAATTGTATCCCATATCTTGACATGTAGTATTGAAAATGATTTGATTATAGTTTTGAATATACTTTACTGTTGCTCATTGGTAAACTTTAATTATTTTCTGTAAACTTCAAAATGGCCTTGTTTTAAATATGTGACTCTACACGCACATCTCCCCGTGGCTGCCCGAGGATATTTCTGTCTCTGGACTTGAATTATATTACTGTAATGCATATAACATAGTCTAGCTGATGTAGAAATGTGTGATGTGTTTTATGTGGAAATGCTCTATGGCGCTTTCATATTGTATTGTTTAATCAGTGTGCTTATGCATAATTATTGTGTGGCATTGGGTGGTGTTGAGACTTAACTGAGATGGAATCTGTAATCAATCTAAGGCTGTTGTCAATTCGCCGCAGCAAGATTTGTTGGCAGTCATAATAAGAGCCGGTGTATGAGTTAATCATTGCCATATTGGGCAACTATAGTCTGCAACTGGCATGAAAAAGTGGCAGTGCCATATTGTCATGTGTCAGTAGTATATGTCAGTTTAAATGCAAATAGCAAGAAAACTAGACACATATTACAAACTTTGGCCACACACACACGTCCCAGAGTGTATTCTAATTCAAACACCGATTGTATTTCCAACTTCAAACAATGTTAAAGATGATGTATGCATCATTCAATTGATTTATATCTAAGAAATGAGACAATTACCTTTTTTAGTGTAACTCCAAAAGCATGACCAACATCAAACTAACATTGAAAAAAGAAAACATCAAACCATCATCAAACATCATGCAAACCTCACTGAAGATCAGAGCTTTAAAGAAGGACTTCCATGGAGATACATGAACCTTTAATGTTGCAAGAAAACTAGCTGAATAGGTACACAACAAATATGGAGGGATACAGCAATATATTCTGGTCAGTTTTATTTTAATGCCTTCATGTTGTTTGTGTAGTATTTAAACATGGAATTGAACTGAACAGAGTGACAAAAAGGAACCGATTTTTTTATAAATGTGACTGTTTGTCAAGGTATATACATTTTTAGCAACAAATCTTTTTTGTTTTGATCCCTGTTTTCTAATGCAGTAACTTAGTATATATTATCATATATTATTATATCATAAAATACCTAATTATAAGTCAGTTTTCACAAATGTGTAGTTCTATATTGTAGATGTACATATGGGTTTTTAATTATATGATGCTAGTGTCTATGGCCCATTCTTCTAACTGTGTGAACAAGTTCTAAACTAATCACATAGCACCCAGAACGTTTGTGCACAATGTCTGTTGCTTGACGCAGTGTGCGCCTCATAAAAGCTCTCCACCTCACTTTGTTTTCCACAATAACAATGAATACTGCACACTTGAGAACTATGCATTTTACAACTGAGTTACCAACAGTATGTGCAATGTCTGAATGGATTTCATCAGGGTATTGCGTGCCAATATGAGCGTGAACAAGCACAGGTACTGCCCATTTTTGGTGTGAAGATGTAAAGTATATTCTGAATACAATGTTACTTATGTGAAAATTGGTAACAAAAGTGATGAAGAGCTTTTGATTTTGCACTTGATGGTGTGAACTGTGATTATTGGTGATAGCCTCTAGGTAGAATTGACAATATTCCCATCAAGAAGAACAACGTTTCACATAAGCACTACCGATCAGATTGTTTGGCCTCAATCAGCTGTTGTGTAAATAGACATTAGCAGCTGTTTAATATGCAGCATTTGCTTACACCTCTTATTTTCATGCATTTGCATATGAGTGCTTAATCAAATAAAATTTTCCATCTATGGTCACACTTCTAAATGACAGAGTCCTGCACTAAGTGAATGGGATCAGACCTGTTCATGCACAATGCCCATTGAGCTGGAATGATTCAAAGCACATTACATCTGTCATGCTTTACAAAGCGCCCATCGCTTTAAACAGAGTGGAAAGATAATATAGTGAAGCCTATCACACGCCCTGTTGAAAATAATTAATCCAGCACACATGCGTCAGGAAACAGATGAGAGAGGCAATGCACAATAAACCGTGTGGACCACTCATTTGTTGTTTGGCTAATTTGTTACCTGACTCTATGAGTGGGCGGTGTGTGTCTGTGTGTACCTGCACAGCGGCTGCGGTGTGTATGAACTCGCACCTGAGCACTCATATGGATGTTTGTGTATGAGTATGTGTGTCTGTGTTCACACCTAGAATGTGTGTAAACCTCTGTGTGTGTGTCTGTGTGCGCGCGTGTTACCCACATGTGGTCACACACAAGTCCCGTCTGTCACTGCTTGTGTTGGGTTTGTGGATGCTTTTTGTGTGTGTTTTCTGTGTGTCCATAACTTATTTGTGCCTCATGCTTGTGCAGTGGTTTGCGTTTGTGTTTGTGATCAGCCTGTCCCAGGAGTCTCTGGACGCTCCAAAATAAAGCACAGACAGGTGTGACATATTAGAAATTTGGACTCGACTCGCGTAAGCAGACCACAAAACAATGAATATCCATCCATAACAAATAGCAAAACTGAGAGAGAGGGGTGAGAGACGGATATTGAGAGTGAAAAGGAAGGAAGCGTGGAAAAAAAGAGGATTTTTCCATTTCAACGGATCAACGACTTTCCAATTTTAACACAATTCTCATTTGGAATTCAGACCAGAATGCAGCAAGATATTAATTTGGGGAAATCAACAGAGAAATTGGGTCACCTGTGAGCTATTCATTTCACGCCGTCAAAACAAATAAGCAATTTAAAAGAGAGAGGGAGAGAAGTAAAGGAAAAGAGAAAAAAAATAAAATTATGTAAGTGCAGAGATATAATGAAAGAGGGAAGGAGAACGGAAGGAAAAGTTGGTTAAGAATGACGATAAGAGGATTTTACAGACTGATGTATACAATAGAAAGCCAGACAGAGGAGGGGGCAGGGTGGGGGACAGAGAGAGAGACAGTAGATGTTCAATTGAGTTTGGAACTTAATGAAAATAGCAGAAATGGGGTTTGCATTCATTGCAACACACATCCACTGAATGTAAACTAATGTGGACAGCGTGTGGCTCAATCAGACTCTAAAGAGGAGAGCAGAGGTCAGGGTCACAGTTGCATTTAGCTCATTTAGGTTGAGAATAATTTCCTTTTTGCACACGTACACACAGAGAGACCCACAATTATCTGACACGCAAACACGCGCACAGACAGGATGCTGTTTTGAATAGATTATGCAAATTAAATGCAGGGTGTGTCAGACTGGCAGAAGAGAGGGAGTCAAGCATGAACTTAAAGGTTGATACAGTCTAAGGCAGTATTGGTTGTACAGGTTAATTCGGTATTGGCTGGTGCCCAGAGGGGTGAGGGCAGGGGCTAGAGGGGAGACATGTGTGAGTATGGAAACTGAAGGTATATCAGTATACATTGATTTGTTTGTGAGAGTGCAAGAAATATACAATTTACTGCTGTCTTAATCACCTTCCTCCCTCTTCCTTCCTCTTCAGGATAGTCCATTGATCCTCCAGTCAGACAGAAATGTGACTGTCAATGCTAGGAATGATCAAGGACAACTGACCGGTCAGCTAACCGTGGGTAAGACACACACACACACACACACACACACACACACACTATACAAAGACATGGCTACACGTACTACATTGGTGGTAAACATTTTCTTTCAAAACAGCCTCCAAACCAGATCATTTCTCCAAGACAGTCAGTTATATTGCTTTGTTTGTGCTTGAATTCCTAAATGCATTTTAACCTCCTTCTGTTTACCAAACTAAATGCTATCTGTTTCCATTAGTGTATCTCACTGAGGCTGACAGCCGTGCTGTTTTCTCGACTAAATCATTTTTCCAAGCTCTTATTGGATTAGTGAGGGCCCAGTGTCATTTTATGGAAGACGTCACTCAGAGGACATATGACACGTATAATATGATATATTCTTATAGGGCTCAATAATAACAAAAAAAGTTTAAGAACATGAGTGAAAAGACTTAACAAATCAGATACATGGAAATCCTCAGTGAAGAATAAGTGGAAAAAAATCTGTGTGTACAGTATGGCTTTATACATTTATCTTTCTTCATACCATGGTCTGATTAAATACTTGATCTTGATTGGCTGCCGTGTGTCCATTCATTTCTGATAATGGACACTTACTAAGTCGTTCAAGTGAAACTGTCACTATTATAAATTAATGTGCTGGCTACATAGTATCAGCCTATATTTAAATTGAGTAACCATAGCAACAGGAATGCAGTCAAAGCCTCCGTTTACAATTTATTGCAACACATTAACAAGCTAAAATCTAATAACGACAATGAGGGACTTCAACATCCTATTTGGAGAATATGACAACTTTGATGACTGGGATGCAGCGAAGAAAGATAGGGAGAAACCGCACAAGGAGTTAACACCAGGAGAATTAAATCAAATAGAAGATGAAAAAGCTGAGCTCAACACACACACAAAAAAAATACAGTGTTAATACACTGAGAGACTCCCTTGCACAAACATGAATGGACTCTAACTTTGAAAACTACACCGCCAATGCTCTGAGTGCGACCCTGCGAGGGCTTTATGCCACTGTCCAGTCTACCAAGGTGGGTAGCCTAAGGAGTCTGATGTCCGCTATCATCGGTCATTTAACTGAATTCAATGCCATGACTGACACCAGATCCAAGACCAGCAATGCTGTGTTTAAAGCCACTTAAATGTTACAGGAATAGGATACCGAGATGCCAGCCCTGTATCTCTGAGTCGGCTCGGCGTGGCAGGGAAGGCAACCGGGAGCTATCCAAGGCATCTTTCATCCTCCAGAGAGACAAGGATGGGGTTGAAAATGTCAGCCTAGCACACAATCCACAAACTAAGAATCATAAAGACCCGAATGACCCAGACTAGTCTTATGTTTGCCAGGCCTGAGGATCCGCTGTGTCTGGTCGCAAGTTTCAAGAGACATATTTCCAAATGTCCATCAGATGCCAAGTCTTTCTATCTCTCCCCGAAGCATGCCGTGGCCTCAAATGTGTGGTATAGCTGAGAGCTGATGGGTGTCCACTACCTAGGGAACATGCTGAACAGCTAATAGGCGATTACACTTAATGTCTATCGGCTAATAATAAGTAATATAATGAATATCCTTATCACTCTACCTTTCAAGTGGATCTTTCGCAGGTCTACAGAAAGCACAGCCTCCAAAGCACTGCTGTAGGTTGGCTCTCAGAAGCAAAAAGAACACAAATTATTACCTGTGGTTTTGAATTTTTGAAGTAGTTTGACAAGCCTATGACTTAAACAGCACGATACATCCAGTCAGCCTACTATTTTTAAAATGGCATGAGCAATACTGTAGGTTAAATCTTGCAAGCCTCATGAAAGCGGTCCCGATAAAACAATGGTATAATATATCTTGTCTGACCTACAAACCTCTGCTGGCACTGGCATCAGCTGGCTGCGGACACCTCGACTTTAGAAATAAATTATATGAAAAAAAATCTGAATATCTTATTTACAGTGTAGACCATCAGTGCCTCATCCTCTAAATACCACAGGATGGGGACTGTAATACACAAGCTGCAACTAATACATTGCCCCTCTGAACTTACTGATACTTTGTATTACATAAGCAACCATGAAACGGCTTGTGGGAAAACTTTAGATTTTGACTGCAAAACGCATGGAAATATAAATTAATGGTCTATTTTTTTTTGTTTGGCAAGTGACCACGGGGTAATGCCTTTAGTGGTGTCCATAATCAGGAATTAATGGACTCGCGTGTTGGACAGTTCTGGCCTCCCAATCGTCCATTAATTCCTGATAATGGACAGCTCGTCGGGCATTATCCCTTAAATGGTTGACCAGTGGAGAGAGATCAGATTCAGTTTGATGTGTTAAAATATTTTGGTTCTGCTTATGATTATAGCAGCAGTGTTCTGGAACTACTTTCAGGTTTTCCGCGAATGAGTGAGGTCGATCAAAATTACAATAATTGAATCTGGACAGAAATAATGCAGAATGTCAGACTTTCAGCAATTGAAAAAGAAAGGAAATGATGACCTCTGGTTATTGTGTTGATGTGGTAAAAAGCAGTCTTGATCAGATTAATCAGTTTTATACCTGAATTATGAATTCTGAACATATTGATGCTCGTCTCTGGTTGAATAAATATTCACAGACAAAAACTTATAAGTGAAACATTTATACATAGCTAAATATCAATAACAAGGGAATAAAGTGAATAAACGAGTTACTAATGAAGGTTATATGGCATGAAAAAACACAATCAAATGAATGCAGTTAATTGGATGTTTCAATTAATATTTTGGTTGTTCAGTTTGGCGATAGTGAAAGGAGTATGTGATTTCATATATGAGAGGGAATTAATGATCGCTAGGTTATCAACTTCTCTAAGACCTAAATTTATCCAACATGAAACTCTTATCACATCAGCAGGATAGGATTTGTGCCCATGTTTGCAGTGTAGCTTCAGGCAAAGATCTTTCAGTTGGGACCCCAAGCTGTCGTTTTGTCTCCTCGGCCTCCCGTTGGTGGTCCTCTGGTTTCCACGGTCATGGGATGCAAAAGTCTTTGATGCAGCATAAACTGTCTTTAGAATTAAGACAGCCGGCAGGCAAGTGCTGTGCAAAATGAGTCTTATGAATCTTGATCTATAGAAGGTGGCTAACCTAAAGCTCTGAACTTTCTCTACTTGTTTAGATAACCTTGAAGATAATTTTGCTGGCCGGTTTGAGACTGTCAAAGTTACTATCAAAGTGAGATTGAGTGGAATAAAAAAACGTAACAAAGGAAATTAGGTTTGCTTCACTAAGGTTAAAGTACACGCAACTTAGACAAGAAATGAAAATGGGGGAAACAAATTTTTTTGCGCCAGCTTAGTAAGCCTCTCCTTTTCTTTGTTCTAATAAAAGAATGTGTGTTCTTTTATGAAAAAACAGGGTAACAAATCCATTATCGTGGGTGGAATGTCCTATTTATTTGTCTTATCACCTAATCTTGGACCATGTATGGAAAACATGCATGATCTTTATAAATTGCCATCATAAAGTGAGCAAACTAATTAGTTCTTTTGGTTTTGCTAGAAATGAAAGTATTATTCACCTAAACCTGACTTTATGCGTGTGGTGGAACAGGATGTCAGAGATAGAAGATCATTGCCCAGTAGCATTTACAACCTGACAGGTGAGGTGAATGGTATTTTAGGGTAAAAGGCTACTTTCCACTGTCCTTCTCATTTGATGTGAATGCAGCATATAGATATTCATCTCCTGTAGGCTGGCCCGGCACTTCTAGTGTCTTTTTACGCACACACAGTCTTTCCCTTTCTGACACTTGGAAGGTTTGAAAACCCTGACAGCTCACCTCCTGCTATTAAACTCCCTAAAGCCGCTTTCTTCACCAAGAAAAGCACTTTAATGCGTATGTGTGTCTGAGTGAGTGTGTCTGTGTGTCTATGTTGCAGTCAGCAGAATCAAGTACAACTAGAAGGCCAGACAGCCAACTGCAGCCAACTTAGTTAGTCGGGCTGCCACATGATGACATGAATAGTGTTGTGTGACCTAACTGGTGCAGTCTAGATGTGGTCATGCTCTATTGACTGCACACACGTTCAACTTATACTTGCACATAAATACTGAATTCGCTTACTGATACGCTCTTTGTGTCACACTCATGCGCAAAGAAACACAAATTACACACAAACCCTTACTTTCTGTCACACACTCACATTCTCACACACCCACACAGCAGCTACAACTTTGGGCTAAGATTCCCCAGATGCAGGGAAACCTGCCAAGCCAGTAGGAGTTCCATCAATAACCACTTTGTGACATACAAAAACACATACACACACACACACTAAAGACCTCACCGGCTGGCTGATGGGATGGAATGGGACAGAAGGAATCCCCCTGAGAAGCTTCTTCTGTTGGGCTCTGGAAATCCCTTGGTCTCCTTCTGCTGCCTCCTGTTGCTGACTCAGCAGCACATTTAACACACACACACACAAACAAACACACGCACACTCTGTCCTCCCTTTTTTCATTATTTTCATGGGGAAACTCAGAAATCCTGAAAGTGAGACGGTCACTTCTCTTCACCAGACACTTTCCACTTTGGAAGCAGAAAAGTTCCACCTCAGTAAACCTCCTTATTAGTACTCATCACTGAAACTCACTAGAGGAACAGCTCACTCTAGCTTGTACAAGAGATACAGGATCATCACGGTCAGTGATATGGAAAGGTGAAATGCCCACAAACGTTTGGACTAGTACATTAACATAGAATACCAAGACACAGGTGTACTGACACCTTATTACATATCAGATGGTTAAATAGGTACTAATGTGAGCTGCACAGAAATTGAGTTGAGGAAGGGGCATAAGATGCTGTGGTAAAACCACTGCATCTGGGGACAACTTTTAAGATACTATCTTAAAGCTTTTTATGAGGTCAATGTGATTTATTGATCAATAGAAATTATTAGACATAGGTCACCAAAATATCAGCTTGGAGGGAACATTGGTCCTAACTGAATAGATGTATTATTTGTTAGGTACTTGACGTTTCTTTTGCAAGTCAGGATCAGTAGGTAACTTTTTAGTACTTTGGTAGCCAGAAATGAGTGGTGGTCAGTCTGTGGAACCTATGCAAAAACACACAAACCGATAGCTGATCTGTCACAATCTCCATTGTGATGATGAAAATGAGTTGTTTATGGAGTGCTCACACCTTGCCATACGCAATTGAATATCATAAGACAGATCGAAAAAACACACACACTCCTCTGCATTTACCTTGTGTCCCCCCGAGGGCCCACCTTTCGATAGAGAGGGCCTGAGTACATCTGTTGGCCTTGGGCTTCCCATCTCAGTTTTATTGCTCTCTCTCTCTTTCTTTCATCTCTCCATCCCTTCTCTTCCTCTCCGTCGCTGTCAGCTCGTTAATGTGAGTGAGAACCTGTCATCTTTGTCTCCTGAATGGCCGACCATAAAGATGATGTGTGAACTTGAAGTTTGAAGCCATACCCTTTCACCCGCCTTTGTGATGATGTCTCACCATTAGTGGGCAGTGCAGTGGTGTCAAAAGTGGTGCGAGAAAAATACAGCATGCGGTGGGATTATCATCATGAAAAGAATAGGGATGTCCTTCATTCACTTCTGATGGGCTAAGCAAATTTTTAAAAAATCTCAAATACTGACCTTATAATGACAAGTAAAACTGCTAGTTACAGTTGCCTTTTTATTTTATACCTCTCCTTTAAAAAGTTTATAAAACATGGACTTTGGTTTGCAGTATATAGTGCAACAGCTCTTGAACTAAAATTAAAAAATACAGTAATAATGAATATAGTTTTGTGTTAGATGGTTTAAACATGAGTAAATCTGTGGCCTTGTGGCAGAGCGGGTTGTCCTCCCGTCAGAAAGTTGGCGGTTCGATCCCGGCTACCGCCAGCTCATGTCGAAGTGTCCTTGAGCAAGACACCGAACCCGATGTGCAGGCCAGCGCCTTGCACTGCAGCTCCCCCGCCATCGGTGTATGAATGGGAGTGTGATTGGGTGAATGAGAGGCAACCTGTAAAGCGCTTTGTCCGCTATGGTAGAAAAGCGCTATATAAATGCAGTCCATTTACCATTCTTGGAATACCACAGAGCAAAATATTATCTGGCCAGCTCAATTATTGTTTCCCATTCCCAGTCTTTTTACCTGTGTGTCTGTCTCTTGGCAAAGCTGGCAGTCATTACCGCCTGTGTGAATGTGTGCTTATGTTGTGGCTCTCTCATTGACTTTTCTAATTGCATGATGCTCATAATGACTGTTCTTTCTCTCCAAGCAGGAGAGGTCTTGGAAACACTCATTACCCTCGTGTATGTGTGTGGGTTATTTTATGCGGACGTTTTTTTAAAAAAAAGTGTAGCCACAGAAGCCACATGCATTTTTGGGAAGAGTAAGGTCAAGTGTTTGTGGATGTATCTGCATGTGTATTCGAAAAGTTTGATTTTGGGAAGTGAGAGTGTGTGTTAGTGTTTGTCTGAGACTGTGCTTTGGACAGTGAGAGGGTCATTCACTCCTACAGTACCTGCCATAAAAACAACCGCTCCTACTTTAAAAGTGACTTTCAGCACTCAACTTTTCCCTGTCTCCCTTTATTATCCTTCATTCAACACACTCACGCATGTTCCCTCTCTCTTTCTCTTGCCCTTTTCCCATTCTTTCCTCTTTGCTCCCTATCTCATCCTCTCTTCCTCTTTTCGGTTGTGTCATTTCTACCTTTCACTCCCCCTTTTTTAATCATGCATGGACCTCATCTCTTATTAAACCAACGAATTCCCTGCTGACCTTGTTACCTTCTCCTTAACTCTGGCTTACATTTATCACTTCATTATCTTTACCCTCTTACACTAATTATGTTCTTTTTTATCTAGGTGGAATCACTCACCTCGTTTCGCTGGCGTTCGGCTGATGTATCTCAAAGAGTGGATTATCAAAGCAGCGAAATTAGGGGACTGAATTAGGGGACTGAAAGGCAAAGGCCATAAAGAGTAATAGATGGTTAATGATTTGTGATAAAAGTGGGGTGAATTTCCTGAGCGAAAGTCAAATTCTGTCATGTATTGTTGTAGTTAAGACTCTTTATGGGTGGATTTATGGAATTATATCTTTAAAAATGTTAGAATATATAGATTTCAATCATATTTTGTTTTTAGCCATTTTTAGAAACATGGCGCTGCTCTAGCAGTTAAACAGTTGAATGTCGGCTAAAATTGGTTTCTGATTAGTGTGCGGAGTGAGCACTTGCAAAGCCTTGCATAAAATTCAATTGTTCCATTACACACAGTCTAATTATGAATCTACATCTTTGCAAATCCCCCTCTGAGAAACAAATGATGTACATAACAATCATATTTTGCAGTGATCACATTTTCAGCTAGAGTGAGATCTTTCTGGCTTGATTTGGCTGGCTGAGAAACAGAGATACTAAGTAGTCTAATTTTATCTCTCTCCCTCATCCAATCAGCAAAGTTCAGACAGCACATCTTCCTTATTTTATGCCTTTCTACGATCAAATCAATGGTTTTAATGAGGCAATTAAATATACATAGAGCTGAGCATTAACAAACTGGAATACACTTAAGGAGCCATCAAGGACTCAATAAAGGCATGAATTTACTGCCATTGTTGTCATTTATCCTTATGATTGCACTTTAATTGCACAAAGGCTAATTGTCTGCATATTGTTTCGGGCTGCAATATGGCAAATACTGTTTCCATCACTTGTTCATATGTGTGGGTATGTTTGTCTTATGTATTTAATGGACCATATGAAGTCATCCTTCTGTACTGAACTATAGGCTTCATAGTGTTTGCAGGTGGTTGGACACAATAATACAATGATAGATAAACAGTGCTTCAAGCATGAGGCCACTCTCCTTGCCTCTGGTAAGGATGTTTGAAATAGGTTGTGATGGTGTTTATTATAATAAATATAAGAAACTATTTAAATTTGTCTTTCTTTTTAATAAAGCAGCTCAGTAATCCAACCACTTTCAACTACCTTAGCAGTATCCACCATTTGATGTGCTCTAATGATATCTCACATACCCTCCGTTCCTCTAACGACCCAGTCACACACGATAACACAAGACAGAGTCTTGGACAAAATAACAGACGAATATGACAATACAGGGCAATTGAATCTAGTAGATTCGCACTAAAATAAAAATGTATTATAGTTGTTTTTTTCTTTAGACTTTGTCTGAGACGCGTTGATTTTTGTAGTAATTTTGATTGTGATAGTTTGTAGTGTGTTTTATTGGATTGCATTATATCATAAGGCGTATGTTTTATTCTGCCCACAGCTGAATCACATTATGGGCACCGGAAAATGTTTTATATGTTGATGAAGTATAGCTTGAATAGAACATTTAAAAAACTACAAGATTACTGTTTATGCAATAGGAGGAGTTATACGACCATGAACAACAACCATCTGTTTTTTCTGTGTTTAATAAAGGACATTAAAACAGCGGAAAAATGCTGCTTGGTGACGTAAGTCAAATAATAACACTGTCGCCTTCAGGCAATAAGGAAGGCTTTATGTGTGTTTATGAGCGTGGGATGTTTATTGCAAGGATAGCAGAAAACATCCCTTTTATTGTTGCCGTAAAGCAACAATGTACTGCCAGTCTCTCTTACCATCCAGCTTTACATCTGCACAAAACACTTTGCCAGGAACTGAGAAAAGTAGTTTTATAATGTCATTACTGTCCATGCAATTCTTAATTTTTCTTAATCATCCAACCAAAAACTCACCCCAGAGGCCAATCAAACGGGATGTTGGTTAGTTTTCAAGTCAAGCTTGATAAACAAACAGAAGTTTATGGAAGTTTACAACCAAAAATAGTGCAAGGTGACAGAGTTTTCTGTGGGACACTTATAATGTCGCCTAGCATATTATTTTTCTGCATTGTCTGTGTTAAAACATGAATAATGCAGAGTGCACCATGGTTGAAGAATCTCCCACAAGGTCGGAGCAATGACTCGGTATTCCTTTAGGCATGTTTGGAAAGCAAACATTTATAACTGTGTGAATTTTAAATAAAAGGATAGAATGCCCAAGCTCCCTTCTAGAGTTGCATTCAATTTTTAACACCGCTACATCCCCTTAGGCACTATTGCCATGTTAGGCTGAAGCTGTTATCCGGGGGGGACTTTCAATAACTGCAAATAGT
Source organism: Coreoperca whiteheadi (assembly GCA_011952105.1). NCBI lineage: Eukaryota > Metazoa > Chordata > Actinopteri > Centrarchiformes > Sinipercidae > Coreoperca > Coreoperca whiteheadi. The sequence continues at coordinate 21,030,280 of CM022472.1, forward strand.
GGAATATGTTAAATATATCTTTGTAATTGTGAGTTCCAGAGTCATATGAGTGCAAGACACATTCATGTAGTAGGTTTAGTCAGACATCATCTTTTTTCTGCAAAAACCATTTAATGTGAGCACCACACTGCCTAAAAGCAGGTACTGTAAGTTGGCACTGGACTTTTATTGCAAATGTAAAAGGTCAATTAATAAAGTGTCTCAGTTAAGGCTCACTAAGTCATATTTAAATGCAAGATTATTATCTCTGGCAGCTTGCATTTGCCATGACTTGAGGATATTAATGTAATTATGTTCAGAGAGGCATGTAAGTCAGTAGAAAGCCATAAAGATCAGACATACCCTAGGCCACAAGTGCAAGTTTTCCAAAAAGGGAAACAACTCCATCTACTGTGCATATGAATGGGAAACTTCTATGTTTTCCATATTTTATTTTTTGTTCTTATTTTTTTGATGTCTTGATCGCAAGTCATGTGATATAGTATAGGAGTATTGGGTTGGTGACTGGGGCTTGCCTAGAGGTTTGAAAGGCACAATGACTGACTGGGAAAGTGAGTGAGGAATATTCTTCCCTACGCAGAGTTTTTGGTCTGATCCCATGGAGAGCCATGCTTACCCATGAGTGCCATGTCATAATGTGCATCACTTGGCCTGCAAAAGTTGCCGGCCAAGCAACTGGTTCCATTCATTTATCCTTTTTCTTTTTTACTCCATCTTGTTGCAAATAATGAAAGACAAAATGTGGCACGGCTCCTTTTTCACTTGTTTTACGCCAACACATAGATTAGATTTATGTGTTTGTTTGTGTGTTTTTTTGACTGATTTCTTTGTCACTTGAGTGAAAAACACACTTGTGCAGGCAGCACAAGAAGCTGCAGTGAGTAGTGTTTCATGAGGTTTTATCAGTTTAGTGAGGCTTACTTTGGTAAATAAGGCTTATTTTCATATAAGTGGGTTACATTAAGCAGGTTCACTGAGTTCAACGTAAGTTACCATGCATCCCTCTACACAAGCCTGATCCTATAGCCAGGTTTGTTTTCAGGCTTAGCTTGACCTTGAGCTTAGCTGGTCAATCTAGCAATGCAAAGCAACATTTCCTCCAAGTTCCCTGCTGGTAGTCCATATTTGTGAACTGTAAAGTACACAGGTGCAGCTCATGTCAAATTTGTCAATGTGACGCAGGCTGCAGTTATTCTCCACTTAAAATACGGAGCTGAGATTTTCAGCAGGCTAAATTACAGTACGTGCACACTATTTGCAGTAGTCAACATCTGTTAATATTTTTCTTGCTTTAGGCTACTTAAGTATATTATTCATGACACTGAACCCAAAATGACACAGTTTCAGTGTGAGTACTGCAGAGTTCAGCAGCATGAAGTTTATGTCTACCTGTGTCTAACGGAGTCTAATGTATGTGCACTGGTGGTCACTCATGTGATCCCACAGGTTGCCTTGGCTTTGCTTATGTTTTGTTGGCTTTCAGTTTAATATTTTATTCTTCATGCTATACTGTATGTTTAATGTGTGCTGTTTCTGTAGCCATGAGCATCTCAGCTGTCTCTTTGTCCTCATTGTGAATTGATAGTTCAGAGCATTAATAGACCAGATATACTTTAGTCTGATCGAATCAGCTCTGAGTTGTCTAAATAAAACTTAATAATAATAATAATAATCATAAGCTCAGCCTTTGTCATCCTCCTTTATGGCTTTTCCTGGTGTCTGTCACCAGGATATGATGTTTACATCAGCAAACGCATAAACCTAATACTCCTGATCATAACCACAACAGTAGTCTGCATGCAGACATATTCACAGTGATGGCAATGCTGCACCTCATCATCGTCTAGACAAAGAAACAATGCATAACAAAGACAAGGAATGATAACCGATTGGTTAAATAAATTATGTATGGAATGCACAATACAGGGATGAGTTGAATCACATCATCTATTTTATTAAGGTTTCATTTAAAGCAAAATCTTCAGGAGATCTTCATCTGAGTATAAGGAGAGGGAAAGAAAATTAAACTAAATGAAATTTAGTTTATTGAAAAAGGTTTTCTGTTTTCATTCAAAGCTAGAAATATCACTAATTATGTTAACACTGACAATAGTTGTTTGGTTGTGTTTTGGGCTTTAAATTCCATATGAATATGTAGAGCTGCGTGGCACAACCTTTCCTGTCTTTTCATCTGCACCTTCTACCATTTCATCTTCCCTCCATCCCACAGCCGTGACTCCAGAGCTCAGATTGATTAATGTAGATGACAAACGGCACTCATTTATCTCTCCCTCTGTCTCTTTCTCTCCTCCCTTACTATATTAATGACTGTAATCAACTCTAAATAAATAATTTGTGTCCCCCAGTGCACAAATCTCACCCTCCCACCTGTGGCAATTTCAAAAGTTGAATTAAAAGTGCTTTGCAATGCAGTTTCTTCCACTCGCCCCAGTATTTCCCTCTCCTCCCTTATACATATTTTTCCTCATTTATCTTCGTTTGTTTCTTTTGAGAGACACTTTGAAGAGATTAAAGGTGTCCTGTGGCACAGCAGGGTGCCTGTCTCTCTCTTTGACTGCTAGAAGCACAACGATGTGGTGGCCATCTTGTTTCCTGCTGTTGCATCATGGCCATGTTGCATGCTTTTTACTTTCAAAGGGCCAAAATAATACAGTTGCTCTTTTGCCCCCTGATCTCCCTCTTTTATTGTCTCTCCTCGAACAATGCGGTGTAGTACTTACTGTATCTTTCAAAGTGGCTAAATTTAAACTCCAGTCAACTAATTTTGCATCAAGTTGGCTCAGAACTTGACCCTTAACTGTGTGTTTGTAGTGTTTCTTATGCATGAGGAAGGAGGGTTGTTGAGGTCCATTCTCCCGTTCTGCAGTACATTGCTTAGCTTCCGTGCTGGTACTCCAGCCTGCTTCTCCAAACTGGGCTAGTGCTGACCGCCATTTACTGTAGATAATAAACTGTAATAAACTAAACATACAACCCCACTTCAAAAAACCTGAACTAACCCTTTAAGGTCGGATTTATGGCGGGGCTCTTGTACTGTACTGTAAATATATGGACTCATATATTGAACTCATGGAACTCAAAGCTGTGCATACAAATGACTGCATGAAAACGTCTTAAAATACACATTTCCACATAACTTATTGAAGAAAGAACACGTCAAATAAAAGTAAGGTCAACTTACATTGTACATTGTAAAGGAATTAAAAGCAGACATTTTTGTGCATTTTTGCAGTGTCATTAAGAGGACTTAACTGACAAAACTGCCAGTTAAGACACTTTGACGGAACTACAGTATGGCTCATCAAGTGATCTATGATGTAAAAAAAACGAGTCCCAGAGAGAAGCATAACAAATACCAGCATTTATAAAAGAGGTTCTTATAACAAGTATTGTGTGTGACTTCTGCTTAATGTACTGTAAATATATTCTGTATGTTTTTTCAGAACTATGGAGGTATATTTTATTTTTGTGTGTAGTTGTTTTAGGTTTACACTGCTCATTAATTAAACAAATGTTTTGGTGGGACCTCCTGGTAGCCACGTGTTTAAGAAGAATACCATAGAACCAAAACGTTCCTGGTTCAATTCCAGGCAGGGGCATTGTTGCATGTCTCCCACGATGCTTCCTGTCTATCTGTAAACTCTCATCTATTAAATAAAGGCAAAAATGCCAAAAATATTAAAACCTTCATCAAAATGTACTATATTCTGTAGGCCGCTTTTAATTGTATGTATGTATGAGCTTCCTTTTATTACCACTTTTGAGTAAAATGTGATGGGACTGAAAAGTGATCTTTGTTCAAGTTAACAGCAAATTAATAATCTTGTTTATTAACCACCCAGACCTCAGTTTTTGTATCCCACACCACAACACCAAAAACTAGGTTTTGTTTTATCATAAGATGATATTATTTGCTCTATTTCAGATGTCCTCCCTTTCTTCCCCACTGACCGTATTAAAGTGTAGAAGTAGGTAGGAAAAGTCACATCTTTAAGCAAAATCAAGCTCTGGTACTAAACATGGCCTGTGTGGAGTACACAAAGTTGCTGACTGTTACTGTCTGGAACATTTGAGGTCGCAAGAGTTTACAATATACATTTTATTTACAGTCAGGGGCACATAACAAGAAAAACAACAATCCAATAAAACACGATGGTTCATTTATGCATCTAGCATAAGAGGAAAGGTTTCATAAGAGTGAACATAATAAAATAATTGTGCATTTTGTAAATTGAACATTAAATGTTTGCTTCAGGACATTTTCCTTCTTGACTTTGGTAGAGCTACACTTTATTAATTGGTTGTGATGGCTATTTCAACTTCAGTTGATCCCTTGCTCTTGTTTCCTTGCTCAGAACCACAAAGGCTGACTTGCTAACATGGAACCAATTGCACCCAATCATTGGCTCAGTGGGAATGAAGCATTACTATTTCCAAAATGAAGACAGAGAAACATTTTCCAAAACATTTGATTAAATATTGCTACACATGTGCCGTGCATTGCGTAATGTGGTTTACACAAATCCCCCCTTAGGAACATTTTTCCTCGCAGAACACACAAAAGAGCCCATTGGGCTTTTGAATATTCATTAAATTTGACATTCTAGACAGGAGGGGAACTGACAAGCATATCAGCCCGACTCACTCAACAGAATGCTCATCTTAATCCACTAATAAGCCTTGCCGTGTTTGAATAACTAATCAGGAAGTTTAGTGAGTGAAATCCAGTCAAAGCCAAAATTATTCACCTGACAGAGAAAGTTATTTTGCTTTGTTTGAACATTTTAACTGTAGCTATAAAACAAAAGGACAAAAAATTGTCTCTCTTATTCACACTACCCATATTGTTGTGTATCGCAATCACTATTTATATTTACTACTCTGCAAAATGATATGCAAGGATGCAGGATGGTCTCTTGCTTTCTGTTCATTCCTGAAGTGTTGTATAGCATACAGTAGCTGTAGTAGTGTTTCTGCTTGCTCTGGTTCATTGCTCTTTGTTTGCATGATTATTAATAAGCTCACAGATATGCACATACACATTCAATAGTTTGCATACATGAATAAGAAACCTTCCTTGTGGTCACATCACTAAGAAGGAGAGTTCATTTGGCAAGCGCGTTTTTATGTGCATGTGCAGGTTGATGATCATTGGAGCATAGTCAAAGGCAGGCTTAATGCCACTATATTTTAAGGGAGAGTTTGCTGCTAGTGTTAAGTTGACAGTTAAAAACACTGTTAGCAAAGTTTCTTTTCAAAGAAACAAACACAGATGTGTGTCTAATATGCTGGTGTAATTTGGCCATCTGGCCTCATATCTCTTTATACAAGGAATCATGACCTACCAATCAGACTCTTCTTTCCAGCCACACTGAGTAAAAGACCAAGTGAGCGTTGAAACTGGTCGGCATTTCTGTCTTTTGTGATGTTTTTGATACTCCGACATGCCCTAATTAATAAAGGCATTTTACTACATCCTTGACTCGGTGTGAGTCTGCATGAAGTAAGCCAAGTGGCCACTGTCTTTTTAGAGATTTGTGCCTGCCTGAAGGCTTTCAGTGCCTGATTTGGTGTCAGGAAATGTTTTGTTTTGTGCATGACTGTGCATGTGTGTGTCAGAGAGAGAGAGAGAAGTTCCTAAGAGCTAATATATCTCCAGCTGTAATTGTGTACTAGTGTGAATGCGTGGGCACAGACACCGACTTGCGTATCGTGTCTAGATCCTGTAGCACAGCGTCTGTTTAACAACTCATGCCTACCGCACTCAATACATGTTGCCATCTAACTCTCAGAAGCATATATACACACACGCGCACACATATACATATACACATAATGTAAAAATACTTTATCCTCAGTCTCTATTTTTTTAGACTTACTGGACAAGTATGCATATCCATGTGCATGTATGTATACATTTGGACCAATATTAGTCTGTATTTAAATGATAATTTCTCACTAGAATCATCACACCGTAAAGGACAGTAAGGAGTACTGTATGTCAATGGCATTCATATTTTTGAATAAGTATAGGCAAAGTTTTAATGGGGCCCCTGCACCTTCTATTATTGGACAAATCTTTTCAGGCCAGCTATAATGGCTCCAGTTGCAGAAAGTAGATTTTGCTGATGCTCCTGCTGAAGAGGCCTGAAGTCCCCCTAACCTTTTAGTCTAGACTATGTAGCTGTTGAATGGGTCCTGTCTGGAGATCCCAGGATGTACTTCAATTCATAAAAGGTGAAAAGTGATTTAGCCAATGGCCAAACCCAGCCAAGCATTAAAAGCAGCAAGAGAAATCTTAAAAACAGCCATAAAATCCCCATTTAACCAGTGCAAGGACACTAAAGTTTGAGTTATATAACCTCATCTTTTACTTAAAAGCTCTAATGATATTGCCAGAATTTTGACCTAAGGAAAACTGTAGAGAGATTTAAATGAGACAAAATATGATCGACCTGCCTAATTTTAGAAGTGTTTCTTGGCTGGAGAATATATGCATCGCCAGGGATGTATGCGAAAACGAGACCAGACACACACGAAGAGAACAAATAATTACATTAATGTCACGTTCTGTTTCACCCACTACTGTGATCGCTCATCTCCAGGAGTGTGAGAGAAGGATACTGAGGGAAATAAATGTGAGGGTGTTGGGGAGGCATAATCACAAAGCACATTGAAGCTGATTTTAATTAAAAATTCATCTTGACCTGTTTGGGAAAATCAACCATGCGTGCAGTGTTTACTTGGCTTTGCCACACTCTTCCCTTGTACCTATCCCCCAGTCATTTTACAGTGTTTTTTTGCGTCATATCCCATCATTGCTAGAAGCCCTAATTTAAAGGTTTGAATTAAAAATCCAGGATAGAAAGCCCATATAACTTTATTATGGCCTCAATGCTTTAATGTGCAGTAGTAAAAAAAGTTACACAGGGACCATTTTAATGTCCTCTTTTCATTAATTACAGAATACAAATTGGAGAACTCAGAATTTCACTGAAGTATGTGAAAAGTTGAATCATTTTTTTCTATTGTTTTTACCCTATTCAGAACTTGAATTGCAAGAACAAGAGGCAGAAAGTTGTGATAAATTAAACCGATAAATGCATAAAAGTGACCATCAGGCAGGCGAGTTTAGGGAATTATGCTTCTGGTGGGTAACACTGAGTTGGAGACGGGAATTAGAAGCACTTTCTCCAGCCTCAGCAACTAAACTGACGTTCATGTGTCCTTCAACATGTAATTGCAACCTCTGTCGATTCAGTGGAGCTTTCACAGGCCCACAGCAGCACAAGGCTGTATTAGGCAATTCCTTGCAGTACTAGTGTGCAGCCCTCCTTCCTTCTTTTACCACCACCAATCCAATCAATTGCCTTTTTACACATCCAGCATACACAAAGCAACATTAGCATTCATTTGCAGTCATGTTTCTGGCCACCGGATGAATGTCCAATAAAACAGCGTTTTTGCACCATTTCAGAAATAATCTCCATCCATACTAACGCACCTGAAAACGTACATCGGTTGGTTGCTTAGTTGCAGAAAATACTATGAACTCAGAACAGCAATGGCAAAAAGTAAGACCATGTTGAATTAACCTCTGGTGGTCAAGGCTGATTTCGTTTGTTTTCTTCTGGAAAAGGGTCATATGATAGGGGCGTGATGAATCAAGGAGGGACATGTTGTAACTGATTAGACCCATTCAGGAAGCGAGTGTGGCTGTCTGTCATCGTTTTCAAAAGTCTCCGATTCCGCCCATCCAGAATAATAGTGTGGACGCTAGGCATAAACGTAGCAAAAGGAAACGTAGTATTAGTGAGACTGAATAACAACAGAAAAGTTGTGGGCTGGAAAACCGAAACAATGAGCTGAAAGACGCTATATAGGTGTTTAGCACTGAAGGGAATTGCAGTCACATGGTAATTCTGGTTCATCACTATCAACAACCTCTTTAGCATTACACATAGTTATCTGACCTGTTGTTAATGTAAAAATGTTGATTAGAGCAACTTTAAAGTAAACAAATGTCCTTTTTGCTACTCTTTGTCTCTGGTAGGCTATAGGCCCCCGTAGGTGTTTCTCTCATATGTGCATGTACACTGTATTTGCCGACAGGGGTTTTGTGTGAATGTATTCATATTCGTATGAATAGGCAAAAGTGAGTTGAGCATGCATTTATGATCCCAAATTAAATGCAATGTTTGTGTTTGAAAGTGGTAATAAACCAAACACAATGCTGTAGCACCATGGTTAATATTAGAATGCCTGTGATATCTGCAGGGTGCCCTAATGGCTCAGCAGACTGAAGCTCATGTCACATGTTGAAATGTTTAAAAAGTTCAGAACTGACTGAGGACCTCAGTCACATGCACTGTATTGCAATGCTTCTTTTTTCACAATTTTCTTCTCAAGCACCTCTCTTCATCAGTGAGATATTCTAAAAGCTTTATTGTTACTGAAGGATCCTGCTGAGTGAGGCCCTTGTGACAACATAGGAGATCCTGTCAGGAAGTGATTATTTAAATCAGTGCATCAATTAACATGTCTGCCTAACGAGGAGTCCTGTTGTTATTGGTGACAGCAGAATTACTTTGGTGTTTTCAGTGGGAGAGACATTTGCAGGAACAAATTAATTGTCCAAAAGCACTTAATTTACACAGAAATTAACATTAGCTACCTGCAGATTGCTAACAAGATGAACCAAAAAGATCAGATAGTTATTATTGGAAAAACAAAATGTGTTAAATGTGTACAATCATGGGAGACATTTAACGCAATGAGGTTTGTGTAATTTCAGAGTGACAAAATTGTATTAGGTTTGCTGCAAAGAGTCTTGATATTCCATGCTTTTATGCTTTATTCTTTTCACTGTTGTCAGTGTTAACAGACATACAGAACAAACATCTTACAAATGACTACAACTATAATAAGCCTTGTTTTCGTTTCATAGTTTAGAGGTTAATCTGACTGAGTTTGACAGCATAAAAAAAAAACATAAAGTGAACACATCTACCATTTAATTTTCAACTGCATCACTATTAATTCATATGAAGTAAAGTCAGTCCTTTTCTCTTAGCGAGCAGTTGAAGCAGATAACTTTATAGCCACTTCTATCTCATGTTGTTGCTGCTGGTGTGAGCGCACACATATAGAGCGCCACATTGCTTTGTGTTCACTCCATAAGCATTGTTTTCTTCCCAGGTTCATTTCAATCCAACTCTAAAGCCATAGCCACATTTCTTATGTCTTATGTAATCACACATTAAAGAAGACTGACAACAAAAACTTTTCTTAAGGTTTTCCAAGTTCCCACTATCAGTGAAGCTGCCCATCTTCAGCTATTTCAGATTTTTTTTGTACACCCAATTGAGAAGACAAGAAGAAAAATTTCTGTGAATAAAACACAAATCTTTGGAAATACGCTGACCTGCACCCATGTTGTAAATCAGCAGTAAGGGCTGAATTTAGGACAAGCGCTGAACAGCCAAAGAGAACTGGCTAGATGTCTGAGACAGCAACTAGCACAGCACATCTCCAATTTAAACCAGCTTCACTTCACTTTCTCTGTATCTCTCCTTCTCAAACCTAAACCCTCTTTTTTTCTTTCTTTCATTCCCCTCTTACCATACTTATCCCATCTCTAACTTTCAACCCTCCCCTCCAAGTATTTGCATATATTTGTAACACACATAGACGCACTTTTCTTTAGGGCAAGCCTTTCACAACACAAATCTCAATTGCTTTTACACAAGGTCGTTGGAGGAGTAAGAGGCTTAAGGAGGAAGATACACAGGATAAAGACAGTGAGAGAGGGATGAGAAAAAGAACTTAATCCCAGATTGATGGCTGCTAATAAAGTTTGATTATTACTGACAAGGCGCTCTGGGTTTCTAATTGACACTTGTAATAGCCTGGGAGCCCAGACAGTGAAGGAAGAGGACAGGGAGAGAGGGAGAGAGAGATTTTTCTTTAGGTCCAGGAATAACAGCACATCCCACTCCAAATCACAAAATGGGGAAAACAATGGGAAACTGCCATCGTGACCACTGTTGGTGATTTGGCAACTTTCGTCGGTAGATTTATCAACTTTTCAGACCTCTCTGCCAACCTCTTCTTGAAATGGGGCCAGTGAGAAATCTACTGAGATTTGTCAAGTATTTGGAATAATGTCAATGTTTTGTCTGTTGTAGCAATTGGCAATGAATAATAGGCAATGGTGATGTGTGTTACAATACTTGTTATTAGATAACTGATCCATAGACAATAGCCATGTACCTCCCCTGAGAATGGTAACTATAGCAAATATAAGTATATGCAGATCCTGGTGATTTAACCTTTTTGATTCACATAGTTGCTTTTCATAGAAAAGCGTAACTAAAAGTGGCTTAGACCGATTGTTCAAGTATTTCTTCATGTGTTTCTCACTGCAGTGAGGACAACATGAAACATGGCTCCAGTGGGATGACAGTGTTGCTCTGTGTGTGCTGTGTAAGACGGCAGTCTGTATGTTAATGTTTGTCAAAAACATGTCTGTTTGTTTTCGAGTTCTTCATTGTTTTGGTTTCTTTTGGTTTCAGAGACGTTGCAGAGAGATGGAAGTGAACTCTTCAACGGGAAACAAAATAACACCGGCATTGACCCTCCATTTTCTTTGTCATTTTGTGGAACTAACACAGTGTTTCCTGCAGGTTACCAAAGCTCCCTTTCCTTGTGGGCTCAACTATCAAATAAATCATTTGAACTCGAGTTCTTGGGGAAATGTAACCTTAATGTGTTGGTCGCAGTGAGCAACTCATGCAGTGCATGTAACTGATTTCCCTTCAACTTTGTTTTTTAAGATGGAGGAGGGGGTTTGAAAGCACCCCTTTTTTCCTTTTAATACAATCATTTCCCTCCCTCTTTTCACTCTCTGTCTACTTCATTTTCATTTTACTTAGAGTATGCACTTTTCACATTGTTCACCATGTGTACAAACTCCGAAAACATGGCAGTCCTCTTTGTTTTCTTTTGTTTGTAACATTTCACCTCTGAGGTTCCAGCTTGCCATCCATCTTTACTGTGACAATGTGGGTATATATACACCGCCTATGCACGCACTATTTTTTACCATAGGTTAAAAGTAATCTATGGAATAATAATCTACAACATTATCAGTGGCTTACGTAAAGCTATTTTGCATAACCATCTCATAAAAGATGCTAAAAGGGTCGATTCATCCAAGCCCACATTTGTCTCACATAGTAGTATCTAGCCACGCAGATTATGGTTTTGTATGCTAAGGTTTTTAGATCTTCCCTATGACATGTGTGCTGCCGCCACAGTATAATTGAAGTGAATGGAATTCAGCGTGTGGCTCGTGAAAAATTTGAACAGCAACAGCTCTTTCCCAAAACAGTCACCCTTTTACTTTGGATAATCCACAGAACACAATGTCAGCAGTTTTCTTTCTTCAGTAGAAAGTAGTTCCAACAAGAATTGTTTGAACACAGCTCGTTCTGTGGATTATCCAGACTAATTGGGACATCACAACAGCATGAATTATGTTAGTTGTCCCATTACCTGATATTGCACTGGTGTCCCAACAAGACAAAGCTTAGAGATTCTTGGGTTCAGGGTTCAAATCATTCTGTGGTCGTTCAAGCTAAACCTTCATGCACTAATGGTTCTGTAAGGAGTTTTGGATAAAAACATCTACCGCATGGTGTGTTTTATGTGCTGTGAATGATCTTCTACTAGAAATTTTAACCCTCTCTCTCTCTCTCGCTCTCTCTCTCTCTCTCTCCCACAGGCTCAGAAATGGTAGAGGCTCAGTGTCAGAGGTTTGAGGTGAGAAGTACAGATGGAGAGAGAGTTCTGTTCTCTGCAGATGAAGAGGAGATCAGCATCGGCACTGAGAAACTTAGAGTCACAGGTAGGGCTCCGCACAAGGAGTACAATACATACTGTATGTACTATATTTACACAAAATGACAAACGTGGCTTTTTAGTACTTTTTTTTTTTCCTTTAAAGCGACCCTGTGGAATTTTTAGAATTTTTGTAGAGCAGTTTTTGAATGAGTGGGTCCCTGTTTTCTCAATCTCATACACGATGACGCACATTCTAGCATGTGTGCACACGCGGGTGGCACAGTACAGCCAGCGGTTTCACAGTTCTCCACTGATCAACAGGTGGCGGTAACTTAGGTAAAAAAAAGCAGGGAAATCTGCTAGCAAATAAATATGGATGTAAACAGTGCTGCATTTAAAATACTTCACTTTGCAAATGTTTTATGCGAAAGGAAATGAATCCAACACATTTCTTAAAACTTAAGGATACAATCAATGCGTTTTGGTGAGTAACACTGAATGTAAACATAACTTGTGTGTGTTTACAAGAAAACTCCACAGGGCACCTTTAATATTAGGTATCTTTAATTAAGGCAATTTTCATATCCCCATAATTTTGCGCAGTACAGATTAATTGGTTAGGAGCTACCATACGGCAGAGTGAGACACGTTCATTGCCTGACACCCAGAATGCTCCCCTAAACTAAAATTACTTTTGCATCCAGATATCTGACATATATTTATAATAATGACATTATCATGACTTGTTGTTGTCTGAATTGTAATTAATAGGGCCAGTATCAATCATATCACCAAAACAGTGTATCATGGTAAAGCTATAAATGAATGTAAGTCATTCCACATACATATAAAGTATAGATCATTTTAGCGGTGGCAGTATTGACTCCCATGCTCATTTTCTGCAGTCATGAGGAACTGATAAAATTGTCATTATTCATGAAGGGGCAGATACAGTAGTGGACAAACAATGGGCTCAGACTAATTTGTGTTGAGTAACAAGGTTACTTGAGGACGCACACCGCTTACAGTACATACACATGCTGTAAGTTAAACAGAGTGCTCTTGATGAGCGCAGCCAACCAAGACTTGGGTCAGCAAGCGGAGCAGTTTTTACTGAATTGAAAAGAAAATATGCATTTACACAAACACACAAATGCAAATTTCAAGGTCAATCTACACACAACTGCAACTACACAAATACATACACAGACACACACAGGCCTGGGTAGAGTGCCTCTAATGGACACATAATGGACACTGATGGAGTTGAGACAAGAGAGACTGAACAATGGAAAGAATGCAAATATGAGTACACCCATTCAGCTCATGCACTGATGTCCAGTGGAGTGATGCTATGCAACTTTTTTTTTTTTTCCGGATTTGATTGATACTTTTTTCATTCAAGATGAATGTTTCCACACATTGCTGCCCTCTGCAGTAGAGAGAGGTGTATAACAAAGACTGCATAGCTAATGTAGAAGGTTGCATGGAAGCCTGCTGTTTATGAGAATCAGCCGATGCAAGCCAGTGCCATAGCAGCGAGTGAGGTGGGATGCTGGTGGGCATATACTTGATTTATATGTGTGAAAATATAACCCCAGTGTGAAATGTATTGGTTCCAGTGTACTGGCTCTGCTTTGAAAACACTTCATAGGTATTGTGTACCAGGACAGCTGCCACCCAACAGACTACAACAAGCTCATAAACATTTAATGTACACAGCAGAGAGAGAGTATGGTTGACAGTCTGTAGGGTAGCAATCAAATATAGCAACACACAAAGAGGTCAACTTTTAACTGACATTTCCACCGTTGTTGAGAGAACTGGGAACATTTTTTTTTCTTTTGTTGGCAGTTGCACAGACATACAGATTTGTGCACTGTTCAGTGGGCCTTGGAATAATCCTCAGAAAACAGTGTTTCAACTGATGCAATAAATGCAATAGTACTGTCCAAGTTAGGTCCTTTGGAGGTTGAACTGCACCTTTTTGTAGCTGTGATCCTAATCCTCCCCCCACTAGGTCCTCCTTGAATCTCCTTGAATTAAACTTGACATGTGCTGCTTCAGTTTCAAACAACAATTGCCTTTTGTTATCTGTGAGCCTGCCAATGGGCAAAGTTGCCTTGTGCTATATTAAATTTGTAGCAGTGCTGAGTTTCCAACATGCTTTCTACAGTCTCAGCAGGAGCCATGACGAGCACTTCCCCCAAGCATCTGCTCAGGTCAGCAGAGGTGTTTGCTTTACACGAGGGGTTAAACACTGCATTATATCAGAGCCAACCTTTTCTACGAACAGTTATGTTCATACTGCATGCCACTATTTTGCATTAGTAAAATATGTTTTGGGGGCAATGTAAGGCCATCTGGCATCTTTTATTAACATCAGGGAAAAAAACAGAACATAGAGAATCACAAAATGGATGATTCAGGCATGGATAATTTCTTTTCTTAACGAGTTTGTTAAGGCTAGTGAAAGATTATACCTTTTGATTAAATTTTTTAAAACATCAAGTCAACACAGACGTCTAGTGTGAGACAGGATATAACCCCTGTCTCCAATACTGAAGTCAAACCCCTCAGCTCCCCATCTTCCCAATATCCATACTACTCATAACATTGGTACAACATGTTGCCAGTAAAGGTATAAATTGCAACTGGAAATATTGTCATATTTGAACATAATTTGTGTGACACACGGACAATCTGAGCACTGTGTCATGCATTTTAAGTGTCTGCCTCCGCTCCAAGAACAGAGGTATGATGCAATATTGTGCAGGCTTTCACACAATAGATGTATGTGTTCTCTTTTTCTTCCTTTAATCCACTCTTACCCTCTCTACAGGGAATGAAGGTGTCGTGTTCAGCCATTCTGTAGAGACATCACATGTGAGGGCAGAACCCTTCCAGGACCTAAAGTAAGTACTCTATAGATTATTTTGTGAGTATGCGTGGGTGTGTGTGTGTGTGTGTGTGTGTGTCAGACAAGCAGTCTGGTTCACTTTACTAGTTCCCCTCGTAATATTTTAGTTTTAATAGAATATTTATGAAATGTATGTTCTTGTGAATAATTACTAAGAATGTAACACCACAAATAACTATTTAGGGGAAAATGTGTTATGTAAAAATGTAAGCTGCTGAGTTAGCTTACTAACCAGTCCTGTGGTACAGTGTGCTTGTGACTTATAATCGGCTTACTGCAGAAAGAGGTGTGCTGGTGATTGGCAGTCTGACAGGCCTGACCAAAAACCCTCTGGGCTACAGTGTACAGGGGTCAGGCTGTCACCAAGTGGTGCCTTTCACTAATACTTGCACTTGAACATGTGTAGTGCAGGGTGTAAGCTCACTTTCTCTGACACGTGGAATATTGTTGGTTACTTGAATTCTATGAAGACAGTTTGCATCAGTTGTTTCAAACTGATGTAAGCTAATGAGGGCAGGGTCTTTTCAAGATGATGATTTACCTTTTATTTCTACAAAGAGGGTAGAAAAAAAAGACTGTATGAAACAGAGTACTTGTGACCAGTTGCGGCTCCTCAATAATGCTCAGTCCGATAACAACAGCTCAGACTGCTGGTTCCCCTGTCACTGCATTAGGATGGGCCACACCAGCTAATTGTGTGTATTTGTGTGTATCTTCTCCTCGTCCCCTCTCCTGAGGTGTTTAGAAGGGAAAAATATGGAGACAGAGAGAAAAAGGGGGGAAGTTGATGAAGTGAAAACCAACATGCATAGAATGCTCTGTACAAGGAAGTGGAGAACGGAGGAAGAGATATAATTGAATGGATAGAGGGAGAAGAAGCAGGACTGGGGTAGGGGTGATGAAGAGGAAAATCAAAAGATAGATGGAAAAACAAGGCAGAGGGTGGTGACAGAGGGAAAGAGTTCATGAGGCGGGCATGGAAATTAGTGTCTAGAAGAATAGATTAAATCGATGCTCCTGCAATTGTAAGACAGGGCTGGTTGCGTCATGTTCTTCTTGAGCATAACATTTCTTTAGTCATCATGCATTTAATCAGTTTGCATCAAGCTTGGCAGCTGCCTTTCACCATCAATGGCTTCTTTTTCTCTAAAATATGTACAGACACCTCAATCGAGTCCCATTTGAAGCTAGTATTCTTTTCACTTAATTGCGTAAATTGCTTCCTTAATTTGATGCTGAATGTTAGCTAAATTAAGGGGTCGTTTCTTAGTTAGCATTGCCTGAACAAAGGCTATCTCCTTCCATGTGTGCCATTCTTTTAGTTTGCATGTATTCACACTACCTTAAATCTCATTCCCCATGTTTTGTCCAGCTCAATGAAGAGTCCATCAATGGTATAGAACGTAAGACTAAGGGGGGTACCCTGGTTGCCAAATCCTGGGTTTGTCTTCATGGTGTCTCTTTTCCCAGTATTCCCCTTTCTCTTCGCACTCTATAATTACAAGCAATAACCTTTGAAGAAAAAAAAGACAGAAAAGAAAAATAAAACCTAACATGAAGTAGGTTCAGAAACAAAGAGAAATTGAAATTACTTGACGGATGGACAGAGAGAGAGAAAAGAATGGTTGAAAGCAAAATGGGTAGTAGAGGAAATAGGCCCCCATATATGCTGAGGGATCAAAGGAGAGGAGGAGGAGGAGACATTTTTAGGAGTGGGTGAACTGGAACAAGTTAGATTAGTTGAAGGAAACCGAGAAGTGTTAGAGGGAGGTGTAGAGTTAGGTGGGGATTGAAAGATAAAGCGAAGGAGGAGCAAGAACATTGGGTCAATGGACAGGTCAGTGCAGATATGCAAGGCGATGAAAAGTGTGGTGAAGGCCTAAGGTGAAGAGAGAGAAGACTCCAGAGACTGGTATAAATTAAACACAGCAAATCCATTTGAGCGATTTTATTATGTTTCATAATTTTTAACATATTTTATGTCATTCACACTTCTGTGGAGTGACATAAAACTAATTGTTGTGTTAAAAAGTACTTAATGCATCAGTTTTGCCTGAATTTACCATGCCATCATCAGCATCATCACACACAACCCTGTCACCACTTATTAGAATGAATATATGGACATAGAAAACAAATATTACACACATTCAACCATGCATGCACACAAAATAAATCCACATAAACGCGCATACATCTGTAAACACACACATTAACAAAGATTAAAACACAAACTTAGGGCATGCATGAAATGAAACCACTTATCACCCCACACACAGCATTGTCAGTGCAACCATATAAATACATCAAGAACAGTGACATGTATGAAGTGAAACCTTCACACACACGCACACACTGACCTCTCCACTGACGTCTCCACTGCAGGGTTAATGAAAACCATAGGAAAATAACAAAGGCGATTACATGCTTCAGATACCTCCCCCTCACTGTCGTCCGTCATTAGCTGTTCAATGGTAGGGAAACAAACAACAGACTGATGCGTCGTCATTATCATGAGGATTTTTTTGGGTTTTAATTGAGGTGCATTCGATATGAATAGATATTTCACACTACTAGTCGAGATTGTATCAACGCGAAGAAAAGAGAAAAAGTACAGGTTCTCTTCTCTTCTCCAAATTCACAGGCACTTATTTCACCCAAGATTTGCATCCCTTTCTGGATGGAACGTTTTATCTTTCTATCTGTCTTTTTCTCGTGATATCTTTGTCCTCATCTCTCCGCTTCTTAACTGTCTCGTGTTGACTAAGTCTCTTATTCACATACACACTTTTGTCTTTCTCGTTCTCATTCTGTCTAGATCTTCCCTCATGTGCATTCCTTCTTTCTGCCTGGTTCTCCCCCGTTTTCTGTCTCGTTATGAAAAGTAGAGTGTTATGCAGTGAAGGTAAATGGGACATGTAATGAGCGGATTGAAGTCCATTTAAAGCTAATGATCTATCTTACAGTTTAACAGTGAGCGAAGGAGAGCGGAAAAGAGGGAAACAAAGATAGATGGTACACACTTTACATAATAAAGTACAGGTCAAGATATTCCTATCAAGAATGGTATAGATCAGTCTGCATTTTACATACTGCACTTATTGGCTAATATTTTACTGTTTTACTGTTGCACATAGTCAGTTGTAAGTAATTTGGCTTTATTATGTGCTGGGGACAGATTGAACAACGCAACGGACTGGAATGTAAATTGGATCAGATACTTAACATCAAGTTATAGCTGGGCAAACACAACACTTGATGGCAAGTGGAATATGGGGAACAAGAACTTGACAAATTAAAGAATCCAACACTACTCCAGTCTTGTAGTTCAACTCTACAATCTTGTTAAAATGAGAGCCCTTGCACTACCACAAACTGCAGCAATCACAAACATGGAAAAATTTGTATTTGCATTCCCTCTGTGTGACTGAGCTAAAGTAGAAGTAACCATAGGCAGGCCTGAAGTCATGTAATATGCCAAACACAGTGACCAGAGTGGGATGCATCGAAGATTTCTATCAGTGTCATTTAAAATGCTTCAGAAGTCTTGCTGTGGATAACAGAAGTGACTGAAGCTAAAGAGACATGAATGCACAACACACAGTGCTAGAACGGGGTTATGCTAGTAGCACAGAAATAAAATGCTCAGCAGTCTGCTTTCCAGAGAACACTCCAGGAACACTATGACGTGCATTTTCAAAGCCTCTGGTGTGATCGCCACTGTAAGCCGTGTTCACACTATTCTGCTTTTTTCGAACTGCTTTTCCACTTGAAAGTGTACGGGGAGCGGCCGGGAGGCAGACAGAAAGCAATCGCTATGAAAAAGTGCTGTGCCTGGCTTCTTTTTAAGCAGTGCAGTTCAACATCTTAGAGAAGCATTCATGACAGTGACTGACTAAAGAACATGAAAAAAAGAAGCAGGGACTGAAGATATGTTGGCAACCAACAACAACAAACAGACTGAAAATGGAGGAAGTAGCTGTAGAAAAGATGGCAGTGGATGTTTCTCTGACGGGAGCACATTGGCTCGGAGTTTCTTTATTTTTAAGAGTTGTAGCTGGTAAAGTTTACTGATCGAAGCAGCGAATCGAGCAAGTCACTGTGATAACAAAACTGCTTTTCATTATCAGCACAACATGTGGCTGAGGCAGCACTTTAACTACAAAAAACCACAACAGTCTGAATGCAACCATAGGTAGACAGGAAAAGTTCCCAAATGCAAGGATGTCATATAAAAGGCAAAACGGGAGACAGGTTGTCTGAGAAGATAGCTTGTCATTTGCAGTCTCAGTTAGGTTTGGGTGATATGACTATGAATTAGTAAAAAAACAAGCATCACTAGTTGGGTATTTTATCTATCCATCAATTAATTAATATCTATAATTATATTTCCAGACAAGTTGCCACAACATGAGCAGTATTTTGCTATAAATTTCTTATACTGTGATATAAGATGTTATCCATAATATCGCCCACTCTTTGCTTTAATGCAAACAGCATTGTTTTGACAGTATGTATGTTGTGACTAGGAATGCATATTGACTAAAAAGACTAAAATAATCAGTGTCAAGAATGGTCATTGGATAGACACAACCGCTACTGGCCTCTTATTATTCTTATGTCTGCTGTTTCATACACAGGAACTTTGCAGAAACAGGTAGTACTGTCAGTTTTCCTGAAGTCAAGCTTTTTAGTATTTATATTGTTTTGATCTATCCAGTGTTGTATCCGATGAAGGTGACAAGACGGAAACGTCATGACATCACTTATTTTTTTGTTTTGCTCTGCAACTTTTCCCAAATGTTGCTTTAGCCAGTGTCTTGGTTAATTTATAGTTTGGTAAATAAACAAAGTAATTACTGAATTTGCTTTCTCACATCATGATACATCCTGATATATTACACATCAGTGGTGTCTGTAACTCATTGTCGTTTCATGATTTTGCATTTAGACTCAGGGTAGGCCTTGAGCAAAACAATGCAAAGGCATCTGGCTTCAGGATACTGGTGGACGATCAAAATAAAAACCAGGAGGTTTAGTGTTGAATGCTTTTCAGACACAAATGCACCGCATAGTGGTTTCTACTAATTTGAGGTAGGGCCGATTGCGACACAGTTGTCTGTTTGAAATAAATGAGGGGCCCGTGTTTTTCCATGCGGTGCATTGTTGGTCTGAATTGTAATCAAACCATCACTCAGTTCTAAATGACATCAATCAAGACAAAAACCATATTTTCACAACTGGTGCATTTTGACCAAATCAAAGAAAAATCAAGCCGTGAACAGACCTTTAAACATTTTGTCTGTTATCTTTGAGGTGCTGCCTAACCTTTGATTGTTGAGTGTTTCCATTATCCATGATTATGTGTGTATGTGTGTCCTCTGTGATTTGAGGATCCAACTTGTCCATGTTGTTTGTGGTGGCCGTCACTTTTTGTCCCTAAATTTTGAGTCGAGAAGAGAAGGTAGAGAGAGAAAAGAGGGTCACAGTGAAATGCGCTCGAGATGTGGTAAGAAAAGGAGAATGTGTTAGTGTTGTTGTTTTTAAAAAAAATGAGTGACATGAGTCCTGAAATCTCTCAATGAACACTGACAGCAACTGCCAAAGGTGTAGACGGAGATTGAGGTAAAATGGAAATAACTTGAATCAGCCTATAAAAAAAACTAAGGACTGCAAAACAGACAAATTAGTTGTTTGGCTGGAAAGGTAGAATGACAGCCTTGCTGGAGCTGTAATCTGCATTCTTCTAATTTAAAACCTATTTTAGTTCTAATCCCTCAGGTTTTTTGGCACTGCATTTCCCAGTTATCACTTGTCCATCAAGCAGTATGGGCTGTAATGACATATTTCTCTTTAGATTTTCTGCTGACAAAGTTTTAGGTTCTGTATGTTGTTGTTCCCTTTTCTGGGGAAAAGCTAATACTGGCAAAAATTATGTACATAAAACTATTTTATACACCTACATTACCTATACACGGATATCTAGATTCCCTACAGCATCCTCTTAATCTATAACCTTCACGTTTCACAACAGGTATCACTGAAGGTCATCTCATTTTACTGTATGCATAGGTCACAAAAAGTTGAGAAACTGAAAGGCCAAATAAGAAAAAGAGTCTGGTTTATCTGTTTTGCCCTTTAGCACATTTACTGGCTCAAAGGAGCTCCACAGGATGACATTAAATAAAGGGACAATATGAGTCCCTCAGCTGGGAAAGTAAAACCTTCCGAAGAAGTTAAGCGAGGGGGTCTTGGGAGGACCACAGAAGAAGGCGCACTCCTCCTGGGCAAATATAGGTGCGGAATGGGCAGTTGAGAAAATAGCAAATGATAGAATATCACAAAGAAGCAGGTTAAATAAAAATAAAATTGGACTACTAGTTTATAGTACAGCAGTCACCTTCAGATCACAACATGCATAAGGAAGCATAATCCAGAGGATGACTGTAGTCTGTGGCTGCATCTTAGGGCCAGCACCACTGCAAAAAAAAAAAAAACAACTGCAAGGGAAAGCACTACTCTGACAAAAATCAATCAACAATTAACTGACCAAAAAAGTTTGAGGAGTCTCATACAGCAACACTGCGCTGACGCTAGCAGACACTGGGTTACCTCAGGTCTCTAACTTCATCTGGTGCTTGGCTCCACAGCAGAGAGAAACAAGCTGCTGCACAGTCAATATCTCCCTGTTTCTATCCATTCTTTCATCCTCTTATTCCTCCCTTTCTTCTCCTCTATCTAAGTCCTGGGGTCATGAGAAGGCTCCCTAGGGAGAATTAGCCCTAAAACAGGCAAGGGCATCAGAGAAGGATTTGTGCTCTGTGCCCCTTCCCCCTATCCCTCCCTCTATTTCCATGTATCTAGCTATCCTTCCATCCGAGAATGTTGAAGAGAACGGCAGAGGGAACTCCGAGCCCTATCAGGCTCAGGGGTATGGGAAATAGTTTTATTTAGAAAAGGATAGCATAGGTTAACAGTTTAAAAAGTGGGCTTTGGACTGAACATTCCTCAGCAATGGAGCCAGATAAAAAATTGAACTTTATACAAGAACACACACACCATTTTCCACACAAAAGCTGGCAATTATTAAAACCAAAGAGCAGAGTGTACATATCTAGATGATTTACACTACAGATTAGTATTACAAATGTGGCAAAGAAAACCTCAAGGAAATGGACACACATTTTCATTCATTTTAGTTTCATATTGCGTCCGAATAGAGTTTCATACAGGAATAGCTTTGTTATTGTGATACATCAGAGTGGCTGTTCTGATGCTGAAGATGTAAGAGGTTGTTACTGATACAAGAAATTTGCTTCCCAGTAATTTCTATGTGGAAAAGGCATTTGCTTCCCAAACTGACCCGCCTCCTTCGCATCACTCCAAAGTTCAAGATGATTGAACTTTGACACCCGAAATCACAAGGCTCTCCAATATCCGTCATAATTGTTGATATTCTTGTTATATAGCTACATTGCGAAATAATAAAAATATCAGAGAAGAGAGGATGCTACTTGACTACAGTGAATGTAAGGACAGTGACAGAGGTTAATGGCAATATGATGTTTGATCAAATGCTAAAGAATTTATATATTTGTATGTCCATGTTCTATACAATGTGTGTATATATATATATGTATATGTATTTTCTTGCACAGCGACCTTGAACTTGGGAAAGGCGCCATATAAATAAAACTTATTCTTATTATTATTTGTGGACCGCTGTTGCTAACCCGCTAGCCATGCAAGCTTCAGGATGAAGAGAAAAATAATTTTTGTTTTGGGAGCCATACAACCATTTTTAATATATAATCTACACGTGCATCTGCCCCCCAAAATTCTCAAATGGATTTACACAAATGTCCCCATTAAACAACAAACACCTATCTGAGGTCATGTTTTTACAAAAGATTTCTGTGATTTCATAATGACTGTCAACTATACATTGTGTAATGCGAGGTAATACCTAACCTGTTTTAGTTTCAAATATTAGGGAATTTCCAACTACTTTGTTTGAGAAGCGTTTGAGAAGCAGTAGATCAACCCCCATAGCTGGCAGGGAAGAACTGCTTTACCCATCCATTCTTTCCCAAGTGGAAAACACCCAACACAGAGCAATGAGTGTAATTTATAAGACTGGGAATGTGTTTAACCCTCCCTCCCCTCAACAACTACTCCCTCAGGGTGTTACTCCTAATGAGGATGTGTTTTTAGTTCACTTTTGTGTTTTTTATTTTCTCACCGTGTAGCGGCTTTTTTTCTTACCATCTGTTCTCAAGAAGCTTTGCATCAGGAAATTAAACCCTTACAGACTCAAATTTGTTGTAAATTTCTTTCTCCTTGTGTCCATCCCTCTACAGTATGTTTCCATCCAAAATAAACCATATCCCATGTTGAGGTGAACCCCTGAAAAGCAGAGTCAATCGGTCTGTCTTCGTCCCCTTGTTTTGTCTCTCTCATTGTCTAATACCGTGTTTTTTATTCCTGGTCCTCAGGAGTGCAGTTGGTTTTTCTGAGTAGGTAATTGTTGTTAATTGCATTTACCTGGTGTCCCAGGTGTAAAACAGCAGCTGACTGAATAGCAAGAAGGATAGCCAGCAGAGCTCTGAACACAGAGAGAGAGATCCACTGCTTTAAACAAAATTAAGGGCATCCTGCTCTGTCCTAATCTCTGCCATCCATCTCTCCAACCAAGAAAGTAAAAGACTGACCTCCATTCAATTCAATTCATTTCAATTTTATTTATATAGCCCAATATCACAAATCACAATTTACATACGACACCCTTTGTCCTTAGACCCTTAATTCGACTAAGGAAAAACTACCCAAAAAACAGACCCCTTTTCAAAGGGAATGATAGAAAAAGATGACAGAAACCTCAGGAAGATCAACAGAGGAGGGATCCCTCCCAGGTCAGACAGACATGCAATAGATGTCGTATTTACAGAATAGATTCGTAGCAGAAAATCATAATACATACAGCCCATACATACGCCATGTGTAGATGAAAGCATTTAGAGAGGACTGCACTCTGATTTTGTCTTTGTTTCATCCATTTCTTCCAGTTTACTGAACATTGTCTTTGTCCTAACCTTCTGGTGAACTTACAGCTGTTACAGCTGCTTTTCTGATTCGAAGTTGGGACCAAAAGTTGTTTTACATGTTTCTCTGTAGTTTCTAAATGACAAGAGTTCTAATAGGACTTAATGGCCCTGGGTCCTAGGGGTACTTCCAATTTAACCCAATTACAGACTGTAAAATTTTACGAGTCCTTGAAGTAGGGATTGGTGAAATGATTCACCCTGTGGCCTCCATTTACCTCTCCTCCCTTACCCACACATCCAACAGCTCACTCAACTCTGAATACGTTTCCAAACAACTTAAGTTGATGTGGAGTTCAGAAACAATCTTCAATTACTTAATTTTCTTGTTTTTTTGAAAAAAATATTTTTATTGAATACACTAAAAACCAGTGAGTAAAAGAAGAGTAAAAAATTCTAATGGCAGGCTCATTATCTTGAATACTTAAATGGCCCAAAGTCAGAGGTTTAACAAATTATCCGTAGTGTCTTGAACCTTCACATTAGAGAAGTACACTTCACTTGATGTTTTAATTGAGGTTACAATCCTCAAATGCCTAGTAGAAACAACAATGTGATCTGAATTAGGCCCACTTCCCACGCAAATTTTGAAGTCTCAGAGCAGATTTCATTTAACCAGGTTTTCCTGTAAGCAGCCAGATGGAGGAGCATGGTGTGGGGTGGCAAAGTACACCACCTAATTAGCTCCAAAAAACTCAGAGAGTAAACCCGCCCCCAGCTGTTTTTTGATTAAAAAGTTGGGGTTTGTGTCAAAGTAATTGGAAATCATTAAAATTTAGGATGAGCCACATTCTCTTTGAACTGTGCCTTTGGGAAAAGCTTCTCTTCACACTAGAGTTCCCATTAAAGAATAGCAGTTCACTCGCATGATGGTTTTTGAACAATGTCTGATTTTTTATGCTTAGGGTCAATTTGATACAGGAATCAGTTGCACGTTTGGCAGAAAAAAAAAAAACTTTGGGCTTTGTTTTCATCCTGTGCCTCTCTCCTCCTCGTTATGCCTTTCATGCTTTCAACAGTGATCCCCACAAGCAGTGCTGTCTTTAGAGAAATTCAGAGTACTATTTGTCTCCCACAGTTGTGATGCTGACTGTTGATTAAAAAAAATCCTAATGCTAATGTTATATTCACTATTTATTCAATATATATACAACTTTTTTTGTCAATCACTGGATTTGTTATCAATTAGGTAAACCCAAACCACATTAAGCTCCTTAAAGAAGCACGTACATTTTCCTACAATTTGCGGTCCTGCAATTGGATTTTGGCTGCATCTAACACCTCCCTTTTCCTTGGTACAACAAGGACAATCAGCCCTGCCCTGCTCTGTTCTGTCTTATTGATTAGACACACAGGGAAATCATTGAGAACAAAGAAAGAGGGGGAAGGCAAGCCGAATAACAAGCGGGCACAGTTATGGGAACAATCCATAATGTATCTGAATTTCTGTGTGTGTTTTTGTGTAATTGTTAGTGTCATGTTCTACAAATTGAAGCACTAGTTTTTCCCAGAAGATGACATTTGGAAATAAGTGTCCTACATTTTAGGTAGACAAACTGATGTGATAATGATGAGGCTGGAGGATCAGATTTCTTGTCCCCTTTCCCGATAGCAGTCGGTTACGACTTAGCATCCTAATCTGATATTTATGTTGTGCTATTTAATACAGCTGTGCCGTACATAATTTGGTTACAAGTTAATAAATCCAACCTTAAGTGAGGTAAGGCAATTTAATATCTGCATTGCCTGCATCTCAGCTTCTCTTTAAAGATCATGACTGTCAGAAACTTTTTTTGGGATGCTCTGTTTGCAAGGACAAAACTGTTTGTATCAAAGAGCACATAAGAAACCAGTGAGGACATCTTATCATGAACAAGTAACTTTTAGCAACTGGATTAAAAATGGCACTACAAAGGAGCGCTATAGTTACACAGTTTAGTTTTGGTTTGTGAGCAAAAAGAAGAAAAATGTGAGGCCACACTTTGTTGAAGTGGTAAGATAAAGAGACACCGAAGCTTTTTATAGTTTGGGCAAACCTCAAACTTCCAACATAAAGATTAGCAAAGGCTTTTCCATTATGTACCTGTCCTATGAACATACCAACCGTGTCTCCTAGAAATCAATTTCTGTACTACCAATTTGTTTACAATTACGTTTTGAGGGAAACATAATTGTTGCCTGGATTATGTTCAGTGGCAATGGGGTTTTTTTCTCGTCTAGGAAGTGCTGCCTTTCTATACAGCTAACAAGTCCTAGGTAGGTGGTCAGGGTGAATGGTGGGCTTAAATAGCACAGGACTTTGATGCCTGAGATTGGGATTTGCATTTTGAGTTCTTCTTGAGTTATGTTTATGCAATTTGGTCAAGGTTAGGAAAATATTGTGGTAATAAAGTAAACACATCCTCACACGTCTCGTGCTTTTAAATCACTTTGGAATTTTTCTATATTCAACCAAAACCAACCATGTTTCCCTAACCTTAACCAAGTGCTAGGTGTTAAGCCACCACTGCAGAGGAAATCCTCGTGCATGTTCCAGACAGGAGTTGGTGTAAGTTGCTCTGTTAGTTGATGCCGGCCAAAAGTCTAAAATGTAACACCAACAGTGGAATTAAGCGCGTTATAGTGTATGTGTATGTGCAGCACGTACCACGTTACTGTGCACATTTCCTTTCCTATGTAACAAACTGGTCCCACAAGTCATTGCTCCCTACCAGAGTGGTTTTCTAATTAGCTCACAGAACTTTGGATCACCGCCCCAGTAAACTATATACATTGCTGTTCTGTCATTGTTTGTCTTTGTTGATTGTTGTTTATCTTTGTTAGTTATTTTTTATCAACTGCTGTTTATCATTGGATGCCATTGTGTACATCTTGAGGGGGAATATGTGAAAACAACACCCAGTAAATATTCAACAGTCTTGCCATATTGCGCCGCATCTGTTGTGTGTGTGTGTGTGTGTGTGTGTGTGTGTGTGTGTGTGTGTGTGTGTGTGTGTGTGTGCAAGCTCAGCTGTTGTGTGTTTCTGTGTGTGGGTTGCAAAGATAGACGGCTGTTAATATCAGATTTTGCGACAGAGCCAAATGTTCCACTGTGGATAAAGACTATTACAAATGGCTAGAGGCTGTTTTGGCTAGACACTGAAATCACAGCAGACAAATAGCATTAGAAAACACAGAACTCACGCACACATAAATACGCAGACACACTCACAGATATTCAAACACCTTGTATGCATACACACACATGCTCCTAATCCAAACACAGCAACAAGCAGCTGTGTTGTGTTCATGTGAGCATCTCTCCTGCCTTGAATGGCAATAATTCAATGCAGGAAAGTTAAAGGGAACACCCAGAATATGCAGTAAAACACGCTGACAAAGACCGGCCTTGGCATTGTTACTCGAAAAGGCCACCATCACTCCGTTATTTTCATGTGGAAACAGAAAAGGTATGTCTGACTGGTAGCTGTGAAGTTAGTCAAATTTGAATATGTTGCACCACTTTATTTCCCATTACTTCTTTCAATTATTCAGACTTTTTGTTTAGAATTTGTGAAATAGCTCATTTCAGTTTTGATAGATGAAAATACTCCACTCTGTTAACAGATTGTATAACTCCATTTAAGAAATCTCTAAAACTTAATATTTAACGAACCTTGTCAAAGGTTAGTTAGTGATGAGGCAACAGATGGAGAGAGTGGAGAGAGGGAGCTAGAGAGAGAGTGAAATGGAGAGAAGTAGACAAAAAAAAAATTGCTACAGTCCAATATGGCAGGGAATGAGGAGAGGGAGAGAAAGAGGTAGGGAGGTGTTACATTTTTACCAGCAGGACTTCTCTGTTTGTACATTTTTCAGCTGAGAGCGAATCCAGCCAGGAGGCGAGGGATGAGGAGGAGGAATAAGAGAAACGCTGATAGGATGACAGTAGGAGGGCAGGCAATGAGGCACAGAAAGAGAGAAAACCACAGAGTTGATCTTATGATTGTCTTTGTCTCTGCTTAGGCTTTGTTTTCCCACTTTCAACACACTCTCTTTCTGCTTCCCCCTTTTTCTCTTCCACACTCTGTCCCCGATCCCTTGTTCTGTTGCTTCATGTGTTTTCCCTGGCCTTTCTTCTCTTTCTGTCCACTAGAGGGTATGAATTGCCCCATATTATCTATTTATGAATCTACCTATTGGTTCGCTTTCTTTTTTCTTCATTCTCTCAAGTGGTCTATGGCATGTTTCATGAATGTGGATTCTTCCGTTCCTGCATTATGTTTTTTAGTATTATTTTCAAGTATTCATTTGTTCATCTATGTATCACACATTATATGTTTCTTTGATCAGGTTTGAATATAACCTAAAACAATTATGCATCTTTCCACTGATATTCAAATTATAGCCAGCCACATCTCCCTGACCTCATGATGTAGTTTCACTTTCTTGAAACACACTGTCTCCTCACTAATTAAACTTGGGCTTGTACTCTCTCTAAATCACAGATTTAGTCATTTGCATGCTCAGCCTATATGGATACAAAAACTAAAAATTTTACAACATTGCTCACAAATACATTTGCATTTTTACTTAACAGACTTAAAATGAGTCACCCAAATGGTGATTGTGTAGTTGGTCATAACTGAATGTAAGGAGCCACAAATACCAAAAAGCAAAAAGAGGCAGGCAAAGCAAATAGGAAACTGTTCTCTCTAACAAAATTATGTGGGAAAATGCACTTTTGCATCCTTGTGTTCTTGTTTAAAGTGGCAACCCATTTTTACCTACAGTAAAAGTCAATGATGAGTTAATCTATAAGTTACTGCTTTAAGCAATGCAACTGTATTTTCTTTAGGAAAATGTGAGTACTTTGTAAAGTTAGAATTTCAGCTTTTCTATTTGACTTATTGCAGAGAAGGTGAGGTTTCACGCATTCTAGGCTACAGATAATAGAAAAAGGCCTGGCAAGGAGTGTTCTATTCGCCATGGTCACAAAATAAGGACATATATATCAAATACCTTAACCTGTACTGAATGCAACATACAGTACACTCACTCTATTTATCTTTGGTTTATGCTTCCTATTGGTGATTATTGTTGCCTATGTTTTATTTGATTTTTTTTACACTTTGTGCCACAAGCTTTTTTCATAATCAGCACAAAAAGTAGTGGAGGCAGTGGTTTCTGTACATTAATGTGGAACAGTGAGGTTAGGTGCCTTT
The DNA here is from genome assembly GCA_011952105.1 of Coreoperca whiteheadi. NCBI lineage: Eukaryota > Metazoa > Chordata > Actinopteri > Centrarchiformes > Sinipercidae > Coreoperca > Coreoperca whiteheadi. The sequence continues at coordinate 21,059,367 of CM022472.1, forward strand.
TCCAGGGCCACTTTATCAGTTTTTATGGGAGCAGAGTGACATTCACACTCTCATTTCCCAACATATGTTCTTCCAGCTATATAACGAATAATGTGAGCTAAAGTTGCACACTTGCACATATGCCTCTAATCTGTAAATCTGTTGGCGAGGACACACAGTCTTCTTGTTTTTTATCTGTTGTGTTAAACCTGGTATGTTCTGCTGTGGCAATTACTTATCGAATTATCTTCAGTATTCAGTATTTGTTCTATTCTTATCTATATCCTTCTCTGTGCTGCGGCAAATACGTAACTTCCCCACAGGGATCATTAAAGTTTCATCCAATCTTGAGAAAACTGCGAGATATCACCATTTGCAAGGCATATTAAATAACAAGGAGTGTAATACAATTGCTACATATGTCGTTAATGCGGCAAGGGCCTGTAGCTGCCTCTTAAGATGATGTCTCTTTCCAGTGTCACACTGAGCCTCAAATCTGCCAACGTGATTGATCACTACGCAAGCAACTGAACTTGTTCAAACGCGTCCTTTTGAGTTAGCTGAATATTATTTCTATTAAAGCACTTTCTTCATATCTGACTTCTTACACCTGAAAAAGGTTAGTTTTTCAGCTTTCTGATGAATACTCCTTATCACATCATTAAAAAAAAGCTATGTTGCATTTCATGAAGGCATGAACTGCAGCTGGGTAAAGGCAACACACACAGATTAAATGCACTATTGTCTTTTTATTGCCTTTGTAAGGAAGCGCTAAAGTGTTTTCTGCCAGGCTCGGCTGTATGGAATACTGAGACAATGCTAATGAAGCAAAGCAACAGTCCTGCTGTTTTTCTGACCTTGTATCTACAATTGGGAGCAAAGCAAATACACATATATACCTTTCTCTGTTTGTCTGTATTTGTTCATGTGTTAAAGCATCAAGACAAACCAGACTTTTCGGACCCTTTGTCCTTCTTTTCTTCTGTTTGAAAGAAGCAAGCAACTCTGTGTCTTGGTGTTGAAATAGTTCGCTAGTATAACTCTTTTCTCTCATGGGGCAAATTAGTTTATGGCCTTCAAAAGATGTAGACTGTAGGACTGCAACAGTTACACAAGAAAAGTACGTTTTGCTTCAGTTGTTTAAAGTTTTGCGTGAGAAAGCGACTTTATTGAGCAGACACAGTTAAATAGAGGTATTTTAGTTTTCTTTATATCGTTCCCATTTTTTTCATTGTAAATACTTACTATGCATGGACATTCTGAAGGAATAATTAGATCAATCAGTCAGAAGTGACACTATCAAACCTCATCATGGTTTCAAGTAATGCACCTTTAAAATATTATTTGCAAAACATTCTGTAATGTAAAGATTCATTTTTTTCATGAATCAAGACACAGAAAAAAGAGCAAGTTGGTTGTTTTATGACCAGATTCCATACTCTCTTTTTCTATGTGCATTTTTGTCTCCAACTCTGTCTCTTTTCTAGCAAAAACAAGTCAATGAACAATGGATGGAATGGCTGAGGTTGCGGAGGAGGGAAGCTAGTCTTTCACTACTGATTAAATTATCAGCTTGGCGTCCCATCTGAGGCACAAAGGCATGAAATTGCTTGACATTTTTTCTCCTTACGCACTCTGCCATTAGCCATTTCCTCGGCTACATTTCACAGCGAGGAGGACAGCAAGAGGCTCTGAAAGTCGTTTTTGAGTAACTCAAGGATTTGTCAGTGCTGTGAGTTGTGTAAAGGTGGACAAATGTACAGGACATTGAACGTCACGACGAGACAGCCGTGTTGGTGAACATACTCTCTGAAAATTGATATTCTAACATGTAAGGCTCAGTCTTTGTGTCTATACCTAGAGCTGCTGAAGTACAACATTTACTCTTCAGTGGTCATAACCTCCTCTTTATCAGCTAACACCTGCACATACAGACAAACTTATTTCACTTGTGCTTTCTGGCACACACACATTCTTTCCACAAAGACAAACCTCTAATGTACCTTGACTCTCTCCTGTCCCACCTCAGTAACTCACTAGGGACTTTTATAACTTTTTAAAACAGCCCAAGGCTTTCTCTTTTCACTCTTTTTTTTCTTTTTTTTTACACCTGCAGGATTCATGGGGCGATTTAAACACGCTGCATCACCCTCCCTCCTTCAGACACAGACTCACTGCAGAAGTCAGGAGGCTTTAGAAATACCATATTTCTGCATTCTGTCTCGATTTAACTCTCTAAAAGTCAAAGGCTGTCACTTTTCCTGTCTTCAGTCTTGTCTCAATGCATCACTTAGCACCACTTTTTAAAATTTAAAAAGTTTTTAAAGTGCTTCTTGGATGGGGTTGGTTGGTGGCGGCAGGGGAACTGAGGCAGATGACGGAGCATTTAGCGTGAAAAGGTTAAAGGTTTGCATCCCAAATGGCAAGGTGGCGATAAGGTGGTGTAGCTTTCAACGGTTCTGAAGAGGAAAAGGGCAGGATGAATGTCAGCCAAGTCTTTTGGGGAAATATAAATCACACTAAAAAGTCCTGATTTCAACATTTCCAGCAATATTTTCTGCACATCTTCCACACAGCTTTCAAAAATACACCACATGCAGTAATTTCTCTTGAAAGAATGCAGTTTCATCCCACAGCAGGAGAAGCAAGCTTAGAAGATCTATGACCTCAAGGGAAATTCCATCAAGTCAAACTTCATGCATAAATGATATGCGTGTTTTCTGTTTCTTTATTTTTTCATATTTAGTTATTATGAACTCTCAGGATAACATTAGATATTCCTGATGTCACTGAAATGCTGATATGTACTTACGTTTTATGCATGCCAGCCTCAGCATCCAGTGGATGTGTTGGACAGTCTAGAAAATATGATCCTGGGGATTTGTGCAGGTTATCACCCTTGTATTACATGAGAGAAATCCTCTACCATGCTTCACTCATGATTAAGGCAGTGGCTGCGCACAAAAGCATTAGCTTCTCTAAATAGTTGGGGTTCACTTCAACAAACTGAAATTAAGAATGAGGATTTTGTTGAAATTAGGAGAGGTAAGACAAATATAAGCCACATAAACTTAAATACTTCATCCAAATCTACGCTTACTTTGAAACCACAAGGTACAAGCTGATGTTTTGGTCAGAGAGTATTTATTGAAAATGTCACAAACAACTATTTTCAAAATTCATACATGGCCTTTACAGCCAAATGCCACATAGGGAGCTGGAAAATACCACTTCAAACACAAATGACCTTAAAATGTGGTTTGCAAAATGTTCCTACCAAAAGTTGTAATGGAATTTTAATCATGAGTGCTCAGGATGCAAGAAAATATCTCAAAATGGCCGTGATCTAGTACGCAGTAAGTAAAGCAAAATGAATGACGGCTGATTCCCATTTAGCTACTGTACTTTTACTAGTATGACAAGTTAAATGTCTGCTGTGAACAGGGTCTATGTTAGTCTGAGTTTAGATAACTGGTTCTATGATTATTCTATGTTGATTCACCTTATCTCCTGACATGACATGTTTAGTACATTTCAACTTCACATTCCCCAATGCTTTCCTGCTGTTTGGGAACTCTTGCTGCTCCCACTGCAGGACTGAAGGATAATCATTAAACAAAACGTACCATACATAGGTTTTTATTGTGGACATACGGTGAGATTTAAGTGTAGAAAGCATTTTGTGTAATTAGCCCGAAGGCAGGCTCATTTTCATTTTCATTCTTTTCTTTTCATTCTCTTTTTTTTTTTTTTTTTTAAGCAATCCTCTCATTATTTAGTTTACTTAAAAAGTTTCATAAATGCCTATTCAACAAATATGGTTCATTGTGAAGCAACAGTGACTAGGTTAACCTGAGATATACATATATACACGTGTCTGTCAATTGAACACCATAATTATTTGAGCTCTATAAAGTTGCAGATAGGACAAAATTGTATTGAAGATCAAACTAAGATATAAAATGTTAACTTGAAAATATACCAATGGGATTTCTGATTGTTCTATAAAACTTCCTATTTACATTTCCGACAGATGCATATCTGAGGTTTCTTAGATACCATATTTCTTAAAATGTGCAAAAATTAGTCTCTTTCTCTCTTCTTCACTGTTCTTCTTTTTCAATACCTAAGACCCTCCCCTCCACTCCTTCCTCTGTTTTTCACCAGAAATGAATTAAGATAAAAAAAAAAACATTTCATGTTGATGTATTTCTGTCCTGTCCTTATCTTGTCAGGTTGGACAAATATGGATGCTGTATAAAATGGCCTTGCCGCAACTGAAGGTCAAAATAGATCTATGAGCGAGAGGAGGGGGCGAGGGATTTTTGGCATGAGAGAGAGAGAGAGAGAGAGAGAGAGAGAGAGAGAGAAAGGGAGGAATAATGTAAGAATTGGAAGCAGAGAGGGAAGGAAGGCAGTTTTCTCTAATAATAATGAATTGCAAAGATAAGAGCTTAGCTGCAGACTCCTGCTATCTCCACCATGAAAAAGCACAACCACGTGGGGCCCTGAACTGAAACTATATGTGGCTGTGTGTTACTGAGTGACTTAGAAAGACTGCAGACATGAAACTAAGCATTTGTGTCCGTGAAACAGACAGTTGATTTCAGTGATGAATCGTGTTTTACTTTGATAGTTGATAGTCACAAGATATGATCCTTTCAGTGCCATGAAGGAAGGAGACCATGAAGATATGGGCGTGTGTGTGAGAGAATGAGAGAGAGAGAGAGAGAGAGAAAATTTAACAAGACTGTCTGTAGTCATTCTATTAGCTCTATGGGGTTCCACTTTGAGGTAAATGCTAACATCAGCATGCTAAAATGCTTAAAACGACAATGATAACATACTGATTCCACGCAAGTGTAATATTTATCATGTTAGTTTTGCATGTTAATATGCTAACATTTTCCACTTATCACAAAAGACAATGTACAGCTGAAGCTGATGGGAATTGGTTTTGCTAGTATGTGGTAAACCAAAGTATTGGACAAATTAAAATGTGACCAGACTAAATGAAAAGTCAGGGGATCACCAGTTATTAAAATGTTTCATAAATGTCAAATGTCTGTACCAAATTCCATGGCCAATCCAATAGCTGAGATGTTTCAGTCAGGTCCAAAGTGATGGACTGGCCAACGTTGCTATCCCAAGACCCACGCCACTAGCATGGCTAAAAAATTGCCATTGGTCAAGTTATGTTTGTTTGTTTTATAGCTACCATAACATTAACACAAGTTTCCATTACAGGTTTGTCATCATCACTGATTCTTAAATGAAGAGAGGCACAGAGAGCTGAAGCAAAGTCCTCAAAAAATGTTCATGGCCATCCGTTCTTTGTCAAAACATTTTTAAGACATTATTTTCCTCAAATTAACAACTTAACAAGTACTTCCAAGGCCTGCATGAGAATGCTGATACCTTAAGTACATGAGCACAAGACACATTAATACATTTAGATCATCATCATTCAAAGAACAGCAATAAAATACACAGCATTAATACTGGCCTCCAGACTATCCTCTAACACATAAATTATCCAAAGTTAATCAAGTTGAAACTTGTATGAAACCTCAAACCCAATTTTTCAGCTGTTAATCGATGTTCATGGCAATTTTATTATGAAACCCATCCATCCTGGTCATACTCACGATAATGCATCACACAGCAGCTACTGACAGTGACAGAATTGATTTGTTCTTGCAGTTTAAGAATTGAAAACATTATCATAAAAGTTACAGCATCTCCCACTCGGACACTCTTCCATTTCCCCCTGGCTCCACGTGCTGCTTCTATTACATTTTCCCTTGAGTGTCAAAAACGCAACTTTATGCCGAATAAAAATTTTTTAAGTTTGTGGTGGTCCAACTGTGTAACTGAATAGTTGACGTGCTGGAGATATGAGTTTTCCACCTGACGAATGTGCAGATATGCTACATTATGTCTCTATACGGACAATTTAAAAACGAGGAAAAAGTGAGGTAAAGACAGTAATAGATGGCATGTTTGTGAAGGAAACAGACAGGTGAGTTAAAACAGAGGCGAAAGCAAACAGGGAGTGCGGTGTTGAGATGGAGAAAGAGGGGTGAGAGACACAGAGTGATAGATAGTCAGTCAGTATGTATGTGTGTGCCTGCCCATCAGAGCTGGTTTAAGCCTGCAGCAGCGTCACTGTAATTGCCTCAGCTGTCAAACCAGCCGAAGATCCTCACATCACTGCTGTTGCCAGCAAGCTCTTACGGTCCCCCACCCCCCTTGCACGTGCAAAACTTTAGGATAATAAAACTGGATAGGGTTTTCTGTTTTAATTCCTTCAAACTCTCTTGTAATCGCTTGTCTATCCGTCTGTCCATCTGTTTTGTTGTCTGTCTCTCTCTTTGTTTCTCTTCTTCTTAATCTCTGACTGCTGCAGCATGCACTCTGCTTTTACAGATCAATAAGTCAGGCCCAATGTGAAGTGTCTGCTTCCAACACTTATTATAGCACTTGGATGCTCAGCACTGCACAGGAGAAAACCTCCCCTCACCTTTCATCCACCTCACAACTCCTCTTTGCCTCAAATACCTTTACCTTCAACCCAGAATAAATACCACAGTTAGCTCTGACAAACAGCAAACTCAGACATGTTGACAGAGGAAGTGGTTTAATTTGTAAAGGTCTTAAATTGTTAAATTAAAAAAACATACCATAAATATATTGAGAAATTCAGTGGGTTGAGGTTCTTCTCCCTAAACTGGAGACTTGTACACTCAAGTAAGAGCCTGATAAAACTGGTTGAAACACTTACAGCTGACAATGTAGCTTTCCATTAACAAAGTACACAGCACATTGTAAGTCATTTAGTCTGATATGGACTCATAAAATCCCATTTTCAGTAAAATAAGAGTAGCAAATTAGTGGGTTGAGATGACTCTGATCCAAACCAGCCTGCTTACAGCATTTTCTTAAATCAAGTGGCATTATCTTGACACTCGTGATCTGCGCTACTTAAGCCTATTGAAACTTAATGAAGGAAAAGTCTAAAATCCAATTAATCTGCATTTGAATTAATGGAATTGACTCAGTCAATTAGTTGATGATTTTATTTTGTCTAAATGAATTATTTTATAACGCATCACTAAATGACTTCTCAAGGTGAACTATTTTTGCAATAGAGTAAAGCAACCAACTAATAAAGTGTAAGCACCCTGAAAATAAAAGCAGTAGAAATGGAGCAATGTTGAAACAGAAATATCATTTAAAGTGCATGTTCATTACTCGGGTGCATCCAAACAGAAAAAAAAATCACTGCCAAGGGAGCTTTTTTCTGTCTGCTAATGTTTAGTTCTTCAGATTGAAACCCTGAAATGTAGAATTATTCCTCACCAAAGGGCCTGTGAGGAGAATATACATTTTCTCCATCCTGGGGACTCTAGTGAAGGGTAGGACATTAACAGAGGAAGCTTGGTACAATTACTGCCAAAGTGCCTTTGGCCAAGGCACTGATGCTTGTTTATGTCTGTCTGTTGTTTGGCAACAGACTGGACGCACGTCATGAGTTCAGTTAATCTACCCTTTGGCTTGAATGCTTTATCCCTTCAACCTCTCAGTAGGGATTGGAAAACCAACCTTCTGATGTGCCCTTGAGCAAAGCTTGTCTGGAAAAGTGCCCTTATAGCAAATCATTTTTTCCTACTTGATCTTTGTTGTGTGTGCTGTTTAATTTGTTATACTCCCACTTCACAAATTGTAATTCTGTCTGCTTTGCCGAAAGCGCTCTTTATTTAATTTCACTTGCCAACATGCCCTTGAGCGAAGCACTGTGCTTATCTAACACCACCAAGCTGTTTAATCATCTCATATTGTTTTCAACTTTGAGTTACAGACTTAGCTACTGACCCTTCACGCTCCAAGGGGAGTGATGCCAACTATGGCCAGAGCACTTTGTAGCAGTGCAGTATAACAATTCTTTATTCTTCATATTTGTTCTCCTAGGTTTTCAAAAGACAAAGGAAAGAGTTACCACACTGTAAAATGATTAGAAATCGAACAATATTTGGTCACTCTACATGCATCCATTCTCTGGCTACACAGTGAGGTAAAGTGCTATATGTGTTGGTACATCTGTGCTGATATATAAAGATGAATTAAACATCTGAGCCAGACATGAGGTTTTAAATGCTATTCAGGTCATCTCAAACCCTTTGAAATGTTTTGCGCACTTGCACACTTGCAACTTGATTGAATCTGATGTCCACTCTGATGTTCTTCAGTACTTACTTACCAAAAAGTAAGTACTGAAGTACTTACTTACCAAAAACTTGCGTGGGTGAACCAAACCAGCAAAGCACACCTTGGAACTATTCTCCACCACCATAGTACTCTGCTGTTGCCCTTACAGTTTATTAAATGTTTATTTGTATAGGGACAGGCACATAGTGTGGACAGCTGCCACATAATAAAGTACCACTTTATTTATAGCCTACGCTAGTTTGCGATGACGGTTCCTACATTGAAAAACGTTATTACTCCCATTCATGATCCATTTTGAATTCTCTGTGTAGGGAGTTCAATGTGTTGATCTCCAGAACATAGAAGTCCGTCCAAACAAGCTTTTCTAAAAGGGCATCAAACAGTTCACCAAATTACTTTGTGTTGCTGAGCCAGAAACCCTGAAAGGTTTCATCATGTCACTGAGCATGTTAGGAATCTGATAATTTAGGAATTTATGGATAACAAGTCAACAAGTTTAATAAAATTATCAAAATGTATTTAATTTCTTAAGAACACGGCAGTGGTGTTATTTTACTAGCTTTCTATCCAAAATGTAATTGCGCGAGTATACTTATGTCATTTTAAGAAGCAGTAATTGTGACAGACAACAGTTTTCACAAATGTGCTCATGTTGAACCATCCAAATTTAACAGGATTGAGGGCATTCAAAAAGGTCCAAGGTAACAAGGACGAAAACACTTACTAATTCACTCTTCAATTTCAAGTTGTGTTTTCAAGAGGCAGCATGTCGTTGAATGTTTAACTTTATATAACTCTAGGGGGTTGTACTCCATGGAGGTCCTTATTCAAGATTAGACATAGAATTACCAAGTGCTGTTTTTTCCTTTGTTATATTAGCTTTACCTGTACAGCCATAGTCTTCTGCTGCTTTTGATTGAGCAGCTGGGGGATTGAGAACCTTGTTCACAGTCAACTCTTTATTGATCCTGTGGTAATAGTCTAATGGTAGCTGAGGCATCAGACTAAAACCACCCTGTCTGTTCACACTGTATGTCGCTGCAGCTTTGTGATTCCACTGTTTCCGCAACCTAAAGTGTGTTTATGGTTCTCAGGCTGGAGTCCCCGACTCGGACCCTGACCCTGGAGGCCCCCAGAGGGGTGGAGATCAATGCTGGAGTGGGAGACTTTACAGCGTCCTGTAGGAAAGACCTCCTCTTGCAGTCCTCAGAAGGAGAGGTGAGTGTGTTTCCATAAGTTGTTTTGTTTCTTTGTTTGTTTGTGTGTGTGTGTGTGTGTGTGTGTTTGTATGTGACAATGTCGGTGAGAATGTCTTAGTATGTTGGAGATATAACTCATGCATGTGTGTATGTGTCTTTCTTGTGGTGTGTGTGGGGGTATATTTTGTGAGAGAAATAGACAGAAGAAAGAAACTGACAAAAGTAGCTATGTTCATTATTAAAAACAAGGGACAACACAAAGTAGTAAAACCAGTGTGGTGTGTGTGTGTCTTTAGACTCTGTGGCACTCTATAGTGTTGGGCCCGCTTCATTAAAGTACCTTATTAGGCTAATGAGCGTCATCAATCCAGGCGACCTTGTCCTCCTTTTTCTCCCTTCCTCCTCTCATCCCTCCTTTCTTCCCCTCTGCTATTTGGGAGAAGTGACTTCATTAAAGCTGCTTTGATGAGGTTCCCTGTCAGTTGCTGCTGCTCTGTGTGTGTTTTTGTATGTGTGTATCATTGTTAGCCTGCTATCTCACTGTCAAGCTCTTTGCATAGCAGCCTGCCACGTTGCGTGAGCACCGAAGCAGACTTAGCCATTTTCCTTGTGTGTGTGCGTGTGTGTGTGCATCAGCCTGCCATGTTGCATGTCCGCTGGAGCATAGTGTGTCATTAACTCAGTAATTAACAGAAGAATGGCCCCCTCTTGTTAGTCGCACTCACTGTCATTGTCAGTCACACACACACACAAACACACACACATAGATAACAGAAGTCTCTGAAAACAACACTAAAAGTTTGATGGTCCTTTTCTAAACTCATTTCTCATTTCCTCTCCTTTATCACAATCTTTTTTCTTCTCTTCTCCTTCTCGTTTCTCCTCCCTTGTTCTCCCCTCTCATTTCCTTATCTTGTTTCCATCCACTGGGCCTTGCTTTTGAAAAGTACACAACTTCATCCATATGACCAGACAGTAGAAGTTAAATTAAGCACAGAGGTCACCAAACTCTTGGGACAGCTCTGGCGTATAAATAATGAGACTGTCATAATAGATGGTGGACTTTTCAAATATATAATTAATATGTGCAGCCAGGCAGAGTGGCATACAGTGTATGACAGCTGTGGAGAGGTGTGCAGAGAGCAACGTTTGACCTAAAGAGGTGGTTATACTAAATATATTGAAATACTGAACACAAATGATTAGCCTTACACAACAAAGGCATTGTGCGACAGTTACTGTATGCTGGGGTCTGCAAACATTGCAAGGTGTGTATAGCAATTTTGAGGTAACAAAATAAGTATTTATGCAAACAACTTAAAATTTGAGAGAATGATTTGTAATTTTGGTTCTAACGGCTGGCCAGTTTGGCCCTTTCTCTAAAGTTTTCCATGTGGTTGCCTAGGTTTCCTCCAGGTGGCCTGGAGTCACATTCGCACCTTCACGCATGCACTAAAGTGCGAATGTGACTGTTTATTTGTCGATAGATTTGTGACCTGCCTAAAACCTAGTGCATGCTGGGATAGAATCCTGCTCACTGTAACCCTAAACAAGATAAACTGTCTAGAAAACAAATACATGGATGAATTCATAATTTAAAGGTACAAATGACTAATTTGGGGAGTTTTCCCCATGACGCCTACAGGCTCTGTGCAACCATAGCGGGATTACTGTTGTTGGATAGGTGGTTAAGGACAGTCTAGAAGTACTGAAATCCCAAGGCTAGTTTTGGTTCCAGTGAATGAGTACTGTCTTCCAGTTTTGGGCGAAGATAGTTGTGTGAGTGTGCAGGTCTGATGGCAGACGTTTATATCCTGTTCTTTTGGTCCATGTCATGCACTTCCCTGATGGAGGGCAGACATCCAATCACCTGCTCAGCAGTGCACATGACATGTTAAAGTGTGTCCTTGAGCCAAGCACAGTGGGTGCTATCGCCAGAAAGAGACTGAGGCTGTTGTAATAATTTACGTTGTTAGTTGTTCCCACTGTACCCTCCTTACATTGTGTCGTTTGTGTGTATCATATTGTTATGGCTGCATAATATTGCAGTTGAATTAAATGTAAAGGCAAGAAATATTGTTTCCTCTTATTCTTCTCTACCCCTTACCATTGCCCCCCTTCTCACTCATTTCCTTACTAGCCCTTTCTTTATTGTCCTATCTCACTTGTTCCCCTATCTTCTACTTTCTTCCGTGACTCGTCTCAATCCACACATTTCTCCCCATTCTTCTTTCTATTCTTCTCTTGTTTTCTTTTTGTTTTTTTTTACTTTCTTCTTCTACATGTTTTCCTTATCCTCCTCCCCCCTCCTCCCCCCTCCTCCCCTTCTCAGCCTCTCAGTCCTTCATCTCTAAGTAACCCAGCCTATCTAATTAACTTTCCACTGCCAGGGTTATACATCACTGTGGCTGTCACTTCCCAGGGAAAGGGGAGGGGAGGGAGGATTATGATTTTTACCTCTTTTCTGTCATTTCTTTCTCTCTCTCTGTTTCATGTATTCTTTTGTCTCTTTCTGTTCTTTGTTCATCCATTATCTCTCTCTCTCCCCCTCTCTCACTCTGTCTCCCTCTCTCTCTCTCTCATCCCAGCATAAATAGATGTCTCCCTATTATTGGTGAACAATAGCATGAAGCAGGATGTAACAAGGATTGTGGTGTGGGCCTTTAGCAAAGCTTGATAGCATGAAAGGCTTGAGAAAATGAAGGACCAACCTTGTCACCCTTTACTACGGCATCCGTATGCCAGGTATACAGAAAGAAACCTCTGTTCACTAAGGTACAGGTTTATAAATGCCACAAGAAGCCTCATCAGCATGTGTACAAATATTTTTGGTCTATTCTCTTTTTTTATTAATTCCTCAGGCTCTCCACTACCCAACAAAATAAAATCTGCTGAAATCCAAACAGAGTCCTTAACAGAACTGTTAGTTTTTTATAGAATTGCACATTATATCCTACCAACCCAGGTAGAACAACTAATTGACGCGTTTGTTTATGTCTCTGTGACCAGATTAGCCTAGCATAGCTCAGTTAAGAGATGCCTGCGGGATGAATTGCAATTTTACCCAGATAGGGAAATGTACCTTATTTTACATACTGTATCTATTTAAGTCACTAATTTCATGTTAACAAAGAAATTGATTAACATCTACATCCACTTGCTGTTTTGAAGCAGCCACAGTTTCAAATGAAAATCTGTGCTCTTAAGCTATGAAATTGTCTCATTTTGGGTAAGAAGGAAGACAATACATTTCCCTCAACACAAATTATACGTTTAAAGCAGAGCACAACACTCAAAGGTGACCCTGACCTCTGACCGCCCTGTTGAGAAGAGCAAATGTTTCCCTGCTGGGTCAACTAAAGACAGATAAACAGGCCTGCACACAGAAAGACATACTGTATCTATATTTGACAATACAATCAAACTTTCAAATTCAATTAAGAGTTGATGTGATTCTGTCTTCTAAAGAGCAGAGAGTGAGAGCTCTGTCAAGCTGCACTAACCAATAAAAACTAAGCCTAAAAATAAATGTACTTGCTTGGCACCACTTTATAGGATTTAGATTTAGAAAACTTTAGTTTTCAAAATGTAGTTATTAATCACTGTCAGTTGGTGACCCCCTGTTCAAACTTGTGCATCTTTTTCTTTAATGAGCCTTTTCATCAAAAACACATAATTGAACCAGAACCTCTTCTCTTACACTTTAAAGGTCACTTTGCTTAAATTCACAAGTCTGTCCGTTTCTCAATAGATAAAAATAGACAATATCTGATGTCATAATGTTATATTTGCATAACAAATTAATTTGCTTCTCACGTTTTTCATAACCATAGCTGACCAAACGACTTGAATGTTGTCCTCGGGAGGGAAACACACTCTTTTAACACCCTTTCCTCCTTCACTTCTCTCTGGAAAAACACACCCTCAAATACGACAAACACATTTACTTTTATATTTCATGCTTTGCACTAGTTATTTATTTCCCTGTAACTATTCTTATTCATATGCTTATTCATGGGTATATAGCTAAATTCTAAAATACCAAAAAGATGCCGTGACCACACAAAGAACAGATCCAGGTAACGCTATTGTGCATTATGATTCTGCATGCAATTTTGCACTTTGGGTGCAGATCATTATCTTGAAAATTGTTGCCTTTTATCTGTAAAAATATACAATTCAGCCATTTCAAAAGCTGATTTTCCTGAGGGGACATCTTTAAAGCTACCGCATGGAGAAAGGAAAGCAAAGACAGTCAGACAGGTAAAGTGACAGACAGATACAAATAGACTTGAAGAGATAGGAGGAGAAGCAACCTGAAGGGTAGGTAAATCAGTTCAACAAATAGAAACTGGCATACTGGCAGAAGAGTACCAACTACAGCCAGATATACTGTAGAACATCACTGTAACTATTGTGTTATGTTTCTACTATTTTTTTTCTCCCACATGTCTACATGCCCTATCCCCGTGCTGGCTCTTCTCTAGAGATACTATACCCCTCAACCTTTTTATGACAGTAGTGCCCAATGACGCAATGTCTAGCACTGTCTCATCATCAGGAAATCCATTTGCCCACATGAGGACATGTGTTATTCTTGAGTCACACATTTGATTGATGGCATGGTGACAGATTAAACTCCTCAGCATTTTTGTGACATTTATTATTTTAATAATCTGTGACATTTTCAGATACAGTTTTACATATAACTTTGAGACCCCTCACTGCTTGAGGGTAACCCATTCATTACAAACAGTTCAAGGAAGCTTCTGCATTTCATATTCCCTCCTGCAGCTATCCCCTCTGTTAACCCCATCCAGCTCAGCATGCCCCTTTCAAACATAAAAAGGTGTCTAGACTATAATCTGAAAAGCTAAGGAAATTAACCGACAGTATACTTATTGTTTAGACCTGCAACGAAAATGAAATCTGTGAACAGACAAACAAAATTCTGTTCAAAACGCTGTTGAACTTGTTTAAATAACAACATTTTTAGCTGGTCAAGGTTTTAAATTGTAGTGAGAACGGGGTGAGGACAGCAACAGCAACATCGTTTACAAACCGGTGTAACTCCATGGGGGGAAGATTGAATAAACTCTGCTCAGACCTCTGGATCTGCAAACTACTGACTTCTTCCCTTCTCAAACAGTAAACGATATCTGCCACACAGGACCCGAACTTTCCACTTTCCATATAAAGACATGTTTTGTTATGCTAAGGGTGCAGCAGAAAAAAGTTGAAGACAATAAATTGACACTGTGGATTAATTTTAATAAAGGAGGAGAAACTAAAAACATATTCTCGCCCCTTATCTGTCTCACACACACACACATGTCACACATGCACACATACAAAGCAACACACTCTTTTCTCACCACCTGATGTGGTCTGAGATAAGGTTTGCCAGACACCTAACATAAAAGTTAAAAGTATGTTGCTAAATGAAAGAACTGTGATATTCTTCCTTTGTAGCCCACGTCTGAGTTAATGTGAATTAGCTATATAACCAATCATTAATCCAGCTAACATTAATCAGTACAGGTTTCCTTGATGTGTAACCCAACTTTTATTGTTGTAGGACATGAAATGAGCTTTAAGTTATTAATTCAGGGAGTTATCTTTTGTTTACTAGGTGACAGCATTGCCACCTACTGACCAACAGACAGAAGTCTCTGCAACCATCGCCATTATGAATTTGTGTAATATTTAAGCTATTATACTGTATTAAGCAAACTGCAGTGCTTAACCATATGCCACTTATTAGTAGTGTTAAATCAGTGTTTTGTCAGTAAGAGCCGACTTACCTGAGACTCTTGCTGTCAAGATACAGATTGAATTATCTGCTGAAATAGTTTTTTGGTTGAATAGTTTTTCTCTGAATGTTTTATAACCACTCTGTTATTTTTATGTCTCAAACCGTGATTGTATGGCCAAAGTGATGTTTGAGCATGTGATATTTTCCATGTAAAACTTAAATTCACGTCTGAAAAACATGAAGAGACGTATTAAAAGGTTTCAAACAGAGGACTGGAGTTTTCAGCGCAAAAGCCTTCCTCGACACCTTAAATTCCTCCTCCTTTGGCAAGCGGACAAAACTAGTTTCACTGACATACAGTATCAGCTCCAGGCTGGCCCTCACATTTAAGATCAAAAGTTGTTTTATTTTACCTTAGTTTCTCAATAAATAGTTTTTTTTTTTCTTGCCTGAAGTCTAATTTAACCTTTTCCAAGCAAGTTTTTTTAATTCCTCAGTATTAAACTGAAGAGTTGTTTCTTTTGACTTTTGTATTTTTGTAACCTAACGACTAATCCTCACAATTTTTGCAACGTTATTTCCTTTTAAAGTTACTCAAGCCTAGCTGAAGAAGTTAGTGTATCCAATCCAGAGATATTTTATTCGACAAGCCACAACATTACAGACTCTACAGAAGCTGCCCCAGGCTGCTGGAAGCCAGCCAACTTTAAAAGCAATTCCTTTCTGAAAGAACCCTGGACTACGTCTGTGTTCTAACATGGGATAAAGGTTAGAACTGAAGAAACTTTGAATCCTGCATCTCCCAGAGAACGTTGCCACCAGTGCCTTGGCCTGTTCCTTTGCCGTCAGCTCTGAAACGAGACCACCAGACCAGCCAAGAGACCTCATCAGCTCGGTGACCAACTGCTTTCGCGGAGTAACCTGGGAGCGCTCCTAAACCACTGAGTCTGAGTCACAGGCAGACACGCCGGCAACTTCCTCTGCACAGTGGATTCAACCCTGCACACCACACTGTTGTGACTGCTGTCCAAGGCACTGATCCTGGGATCCACAGGGTTGTGGGAGTTATCCAAGGATGCTTTCCTTTGTTGATCGGTTTAAGGATGGGACATCTGATGGTTTGCCACCTCCTGCCGTATTCATCAATTTGACCAAACAAAGGAAAATACAGTATGTGCACTGCAAGGTTATACATTTTTTGGCTAGTCGAACTCAAAAATTAGTAGGACAATTAGTATGTTGAATTGCTAGGAAATGAACACCTCAAAATGTTGTGTTGACTTTCAAGGCTGAAATGCTGATAATTATACGTCAACAAGATTTTTTTAAGAGTTTTTTGGTATTTTTATGTATTTTATACTGTTTAATTAATAGGAAATCTAAAGATACAGACATGACAGGATGCGTATTTAGTTTGGATGTTATCTTTGCAAAATGCAAACTCAGCATAACAATGAACACTAGGTAGCAAAGTTTAACTTAGATAAAAAAAACTTGCAGATGACACAGCACTGCTTACATACTGTTGAACATTGGGCAGCAACACCACAACAACTCGCCATTGCATTTATGTGTAGCTTATCACCAAAAAACTTCTCACCCCATTCTGCAAAGGAAGTATCACCTCTTGGTCTGCAAACCCAGCCGGTTTGAAATAACTGGGAAAAAATACCTACAACCCTAAAAAGAACAGCTTATCCAAATAGCATTCCTTTTCATCCATTCTCATACAAGCTTTCCCCGACCGCTGACACCATCAAATGAACAGAGGAGAGCGGATGAAGGGAGGATAGAAAGAGTATCGGATGAGTAGGAGGTGGAGGAGGATGGCAGAAAATAGATGTTTCTGTCGATTTTGCAGGAGAAAATAAAGGCGTGCGGGACAGCAAGGCTTAAAGCCAAATCAATGTTGTCAGCAGCTGGCACTTAAGAAGGGGCCATTAAAGTTTAAAAAGTTTGGAAAGCAGCGCTGGAATTAGGGCCAAATGGGTTAGAGGTAGGGGAGCGCTGGCTTCCATTAAAATCAAAGCCAACGAGAGCTGACAGATCCTCTCAGGATTCCTGCAGTCCTTTTTATCAACTCCCTTTCTCTCTCTCTCTCTCTCTCTCTCTCTCTCTCTTCATCGCTCATTCACTCTATTGTTCCTTCTTGTCCATCCATTTTCTTCTCTCTTTAAGTTTGTTCACTCTCTCCTTGCCTCTGTACTCATCTCTCTGTTGATTATTTTTACTTTAATTTTTCATCAGTCTCAATCATTTGCGCTTCATGCACCCACACCTCTTTTCAGTAACTTTTGTGCATCACTCATTCTCATCCACTTTGTCTTTCTATTTGAGAAGTTTTTTTGCCTCACTTGCTCATTCATTTTAACAGACAACTCCTTAGAAAATAGACTGAAACATGGACCCTACATTTCCTGAAAATCAGTCATGTTTCTCTCATTGCCAGTAGTCAGCCATAGAAAGTCCGAGAAATTGTTTTCAAAGATTTTGTAAGTTGGCTGACTAAAGTCATTAAAATTAACTTTCATTTCCACTGATGGCTCAGAGTATGTGTTGGAACAGGATCCTTGTCATAGAGTTAGAAATCAGATATTATCTTCCTTAATACACTTATAGTGTCAGAAAGGCTACATTTGCAGTCAAGCGGAAAAGGCCCAGTGCAGTGGGATACACTAGAGCACCAATTAGTGCACCAAATGGTTACATTTGGATGTATATTTACTGTTTGTTGCAAAGCAGACAGCACAGAAATGTTCTCCAGGGAGTGATACTACTACACACTCACCAAATACTGTCTAAATGCCCTCGAGTCGGGCACATAAGTTCCAACAGTAGTAGTTTGTGGGTTTTACTGGGAAGCTCTAGCAGGTGAATGTAAATCTTAGTATTTATGCAGCCCAGACATGATTCTGTCACTTTCTGAAGACAGTATATGTCTAAATTACTACTATTGAAATTTTAGTAATGGTGGCAAAATCCAAATTCTTCCAAAACAATGAGATAATTTTCTGTTTTCTGTATTTAATCAACACAGAAGTGAAGTCAATGCATTTTTACTATATACAAAGCTCAGAACATAGTGCACATCACTTGATACCACCTCCATCAACGGGAAGTGGCGCAGCACATCAACAGTTTTATGCAGTATGTAGCACATGTAAGTGATTGCCACTGTGGCCTCAAGTGAGTTGTCTGAGTTTTACTTTACTTTACTTACTACTAACCCAAGGAGCCAGCATCTGCGGCTACATGTATGGCTCACCAGACAGGGTTGTAGCGGTCCAAGTATTTTCTCACCTCAGAAACTACAGAAGAAGACATGCAACCCCCCCCCCACAAGAGAGGAATGGATGGTATGGCTGTCAGGATGTCCCATTCAAAGCAATGAGTCTAATGCAGAATTTCTGAGATGTTGATGCTGGAAAAACAGGACAGTAGCGTATCCATCATGGGGTTGGAAGATGATACGTAGACGACACACACAAAAGTCAGCCTCATTCCTGAGGAAACAATAGCAAGTAAACAATAGTTAACCAAAAGCTCTAACATACAAAATTAAGCCATAAAAAAATAACAATTTATGTTAGTAATAGAGTGTTTGGCAAACTGACACCATCACATTAAACTCATGGCACATTTGCATCTATGTGTTCATGATGATATGCACAAAAAAACGTATTTGAGTTCCCTTTACTTTGCTGCTGACTGCTGCGAGGTGAAATCAGGTTAACTACAGAAACTTTTACCATGGAGTTTTATTGTTTGTTGACACAATGCTGGGGTTTATTAAGATGCTGTAGCCTGGAGGTGTTATTGGGCTGGTACATTGGGACTGGCTTTTTTTTTTCGCACTGCTTGTTGTTTTACCTGCGGGTAAGGCAGAATGGTGAGTGAATTAGAATGCTGGCAGGGGGTAACTCCCTGTCGTATACACTGATGCTTTGGAAACCTTGCAAATATATAAACACACACGTATACGCACACACACACACAAAATAAGCACTCAAAAATGCACACATTAAAATAAATAGAATGTATACACACACACATGTACATACTAGCGTACTGCCACATGAGCAGAAATACCAACTCAAACACTTAAAAATGCACAGACACATGAAAATACAAATATATGCACAGATGCACACACACGCACACACACACACACACACACAGTGCACCCTGCCACAGCTGTCCCCTCCTCTCAGTCTCTAGAGCCTCTCTGTTTACTTCCAAAACTCGTTTTCATCCTCCAACTCCACTCTTTGAGTGTCTGCATCTCGTGTGAGTGTATGTGTTTATAAGAGAGAGATAACAGATTAACAGATACCTGCCAATAGCTGGGAGAAGGGGATGTTTTTCAAAAGG
This sequence comes from Coreoperca whiteheadi, assembly GCA_011952105.1. NCBI lineage: Eukaryota > Metazoa > Chordata > Actinopteri > Centrarchiformes > Sinipercidae > Coreoperca > Coreoperca whiteheadi. Next base: position 21,078,900 of record CM022472.1, read on the forward strand.
TGTGATTAACGTCAGAAAATTCATTAGCTTATACTTCACACTCCCCGAGGCGATCATCATAGATTTGTGTGTGTGTTTGTGATTCAGTCAGTCTGATGTAACTCTGTCTCAGTCTGTCGATGTGTGTGGGAGTTTTTTTCTGTTTGTCTCTCTCTCTCTTATTTGTGTGTCCGTTTTTCATAGAGTGTGTTTGTGTTCATGTTTTTCTGCGGCTGCTTCACTGTCTGTGCGTTTATGTGTGTGTATTATTTTTACTGTTTCTATTCCTGTCTACCTTGTATGTTTGTGTGAATGCATTTGTCTGTCTGCAGTTGTGTCTGTGTGCGCGTGTGTGTGTGTGTGTGTGCGGTACAGTAGAGAAGACCGATATTGCTTCATGTCCCCACTACATCTGGGTTGCTACACTCTCAGTCTCTCTGCAGCTTCTGTCATTTAGTCCGTTGTCAGCTCCCATTCCAGCGTATGTCCATTCAACACGCCTAATGGTGTGTGTAATACACTCAGATAGCTTCGCAACCTCCCACCTATTTGTGTTGTGTGTGTGTGTGTGTGTGTGTGTGTGTGTGTGTATTCCGTGTGTGAGTGCAGGGGGAGCCAGAGAGGAAAAGAAAAGTAGAATGAGAGGCAAGGTGAGCTGGAGCTAGGCGAACACAGAGGTGAACATTTCTGTGTGTTTTTTAGTGTGTGTGTGTGTGTGTGCTGGTGAAATTGTACTGTTATTGTCCTTTCAACCTCTGTCACACATCTCTCCCAACAGGACCCAAAGAAGAGTCTGGTAACATGAGCAACACAGGCTGCATTCTTTGTCATGCAGTCATAACAGTCAACCTGAATGTGGTTTCACCATGTTCGAGATTGTGATTTTCACATTCCGCTTTTCCCCACTGAGTTAGGCAGCCTCAGATAATTCCACATGTAACATTTTAATTCATACCATATTAATGCACTCTTTCTTCCAAACCCAAAAATAAATGCAAGAATAAATAAAGAAATGTTACTGTTCCACGAGAAATGTAATTTTGAAGTGCAGTGGGCATTTTGAACATATCAGTTAACAGCCAGACATACATGTATGGTGTAGAAAAAGTGTCTTTTGGGTTACTAATGAAATATGGTAAAGCATTTTGAAAAGTTAGTTGCTAAAAATGTAACAGCAGCAGACAACATTGTGTCCTGCGTTCCTGCACTTCCCTTATCCTTCATGCTCACCTTTCTTCCTCTCCTGTCCTCCCAGACTAGACTCCCTCCTCCTGCCGGTCTCCTCTTAAACACATTCATACACTCCTCCCTTCTCCTAAACTACTCCTCAACACACTCCCAACACTTGTTCTTCCTCTTGATGTCCCCCCAAAGACACTGTAACCCTCTTATCACCTCTGCTGTCTTTTTCCCTCCACCTCCCTCCTGCTTTCATCCCAGGAAAAGCTTGTTCTTTCATCGCCATCTTCCCCTCCTCTCTCGCAGCTCCCCCCCCCCCCTTTTTGCCTGTTCCTCAGCTGTGCGAAAGGAAATCATCCATGAAAAATGTTTTGACCCTCCATAATTGCCGCTTCCTGCATGTTTCCCATCTCCTAGATGCCAGAGCCACGTGCTTGCTAAACTGATGTTAAGAGAGATGGGCTCAGACACACACCCAGCCCCCCACGCAGACTTGTGCATTTATGCGAATGCAAGGGACACATGCACATAGAGACAGCCATATAAGATACAGACAGAGGCACACATTTCCTGATTATATATTTGTTCAGGGAGTGGACAACATAATATGAACACCTCCATAACCCTGCAGTGAAGTGTCTCAGTTGTTTTGCCTTTAAATTTGAGATATAAAGTAATAGACATACAAACACATGCACACACGCATGCAGACATGCCGCTGAGTACGTGTAGATACAGCGCACTCATTCGCAGACACAGTCCTTAATACTTTTTCACAAACAGTACTATATTCAAAGACACATGTCCTTACACACAGACTCACTCTCGAACACACACATTCACGTGTTCAGACACTTACATGCTGCTAACATCAGGCTGACCTAATACTTACAGACACTTTCATTTGGGATGAATGTCAGCACTAATCCCACCTTAAGCTACAACAAATGACTTCCACTCCCCTTCCTCTACTTCTCTTCCGTTTTTCCATCCGTCCATCTATCTGTCCATCAACCACCTCTCCGCTACTGTCCTCATTGCCTGCTGCATAGCATCCATTCTATCGATCACTTCATCCCTCCTTATAAGCCATCATATCTACCTACTAATCACCTTCTCCTCTTTCCAATCTCATAATCAGCATCCTCTCCCTCCCTTCTAGTTTCTTTCTCCATCCTTCCCTTCTCTCCTCCACCGCTACCTCCATATTTACTGTATTCTCTTCCCTCCCTTCCTCATGTGTTCCCCTTCCCTCAGTTTGTTGTCGTGATGTTTCCAATGTTATGGAAGAGAAACCAGTAATTTCATTGGCATTTGCTTACATAAACATGCATCCATCTCTTCTCATGCTCCCATCCCATTGCCATGCCCAAGTTCATTTTAGGTTTTTGTTGCTATGGCAAGCAGGCTGTTGGAATTAGATTTGGGTTATGTTGCCAACCGTGACTGAGTCATTTCCTCTGTAAGGCTATAACTGAGCCCTGGCAGCTTTTATTGGGGAGCCAAAGGGAAGATGACAGGTGTGCACCAGGGACCTGTTAAAGGCATACCTTGACATTTAGAGATGTATGTGGTATTTTCCTTTGCCCAGCACCCGGGGGGTGAAGTGCACATATTCGTTTTTCACTAACTCTTAAAGTGTCTTTTTTTTAATAACTGCAGAATGAAAACAAAACCTTCTTGTGTCTGCATCTTGTGTGCAGACATGTAGACTATGAAGATAATGCACAAGCAGGCAGCTTTTTTTATATGTAGACTGATATGAGCTCTGTGGCATTTAATCTTATCAGCGAACAGCGCCAAAATCATTCTATTATTCTTTTAGGAACAAAAGGATTACCTTAACTTGTTTTGTTGTCTGGGAGGAATCATTCATTTGTAGGATAAAAGGAATGGCCAACAAATGTATGGCTAATATAGGAAAATTGTAGTATTTTTCATATTTCTCTTTCGTAATTGTGGCAGACTATTGGTCATGCAAACTTTCCACCTACCGCCTCTGCTGTTGAGATTCAAGAAATGTGGACTCCGCCAAAACTGCTTTAATTAGGTAAAGTAGCGTTTGCCTCCTTGAGCTTCTCAAATAAACCATAATTTTATATAAATAGTTTCATCCATACAGCTGAAACACATCAGTAGTTTTGTCAGTCCATTAACTGAAAATACTGTACAATTCACCAAAAATGATCAAGAAATGTAGTGATGCTTACCACCAACAAATATTACGTAATGTGCTTTTAAACAAAAGATGTTTTGAGTTGGATTTATTTCCCTAGGGGATGTTGAGTGATTCCAATACGCATGCTCCGTTTGGTGATTTTAATCCCATCTGGGGAGCATTTGTAGACACCAAAAACGTATGATTAACACCTGCTGAGCCCCCCCCCACCCCCCCCCCACATCAACCTCCTCAGCGGCACAATCCAAATCATCATACCTTTAATCTACAGGGTGAGATACTGTAAGTGTGGATTGGACCTTTTCCTGATCATCAAAACTAAATCAGTTAATTTCAGTTAATTAATTAATTTACTAAATGTCTCATTATTAATGTATTCAAAACATCAAAGACCCTTTAGGTTGAACAATGTCATGTAATAATACAGGAGACCTTGTAGAGTGTCTCACAGAGTGAAGACCTCTGCGCTATTAGGGATGAAACTATCTTTAAGGTTTTCTCAGTCTATAACTGCTCTGGTTACCTGCCTATCTATCTCCAGGTTAATGGCTAATAGATGTACTGCTTTTAGCTGCACAGATATTTAAAGGCAACATGAGCATACCTCTGTTCTGCTCCATCATGCAGAGAGAGCAAGAGAGAGTGTGTGTGTGTGTGTGTGTGTGGATGTTGTTTATACGGATCGAGATGTGCCCCGTCAGCCAATGTGAAATCATTAGTTATGCTAATTGGTTCCTCGCTGTTGGGGTATCTGAATCCCTCATTCCTCTCCTTTTTTCTTTTGCTCATCTTATCTCCCTCTCTTTATGTCCCCCATCCTCTTCCAACCACTTCTGATTTGACATTTTCTCTCTCTCATCCTTTTATCTGAGTCCCTCTCATTCCTCTCTTTTTCTTCTTTCTTTAGGACTCTTAGCTATTTCCCACACACTTTTTCACTTCCCCTCTCCTCATTTCTAAAATGAAGAACATGAATAATGGGGATACAGATGTCTGCTGAGATTATTTTCCAGCCTTGGGGTGTGTGTGAGAGAGAGGGAAAGCAAGAGAGCAGTGCTTTCTTGAACATTGAAGATTGAAGAATAAACACACAAGCAGGCAAAGCAGTCAGTAGAAACCAAGCTTGTGTAATTATTCTCATTTTAAACTCAGCTTGTATCAATCTGATGATAAGAGGAGTGGACTGAAGGAATGCAGGGGGAAGTGTGGGGCGGGGGGCTATATGAAAGGGGGAGATGGTTGGAAGTGAGCGGAAAAGAGAAGTGCAGGTCTTTGAACAACCTGAAAATCACTTCTGTCTCTCAGGGTCTCTGTCCATGTCTTTTACCTTTCTCTTTCATTTAGTTGTCCATCTTTTTATCGGACAGTTTTCACAATGTTAAAAAGTACATCAGTTTAATTTTAGTTTGCTCTCCTTCCTCTCTGGAATGGATGTACTGTACCTATCTCTCATATTTGTTCTCTTCTTATTCTAATCTTCCCATGACTGGATCAAGCCAACAAACGGACCCTCCACTCCCCCCGCTCTTTGTGTTTGTGTATCTAACCAGTTATGTGGTAACTAGTCCGCATTCTACCATTTTGTCTCCCTGGAAAAAGAGATAATGTATGTCAAGAGAATTCCTGGTTAAATAAAGGTAAAATTAAGAAAAAATTGCCTTCATTGCACACATGAGACTACACGGGCAAGCTGTAATTTATTTAACCTCAACTCAGACATCATCCAGTGCTACTATGCTGGAATACTACCCACTTTAGTATGATTAAACACATATTTATTTAGGAATGCGTACTTTTTAAGAACAATATCAAATGAAATAATCAAGGTCTTAAAGCATTTTTTTTTTACATAGAACCCCTATGTATTAGGCTCTAGGTCAGCTAAATATCACCACATTAACGCCCTTGACATTGTGATTTAATACATCTCTAATGTACCAATGTCCTTATTGGTACAAAGTTAGAGTGAGTGTAGCTTTTTGTATGTTCTTCAGTGAGTGGCCTTTTTTCATTGTCTATGCATTGTAGGTTATTCCTCGCAATTATTTTAGATAAACTTGACTGGTGCACATCATCTGTTAAATCCATTGGCCGCAATCAAAACGCAATCCCCTTGACCCGCCCTTCAGCCCATACTGATTGAAACTCCTTCAAGTGCCTTGAAGGTCTACTTACGTTGGAAGATCATTTAAGAAAACCGCATAGTTTCAGTGAAAGTCAGTGAAAACTGCGCTCGTGGATTAAAGTCACAACACTGCAAAAATGACCAAAGAGATATCTTTTCTTATCAATGCAGATAAACTAAAGTGTCTTACATCAAGTGTTTTTATCTTGATACTTGTTTTGTCTTAATACTAATAAGCTGCTTTGTTTTATTTTGAGGATGATGTCTTCTTGCCTTTAGCCACTTGCTTCTAGGAAATTATCCCAAAAACTTGAGACAGCTTTTTAACATTTGTTGATTGATTTCATCCATTTGGTAGTTCTTTACTTGTTTGGAGGAAAACATGATAATAAATATGATATTGCATCGAATTAGCTGGTGTAAAAGTTGGCTTGGTTTGCAGTGTGTATTTCTTCTTGTTGCATTCTCTCCCTTGTGTCTGTGTTTTCCTCTCTCTTCGTCTTCCCCTCACTCCTCTCCTACTGATTCCCTTGCTTTTCTCTTCACCTTTCTTGCCCTCTGCCTCGTTCACTCCTACTCTGCCTCTTCATCAAAAGAGACCCGTTCTAAATAGAAATTCCCTCTCTGTCTCCGTAGATCTTTCTTGATGACAACCCCAGTCGACCACAGAGAGTATAGTCATCCCCGACGGCAATGTGCTCTCTCTTTCTCTGTATCCACAACCTGTTTCTATTCAGTCTTTTTTCAAAAACATAACTTTCTCCCCTTCTGTTTTTCTGTTATTTTAGGTGCCAAGAAAATCCATGAGAGCTCAGTCCCCCACAGCTATAACATTAACTTCTGTGTATCTATTTTCATGTTTTATATACAATTTTATTGTTTTATGGTCTTTCTTATTTCCATTTCTTTTTGTCTGTTTTGTCCATCCATTGCTCTCAAATCAAAGTTATCTAAGTCATCTGTCTTTTGTGTCTGCAGATCTCTCTAGATGCCAACACCATCAGGCTGGGCAACATTCCCCTCGGCAGTGCTGTGGACCCCCTGGAGGGGGCACCAGCAGGTACCACCTACACCAAACAGACTGTGTACGAGCTTTGTGCCTGCGCTAACGGTAAGCTCTACCTGTCCCCGGCTGAGAAAGGCTCTACCTGCCAAACCACCAGTAACTTTTGTCTCTGGAGCTGAAAGTGGGAGGTTGACAGACATCCCGGACATATGGACTAGAGTTTGAAGCTAATGCTAGCCAACAGACTGAATCAACGTGGATTATGGCTTGCTGGGAATCTAATGCCAGCTAACAGACCGAATCAATATGGATTGTAGCATGGCGAGAAGTTCATGTCCGTTAACCAATCACATTATATGGATTAGCGCTTGGCAGGAAGCTAATGCTTGCTAACAGCCCAAATCAACATGGACTGTGGCTTGGAGTGAAGCTAATGCCAGCTCACCGACCAAATTAATATGGATTGGTCAGTAGCTAATGCTAGTCAAGAGGATGGATGACTTGGCAGGAAGCAAAAGCCAACATGGTTAGCTGGTGGGTATGATGCTGTGACCACTCATTGATATGGATGGACAGTCTCACTCTGGGGCTCTCGTTGGCTGTATTTGCCATTGTTGAATTATTGCCATGATGGTTTCTGAAAGTCACAAGGATTACATTTGGGGGTTTCCTGAGAAAAGCAAACTCTCTTACAATAAAAATGAGTTGTGTGTGCACTGTATGACCAAAATGTCCTGGAAAACATGTTCCTGCTTTAGTTAGAATAAAATGAAAATCTGATGGACTTCAAACTCGCCAGCAGAGACATGGACAAAATCTCAGTTGGCTAACAGACATCAGTGTGGACCTTGGTTTAGCCCTGCAGGTAACTAACAAGTAAATCAGACAATGGTTTAGTCTAGTGGGAAGCTAAGGCTAGCTAACGGACCAATCTATACCAGAAAGGCCTTCCCCCTCCTCCCCCTCTAGTCTTTCAACCCAACCTAATAGTGAATATGCTCTCCAACCCCACTTTTCATAGGATATCTAATGCCAATAATTGTGCTTCAACCTTGCATTCACTAGCTTTTTTCCCCCATATATTTTCAGATTTTCACTTTTATTTTTTTCTTTATTTTTCAAATCTTTTACTTGTTACCGTTTGGTATAATTTTCTTTTCCCCTGCAACATCGCTGTAATCCTTTATCTTTCCATATTTTGCTGCTGTTCTCTTCTATTTATTCTCTAGTGGTCTGTGTATGCATCTACTTGCATTGGACTGGTAAAGAAAACATTATTCTGTCTATCCACTTTCCTCCATTGGACTGTTTTTTTGTTTTTTGTTTTTTTTTTACTAACCATCATAGCTGTACGGGATGCAGCCCCGCTCCCCCCTCACAGTCTGCACATCTTTCGGTTTCCGTCTCTTGGGAGTCCTTCTATCTGGGCATGCTTTTTTTGTCAGAGACAAAAAGCAGATGGAATAAGAAAAAGAAGAGAAAAGTGAGTTAATTCTAATGTTAAATTAAGGCTCAGGTGGGTGCTATAGCAGTCCAACCATTTTATAATATGGGGGCAAACCCCCACTCAGTCAGAGGCAGCAGCCAAGCCAATTTTGGTCTTGTTATGGAGTATTATAACAAGGAGTATGGAGTATCTTCATCCTGTGTTCCTTGTCCGTCAGACTCTTTTTACATGACCTTTCTGTTCCTTTTGCCAAGCCCTTCTCAGTCATGTAGGTTTTCTTAGTCACTTGAAAGACGTTTCTGCTCTTTGTTCTTACTCTCCTATTTGTTCCTTCGTTTACTGCAATAGGTTTCCTCACCGCTGTCTTTTTTTTCTCCGAGAAGTTAAATTTCTAAATGTTGTCTTCTTCGCCTCTTGCCCTTCACTCACCCAAGGACATATCTTGATATTGTCTCCACATCTTATTTGTTATTTCCTAACTCTTTAATCTCCTTTGGCCATCCCAAACTCAAATATCAGGAAAAATGTCCCTTCGGTCTCACACTATGTCCCCTTTGAGAAGTTTTTCAGCCTAAGCAAGAAAAGTCAAGAAGGTCCAAAATATTATTTTGGGGGTTATTTTTTATATATTCAATCAGTCTCAGATGAGGGGATCAATGTGAATGGCCTCGAGCTGGCTAAGCTAGCGCCCAACCTCTCCGATGGCTGGAAATCGTAGGAAATCAGCAACTTTGTGTGGCTGAAATCCCCATGGGAAGAAATAATGGAAGGATTTGGATTTATGTGTATGGACTCAACTGGATTAAGGCCCTGAGGCGTATTTTCCTTTTTAAAATAAAGTGATACACAGGTGCCTTTGCTGCTGTTGGTAAAAGCACATCACAGTCTGAACGTTCTCACTACCCTCAGTGGACCATCTGCAAGTGTCTCTGGAAAAACTATCTATTTATCAATCTACCTATCTATCTATTTAGTTTTCTGTCTTTTTCCTCCCCTTCCCTCCTGGTTTTGTAGAACTCTCAGTATATCCAGCTGAAAAAAGAACAATTCAATCCTGGTTTAATGTTTAATTTTCTGATGTGTTCCCTTATGGTTTTATTCTTGATAATAAAAAAGCACAAATTATGCCATGTATATAACAATACCTATAAAATACAAAATAAAATAATATTGTTTTTAAAGAGAATCTCTGGAGTCTTTGTAAATTTGTAATGATCACTTTTATGTTTCTAACTTTAGTGTATTTACGTTAAACTGTGTTTTCCCAAGAGAAATTAAAATGCTTCCCTGTCTATTTCAACCTAAATAGTTTTATATTTTACTGACAACTCCACGTTATTTCACACGATTTCATTTCACTAATATTTTGCTGGCTTTAGAGGTGTGCTGACGCAATCTGAAGTCACAGACAAAATGTGCTTTAGTTATGTTTTTTGTTGATATAAGACCAGGAATCTTCACAGGGTGTTTTATTTTGGGTTTCTGTGTCTGACTTCCTGCCCGGTTCATCTGCTCTGTGTAGCTTGACGTGGCTTTCGTCAAAAATAGACTCGCCATATTCAGAGCAGAGCAGAGAGCTTCTGGGAAGTGCTGCAGTGCGTCTGGTGAGATCACAAGCATTGTCTAGAATGCCATGATCAGCGACGGTCACAGACCCAGCCGTGCCCGGTGGGTTAATCAGTCACCACCCAACATTTCTACCCCTCCTTAATATTATTACTAGCCCCTGCCTTTTCTTTGCTTCTTTTTTTTTGATTTCCTAAAGTTTCAAAACTCTATGGTGTATCTGCTACTCCACAAACACAAAGCAGCCACACTATTGTACAAACAACAATCTGCAGCTAAGAAACCCAGAATGCATGCATTGATTGCCATTATTAACCGATCAAACATATAATAGGCTTTGAACTCAGCCTATGGTTATGTTGTTATTGTGGGCTGCAGAAGTCTTGACGTGGTGGAAAAAAAAAAAAACAGCGATGATTCAAACCACGCAACCACCTACCTTCTCTCACTGTTTCTCTTTTCTCGTAACTTTGGATGTCCACCCAAACTCTTCACATGACTTATTTCTTTCCTTGTTTCTCCCTGACTTTTATTGTCACTCTACTGTACCTTTGGATATTCTTTATGATCTACTTGTGATAATATCATCACATTTATGTATTCAGTATTACAGTAATTACATTTTCTTTCAGCGGAGGAGGTTAGTATTAAGTGAGTATAAGTAAGTATTAATCCATCTCTCATTTACTTTTTTATGTTGATTTAGCATGTTTTCTCATTCTCTCGCTTTTCTCTTTCTGTCTCTGTCTTTCATCCCTTCCTATTCTTCTATAACATGTTCAGAAGAATGAGATGAGACGAATGTCATCTTCTTCTTTTCTCTCTCCCTCTGTCTCCTCTCTCATCTGCCATCTGCAGACCTTCTCTGTCCTCAGCACCCATCCTGATTTAATTTTACATCATTTTATATTACAGTGTTTAAACTTATTTTTTCCAAGTTCATAAACTTTGCCAATTGTAATCTCTTATCTATTTCCAGGCGGAGCCACTGAAAACATTTTGGCAGTTTTTACCACTCTGCAGCTGCACTATGTAAAATTATTTAAAGATATAGATATAAGGAAGAAAAACAGGTTGTCTTAAAGTATAGTTTGCTTTTTTTACACAAGTGTGCCTCATATATGGCCATCAGCTTTCAGCTTGGACAACATTGAAGAAGGAGCATTAGTAAAAGTTATCGTATGCCTACCAGTTCATTCAGACACTGACCTAATCTAATTCATTTACTTTCTTGACCAAACTCATTGTCAGCGTCACAGGCACCCCTTTTCCACCGAGGCGGAGCTGGTGCTTGTTCTGAGCCAGAGCCTAGTTTCAAATCGGTTCTTTGTGTTTCCACAGCCGAAGCACCAGCTCAGAGCCAGGAAAAGTGGTTCTTAAGTAGCACCAACTCGTTGCTGGGCTAGAAGTAAGCACCACTTACTGCAGCGGCGGAGGGCGGGGCTACCGTGACCAACAAGAGGAACAGTTTTCACTTTTGCTTCTTACACCAACGCTTAATACATTTTTATTTAACGCCAATGTGATCGTTTATCAGCAGCGTTGATGCTAGGAGGGTAGCAACATGCCGAGGCTAACGTTGACACGTTATTGTTAGAAATGTTCTGTACATACCGTTACTCTCGCTCGTAATCTCCGTCTGTACAAACTACAGTGAATATAAATAGCAACGCAACCTCCGCGATTGTTTAACTGTGTTTGTGTTTGGCGCTGCCACGCTAGCGTTACCGGGAAAGCTGTGACGTAAAGTCACGTGAGACCTGGCTCTTTGCTGGCTCCTTAGCCAGTGGAAACACAAACGGGTTCTTAGAAGGCTCGGCATTTGAACCAACTCCGAACCGGCTCTAGCACTGGCTCTGAACCAGCACCCGGTTCATTTTGGTGGAAAAGGGGTAACTGTGAAGCCTGCAACCTCCGAGCACTCATAGACCTTTTTCAGGAAAGACATTTTGACATGTCACAGTAGGAAAAATGTAAATAACAAAATGGCTCACTGCACACTGTCATGGCTTACTGGGACAATAGAACAGAACAGTGCTACTGTTAATGTTATTAGTAACACCTGCTTTTGCTATGACAAGTCAACATGCCTGCTGTGAAAAGGGTTTATTGGTCACAACCACAGAGATAGACAGATCAATCACAGGCCAATACAGAATAACACCCACCTGGTGAACACACATGTTGGCATTCAAAATCCACACAAAGAATGGGGGTTGAGGGCATGGACCATAACGTATGTAGTTCTCCAGGTTTTGCAGCAGCATGCCATTGTGGTGGCACCCAAAATGTTCCTTATTAGTCTTGGCCAAAAGTCACTCTTGACTACTGACATGACAAAAAGTAAAACCCATTGAACTTTCCCTGCTATAACTATAAAGAACACTGAGAATACTAATTGTAGACACTCTAATTTGCACATTCAATCTTGCAAATTTTAAAACCAATGAATTGGCAAATTGGATAAGAAACACGGCATCCATTTGTAATACATGAAAGGTTTTCACTGCAAAATACATACTGCTCGTATATCAAGTCAGCTCAGATAAATGAGACAAATGAGACTCAGCTTCTCTTGTGAGTTAGCAAAGATGCAGCCTAATTCTTTAGTTAGCTAGGTGGACAATGAAGCTATAATGATTTACTGTATTAACAGTAAACAGTAACATCTTTTTTTTTTTTTAAAGCCAGTTGAGTGGCAGGCAGGTTTGTAGTGAGGAGGAAGCTAGCATGAATTCAGTTGCTTAGCAGAAAAACGTAGGATGGCTCATTACAGTAGCTTACCTTTTCCTTCCTATATTTTCAGATTTGTCTTAGATGGTTATGTGAATGTTGGTTAATATTAGTTATTTCCTGTTTCTCAGACCATGCTGTGAACCACACTGGGTGTTCAGTGGTAATAGTGCTGGCACAATTCTCAGACCCAAATACCTCAAAACCTGGAGAAGTTAAACCAAGAGCATCTGAATGACCAGATACTACTCGGAAACAATTTTTTTAATAATAATTTGGGTGAACCGGCTCTTTGATAGAGTAAATGATAACCTGTAAAGACATACCAAATCAGTCAGTCAAACAGAATTTTACTACCAAACTAATGCCTAAGGGCCTGTTAAGCTATTTGTTTCATTTTAAGGGTTTATGTTTTGTCAGAGGGTTTAGTCATTATATAATATACTATCTGTCAAAATGGCCAGTTATACATTTTTATTTATGGTAAATTAATATGATTATTTTTAATCTGAAGCATATTCTTTATTTTTTGTGAAGAACAAAAATCAATTTTTAATTGCAAATTACCTCAAGTGTAACAAAAGAGTGAAAACAGACTGCTTATATTAAAACACAGCAATGGGGTGAAACCTTTTGTGACACTACACTAATCTCTTTACTCTTCTGACCGATACATAGTGGAGCAGCCACCAGCATCATCGTCACATTCACACATTGTCAGTGGAATCCAGCAACGTGTGCAAAAGGCTGTGTGCTCAGAGAACCCCCCAGCAAATAGTACAAGAGATTGAGACAGCTAGTGATATGGAAGAGAAGGACGTGTCAGAAGCGGATGATGGAAATCAATTATGAGCACGAAAGGTGATTTGAAGAAGATTGGCCAGACCCAGAGCCAGCAGAATAAAGAGCATTAGTGAAGCAGGATGACGATGTAGTACAATATATACGACCAAGAATAGTCTGATTGGCTGGTCTTCACCCAGGATAAACAAGGGGGAAAAAATCCAATCCAGATTTTTTTTTTTTTTTAAAGGAACAAAGTGGCAGAGTAAAAGAAATATTCATCTTTGAAGATTTCTCATATGAAGAGCATAATGTAAGGGACAGTTCACCCCAGAATCAAAAATACACATTTTTCCTCTTACCTGTAGTGTTATTTAGCCTCATAGATTGTTTTGGTGTGAGCTGTCAAGTTTTGGAGATATCAGCCATAGAGATGTCTGCATTTTTTGAATATAATGGGACTATATGGCACTCAGCTTGTGGTGCTTAAAGTGCCAAAAAATATATTTGAAAAACTCAACAGCAACTGTCCCTTTAACCTATTGTGTTGACAGCCATCAAACATAACAATATTAAGCTGGGAGAGTGTAAGTGATAAAACCATTAAGAAAACATAATTATTGATTAGGGGAATAGTCATTAAATTGTAAGTTTTGAGTGGCTTAAAATTAAGTTCTCCATTTTCCGTTTGCCACATAAAATCACTGCTAATGAATTTGCACAGGCAGAGAAACAAGGAAGCACAGAGCTCAGATTGGCTGGTGATTGACCACAAACAATCAAGCTGCTGTAAACTGGTGTACCTGGTCGCTGAGCTGTATCAGAAAAATATTGCCTTTAAGGGCCTTGCTGATTTTACTACTCTTAGTGTGAACAACATCCAGGAGGATTTGCAGTATAAATGAGACTATTGATAAATAGACACATTGTCCACTTTACTATGATAGTATGATAGTGGTTGACTCATTATGTTGCTGTGTCAAGTGGCAGCATTAATTGAGCTGCCCTGACAAACCTCTCCTTATCTGCGACACTACTGCACACACACACACACACACACACACACACAAAGCAGAGACCTGACATTGTCAGTGGATGATAAAAGTGTGTATTTGAACAACAAGCAGTGTCAAAACCAGCAGAGGACAGAGATAATATTCTCTCATTTCCTCCTTGCACGTTGTGACACATTACCAAGGAGAGGAGAATGGTTTGGTTAATCACTATGTATGAGAGAAGAAAAGGAGGGGAGAGGACATGAAATGAAAAGAGGAGGAAGGACGGTGGAGAGGTGGAGGTGAGATAAGGTGCTCAGATTCCATGAATGGCCAACCGATTTTTGGTCATTCCATAACAAGTCAAGCACAATTGTCAAATGGGTTGAAGTGGGAGGACTGAATTATGAATTAGTGTGTGTGTATGTGTGTGCGAGGGCTGGCATCAGTCATGGCCGCTTCAATCAGCTTCTCTCATCCTTCATAAATATACTTACCTGCCATAGCATACCGACAGACTCATAAAGAATAGGAGAGTCCAAACTGGCTAACCTAAGTGTTAAAGGAAAAGGAAAAAGTGTCCCAATGTGGTCTAGGAAATACAAAGAAGACCGGTGTGATTGTATGGCTCCCCAAACGTGCCACAAGGGCTTCTTATGTTCCTTTATAAGGTGAAAACACTTCTGGGGTTTTTCAAAAGCCTGTACCATCTTCTCTGTATGTAATGATATGTTTCAGCAGCTCAGTTTGAGTTATATTTCAGCTTATTTAAATGTTTGATTGTTGTGTGATAAAAGAGTATCAGCAAGAATGAAAGGAAAGTTGATCAAGACGGTGGTGAGACCAGCGATGTTGTACAGCTTAGAGACAGTGGCACTGAAGAAAAGACAAGAGGCAGAGCTGGAGGTGGCAGAGCTTAAGATGTTGAGGTTCTCTTTGGGAGTGACGAGGGCGGACAGGATCAGGAACGAGTACATCAGAGGGACAGCTCATGTTAGATGTTTCGGAGATAAAGCCAGAGAGGCCAGATTGAGGTGGTTTGGACATGTTCAGAGGAGAGACTGTGAATATATTGGTAGAAGGATGCTGAGGTTGGAGCTGCCAGGCAGGAGGTCTAGAGGAAGACCAAAGAGGAGATTTATGGATGTAGTGAGAGAGGACATGAAGTTAATTGGTGTGAGTGAAGAGGATGCAGAGGACAGGGTTAGATGGAGGCGCATGATTCGCTGTGGCGACCCCTGAAAGGGAGCAGCCGAAAGGGAAAAGAAGATTTAAATGTTTGATTAAGTTTGGTGTTTGATGTTAGCAAGCATGAAATAACGCTACAGTAATGCTACTAATAGAAAACAAAATAATCTGTTTATGTATGCATAAAATGATGACTTCCCGAAATAACGCTGTTTACATGACTGGAGCAGTGATTTTTTTACTTAGTTTGATTTTACAGAGAGAATTATGGAAATCTGAATTTTGGTTATGAAAAAAATTGTTGTCGCTTCAGAAACCTGGCCTTGTAGATGAGAATAGTACAGAGTGAAGTATGATAGTTCAGTGATGTGGCCAGGAAATAAAAGTTTAAAACGTCCTGATGATCTGTGTGATCTACTACAGTGTCCGGAGGATGTTACAGTCCGTGTCCTGTACTTGTGCTGATGTGCAGTCTACAAACTGTGTGTAATATCTGTGTAGAGCCACTGACAGGCAACTCCTCTGGCCTTAGGAAGTCAGTGGGCAGAGCCGAAGACAGTGAAGTCATTCTCTTTGTTTCTTCCGGCTTGCTTCCATGATCCCCAGTGTGTTGTCACTAGATCATCAGCCAAAAATAGAATGCATGCTCCCTGTGCAATATTTCAATCAGGAGACACAAGGGATAGATAAGTAAAGATAGAATTTACTAGAAGAGATGATGTGAGGTGTTTAGCTTAGCAGAGACTATGGCCCTTAGACTCCGCAAAGAGATTTTGAGCAGCTGCAGAATAAACTGATTGTCGTCATTGTTCCTGCATCAAACAACGCTGTACTCTGTCCAAGCATCCCAGCCTTAGTTTTCAGTGCTTTTCTGTGTTTCTTGGTGTTTGTATTTGAATTGTTGGACTTTGCCTGTTCCCAGTCAGCTTTATGTCTGCCTGTTCGGACAGCTCCTTTGTTTCTGACATGTTGGCTTATTTGCTAATTGGCTAATTTGAAGAAGTTGTTCCGAATTCAGAATAAGAATATGATTTACTTCTCAGATGACAAAGAAACTGCCTTTTTCTTGTGAAAAAAGGAGAAGGGAGGAGCTTTGACCTCCAAAACGTTGCAAGAAAACAGAAGGTAGTTGAAAAAGGTTGGTAATAAACCTTTGCACTTGTTTTTCACTCTTTGACATTATCACTATGAGAATCATCTACATTTCCTCTTTTCTTCTTTCTGGTGAGTTATTTCTTGCACCTACTGTATCTTGTGCATATAGGTTGCCTATCTAAACTGGTGTGCTGCATTTATTCTATTTAATTAGCATATGGCAATTCAACATGTGTTCCTTAATTTCCAGTTCTAACTATTGTGGAGATGGAGCCCCTCAACATAAAGTGCCATGTTAGGCAAAATGTGACATTCACATGTTCAAACTGGAATGTTTGGCTGACTGACGTTAAATCTTACATTAAGTACCTTTGTGAAAGCCCATGCACGAGAAACAAGCACATCATCATCAAAGCTGCATGTGGAGAATCTAAGCAAAAGAACAGAATACACATAAACAACACAGGAGACGGTTTATCTGTGACCTTCACTAATCTCCAGATGTCAGACTCGAACACATACTTTTGTAGATTGGAGAAATCCGGCTATGACTCATATACTGAGGTGAATCTAAACGTTACAGAGGGTAAGTCTGTGCTTTTCAAAAGTAAAATGCGATTAAAACTCAAATACTTAATTAAATAGTTAATTAAATATAGTTTCGTTTCAGCTATGCTTTCACCTTCAATGCCTTTGACACCTTCGACAGCTCCTAAATCAGTCATCCTTGGGTTTACCATCTCATTTACTGGTATGGAGTGCATTGCATACATATTTAAATGCTTGGCGAAACTGCATTGCAGAGTATAAATAATATAACTCTACTGTTTGGCAAAAAACAGCACTCTTGGTGATGGGACTCATTGCACTAGTGCTCTACAGAGGAAAACTTGCATCATGTGAGTCTTATCTCGGCTCCTGTACAAAAATGGATTAGTCTGTCAATTATTTCTAAGTCTTGTATACATTACTACTTTAAATTTTACAGGCTTGACCACCACCAGGACAAGCACAGTCTTGGATGCTGTGGTAAGAGGGTCAACTTTTTAAAAGGGGGGAGTTCTATGAAAAAAGCTGGCCAGGAAATGTTTTGGTGCCTAGCCAGGAACTTTCTGACAGTCTTTCAGAAAACAGGCTTGTTCATCCTTTGCAGAAGTGTGCCCTGTCTAGTTATCAATGCTTTGTGTTTATGCATGTTTGACTGACATCTTTAACTCTTGAAATGTTTTTCTCATGGTCTCACGGTACTATTACCCTCTCAGTTCTTACATTACAGGGCACATAGAGGCTGGGTATTGGCTCAGTAGTTTTTCACATACTAAACAATTTAAATGGCAAATAGCTGTGGAGGAAACAGTTCAAGCTTGTCTGACTGTCCATCATATATGTTGTACTTTATTCTCTCTTTCAGCATAACTGTTGTTGTTTTCTGCCAGTAAGGTTCTTGTCTTGCTTTGTTTTGTTTGTCTGTTGTTTTTTTTTCTCCATCCAAAAACACACGTAGAGGTTTATTTATTCTGTTGGCTGATTCTTCAAATGCTTCTCTTCTTAAATGGATGTGGTCTTCATGTACTTATCCTGCAAGAATGAAGTCTTTTAATTTTAATTGAAGGAAAAAAGTTTTTATTCTAGTCTGACCTACAGCAAACATTTTGTTCCAACAGAGTTTTGGTCCCGCTGAAGTCTATCAAACACTCGACCTATCCACGAAGGATCAAGATCAAGTCTACAACACTGTCACATGTATGGCCCTCGACACAACTATTTCACAACTTTAACTGAGTGATCGATTAGTCGAGTGTTCGAAATTGTTATATGTTATTTGTGTTAACTTTGTTCTACTGAATTGTACTGTGTATTCTGTGTACTCCACATGGCGGTTTAAATTACTGCATCTATTTTGAAATTGTATTGTGTCTATTTGCCAACATTCAATTTGCTTTATTTCGTCAGCATAGTGCGCAGGAGTCAACACATCAATGCACATAGAAATTAATCAAAGCCT
Organism: Coreoperca whiteheadi; assembly: GCA_011952105.1. Taxonomy (NCBI): domain Eukaryota; kingdom Metazoa; phylum Chordata; class Actinopteri; order Centrarchiformes; family Sinipercidae; genus Coreoperca; species Coreoperca whiteheadi. Next base: position 21,097,180 of record CM022472.1, read on the forward strand.
GACAGTAGGGAATATACTTAGGGCAGAAACCATAAATGTGTTAAGAGTCGATGCTTCTTTATATGCTGCCAGACCTTATTTGCATGTAGTACCAAGAACCTCGTTTTGTTTTGTTTGTTTGTTTGTTTTTTTGTCGTGTGGTTTATAAAATGTCAAACAAAGAACCAGTTTACTGTATAGTTGACTGAGAAGGAAGTTTTATATTTGAATGTTGCTGTTGTTGTTTTAGTCTACATGTCTAAATTGTGGTTCATTTAAAGTCATGAACACATTTTGTATATGCTAGCACAGCCTTAAACATTACACCATGTGTGTTCAAAGGAAAGGGAGGAGCTTCCGACTTTGAAAGTGTGAGAGGAAGGGGAAGACAAAGTCTTAAAGACTGTGGTTGGACTGACCTGATAATTCCTGTACACTAGCATTTTTGTAATTTTCCCGTCATTTTCACTATGATAAAAACCTATGCGTTCTATTTTCTTCTTTCAGGTGGGTTAATTTTTTTCTGTATTTGCACCTATTTTAGTTTCTAGTTCACCATTTGTAAAAAGGTTTTGCATGACAAATAGTGAAATGGCATTAAAAGAAATGTGCATATTTGAATTAATGCATGCATTGACACTATGACAAACAATGTTTCCTTTATTTCCACTTGTAGCTCTGAGCATTGTGGAGATGAAGACTCTCAACATCAATACACGTGTTGGGGAAAATGTGACAATCATATGCTCAAAGTGGAATGTTTGGTTTAATGTAAAATCTAATGATAAGTACTTATGTCAAAGTCCATGCTCAGAAGGCAAACACACCATCATCAAAGCAGCATATGGAAAGACTAAACATTTTAAGCAAATACAGTTAACTAACAGTGCAGAAGGGTTATTGGTGACCTTCACTGATCTCCAAAAGGCAGACTCTAAGAAATACTATTGTGGAGTGGAGAGAGTTGGCCCTGATTCATTTATAGAGGTGAATCTTAAAGTTACAGACGGTAAGTTTATGCTCTTCATTTTTCAATTAAAAAACATACCACTCCTTGTCAAAATAACCATCCACATTGTTTATGTTTTGATATATACTTTGTCTGTGATTTTCAGCTGAGTTTTCCAGTCCCAAGACGACTCCAGAAACAGTCATCGTTGGTTCTACGCTCTCATTTGCTTTTGCATACAGCTCCACTGTGTCTTCCAGCAGCTCAGATATTATTACTGATATGTCTGCGTCATACATCAGTCATTCTACAACACCTTCTGCACCAGCAACACAAGGAGCTGGTATGAAGTGCACCCATCTGAACTTGCATACTGTATATATGACTATATATGGTATGTTACATATATAGACAAACAGTATACTGTATATTTGAATGTTAATTGAAGTTGCAGGCATAATATAAGAAATGAGTCCAGGGCTTCAAGTAGTAAAGGTGCTGACATATTACATTATGAAAACAGCTACACTCTTGATTGATAGATACAAATATATACTTAACTTATAAATTGCAATAATTGCAAATGAACAGAGAGGCAGGAGGACAGTACCCTAAATACTTTCAAATTTTGAAAGAATAACAAAATTGTCTATATAAATTTGTTTAAATAATAATACAACAAACGTATGTTAAGATACTGAGCTATTGCAAGTATCATGCCTGCCACCTTAATTTGGATACTTGATGTTTTGACATTTTCTTCAATTTCTTCAAATGTTCAAGTATCAGTAATCAAATGTCCAGTGAAAAGCATGTTTCAGATTATTACAATATTCATTTATAGCAAAGAGGATGTGAGGAGCACTTGGTGCTTAATTTGATGAAGTGTGATCAAGTTTTTTTTTACCGTCTTCCTCTTTCTCTTTCTTTGGGCAGGAAGTGTACCATATTTAATTATAGGTGTCACTGTCATAATAACCATACTGATGGTCCTACTAAAGATTATGACAAAGATCATGAAGAAACAACTCAGTAAGTCTCACAAATCACCACACACGTTGCATGTATGAGCCTCCACCAGACATATTAACAAATGCTGTCCTATATGTTTTCAGAAGTCGTGTCAAGTGCTGATATTCCACGAGAGGTGAGTTTAATTTAATTTGATTCTGAAACCATGTGGAGGGCTGTTGGTTTCTGTTGGCTGTCCCACAGAAACAGCTTGCTTGAAGTACTTACAAATACATTCCTTCACCTTGTGTGAGACTTTGCTCTTACAGCTCTGGCATTCCTTTCTCATTTCTTACTTTAAAGCCATTTAGGACACCTTTACAATGCTGAGCACAGTGTTAATAAACACAAAGACCACCTAGAATATCTATATGAAGGATTCTTGGTGCACGACATCAACAGGATGGAGACCGAAGCTGCTCGGAACAAAATCTTTTCAGCTGGGTGCTCATCGTGCACCTTTTAGGCTAAGAGTACCAGACAAGTCATTGAGGTCTGAAACTAAACGGCCATTTCTCATCCAACCCCAGCAGCCATTAGTCATCACTTTGAGAGGCAGTCTGTCGGTGTCACGGGGAAAGGAGCTGGAAAGGCTTAGCTTTATGTTTCATTTGTTAAAAAGGTAACTCCAACCCAATATTTTTACCGTAATATTTGCATTGGACTTTATATTATTTTTATTGTTATTGTTTTGTATTATTATTACAAAAGAAAGAAGAACCTTAGAAGCTGTGGGATGATTCTTTTTTTTCACCTATCTGACACATCTTGGCCTGCATACACAGCAAGCATAATGAAAAAGTGGATGTAGCGGTGCAAAGAAATGAAAGAACCAGGTCTGTTTTCAGCGAAGTTTGCCGCTGGTATGCACTTTGTCGGCCATTTTAAGGCAACTTTGTGGCGACAAACTTGGAAATTGCTAACTGTAAAATATACAATATTTGGTTTCATTGCCATGGCAATGACACACAGCTGTATACTTGTATTGATCTCAACGATACTGTCCATCTGGATAACCTACACAACTGTCTCCCTGACATTCAAAACTGGATGTCAAATTACCCACGGCTAAATTCAGACACATCAGAAGTTATCAATATTGGCCCAAACACTGCAGGCACACAGGTCTCCCTGTCCTCCAATATCACTTCAGAAACAGCAAAAAAGCATAAATCTTGCTGTCATCTTCCATAAGAAGATGATATCAATAGTGTGTTATTAGGGTGACTCCAAAGCTCAGAATTTTTTTTATCAGCCTAGCTAATAACAAGTTTAAAAAGTATCTTTAAGTTGCTGTGTGTGTGTGGGACTTATTTTAACAACATAACATTTTTTATTTGAATTGTGTCCAAATTGTAGTGATGTTAACAATGTGTTTAATGGTAACTCAGTCTCTTTCTCTATTTTCTACTTCAAGGATGCTGAATATGAGGAGATCAGTCCTGAAGACCATCAACGTGTGAGCCAAACTACTACTGTTTGCTTCTCTGCAACCAACACTGACGATGACCCAGACAGTCTCTATGCTAATTATTTCTACCCCCAGGACACTGCATTAGCAGCTGAGAGGGGTAATAACTCTTCAAAAGTTCATTATTTAAATTCAGCTTCCAGCTCTGGGGACAATTCAAGGGGGGTATGTGCAGAGAGCAGAGTCACAGATCCCCAATGTGACTTGGCTACGGAAATTTGCTCTCTCTATTCCCTGGCTAAGTTACCATAGTCAGAATGTGGCTACTGTGATCGAAAAGGCAAAAGATTTACTTTCTTTATCACATTGATTATGCTGCTCTATTACTTTATGAAATTGGCATCATGTTAGCTACAGGCACCCAGACAAAAGAGTGCACAAAGAGTCATCCTCACTGATATCCTGCCACTCAAATCTGTCTATGACACTGCTGGCAATATAGACAGTATACAGGTTGAAGAAATTAAAAGAGATGTTTTATGAAATGAAATATCCTCTACACTGTGTACTTGACCTTGAAATATTTTTCTGAATCTAATCCTCACTAGTGTTTTACATCTATTGCAAATTACACACAGGAATTCTTTTTTTTTTTCTTTCTGTCTACTTCCTTTTTTTAATGTGTCTTAGGCGGTCTTCGCTTGTACACACAAAGCTAAGCATACCCAAAAGAAAGCTTGGCAGTGAGTCAAGCTTTTGTTAGAGTCAACAGGAAATTGATGAAACCAACAGCTGCTTGTATCTGCGTTTGCCTCAATCATGAATCGTGTTTCAGCAATGGAGCGTCTTCAATATATAAGGGCACTCAGAGGAAGGCTTGCCCAAAACCACATTATACAGCCCACAACTGCTCTACTTTCACAACACACACTGGACTGCTAAATTCTAATCTATTACTATTCAAATGTGAGGCCCTTTCAGCCCACTTGTGTTTCTCTTTTTAATAGCAATACTCCTCAGCTATTGTAACGTAAATTTAAAGTTATTTGTGTCTCGTTATTAAGTTCTACTTCTACATGAGGTGGTCCTTTTTTAACTGCTGTCTTTTTATTCCATTCTTTATAACAGTCACATGATACACAACATTTATTTTAGCAAGCTCACTTTGAGAACTGAACCTTCGTATTACCTTGGTTAACTTGCAGGATATTGCATAAATGTCTATATTACTCATGGTATACATAAGAGACAAAGTAACTATTTGTTTTTAATCCCTTTATTGTGAAACACTTTGGTTTGCTTCTGTGCATGAAGGGCACTATACAAATACAGTTGTTTTTTAATATTTGATGAACATTTTTATTTGAGTTGTACATTTATTAAATTCAGTTGATCTGAATATTGTTCTGTTATCCACTGTCATGTTTTGGATCATTTCCATTGTGCACGTCATTCTGTACAGTCTACAATAATTACAGAAATAAATGTGTAATTATCTGCATCAGTTCCACATTTTGGGGAAAAACATGTAATCACTTTGATGCAGAGAGTAAGATGAGAAGATTGATGCCACACTCATATCTGTCCATTAAGTATGAAAATCGAGACAGGAAGTGATGCTTTGCTTAGCATAAAGACTAAAAGCAAGGAGAAACCGCTAGCCTGTACAAACCTACTTCCTGGACATAACTTAATAATAACAAAATCCCTCTAAACATGTGATTGGTTCTTTTTCTTTGACAGTGTTGACATACTTAGTGTAACTGTGTTTGTTACTTGCCTGCTTTCACTATGTCTCTCTTCATCTGTTGTATATGGTAAACAAACTTGAGTTGAGACTTTGAGTTGCAGCTAGATTAAAACTACAGTGGTATTTGCTCATAGTAAAATATTCAAGTGGCAGCCAGAGAGCATTCCAAGTTCAGTTAAGTTTAGGCTATTTTCCTGGGCTAAGAGTGGATGCTGTAATCATGGAGTAACACGCCTAGAGATGACATGAGCCTGAATCAGGAGACTCAAACTAATATGCAGGATCATGCACTCACAGGACAAAGAACATGTTAACAGGATCATACCAAGGTTTTTAGTAGGTGCTGTGTCTTAATTCAATTTGGTAAATGCTGTTAGGGAGATCTTGTTGGGGTGGGATGAGGAGCTGCTCGACATTTTCTAGACTGTATATTTTCTAGGGACAGGGGACATTTACTTCTCAGATGTTATGTTGGATGAATATCATTTTAGGTACTGTCAAGGTCATAATTTCCCTTTCAGTGGACATTACAGAAATGCGAACAGGTTAAGATCTTCTGATAATGATGTTCCTGACAACAGGAGACACATGATCCAAAAACCTTTACATCAGGGCAGACTCTGCTTACAGCAAGCATATAATCTATAATAATATTAGCTGATTTAAAAAACAAACTAATAAAATGAAGTAATAGTTTTATGATGTTTGATGTTTGATAATCCATGCACATATTTCAGTGGGGATAGCTTGCAATCTAACCCACAGAACACATCTTGACCTTTATACTTTATATATGACCTTCTCTGGATCCGTTCCACATTGGTGGAATGATCTGCCTGCTTCTACAAGATCAGCAGATTCTGTAGCCACCTTTAAAAAGCACTTGAAAACGCATCTCCTCCGTCAACGCCTAACTGACAATCACTAACTCTTCTTCCTTTCTACCTCTGCTCAAAAAAAAAAAAAACCCTTTCCTATCCTTAGCTTTGTATACTGTGCTGGGCTTTAAACCGACTCGTTTTTTGATGCACTTATGCTTTTTGTTACCTTCTGGTGTTATATTGCTTCCATTGTCTTCCTCATATGTAAGTCGCTTTGGATAAAAGCATCTGCTAAATGACTAAATGTAAATGTAATATTATGTCACTGAATGCCAGCAAACATCGATACATACAGGCAAGTCTGGTTCTAAATTTTGAGTTTTTAAAAGTGAGTCAGATAAACATCAACCGCAGAGATGTGAGCGCTGGTGTGTAGAGAGACAATGAATTCAGTGTCAACTGGTGTTAATCCACCGTTAAACTCCTAGAAAGTGAAACATTTGAAAACTTTCTGTTAGCTATTGGTAGTTCTCATCTTTAGCGTAGCTTGCCATTGTCAGCAGTACATGTTACCGTAGTGAGGGCTAAATCTAATTAGCACACAGACCTTTTTTGCTTAGCAGATGAACATTTGTACTCATTACAGAAGTAGACGTAGAAGTAGACATCACCTTCCTGGTCAAAGGAAATCACTGTAGGAGACAGGGCACAAACTGAAGTTCATCAAAGTCACATGCTTTGTATGCCTCATTTGTATTTGGGGAAGTTGCAAAATTGTTGATTTGTGTCAGGTTGAGCTTCACGCATGCAACAGAAGAAAACATTATGACAGAACTGTTTGTTGTTATGGTTTGGTGATGTTTCATTGATTTTCTAGGAATGAGGAGAGTTTGTGGCAAAGTTTTGTTATTTTTTTGGAAGTAGTTATTCTGCAGATGTCTGTCCTAGGTTTTTGGTCCTGTAAGTTCTTGTCTTATTTTGCAATTCGGTCTGTGTTTTGGGGTTTTGGTTCACGTTTTTCCTGTTTTATTTTGTAACTTGTCTGTTCCCTCCTGTGTCGGTCTGTTGTACTTCCTGTTCTCTGATTTTTTGATTATGTTCACCTGTGTCTCGTTTGTTTCACCTCCCCGGTGGGTATTTAAGTCTGCCTGTCGCCCTGTCAGTTTGTCATTGGCAACTGCTGTTGTTTCTTCTTGCTGGGTTGGTTCAGTTTAGCTGTTAGTTTTTTGCACTTTGACCTGCCTTGGACTTTGGGGATTTTGCCAGCTTTTGGAGTTTTTGCAGTTTTTGCTTGCCCTCTGGAATATTCAATAAGCCCTCCACTCCTCATCTGAAAGCAGTCTGCATCTGGGTCCTTCTTCTCTTCCCCCCACATCACAACAAGAACAAGATTCAAAGACATAAAGTGCAATTCCATTTACCTATTTTTATCAATGTTTTTGATTTGCAAATAAAAAAAAAAACATGAGAGGAAATTAATTTTCTGGCTTGAGGTAACTAATGAACAGATAAAGAAAGAAAGAAAGAAATACACTTTGCACCACTGTCCCTCACAATTGTTCATCTGGCCTGCACTTGTAGGCTACTGTGCACAGTGAAAGTGGAGGATGGTTTAATGTTTGATGCCCAACACAAACAGCCCAAGTCTGCGACGTAGAAGGTACTCAGAGAGTGCTGGACTGACAGAGGCAGGCCTGTCTGTTTCACATTTTATTTTATAATGAAAAGGTCCAAGCCGTCAAGGAAGAAAACGGAGAAAAGAGGAGGAGGAAAATAAAGCCGACAGAGGTGTAGCGACTGCCCATAATTCACATCATGCCTAGTGCTGGACTGAGTAGTTTAAGTTTGCTGTTTGTTCCAAAATTGAAATGTTAACTTTTGTTAGTGTTTGTAATGTGTCTGTTCAGAATATGTGGTTTGTGTTGGTAATTTTTGCTGACCAATATCACTGATGGGGGTACCTAATCTCCACCATAGGGCACAAAAGTGGCTAGAGCCGGCCTTGGATAATGAAGAAGAGTTGGTTTAGGCTATTGATAAAACCAAATGTGACAAAGTGCAATGGACACAGACTTTGAATATAAATCACGACTTACATAAAGCATGTGATTATTTGTCACTGAAGCTTCTGCTCCACTGAAGAGACGAATAATTGTGGCAGACAAAATGTGAGAAGACAGTAACCTTCATCAAATAAATACATGAATCAAACAGAAATACAATTATTTCCATCATGTTCTCTACATAGTTTTCCAGTTTGAGCTATAACAGGCACTTTTTTTTCATGACATCATCTCATTGCACCATCTTCTTCTGCAATGATTTAAAGGTCCCCGACTGAAGAATTAGCACCACCAGCTGTTTATCTCAACAAACCAACTCCTAGTATTTGCATAACGTTAGTGGATGGCTTACAAATTGTCTTTTGCAGTTTTCCTGGAAATTCAGTTAAAATTTGCTTTACATTTGGATGGAAACCTACCTATAGCTGCAACAATCCAACAATTGCATTTAAAGCATATTGTATTATGTTATATTTGACATGGTACAGTAATACCGATCTAGAATTGCTGGCTGCATGATAGGGCCCATGCTGATCAGTGGCTGATCAGTGGCTGTTCCCTGCTGGGTCCCTGCTCGGTCCTTGGCTGCTATGCGATAAGTACGTTTGACACATAATAATGACATTCCTATGAGGAATATCAGTCTCAATTCGTTATATTCCTAGTAAGTGAAAGCACCATCATTTATTTGAATATTTAGAGAATGAAAAGCAATAGTAATACAACACCTTCCAATTTTAGCTAAATGGGCCAATTGCAGCAATTATCAAAATGCATGCATGATTAACAGACTGATTGCTTGATGGCTGGAGGGGGAAAAATAACAGGAGTATTGCAGCAAGTCATAAATGAATAAGTAATGAAACAAATCAAGGAACTAATGAATGTTGAGGTAATGGGAAAGTGTTAAAGTTGTTGCTATAGTTTTATACCAGTATCTGTCTTTTTCACTCTTTCCACGTTCTCTTTTTACAATTTGTTACACACGCGCACACACACACAGCCAGCAGAAGTCACCTTGGCAGCGGGAATGCCCTCCAGTAGCTGTACTTGTCAGGCTCAGAGAGCAAGAGCAGCTTGATGTCGTTGTTATTGTTGTTACTGTTGTTGTGTACATCAGCCACCAGGGGAAGAGTGCGGTGGCCTGGGGTATCTTCTCTGTTGTCAATGACAGTCAATGACACTCTGCTGCTAAGTGAAAAGGATTAGCCAACTCTCTCTCTCACACACGCACGCACGCGCACACACGCACACGCACACACACATACATGCACTGCACTGGATTTGCTTATAGAAAGTTTTTAGAAAACTTGACATAGAAGTATAACGTGGGAAGTTGAACATGAGAGAGTGAGATGGAAACAGCTTGTGGGCATATGTTCTGGGCATCTGCCTTGTGAACATTTGGCCTTTACTTCTAACTGGTCTCAGGTCAGAATGCACACACGCACACACACAGTACGCACACAGGTAGTTTCACATTTTCTTGTCAAATGTGCATCTTTATATATACACACACAAGCACATATCAAATCATATGTCATACATCACATCATGTATAATGTTTGGAACTGTCAGTCCACTAAAGACACCCACACATCGAATGTTTAGTCTTTCCAACCAGAGGGAAAGCCTGATAAACTCTTTCCTGAGTAGAAATCTTAAGAAAATCTTGGAACTTAGATGTAAAATTTTAGGAGCTTTAGGACAGAGACCGTGCCTAATTCTTATCTGTGAAACTACATCCATTTCATATCTTTTTAATGTCCTTGTTGGCATTCAACCTTTCCAAAACATTGATTTGATTGCAGAGCAGATGACAATAGTCACTACTAGGCCTATTTGTTAAAGACCCTGCAAGCCTTTACAGGAGTTTTCACTTATTGCAGCTAAATAGGCCTCTGTTAATGTTGATATTGTGCAGAGCTATGCTAGGTAACTGGAGCTTTGTGAACTAATACGAACTGTAAAGGTGTAAGAAGAGTGAGCAAGATGTCAATCAAGTACACTATGTGCACACCCAGACAGTCGTGAGAAGAGGTCTAGTCAGACAACATAAGTGAAAACACCAGTTTGTGTGTGTAGGGGCTTCATGGCTTTTGAGATCATTTGACTATCCCTAAACTTTTACAAATGTAGGATCTTAGTTTAAAATGCTACATGAAATACTACAGATCAAAGACATTGCACTCTCAAATTTTCAACACTCAAAATCAATAAATATGTGTTGGTGGCCTTGTGATCAACATCTTGAAATGTCAGTGTTTCCCCAGTGCTTATTTTCTGGTCCAAATGCACAAATCTCAACAGCTACACACTGGTCAGGATTTTCATACCGAAAATGAAATATTGCTCTTCCCTGAGCAGTGCGTTTGATGTGTGATTGAGGGGTTCTTTCATTAGCCAGTTAGACCTCAGGGAATGAGGACTCGCCAACCTCTCTGTAGAGAGGTATAAGGAATATACCTGGGGAAGAGTCTCTCTGTTGCTGGATTTGTCACCGTAACAAATTCCAAAGTGCTCAGAGCAGAGACTATTAGTTGCTCCAAAATTCAAGCTGTAAACCAAGGGGTGATCTTGACTTTGCTGTCATTGCGCTTTGACTTTGGTACAACCTGACTCACAGTCTAAGTCAGTACACATTTTCAGAAATCATTTTAGAAGCCACGTGTTTCTATTGACATTTTTCTGAAATGTTAACTTTTTACACATTGTCTCTATATCTGTTTTATCTCTTTCCTTCTGTATGTTTTGCTATATAAATTAAGTTTTCTTATAATATAGGCTATCAACTGATGGCATTTGAGGAGGAAAAAATCCTGAAGTTCAAGGCTGTATATCTTATATTTTGCTTATAGCAATTACACTGGGAAACAAATTGCAGTCTTTCTGTTGAACTAGTAGCAGCAAATGTAATGCTCACCAGTACAGCACTTCTGACTATATAGACTATCTTTGATTTTGGATTTTGTTACAACTGACATTTGTAGTATGCTTATCTTAACTAATTATATCTGTATATAATTGAAACTGGACTTGTTATGTTGCTCATTTACCCCTTCCAAATTGTGTTTTGGGAGAATTTGTTTTGAAAATGTGCTTTGGAATAACACAATGGGATGTAATCATAAAGTATGAATTCCCAGCTTTTTTTTCTAAAGTAATAAAGCAGAAACCCTTTAAAACATAAACACACATAATCAGTTGATGCACAGCCTAAGGAAGATCATCATGTTCATCAGGAGGCCATAGCTTTCCTGGTGGAGCAGGGTATAGAATTAAGAGTCAAGTATAAAAAATCCTCTTAACTTCACAACTCTATGCGGAAAGTTTGTTAGCAGTGTTAAATATATGACATGGCAGCACTCTTGGCATGTGAGTAAATGTGTCTTTTAATGCAGGCAATCTCTATGGGTTTGTTGGGATGTTCTTTAGCTCTCTATGGGGACTTTAACATGGGCAGCATCCACCTCATAATAAGCTACTGTATATTATGAGATTTTATAACAGTGGTGTATACATTGTATAGAATGCGGCAAAATATATTTACATTTAGTCATTTAGCACACGCTTTTATCCAAAGCGACTTACATATGAGAACATTCACAAACCGAAGGCGCAGCTTTGGGAGCATTTTAGGGTTCAGTATCTTGCTCAAGGATACTTTGACGGATTGCTGGAGGAATGAACCGCCAACCTTCCGAATGGCAGGCGACCGCTCTGCCACCAAGCCACAGCTGCCCCTATTTACAAATATATCGATCTCAAGTGGAAAAACAAACAAGACATTTGAACACAGTAAAGTTGACTAGCATGAACTAAATGTCAAGTTAAGGAAAACTACGGTTTATTTCAGCGTTTTTTTTTTTGTTTTGTTCCAGCTGTCTCTTAAAATAGTGTTATAATGTGTGTGATTGAAAGGTTGTCAACAACCAACCAAACAAAACAATCCAAATTAGTCAGATTAATGGAAGGACAAATGATAAAATCATTTCCCAAACTGTTGTTGTTGAAATCAAACACACTTCCTGGTTCGACTTGGACTTACCATACTTACCGTAGTTGTGCACACTCACTGTTTTATTGTGCAATAAGGGATTTTGTGCAATATTATCAGTGTGCTCACTTTCGGGTTTCACCTCTAAATAAAGTGGTTTAGATAACTGTTGGCTTGTTTACAACCTACATGATTGTTTGACCACTTATTTTTCGCATTATTGCCGTGTTCCAACTCCCGATATTTTAGCAATTCACTTGGTGAGTACATTGCTATCCCAACCAATAGAACTGATGGTCGTTGCTATTAAATTAAAACCCAAGTTGTATTAAACCATAGTCTTTCTTAAATTTTATTTCTTAACAAATACACAAAACCAACACAAACTATTTATATATGGTAAACTCTAGGAGCTACACTGTCTTTTTAATCAGTGAGAGTACTGTAAGATTTATACTGTAAATTTTCATTGAGCCAAAATACTGGCATTTGTTTACTTTATTCAACATTTGCATGAAACACAATTAGGGCCAATGGCAGGAAAACCCTTCTCTGAAACTCAAATTTGGGATTGGAAAACCTAATAAATGTGTAATTCAACATTCAGGAATTCTCAATATTGCTGTACTGTACTTCACATGGAATAGGACTTTAGCCAATTAAAAACCTTTCCAATTTCTGCTCTGAAATAAAATTGACCAGGTTAGCACACCTAGTGTTCTAAAGTGCCTTAAACTAATTAGTTTTTACCCCCTGGCCATGCCTCTGAAGTAAAAGCTAGCAATTACAATCTGGCAGCCCTGAGTTGCACTTATGATGTTAGCCAATTACAGCTACTTTCAAAGTCAAATCATCCAATTACCTTCCCTTGCCACCCTGGATTCTGCAGACCCATTAGCCAATTGTACATCTCACACAATGGGTTTCTCTGGCACACGCAAGCAGGTCCTGGAATATGTGAATGGACATCATGAAAACACATCACTCCCTCAATATTTTTCTGAAGTTCAAACCCTGTTATTAGCAGCTATCAAAGCCCAATGTGGTTCCCTGCAATTCAAGCCAAGATGAAGCCTACCCCTGTGCACCTTCTCTCTCATGATAATATGGCACTTTAAACTTACCTTCACTGAAGCAAGATAATGATAAGACAGAGATGGCTGCTCAAGGCAGTTTATAAGCGTTCAGGTGTCTGGTGTGGTAATGGAGAGAGTTTCAGAGTTTGAAGTTCCTCATGTCTGTGTTGGACTCAATAAATATACTGTCTGATCTCATGAACATTGTGAAATGACCACCATGTCCTAAATTTCAAATATAATACTCTGTGCATTAAAGGAAGGCTTACATGATAGAAACATGACTCGAAACTTGTTGTTGTTTAACATTAACATTGTTGTGTTTTAAAAGAATAGTGTTGTGGTTGGGATGGTAGATTGGACGATAGCATCAACAACCCATGATCCATGTCCTAGTCATTACATTGAGTTCTCTCTTCTGAATGAAGTATTCTATTTCAATCAAGTATTTACTCATTTATAAATGTTCAAACCTTACCTTACTGTGATCTTAAAGCTCTTTGTGTTAGCCAACCGTATTCCTAGACAAGAACATCAATATTGGACAATTCTGCAAAATACTGGAATTTTTGGAGCATTTTATGACCAATGCTTACGTTTCATACAACATCTGTGTATGGAAATTGCGGTATGGGGAATATTGTGGTTATGGCAAATAAACTATGTTTAAGGTATGGTTATGGAAAGATCACAGTTATGGTTAATTAAAAGGTGAACATTAATGGCAAGTCTTTGATGGGATATAGTATATATACTATATATATAGTGTGTGTATATATATATATATATATATATATACTATTGACATGAAAGTCAAACACCCTACACACCCATCCACCACCCTGACCTCCAAACCTTTACTCTCTGCCTCACTCCAATCTGGACCTAATTCCTAGGGATACTGAGCTTGTGTTAATTTAGCATAATAGCGGCACCATGGACATTGAGTCGGAAATTTGCAACTGCAGTCTTGAATTTTTTATGACCGAAGCGTGGACCTCCGGTGCCTGCAGATCATGGTGTATCAAGAAACATGTGCAGAATGGTAACGACAGTGTTTTGATCATTTCTGTTCATTATTTTTGGAAAAGAGAACCTCAGCTGTTGTGCAGTCTTTTGCGAGTCTAGCACATCAGGTTAAACCCTTCATTACATGTACATGTCAACGTCAACACTGGTATAATTAAAAATGAAATATTCACTATGAAGAAGTTATCAATTGTTCTACTTTCCTATGTAGAGTATATACCTCATCTATTTTTTGTAATTCTGATGAAAATTTAGTTAATTCTTCTGTGATGGAGAAATGTAATGACCTGGCTATAAATGTATAGCAATTAGAGGTTTCCTTTTAATAAGCGATGATGTTAAGAGATAATACCCATCCTTCTCCTTCATCAAGCATATCTGTTACAAACCTGGGCTTCTTCAACATTAAAATATGTATGGTACATAATCATGAAATGTAATTAGCATACTGATTCCTTGGTTGCTCAAGCAACATGCCCACCTTGCTTTAAAAGTATTGTAATATATTTTTATATTTGTCCTTTAATAACATTATTCTGGGAAGCAGCTGATATAGCTTCACAGAATAGATAGTATTATTCTATCAGTAATTATTATATGTGCGCATTTTATTTCAGCAGTCACACCAGAACTTTTTTACAAGTCAGTAGTTATCTCTTCCAGCTCTAGTGTGTCTGTTACTGAAATGATGTCTCACAGAAAAGCTGCTACTTGTGAATAAAATATGCTGACAGAAAAGTACAGAGATATCAGAGAAAACGATGGGGAGTGGGTTCTCTAAAGCTTGGATACCAAATAAATGTACTAGAGAGAATACACCAGAGAGAGTACACTGCTGATTGTTGTGTTTTACATACACATACTGTATTTTTTATCTCACAGACTTGAATTGATGTTATAGTCAGAAAATCACAAACCTTAAAGTAATAAGCTAAGAAGGCGTCTGTGAATGCTAATTGTGTGAAAAACTGTGTGAACAGCTGATGTTGTCAGTGCACTGCTGTGACTGTGAATAGTTTGATCAATAAAGGATGTGAAACCCATGGAGCTATAGTTCAGTTTTAATTACTTGGACTGTTGCTTCTTAATTGTATGAGTTGTTGGTAGTAATGAATTATTCCTGCAACACAAGCTGTGATAAGATGCAAGGACTAATACAACAACAACAGAAAAACATAAAGGGTGCTTTAATGGGCCTATTTAGTTCCATTTGTATATATCAGAATGTATTCACTGCTTTGGTCTTGGTGGACCATATTAGCCTTCGACAAACACAATTGAAAATCCTGTCTGATGTTCTTATATTCCCCTGTTGATACGATCCAATAACACCCCCAATTGCCATAGCAACCTTTTACTGGAATTACCTGAGCAAACTT
Source organism: Coreoperca whiteheadi (assembly GCA_011952105.1). Classification (NCBI taxonomy): domain Eukaryota; kingdom Metazoa; phylum Chordata; class Actinopteri; order Centrarchiformes; family Sinipercidae; genus Coreoperca; species Coreoperca whiteheadi. The sequence goes on from CM022472.1 coordinate 21,112,645, forward strand.
GTGTTTCTCATGTCAAATGAGATGTATTAAAAACGTATATACTTAGAACAGCAAGGGAAGACAACCAGTGATAGTTACAGTAGCTCCTCCAGTGTTCCTCACTCCTGGCAGTGCTTTTAGCTAAGTTAGCAGGTCACCAGCCAGCTTAAGACTTTCCTCTTTGATAAAGCTTATTGTTTGGGCTGGCTCAGGTGAGTCCTGAACCATCCCTTATTATGCTGCTATAGGCCAGGGAGACTTCCCATGATGCCTCTTCTCCCTCTCCAACTCTACACATTCTTATCCCATTAATGCGTGTTACTAACTCGACATCTTCTCTCCTGTACTTTGGGCTTTTTCATTCTTTGGGCTTTCTGCTACAAAATGGTGCTATATAATTAAAACTGAATTGGATTGAAATTGTTACCTGCGTCTCTTTGCTCCATGCAAAACCATTATACTGGTTGGAAATATCAAGAAGAGAACAGAAAAAAGATAAAATAGAAATGAAGCAATATTCCTCATGGGGCTCTTGGGGTGCACCCCATGCATTGCTTTCTTTTTCTTTGATTCTTTGATGCATTATTCTAATTTAGTCACTAAAAACCATAACCCCCTATGAAAAAATGTCATGTTGGTGGGAAAATTGAATTACCTGTCCACTCTGTCACCGAATTGCCACCTTCATTTTCAAAACTGCAGAGACCTGGTGCTGGGTTTAGCCCACGACTCACCCCAAGGGTTGCAGGGTAAATTGTGATACCAAACTTTCACATCTCCTCCTTTCATCATTTCTCTCTCCAGGAGGTCATATAAAAGACAAAATAAGGATTGTTTGTTAAGCAAACAGCCCTCAGGGTGCCAGCTTTTTGTTGGAGTTTTTTCTCTTTGTCTCTGGTATCAAAGCAGAAGAATATAAAGGTAATATTAGTTTCTTCTTACTCAATTACTCACCTTCCATGGGGTTTGTTTGTGCCTCTGTTCATGGGTTTAAATGCAGTTATAATTGGCTCTGTGGCACTTGTAACTCAGTCACTACATATTACAATTGAATACTGATTATCTGTGCATGTGTGTAAATGGGTAATGACTTTAAGGTATATCCTGTGGAGTTTGAATCAATTTTGCTGGCTATGTAACAGGGTTTGTGATGCATTTCAAGTACATCCTCTGGTGATTGAATTGCCATTTGTGTTTTCATCTTTGGTTCATTAGCAGTCATCTGGCTTTCAGTCAATAATATCGACCAGAGGCACACAGAGAACATCCTCTGCAATAAAGACAAAAATGTTTTCCTTTATCTGTGTGCATCCTTTATCCTGTAAAGCATGCTTTAAGAGGTAGAAGTAAAAAAAAAAAAAAAAAATGGGGTCAGATTTTTGTAAAATCTTTTTAAATACAAGCCACTGTGTCCACCAGAAATATTTTTGTCTCTGCTGGACTTTGCAAGCTTCAGACAAGAAATGGGGGAATGGTTTCTCAAAACCTTAAAACATTTGTTTGACCATACATATTTGAATTTCAAACACAAATGAGAAAAACGTTTTTGCAGTGACAACATTCCCTCCTGAAGAATCTTGCTAGGTTGTTAGAGCTACTCTAGGCAACACACTTGAGTAAATGTACTACTGCTTTCTTCAAATGTGCTTGACGTGCTTGAGTAATTTTATGAGAACTAATCTTCTGTTTGGGTTAATTACGTAGATGGGAAATGTGGCTTGTTCAGTTTTAAAAACACTTCTAATCACTCTCCAAACACAGTGAGTTGGCTACTGTGATCCCCAAAAGCCTCTTCATTACATAAAGAAATTCTAGTTAGGGCGAACAGTAATTTTAAATGCGTTAATTCTGCTGCAGAAGGTGTTTGGACAAATCAATTTAATTTTGGGGTGAGTTAGAGGAGCAGTTACCTTTAATATTTGTTGTCAAGTTTTACCTACAGTATATTGCACCTGCCACTTACCTTTCTTCCTAGATTTTTTGTTTATTTATTTAAATTTTAAATTTTTTTGTGGGATGGTCTACTGTGGACCCTTTGAAGCTGTCATTGTAATTAGTAGCTATAATAGATATTTCTATAATAACAATCAATCACATGATAATTTGAAAACAATATGACAATGAGAAAGATGTCACTCATAGTGATGAACGTACTCCAATCAGTGTTATAGAGCTTTACAGTGAGTCTCGATAGAGCTGCAACTTGTGTACAGGTAAAGAAGGCAATTGCTTGGGGCCCCAGGCCGTTAGGGGGTCCCCGAGGGCAGAAAAAGTTTACTCCACAGCAATGTCTGAAAATGTGGCAATCGCAGTGACCTCAACCCCATCCCCCTTAAACAAACAATGGACTTTTTGCAATGACATCACAGTAGGAAACCTCCCTAACGGGGCCCATGTCATTTCGATGAACTTGCATGATAAATATAGTTTAAAGTGAAAGTCATGTAAAGGAAAATGAAGACTAGTTATTATCTGGAAGTGAAAAAAGAAAGAGGGAAAAAAGGAGGATGAGGATAAAACAAATCAAGACAGTGGGATGAGGTGCAGATAATGACAATTAAGTTGTATAACAGTAAATAACTGTCTGAATACTGTTATTTAATCCAACGTTAGCCTTAGTTAACTATGTGGAAGATAAATGAAGAATTTCAGCTAGCATTAGACTAATCTGTGTTTATATTTTTTATATTTTTTGTTAGTTATAGCTAGTAGAGCTGGAGACTCCAGCCTGGAGTGCAAGTCCGAGTTTGAGTGCGGGCATTCCTAGACAAGAGTATGGGGCAATGGAGTCATTTGGAAGGAAAAAAACAGCTAACTGTTAGACAATAGTTTTTTTCTGTACTGATGAAAGCTGTGTCTGAGCAGAGCTATGAATCCTACGTCCAAGGACAACATTTAAGAGTTGAACATGAGGAATTAAATATATAGTGTGAAAGCATTTTTAACTGACTACATTAACCTGCTACTACAATAAGTATCATAGAGGCAAATGTAACAAAAAGTAAATCAGGCTTTATAGCCTAGTAAATGTGTGAGACCAGAGAGAGTGACAGCATGAGGTGAGAGATGGCAGGTGAAAAAGAAACAAGGATTCAAGCTGATAAAGGCTGTAACAGAGGCAAGAGGTGAGAGAGAAATGATGATAATAGAAAGCGTTGCTGCACCAGAAACACTCATTAACCCGTCTACTCCTATCCAACCCTGAGCGTTCAGCATTTTACAATGAAGGAAAATGCTAGACTGAAAAAGGGAAGAAAAGAAAGAGAAAGCCCTTCATTTAGTCCCCCATCTCATGAGGAGGAGAAATTGGAAACAGATACACGGCTCTTGGGACCTTGAGGAAATTAAATACGGAATTCAATGGGCAGACCGACTCAATCACACCGCTCTTTTGTAAAATGACTCGGGAATTGAATCCCTTGCCGCTTAGCTGGGGATGTTATTGCTCTTGTAGCTATTTCTGTTTAACTAGGCCCAGGCACAGTTCGGGCCACGCACGCACACACACACACACACACACACACACACACACACACACACACACACACACACACACACGTGCATATCCATTTAGATAAAGATACTTACACACCCATGCATCAGCTGACACATATACACACGTATGCAATAACAAACATTTAGGTGCTCACACACACAGACCTGCAAGCAGAGGGTAATACAACAGATCTTAAATATAATGTATAATATATACAAGGTAATATTTAGTAAAATGAAAGCTGGAGTGAATATGTGACATCTTCTGAGTCATCTGCATCAGATACCTGCAGATTTTCCACCATTTCCTGCCTACCTGCTCTTTGTTTCACAGCTGTGAACATGGTAACAATTTGTGAGTTCAACTATTTTGAAGTTTGAATTTGGTTTTACTGCTCACTTCCATCTTTGCCAAATAATTAGTTAAGCACCCCACAAAATGTATCTTCTGCTATGTCAGCCATATTTACTTAAAATAACAATGTGTTTTGTAAACTTACTTAGGAGGACAAATTGAGGCCCATGGGATCCAAATGTCTTGTGGAAAAAATATCTATACAATATATTAACTCATTTATTGAGTTCCATGAGTCAGGCATTGCAGGTGCCTGTCGTGGCTGCAATCCCCGAACCCAGTGGTGGACCCCAGAAGTAAGGGCTGCCGTCAAGATGAAGAAGGAGTCCTATCGAGCCTGGTTGGCTTGGGGGACTCCAGAGGCAGCGGATAGGTACCGGAAGGCCAAGCGAGCTTCATCCCCTTGGTTGACACGCCTCTGCAACATCGTGTGGCGGGCTGGGGCTTCTGGACTTGCAGACTGGGGTGGTGGTCCCTCTGTTTAAGAAGGGGGACCGGAGGGTGTGTTCCAACTATAGGGGGATCACACTCCTCAGCCTCCCCGAAAAAGTCTATGCCAGGGTACTGGACGGGAGAATTCGGCCGATAGTTGAACCTCGGATTCAGGAGGAACAATGCGGTTTTCGTCCCAGTCGTGGAACACTGGACCATATCTATACCCTCGCCAGGTTGCTGGAGGGTTTATGGGAGTTTGCCCAACCAGTCCACATGTGCTTTGTGGATCTGGAGAAGGCATTCGACTGTGTCCCTCGTGGCAACCTGTGGGGGGTGCTCTGGGTCCGGGGCCCTCTGCTAAGGGCTGTCCGGTCCCTATATGGCCGGAGCAGGAGTTTGGTTCGCATTGCCGGCAGTAAGTCAGACTTGTTCCTAGTGCATGTTGGACTCCGGCAAGGCTTCCCTTTGGCACCGGTCCTGTTCATTATTTATATGGACAGGATTTCTAGGCGCAGTCAGGGCCCAGAGGGAGTGCGGTTTGGGGACCACAGGATTTCGTCTCTGCTTTTTGCAGATGATGCTGTCCTGTTGGCCTCATCAAACCAGGACCTTCAGCGTGCACTGGGACGGTTAGCAGCCGAGTGTGAAGCGGCGGGGACGAGAATTATCACCTCCAAGTTTGAGGCCATGGTTCTCAGCCGGAAAAGGGTGGCTTGTCCCCTTCAGGTCGGTGGAGAGCTCCTGCCTCTCCACCACCGTGAGTTTAAGTATCTTGGGGTCTTGTTCATGAGTGAGGGAAGGATGGAGCGGGAGATCGACAGGTGGATCGGTGTATCCTCTGCAGTTATGCGGTCGATATACCAGTTTATTGTGGTAAAGAAGGAGCTGAGCTGCAAGGCGAAGCTCCCTATTTACCAGTCAATCTATGTTTCTACTCTCACCTATGGTCATGAGCTTTGGGTCCTGACTGAAAGGACAAGATCCCGGATACAGGCGGCCGAAATGAGTTTCCTCCGTTGGGTGGCTGGAAGCTTCCTTAGAGATAGGGTGAGGAGCTCGGTCACTCTAGAGGTGCTCAGAGTAGAGCTGCTGCTCCTCCACATCGAGAGGGGTCAGCTGAGGCCCCGGGGAAGACCTAGGACACGATGGAGGGACTATGTCTCTCAGCTGGCCTGGGAACACCTCGGTATTCCCCCAGAAGAGCTAGAAGAAGTGTCTGGGGAGAAGGAAGTCTGGGCATCTCTGCTTAGACTGCTGCCCCTGCGACCCGGCCTGGATGGAATTCCTAGTTGTGTCATTCAACACTGAGACCCTGTTTTCGTTCTTTGATGACCTCCATGAAAGACTTGTGCAATGTGAGAAGGTGGCAGGTGAAGCAGAATCCAGAACGTTTTGTGGAACAAGACTATGTGGCATTCTACTGTTCTCTTACGGTCACAGAGTGGATTACAGCCCATCCCAAGATAGTGGCACTTTTCATCCCACCTTACTCTCCATTCCTCAACACCATAGTGTAATTCTTGTCCTCATGGAGGTGGAAAGTTTATCACCACTAGCCACACGATCAGATGTTCCTCTTGGACGCAATGATTGCTGGATGTCTAGGCATATCTGCAGAAGATTGCCAGGGATGGCTCAGGCATGCAAAAAGATCCTTTCCCAGGTGTATTGCAAGAGGACATAAGGTGTGAAGAAAATGTGAGAATAATTGATTTTCATGTCGGTAAAGAGAACTGTCTGAACAGTTTTTAAAAAGTGAAATTGATATAGAAAATATATAGTGGTTTACCAAATATAAAAAACTGTAACACCCATGACTGCCACACCTGACTGATAAACAACCATTAGCTATTAGAGATTACTTATTCCTTTTGATTTGGACACCTAGGACTATTCAAATTAAACTTTTATTACACAAATAGTCAAAGTCAAGTCAATTTTGTTTATATAGCCCAATATCACAAATCACAAATTTGCCTTAAGGGGCTTTACAATCTGCATAGCATATGACACCCTTTATCCTTCGACCCTCTATTCAGATAAGGGAAAAACTCCCCCCAAAAGAACCTTTAACGTGGAAAAACAGAGGAGGATCCCTCTCCCAGGGACGGACAGATATGCAATAGATCTTGTGTATATATAGAATAATTACAGTATGGACAATCGTGATGACAAAATTATGAAAGATTGTAACATAAGAAGAATGGATCCAGGAAGATGGTGAGCCCTTCCGGTGTTGCCAAAGAGATAGGACCTGAGCCATATGACCTCCTTTCCACCATGGAAATCTGGAAGAGGACAGACTACACAAACACACAAGAGGCAAACTGAAGCACACCATTCATGCAGCTAGGCGAAAGAAACAGACACACCCAGAGGGAGAGAGAGAGACGAGAGGCTGAATATCCTGGAAGACGACAATCCAGATCCGAAACATCTTGAGAGAGGTACCGACAGCCAGGAGAGAGAGGTCCCAGGACGGCCGATGGTCCATCACACAGAAGCCTGAGTGAAAAGAAAGGAGAAACTAGAGAGAAAGGAAGAGAGAGCTGTGCACCCTAACCCTATTATAATATGTTTCTAATTATATTATTGACACCATATGAGCAAAATTCAGGAAACTAACTGATGAGTACCACAGGAAGTAGAAGTTATGGGTATAATATGAGAAAAAAAAAAAAGTAAAATGTATTGAGTATCAACTTGTTTTTCATTCATCCCAGTGCTAAATAGTATACACCCACAAACGCACAAACAAACAAACAGGCTGACGTATTTTGGGATGTTGAGTCTAAAAGAGGAGGGAGATTTCCATGTTTAGCTGTGACTTTGTGGCTAAGCTCTCAACGGTGTGTCTGGCTGAACAAAAGTGATCGTGATGTATTTTTGATTGATGATTAACTGGTTGCGTCACAGGAACGTTCCTTGAAATATGTGAGTGTACGTCCAGTTTTGTGTGCTCATATGTACAGTATGTCTATATAAGTATGTGTATAATTTGTGTGCCTGATAGTTCAAAACGAGCTGTCTGTTTGTGTATGTGTGTGTGGTGAGAGAGAGAGAAAAAAGAGAGAGAGAGAGAGAGAGGATGGACATCTGATGGAGAGATATGAAGTCTCTTCCTCACTTGGAAATTAAATAAGGATTACTTATTCTTCTACTTCTAAGAATTACTTGAGACCCTGGTATCCTGAGTTGGGATGATTATTTTCTGTTATTCCAACATGAATAGGACGAATACATTTGGTTGTGCGCCTAAGTGGATAATACATGGACTTGAAGCTACTGTAAGATGTTTTGGGCTGCAGTTATGTTCATAAAGCAAGAGTCAAGCTGTTACACGGGTGCTAGACAGCTGAGCTGGTTAAAACGGATGTGTTCCGTCAGATAGACTTACAGTAGAAAAGCAGCATTTATCTTTTTTCTTTTATAGACAATTAATTAAATATGAATTTTCTTACTCAAGAATTGTTCCCTTGTCCTTTTCTGAAATGAATGAAAAAGCTGGAAAAATTCAAATTCCACATGTTTTCATGAAAAGTAGAGTAGTAGACACATATGTATGTATGACCTTCATATAAGAATTTACTGTATACATACTACAAATTACTACACATTGCAACAAATATACACAATAAAAAGTAATTTCCCTCCCATGCACCTGTAATTTCTTTTATATGTAGTGGTGAAATGCGTTCACAGAGAGTGCGACAGAAAACACAAACACAGTTTTCAGTGAGGAAAAGGAACATCAACTCTAGTTTATTCCTTTTCTTGTTCACTACTGTTGGCAACAGGGAAAGCATATTTACAGAAAAACTCGAACCCAAAGGTGGCAGCAAGGTGAATCTGTGTTACAGATTGAGTTTCTTGATGGGCTTTAGGATGTGTGGGTTCACCTGTGTGTGTGTGTGTGTGTGTGGGTGTGCGTGTGTGTGCGTGTGTGTGTGTGTGTGTGTGTGTGTGTGTGTGCGCGCGCTCTCACCTGGATGTGTGTGTCCTCTCTGCCCTGCCTGTCAGGGGAATTTTATCAACTTGGCCACCATATGGTGAGGCTAATGATTAATGTTTATCACACACACATACAAAAATATAGCCCTAGCAGACAGTGAAGCTCGTACCCTGGAACATACTCGTGTTCATGGGAACAAATACACACAAATTCCCTTACACCTGCAGCGTCTAGTAAACAGAGTCCATCTGAAATGTGATTTAATTCAGTTTGTGTTGCTGAGCAAAATGCTGACACCAGACTGAGAAAATATGTCGTACTGAGCCATTCTCTTTTGATGTACTCTAGGTTAGAACACCCTTTATTTGGAAAAGTCTGGGGTTATTCGCCACATTTTAAAATATATTTGATTTTACCAACAGCCCTGCCGAAGTTTGTTTATCCTGCACATTCTGAAGTAGTACCACATCACATTCTCCACAGCCAGCAAACAGTTTGATTCCTGTACAGAGTTTGCTTTTTGTTCCTGCCTTCACCTTGGTTTCCTCCCACAGACTAAAGACAAGTGAGGTGGACAAGAGAATCAAATTAGCGATTGTTAGCAATGTGATAAATGGCAGCCAAACAAGGCTGTCCTCCCATGAACGTATGCTGAGAAAGACTCCAGTATCCTTTGCAGTTTGAAAAGGAATGAATTTATTTTGATAATTAATAAATGAATGGCACAGAGGTGCACAAAATCAGGGGCTTGATTTTCAATATTTTAAACTAGAGAGGCCAGCCCAAAAGAGGTAAAAAATGATTTTTTTCCTTTATATACAGTATATAAATATGAATTAATGAGCAAACTTAAATCATCAAAACAACCTCTTAGTGTTTTGATTCAGTCCCCGATTATTGGCATTCTCTGAAGCGTGCTTTTTGTAACACTACCTACTTGAAACGTTCTTTCTATTCACACCTCAGCATCTGTCTGCCTGTTTTGACCTCATTGACACAGAGAGTGCACATTTCATCATTCAGTGTTATTCAAGACAGGCGTTGTATTGTTCTCCACCCATCTTTTTCCCAAGCTTGGAGACTAACATGACTGACTTTCTTAACCTCCTCCGCCTCCTCATGTAGTCTCCTGAATTTCTACCTGACTATACCTCCAGCTTTATAAAACGCACACATCCACATGCTCACACACATTCTCATATTGAGGGCAAGGAGAGGTTGCCTTCCATTTGCATGTGTTTTATGCTAAGCTGAAAATTGCATTTGTTGATGTTCCGGGATTAGCTTATTTAGGATTTACTGGAAAGCAGTGGGTTTTCTAAACAAGCCAGAGAGGATTTGGGCTGTGGAGGGACTCTCTCTCTCGCTCTCTCTCTCTCTCTCTCTCTCACTCTGTGTGTGTGTGTGTGTGTGTGTGTGTGTGTGTGTGTGTGTGTGTGTGTGTGCTCTTGTTATACTACATTCGTGGGGCCCAAAAACCAGGATCCCACTATACTTGTAGGGCCCGACCTCCTTTGTGGGGCCAAAATGCTGGACCCCACAAGTTTAAAAGGACTTTTCGAGGGTTAACACTTGGTTTTAGGATAAATATTACAGGTTAGGGTTAGGGTAAGGGTTAAGTTTAGGCATTTAGTTGTGATGGTTAGGTTTAGGGTAAGGGGCTAAGGAATGCATTATGTCAATGACGGGTCCCCACAAAGATAGTGCCGCAAACCTGTGTGTGTGTGATTGTGTGTGTGTGCATATGCATTTCCAGCTGCATGTGCAATGATGTGCATATGTTTACCTTGCTAAGTTGGCTCTCATTGAGTTTGTCTTTGTGTATGAGTGTGTGTATCTCTGTTTGTGTGAGAGTGCATTTGTGTACATATCTATATATGCATGTGTGTGTTGGATGTGTGTGTGTGTGTGTGTGTGTGTGTGTGTGTGTGTGTAAGAGAACTAAAGTGTATATTGTGTATCTAAGGTTGTGTGCCAGCAAATCTTTTTATGTGTTGGCAAATGGCACAAGCAAACAACAGCAGTAGAGAATTTTGCCTCGTCACGCACCAGTTTCCCCAATGTCGGCACACTTCGAACTCCCATAATCCTCTGTTAACATTCCCTAACACTGTCAACAGGGACCGTAAAGGCAATGGTATAAATCCAGCAAGTTATTGCGATTTCTACAGTGGTCACAGCACAGCAGTTTGTACATTTATCCCTAAATATATAATTTATTTTTTGCCATCTAAATTTTTGAGTGCATTGTCATCTTTTTCTAATAAAATAGTGTAACAGAAAAAAGGTTTGACCAATATATCTATCTATCTCTAAATATGAAAGATATTAGCTACCCAGCTAGTGTCTAGTATGCAATGGACTGTAATGGACTGTTTACAGAAAATAGAAGTACATGTACACAGAGGAACTGTGTTAGGACTTAACCACAATCACCAGTTCACAGGTTATTAGGCTACTTGGTATAGGATTAACTACTGTACAGCTCAGAAAGCTGATGTGTTACCATGGCAACGGTATAATTTGGTTGAACATTCAAGTAGGAGATAAATTCAACTTTCCTACTTTATAATGCAGACACACTTGTTTCAAAGGCTATTTTGTCACCATCCTCTAATTCTGACACACACGTGCACACACACACACACACACACACACTGAAACACATAGTTACACAAATAGAGCCAGTGATTGTTAAATAATGTAAAATGTAATCAGATCCATGGTGGTAGTTTGGTTCACTTGTATGCATGATTTATTCACACATCTCCCTCGTTCTTTTGATGGAGTTACGTAAGGTGAGACACACACTTAGTTTCTTTAGCCAAGAAGAGGAAGAAAAGGAGGCTGTAGGCAGAGCATCCAAGTAAAGTGTAACACTGATTATCGTCTGTCCACATGTCCACTGTATAATATTCCCATGACAAAACAGACAGACTTTCAGCTAAGAAGTTTTATTACTCAAATTGCCCATGTTCTTTAAATGATCCTCCCATCCCTTCTTTTAAGCTTGCCTTATGGGATGGAAAAATAATTATCATCCAAGTTTTGCTGTGCAAGCTGAAGGCTACAAACAGTTAAGAACTGAAGACAGAACTGCACATTAGCTAGGGGATATGCAGAGACAAACCAAGTTTGGTATTACAAGATTTCAATATTGTCTGGTTCTTATTGACACTATCTGCATTGTGGTTGCGTGTATTTGTCTGCTTGTGTGTATATAAATACACCTGCACTCATTATGAGTCCAAATGACTGACAGTCAGCTGCTGGAGAAGGATGATAAGACCTACTTTTTCGCACTTACCATCTCTCTCTCTCTCATTTTTCTGTCTATACTTCAACTTTTCATCCTCGTTCCATTCACCGCCTCTCTTGCTCTGCAGACACAACAGCCATGTAGTATCTTCAATCAGATGGTAACACTGAATAACTTACATGATCTGATAAATATGTGGACCAGCACTGGTAGTTGTTGTTTATCGCTGTTGTAAAACCTTTAAAAATACAGCGTGGTGTTTTTATCAGCTGCTGTGAGGATAAATCGAGACTAATATTCCAACAAGGATTTTCGGCCACAATGGAGATACTGTATATATCCCAGAGCCCTGCGTTTCTTCATGCCCAAACTCTTTTTATCCTGTATTTTTTGGGCATGCAGTGAGTGGGCAGCAAGACACTTGGTTCCTTGTCTACAATAGAAGTAGGGGCAGGTACTGCAACATCATTGTCACCGTCAAATCTTTTTCTTCCATTTTCTTTTTATTGCATTTTCTTTTTATTGCTATTCCAACATTTCCAGTTTAACCAAGTTTTGGCCGCACAGGTTTTGCTTAAATTGGGAAATGCACGCAATAGGTGATGGAAATGTACCTACTGATATATCTGATTACGTTGAGTCATGTTGAATATGATTGTGCAGCAAAGATAAAAAAAAGAGTTTCAAAAATGTAGAAAAGCTACATTTAGACCAAAAATTCAGTGAGTAAGCAGAATGTCCTTTAGTGCATTGAGCCTTGTGCCACATGTGAGCTGTCCTCATTGTGATTCATTGCTACAGGGAATCAGTTGCATCATAATCCTGGTTGAGGCTGTTCTTCTGCCTCATCTGGAGGAGGAGCGGTAGCAGGATTGCATCTGCTCGTTTCCAGTTTGATCTATAGAGCCCTGCTGGCTGGTAATTGTATGACTAATGTTTTTCTGTTTGTATACTGCCTACCAAATACTTGAGCCCTTAATCTCAAACTGTAGGTGGTCCTGTGTCATAGAAAATCAGTTTGATGAATATGAATGAAATCATGAGCACAAAATCCATGTGAACCCAAGACTGTTTTGTTCTGTTCCTCACATGAGGCATACAGTGACACGTGGTATACTATGTGTGTTTGAGATTCTGCTGGACGATATGCTGTCAGTGTAGGTGAGGACAAGTAATTTAATAAACCACAATCCATGTCAGCTATGGTGCACAGACTGCTGCATATTGGTTTGTCATTGCAAATGATGTCAACAGTATAGCTTTAATCGCAGTATCATTTTCTTTCTATTCATCTCTATTTGTTTAAGTATGGTAAAGTATTTAATCTACTTACCCACATTTTCTACATAATTCTCACTTGTGTTAATTTGTCAAATATTTCTATATAGATGCGCTGCTCATTGTTAAATACAGTGTAGAACTTTTTGCAGATCAGTGTATGACATGTATAATAAACTATTTCCCACGATAACCACACAGATCCACCATCTCGTTCTATATCTTTTAGTCCACGTGCAGTGTGGCTCAAGGCATGACAATGTCTTTCAGTCGCTCCCTTTACTGCTCAAGTTAGCTTTGCTTCCAGCTGTGACTCACTTTGTCCGCATATTCTTTTTGTCCACCCCTCATTCCCTCTATCTCCCGTGATATTCTCAGCAGTGAGGCTGTAAAAAAGGTGTCACAAATATATCCACTTTGGCTTCATCCCAGTTTGTTTGAGGGGAACTAAACTGTTTTGCTAGTTAAAAGCTTGAATTGACTATGAAAACAGATATGTTTTCTTATTACACATTTCATAATAGTACTATAATTATTTTCTTATTTCATTAACATGAAATCATTGTCTTTATTCCACAAATAGGTGATATCTCTACAACACAATCAAGGAGAGTATCTGACATTTGTCATTTTACCACATTGTGTTTGTACAGAGAAATAGTTTTCTACATGTGCCAGCCACTGACCCTCGGTGCCATGTCTGCCCCTACTTTCGCACGTCACCTGCCTCCTTTGCCCTCCTTGGCCTCATCTGCTGTGAAATGCAGATGAGTTTCCATCAGCAGATTTTCAATGCTAGCAAACATTGCTCATTCACCAGAAATACCTTCTGTATACACCAACAGTGGTACCCCGTACATATAAAGGCAAACAATAGTAAAAATGTACATGCAGATCATACAGACATTTCAAGCTGCCATCAGTGTATAATAGATCCAAAGCAAACAGACTCCTCTTAGACCAGAGTAGGCATGTCTTTCACCATCTTAAAATGGCCTTTCAGTCAACACATTTCTTTCCATCACCTTGACTTGTGCATTGTGTGGACTAGGATCTGCAGGTTAGTGCCAATGTTATATAGCTCTGTATTTGAAATAATGGACTTGACTTGCCTGGTTTGAACTTCATGTTGTTGTAGATCTCCTTATCTTTCTCCCTTTTCTAGCACAAGAAAAGGAAACGAGAGTTACTTTATCCCCTCAAAGAAAAATAGCAATAATTGCACAGCCGAAGTTGGTGTCAATCCTTCCACATTTCCTGCTGCCACTGCAAAACTTTCTTATTAAGGTTTAAAACTTGCCTGTGTTCGACAAATGGTTTCTTTGTGGGTTTTTCTTTCTTGTATTTTTTTTTCTTTAGGTTACAAAGCTAAAGGTTTATATTTGGGTACAGAACAATCTTTGTGTGTGTGTTTGTCTGAGAGAGAGAGAGAGAGAGCATCTGGCATATTGTTTTCGTAGTACCACAGGCAGACATAACAAGGAGAGATTACAGCAGCAGCAAAGATGAATAATAAGAAATGTACACTAGAAAACACAACAGTTTCAGCAAGGCTCTCAGTTAGAGATGCATTTACTTCACAGTTTTAGTTTTCCTTTTTCTACAGGATTTTTTTGAAAGAGACATTGCATCCTGCTGTAAATAAAATGGATGAGAACAGTTTTAAAGATGGATTATGGCAGAGGACTACAATGTTCACAAATTCCCATTGGAGGACGCAGATGGTGAAATTCAATAAAAAGCAGTATACCACTGTTCTAATCATAAGTAAGATGGAGAGGGGTAGTTGCAAAGATGCAATTTAATACTACTACTTCTAATGCTAATGTTATTATTATGATTACTAATATGCATTAATCATAATAAATAATTATTATGAGTGATGATACTCATAATAATTACTCTCTTAGAGTTGGTCCTCAATTGTAGAAAGCCCAACGTTGTGGAAACTTTGGTAGAGTAGTGTGGTAGTAGTGTTATTGATGGTGTCGGAGTGGAAAACCTGTTACATTTCTGGTTAAATCCCAGTGGGTCGTGTTTTCTTTGTCTGCAGCTTTAATGTCTGAATCAAAACAGCTGAACTGTACCCAGCAAAAAGAAGTCCAAAGCTACATAACTTTTGTGTTGCTGTCTGAGAAAATGTATTGTTGTTTTCAGTCTCTTATTTTTTTTTCATGTGAAGCTCTTTTTCTTTATCAGCTACGGTCTGCTATCCAATAAAGGTGTAAATAAATTGTCTTTCTTCCCAGAAAAATTATTATCCATGTTTGGGGGCTGTCGTTAATGTAAATATTCAGCACCTACATTCATAGTTTCCAATAAGTCTTTCTCCTAGAAATAATATACCTTTTTCAAATTGGTTGTGATGAAAAACTTAATTTCTGGCAGGATTGTGTTCAGAGGCAACCTATTTTTGAGTCAATGAAGAGCTGCATTTATAAACCGGAGTTGCAGGGAGAGTCAGGATGAGTGGTGGCCATACAGAGCGCAGGACTTTCACACCAGGAAAAAAATCTAAGTTTCGGTTAAATGTTAATAAACACATTGTATTTCAAGTCGCTGCTGACGTTTTCTGTATTAAACCAGACCGTGATCTTTCCCCAACCTTAACCAAGTGCTGCCAGTGCCTAAACATAACCATAAACAAGTTTAATAATACTGTAGTCATTACAAGCGGCTATTGTACAATCAGATATTTTGGCAGAAAACACACTGAATATGTTGTCAGTAAACATTTTACTGATACGTTCGATATCATCAGTTTTGCTACGTTATCTGGTCGGCACTCTTTGATATTATGGAGATTTGTCCTCTGCTGACTTATTCAATTTGTTTACAATATTTATGGTATACTGTACTTATTTATACTGATTATTATTTGGAAATCATGGCTTACTCAACATTCAGTTTGCCTCTACATCGCTGCTGCAATCTATTTAAAGGTCTGTCTCCTCATAAGCATAATCTGTTGTGTTTGTATCATACCTTAACAATGACTCAGGTATGTATGAGAAACAAAATGTAAAATTATGGGTTCATGAATAGTCAAAATCCACTGCATCAATTTTAATTACAGTTCTCATTTGTGCCAGAGCCAGGGATGTATTGTGTGCAATTTATCACAAACATGGATAAACATATCAGTCAAATTCAAAAGGATTGGACAAGGGGGTGTAAGCGGCACCTCTATAGAGATGAATCCTCCTGAAAACCTCCCCACTGTAATGTAGTGGATTTGTGTTTAATTACAACCTTGTTCACACATCCACAGACACACACAATGTAGATAAGAAAACAAACACACACTCCCTGTTTGCGCTGGAGTAAACACAGACACGCAAAAATCAAATTCTGCCTCTATTTGCAAAGCAAGAGACATGAGGACACACATACACAAGGACACATACAAACATTTTGGCACATTAATACACAAACACAGTGAGTGTGTATAGGTGTAGAAGAAATACTGTGAGAAATTCCCACAGCGATCTTGTCCAAGGATCATGACAAGCGTTTAAAGGCACTAAGGATAAAAACTTTTTCTATGTACTTTGCAACTGGTGGAAGAGACAAAGAAAGAATCCATGGGCATCAGTTTTATTCTGAAAGCCAAGTACTTTTGCAACATAATAAGATTACAGGAATTTCATCTTTTGCCCTTGGTTTATTGTGAACAGAAATTAATGTTTGCTATGGCTGAGGACACTAATCTCGTTTTCTTGAATTTCTTGACACTAATTGCAATGATACTGAAACCTTCGTTGTTTTGTGTCCTTTGGTAATCCTTGAAGGTGAACATTAGGCCCTGTGTTTGTAAATGCAGAACCTGACTTAGCAGCAGAGTGTTACACCAAACCTTAGTTAGATATCTCTATGAAATAAATATGCTTTCCACCCATCGGCCTGCTGCACACTCTGTGGTCGGTGTCTGTGATCGAACATTGCACATCAGATTGTCAGAAGCCCTACTGAGAGTGACCCTGAGTCTTACACACTGTTGTCACTGAGGGATCATTAGAGGTGAAGGAAATCTCTTTTCCAGTGTCTGCCCTATTGATATAAAACTAGAGAAAAGACATGATTTAAGGCCTTTATAATTTAAACTGCTAGCTCCTCTAAGCCAGTAGGGAAGCCTTTTGTGACCCAATTTACAGAGGAGCAGGTGAGAAAGAAAATTGATATGGGTTTTTGCTTTGGCAAAGTGTTTAGCAGTAAGGATACAAATCATGTACTGTATATGCCTGTGATTGATCACTCTCCACTCCAACAAAATCGCATTCTTGGCTGGAGACTAGGACTTAAAAAACAACATGGCATCAAATAAACAGTACAACTCAAATATTGGAACCAACAGTAAATTACACAACCCGGTCTGTTAGAAATTACATTTGTGAACTATTCATTTGTCTTGCCAGTTATGCCAGTTATGATGGGAAACCTTATTGCACCCTTGATTATATTCTCTGGCAACATTTTCTTTGCCAGTAAAGGAGCACACCCGAGTCATAAGGAAGAAGTTGGGGTGGATGGTGAGTGTATAAAACATCAGAGACCCAGGTTCACATCCAGAGTCCTGTCTGTGGTTAGGTTTAGGCAACAAAAACACTTTGGTTAAGGAAAGAACATTGTTTTGTTTACATTTTAAATAAGTCAACCCCTCCTGTCTCATGCTTCAAATCACTGTGGACCTTTTCAATATTTAAAAAACTCCACAATCTTTCCCTAACCATAACCAGGTGCTGTGAGTGCCTAAACCATAACCATACAGAAGTTTAACTATGCTTTAATTGCTACAAGTTGCAAGAGCAGATATTGTAGGGAAAACAAATTAAATATGTTGGAACTTGGCAGATACACTCATTAACAACATATCTGTATTATGTTAATAAAAAATATAATCTGGGTGCCATTACATTTTTACCAAAACATATTTGATGTAGAAAATTGGTCATATGCAAATTTAATTTCTAGGAGATACGGTTGAATTATAGTATAATTAACATTTCACTACTTCTTCTCTAAGTTAAGCTGTTAAGATTTGTATTAAATTGAATATTGTCTCAGATATTTCACACTGTGTGCATGACAGTCATCATTCAGGTCTTTTCAGAATAATCAGTGGGCAAGTTCGACTGAGCTTGAGTAAGGGCAATGAACATGGTGCAAAGATGTTTATTGGGGATATCTGACTTGTCTCACCCAAGACACCAAAGACAAGCTTAGCAAGATGCTTGGTCTTTGTTGCTATGTCAATTTGTATTTATATGTGTTGCCTACCTATATTACATCATTTTGTCTGTGATTGATTTTTGATTTGTTAGACCAAGGTTAAGTTCTCCGTGAAGTCCTTTGCAAACTTGCTTGGTGATAGGATTTCTATCAGCCTGTTCTCTGCTTCTACATCAGTATTGCACTTTGATAAAGTTTGATCTTTAAATACCAACAAAAGATAACCCTCGTAGAAGCAGTATACCAGACATTTCAGAGAAAGTTTACACCTTTTGGAACCCAATATTGGCATTTTTGCTCTGTGTGAGTTATGCAATGATGGGAAAAGAAAAACATCTTGATAGCAGTATAACACGGTGCATTACAGTGTACATGGTGTACAGTAGTAGTTTCAAACCTTTTCTGCTGGGATCCACAGGGATGTTTCCAGACAAAAATATATTTTCAGCTAATGCATTTTACCCTGATTGGGACCACTAAAGATAATCAGGAAAACATTTGCATATTTCTGTCCATATGCTCCACATATGTATTGCACCAAAGCACATTTTCAAGACCCTGCATATATGCTTCAAATTGTACATCTGTTAATCCCTGTCAACCTTTAAAATCTGTTAACAATGTTTTATTGATTATCGATATGTTCTTTTGTTGTGATAACTTGTTGGATTAAATCCAGTACTCTGTTTGCTAAGTTCTTTCCTACATCATGTTGCCCAAGGGGATCATTAATGTTTCATCTAATCTCGAAGCTCACACTATTTCATTTGGCCTACCTTCTTCGAAGGGAGTTGAGGAGGCATTGGCAACATTACATACATAGTGAGTTAAGATAAAAATTTTGTCAAGAATGTTTTGGGAGCCTAGTGAAAATCCCAGCTATGATGTAAACTGCATTTAGTTGCAGCCACATATTCAGTAATTTTCTTTATGATGGCCCTTCATCTTTTTTTCAGGGATGAGATTCTCTCAGGCTGCCTTTGAACAAGAAAGGTGTGACTTCATTGTACACAAAACACGGTCCCTTCTTTCTCTTTCTATAATTTCTTCCTCCACTATATTTATATTTCTCTGTGTATTCACAGGGGCCAGTTACATGACAGCGGGCCAAAAAAAATCTTCGTAAACATGGAACCAGCTTGTTATGGTTCAGGTGGTTGAGTAAGGCTGGTGTTGTAGTTTTTTTTTGTTTTTTTGTTATTGTCAAGAAATTCCAAGACTCATACTTACGGACATCCCTACCCTGTCTGTGACCAAAAAACTCACTGGTTTAAGACATAAATCTTTATAAAGGGTTTATAACTGCACAGTTTATTTAAAAAACAAATTCAAAAAGCCTCCGTAATTTACTACCTGGGCACTGTAGTTTTTAGCAAACATTACTCAAACAGGTGGAAATAGTGCATTTGTTTGAGACTATTTTCAGTGGTGAATAAATACACATTTGTTGTCTAGTGAATATTTCCAGCAGCAGGACAGTGTTTGTGGGAATGACTTTAAAAATAAACTGCAGCGGTCGTGTTCATGGTAATGAGGAACATGTCACCCACTACAACTGCGTGGCTCCTTGATGTGTTTTTTAAAGTCTGTGGACAACAATGAATGCCTATGACACATGACATAGACAACACTTGTAGGTAGTCTTGATTCATTGTTTTGGTTAAATCATCTATTTTTGCTCTTTTCTTGGGATTCATTAACAATGAGAAAAATACAGAAAATTGCCAGCCTTATTCTTTAAAATTGACATTCAGGATATTCATATTAAAAGTAAAAATATATATAAAGAAAGCTCAGCTTGGTTTTGAGACATGAACGATGGTGTCCTTAATTCATCTTCCCTAAGAGATGGCGTTTACCCTGGGGGTTGTTCCACTCATCCCCCCTGTAGATGACAAGGTAGATCACGCAAACCTCCCCCAAAGTCCCCCACCCCCCTTCTCTTTTTCTGTTTTCTTTTGCTTAAAGAAACAGAAACAAAAGCTTTCTTATGTGGTTATTCCCTCTACATTCGGCATTGTTCTTTGTTTGAGGAAGCTCCTTCAGAAATACCTGGAGGTGGGACTGAAAAGACGGAGGCTGAAAAGAAAGAACGCCAGGAGAGCTTTATATAACAGGCTCAGATGGTATCCAAACAAATCAAAAAGGCAGAAGGGGGCTTTTATTGTGAACCTGACAGTTGTGCTCCCTAAAATGTAAGATGATGTTACAACCTGATGACGTAAGATTGGACACAGGAGACACTCAAACACACATGCACGTTTGCAGGTGTGCACATAACGTGTAGAGAAGCACACACACATAGATATTATTCTGCCTTTATCTTTATCTTGCAGGCACACTTGAAGAACAGCCGGACAGAGAGAGATGAGACAATGAGGTGATTCTGTCATTCTCAATGTGTGTATCCATGTATACGTGCGTGTGTATGTTGTATGTGTACGTGTCAAGGAATGGGATTCCTACTGCTCTGAACAATGTGTCATAACATATCCTGATGCAGATTCATCACTGAGAACTCCTTCCCGTCATGCTTCACAGTCTTTGATGCCTCTGCCTCCTCCAGGGTTACACTACAGAGTGTCATTTGAAAGGCTGAGAGGGTCGTTTGCTGCTGGCTGCCCTCTATCAAAGAACATGCATGAAACGGGGAAAAGGATGGTTGCCAGTTTGCAACATGATGATTTACTTTGTAGTATTGTTATATTCTGTTTGTTTAATTTCAAGCTACCCTGTTTTAAAATAACTAAGGGTTAATAAGGACATGCCACCTGGACTCTGGACATCATACTAAGATATTTAGAGATTTTACATTTGCTATCAAGATACAAATACAGATTCACTGAGCTCTTCTCGGGTCAAGAACAAAATAAGAAAACTCAAACTGAAACTCAAACAACTTGGTCCAGATGTTGATTATGTTGGGCTTTTAAAAGCTAAGCTGTGTCTGCATATATTTTTTTAAAAGCGACAATGCACATTAATCAACATCACTGTAAATGTGGCAGTTTTCGCCAAATTGCTAATAGCCATTAAAACAACAATAAAACGCTTAACATATAAAAATCAGAACAGAAGAAAATCTGCAAAAAATGAAGCAGATAAACAGAGGATCAAAGTTAAAAGGACATGTACAATGCAAGTAATTAATACAAAACAAAACAATGTTAAGCAGACAATCGGCACAATCAGTTAAAACATGATATCATGCTCATACAATGTTAGTGTATTTTTGGTCTATTACCTGATGATGTGGCTGGAATTCTTAGTTAAAATCACAAAATGACTAAGACTTGCATTTTTAGTCATGTTAGTGTGTTGATTTGGTGCCTTGTTTGTATACTGTAGCATCAATCTCATCTACACAAACAAACCAAACCAGCAGATTAAAACCACCAGAGTTTGAATGAGGCACTTCAGTGTGCTTCAAGATGCCCTTGGAAAAATTACTCTCAGGAATGCAACAGACCCAAACTGTAATAGATCATTTTCAAAGAATGGACAAAACGATAATGGTGTCTCTTTTGAAATGCACTACCTCAGGTTGGCCCTGTATAGGAATACAAAAGCTCACACAAACACACAAAAAAGGTAAAGAGATGGAAGATCCAGTGAAGAATATGGCAAATAGGGCCCTTTTCCAGAAACAACATGTTTCACATAGATTTATCCGCAGATCTGGCGGCCATGTAGGTGCCATAATCTCACCATAACATTCACCATTTGAATCCTATTTTCCCTTAATGAGCTCAGCTCAGTCTTATGATTCATGTTAAAGAAAGCACAAATAAATCAGTAATGACTTTAAAAATAACTTAGAAACAAAAATAAATAAAATAGTAATCGAAGCGTAAGTCTGTCTAGAATTTAACTAATTAATAAGTCATAAAAACTGATGTTTTATAATTACTTTCACAGCCTTACAAGTAGGTATGAAATCGATGGGTTGCACTGCAACTACTGTATGTGCCCTGTAGATACTGAATGTCCCAGGAGAACAACACTAAGCTGCTTTACTTGCTGTTTACTTTATTTCAGTGTTAGAGTTCTTTGACTCCTTCACATTTTATAGTGAACACCCAACTTTCCTATTTACCATGTATCAAAGAACATGTATATAAAGAACACATACTGTATATAAAGATGTATATACTAGAGAGCTACAACTGCATTTCGCTGGATTAAGAAAAGTAGGGGGGAACAAAAACTGAATTTTTATATTTATTATTATTATATATTAATTTATTATATTCTTAGCTACTTAAAAGCAACACATTATGATTCAGATGGCTATCATTCTGCCAGAAAAGTGGTAAATATACATCAGAAAGTGTTGCCTTACACTCTGCATGTTTAACCCAGAACCCTACTAAACATCACCTGCTGGAGTTTGTTATGCCCAAGCTCTCTGTCCATGAGAAAAAGTATTCAGAGCAAGCATATCTGATACACTTACCCCTTAGGTCATTCTTAAGATCATGCGTAAGGAGACATAGATTCCATTATTTTTCTATACTTCCACAATTAGGTGCTCTGCCACCTCCACCTGTCTTTTGCACTCATTTAAAACTGAGCAGATGAAAATGTAATCTTTGCCATCCTCTACACATGGATCAAGTGGGTCTTGTATCATCAAGATGCTTGTTACATCCCATTGTAAGTATTCTCAAAATCCCTGCACAGATACAGTGTAATTACACTGAAACACACCAAATAACGGATGTCTTCACACTCTCTGAAATCATTTGGAAGGTGTAAAGCCAAATTCGGGCAGCCTTGTTTGACATCGGCAAGGTTAAAAATAAGTCTAATCTTATTTCTCTCTCTATCTAACAAACAGACTGGGACTGCCAGACTGAGAAGGGATGTTTTTGTGGCGTGTTTGTGTGTGTGTGTGTGTGTGTGTGTGTGTGCGTGTGTGTGTGTGCGTGTGTGTGTGTGCGTGTGTGTGTGTGTGTGTGTGTGTGTGTGTTGGGTGGTGGAAAGAATGATGATTGTCTGCTGCTGTTTGCTCTCCCACAGCTGTCTCTGAGAAAACACAAAGAGACTGTAAGACACTAAAGTCCTTAATTCAGCTATTTGAAACTAGGCCATTTGAGTCGCTGTGCGTGTGTGTTTGTGTGTGTTGTAGCCTCTCCTGGTTGTTAAATCACTTACTGCCTTACTTCAACTAAATACTGACTGCGGTAAGTATGCCTGTTGACAGAGGTGAGTGTGTGTCTGTCACTATGGTCCGCGTGCGTGTTCGCTTTTTGTGTGTTTGTCCATGCAGAAGGGATAATAAACAACTTGCATTTGTCTTGCATAGAACAGAATAAATAAATAATAGAATTGGTGATGCAGTTTGAATGCAGGGACAATATAGAAATAGTGTGGTGAGTTTAGTGTGTCTGCATTCATTTATGGGCATGAGTGTGCTGGTGAGTGTGGTTGTACAGCATACAGCAGCATATACAATATAAGATGCAAAAAATATTTAAAAGTATAAAACTGAAAGCAGAGCCTAATACTCATTCAATAAATGGCAAAATGGACTGCCTTTATATAGCGCTTTTATCCAAAGAGCTTTACAAGTTGCCACTTGTACACCCATTCACACACACACACGCCTGTAGCAGTGGGTAGCAATGTAGGGTTCAGTGAACAGGAGGAGCTGGGGATCAAACCGTTGACCCTGTTCTACCTGCTGAGCCACAGCTGCAGCACGAAATAGTCCGATCATTTGGAAATTCACCAACATTTTCAGAATTCCAAACCCCAAACAAATCAGTGACATGAAATTACCTTTGCACCCATTAAGATGGGATGGTTACACAATAATTAACCTCAACAAGTCACTGACAGAATTTCTGAAGTAGGGGAACTGAAGTGTTTGCCTGCAGTGTGGAGAGAAATCACTAAATGGCTGTTCAGCTTAAGTGAATCAGTGCAAAAGAAGATAAATATATTTAAATATAATTTGTGTTGTTGTTATTGTGCTAATGTTAGCTGGCTCACTAGTGTCTGGAATCCGTCCTGTCTGTTTTGTATGTCTATATGCAGTGAATACAGACTGAGTGATAGTGGGCAAACCTACATCCATGGGGCTACTTTTGTTTGTATCTGCAGTCCTGGGTCTTCCGGTGTTTTTTGAATGACGAATGCAGCCCACCGCCACCTGCTGGTAAGGTGTGTTATTACCTATCGTGCAGGTGCGGAAGGTACGTGCTAGTTGGCCGTTCGCTTTTGTCAGTGCAGTGCGTTCTAGTGTCACTTTTTGAAACAAGACACAGGTGATGTAAGGCGACGCAACAGTCGACTGTTGTCGCCGCTAGTCCTTTGACATTAGTTTGGTGAGTCAGAGCCTTAAGAGTTTACATGCGAACCACATGATGAGTTTATAAAATATGATTCAGTGCTAACTACCCAGGATATATAGCCCCAAAAATTGGCTTTACATGGAAGGACTACAATATTAAGATTCTGCTTACATGTAATAATAATTAATAATATCCAATATTATAATATAATATACTACAATAACCCCAAGGTGGCTGAACTTGTACTTTGCATGTGGCATTATGTTACTTAGTGGTAGATTCGATTCCCTATCATCAATACGCACATTACTACGGATGTATTACGGATGACTTCTACTACTTACGCAATCTGAAATTAATATTTTCTTGCTTTTTGCCCATACATCAGAAACAGAAACCAATTGTTTTAGTTGCCCAAGCCTAACCATACATTAACTATATATTATTTGCTATAACCATCTTAACCATACTGTTGTAGCCAGATGCATATATTGTAGAAAACAAGAATTTTTAAAACTTTGGCTTTGGATGTTAAAATAAGATATGCATTGAACATAACCCAGAGTTTTTCTGAATATTCCAACATTGGCATTTTGTCTAGTAATATAGTGTGAAATACACACATGCATTAGATACCACTGACCATGAGTTGCTCATATTACAAAGGTCCTGACATTAAGACTGCGTCTCTTCATCCTTCTCTTTACTCTTCCACTTTATTCACTTGAAGCATAATGATATTGACACAAAGATATTATAGATACTTTTCAGATATCTACAATATTTGTTCAGTTTGAGTACCTAATACCATTGCAGGGAAACGCAAGTTCAAAAGTAAAACTTTAATAGTTTAAAATAATTGAGAATGTACGTAAGAGTGTGATGTTTTATGTATTACATTTTTGAAGAAGAAAAGAAAAATGGAAAAAGAAAAGGGCAAAGAAATAATTGAGATGCAAATTGTCTGGAATCATACTGGGAATATCAGACTGTGTTGCTTAGCGACCATTTTTTATATCACTCATTAAAAATAAAATATGTATTCAACATTTATGTTCTCTATGTTTTCAAACCATGGCATTTTACTGCCTTTTTAAGAGCAATAAGCCATTCAAGGCCACGCTTTTGCAGTTTTGTTCTGTGCTCTACAATAACATGTCTTTGCACTTCTTAAATCACTGCACCACACTGTGTTGAGTGGCTTATTTATATGTTTGGATTTTTGCTCAGCCTTCAGAAACACGCTTGGGTTGGATCTATGAGAGGTGAGTATATAACATTAACCTCTCAGCCTGCCTTTCTCTATTTAGCTACTGTATGTGGTTAGCCAGTGTATATAGAAAGTGACTGATAGCCTCTGGCTGTTTGTTCAAACTTCAATTCTTACCCCGATTTCTCAAATAACCCTTTAGGATCAATGATTCAAATGGCTAAACTCAAGTATGCTGGTTCTCTGTTTTGAAGAAAAAAGACTGATTTATTAGCTTTGTCAAGGAGGTCATGTTTGGTTTGTCTGTCAACCTGTCAGCAGAATCCTGCCAAAACCTAAAAGATTACAAATCAAATTGTATTATTTGACGCTTCCTCTTCAGTACTAAGCCCTTTTTTTCCTAACTCTTGTCCGAAATTACATACCCAATCAAATGGGGTATATTTTAACAACAAAGAGTATATGTATAATCTTAGTCTCAAAAGAAAGAAAGCTAAGACCTGGGAGATTACAATAGAAGTGTCAGGGATTCAGGTATCTATACTCTGTCAGATAAAATTCCCCTGGAACACAGTAGGAAATTGAAATTTCTACCTTTGCCTAAAAAATCACACCTTATTTATAGCCCAGTGAAAACACATTTGAATCATAGATAAATAAGCCTAAGCTTTCTAAGAATTAGTAAAACAATATCTGATAAGTAACTGTGCAAAAGTAGATGCCAAAAAAGTGAACCTAAGCAGTTTGACACATGTTTTATCACAGATATTTCCAGTTTATTTGGCACCATATGTGCGATGTCTTAGGTACCAGGCAGGAAAACAAATTATATTTCACTGATAGATCATTATGATAATACATTCCATGAAATACAACTGTTTTTGAGTCATCTTGAAATTGTAATCTGGGTCAGATTCACCTAGGCACTAGCTGCGTAATGCGTAAATCCAGCGCTGCAGCTGAATGAGCGGATACGCGATGGGATATCTCGGCAGTTCATTGGCCGATCTGAATAAATGACACCTCTTTGTGACCGTAAGAGCCAGTAGAATCGATTGACACCACCCACTTTCGGTTTAGAAACACCAATGACCATCCAGAAGGAAGTAAGCCCAAAGATAGTATATTGTGGTGAGAGCTCTTACCCCCCTCTCAACGCTCCGTTTGTGCTTATATAAACAACCAGTACTTCCGTGGTTCTGTTCAAACTAACAGGGAGGTATGAGAGGATACAGTAGCAGCGTTTTTTCAAATAGGAATATAACTTTTGACCTGAAAACAGCAAAGGTAAGACCCACTTTATGATTAAGCAATGTTTTTCTTTGTTACACTTTTGACGGTAGCTCGCTGAGTTTCGGTATATAGTTTGTGTGAGTAGCTGGAAGTGGTGAAAATATCAGAGTCACGGAATTGTGAATACATATTTTCGCGTTTTTGATTATAATGAATATAATTGCCTAGGGTGTAACTGTGTTTCGTTTCGGCTGTGGATGCTTGGTACAGGCTTTTAGCGGAGTTTCGCCCCTTCGTTTTGGTGTGACGCATGTTAGGATTGGTGCTTCCCGGCCTGTGTACTGTTCATTTATACTGCACAGGACTGTGTCCGCGCCCTGGACAGGGGGCTCTCGTATTAGACAGGTTTGACACCCTTTATTTTTGACACAAGCGAGACAGAGAACATTTTTGAACAGAAATTGCAGCAGCACTCGTTGTTAGTACCAGGGTCAACATTTCTCCTGCCTGCATCAGAAGTAACCTTGTGTTGCTCAGTGACACAATCTATTCCGTCTTATGTGCATAAATATCACAGGAACAAGAATGTGGAATATATAATTTGTTGAGATGACAGCTTGAAAGGGCTCTATACCTTTTTAACACTATTCCATAATCACTGCATGATCATCAGATTGGTTGCCTGGTAATCGAAAGAAAACAAAACATTTAGAACCATCTGAAGTATTTTCTGCCTGGTTATTTTGTTGCAGTGGCACAGTGAAAAGGAGTTTGGAGAAGGGCCTGGCAAAGAGTAGACAGAAATAGACAAAGTTCAGAAAATCAGGAAAAAACAGTGGAGACACAGATGGAGAAAATAAGAGATGCTGACACACAGACAGAAATACAGAGACTAATTGAATGCTATTAAAAGTTTAGAGAGGCAGAAAGAATGAAACAATCCAGAAATGAGAGTTTAATGAAGACATTTGGCACTTGTCATTTTTATCCTTCTGCATCTCACTCTAACATTTCTATTTGTTGCTCTTATCCCTTTTACTCTGTTCACACCCAAATGTGACAGCCCACAATCATGCATTCACTTGAAATACACACAGCACACTTAAATTATTCACTTAAAAACACAGTGGAAATGCAAAATGGAAATAATTGGCACAGCATTCACTGACAGACAATGGACAAACACAAATAAACCTGTTTATCCTAACACATACAGTGCTCAAGCATACAAACATACATATTCATGGCCATTTTTTTTTAGTAATGCAAATGCATTAATCTACACACACAATATGAATGTATACATATGCAGGCTTTCACAGTATTGCAATGCACATGCAAGCAAAACAAGTGGAGTTCTCAGAGATGACAGTTTAACAACCACCAAGCTAAATTAGTTCAAAGTTTTTTAAATAATTCTAAAAGGTTTGATAATGAGACTACATCACACACACAGAGAGACAGAGAGAGCGAGAGAGGGAAACATACAACAACACAATTTTCATTTTGTTCATTTTGTTTGGTGAAGTAATAAGAGCCTGAAAAAACCCACAAAGATGCATTAACGGAACAATATTTCACACATAAACAGGTGCACATAAACACATACTGTATGTGAATATTGTTAACACACGCGCACACATTAAACACATGCTCTGCAGCAAAAATGTTCAGAAAGGTGTTTCGCTCCTGCTGAGATTTGTAATGAAAGGAACATGAATGTGAACACAGTGTCTCTGAGGGCAAGAGGGAGAAAAAAATCAAAGTTGGTGAAATAAGAATTGATTTCAAACTAAAATAAAGATCATAAACACTGGGTTTACTTTTTTTTGGGATTTCTTTTTTTTTTTTTGGTCCTTTGGTGATTTTTCAGCTTTTTCTCAAACATTTCATATAGAAGACTTTGCACTGGGGTCCAATAATTGATGTCCACATGCATGTCTATCATACCAAATTGCTCTACGACACTTTGATCATTGAAAGACATCCCATAGACATAATTATGACAGCAGTGGGTACCCTTTTAACAGACGATATTTCGATATTTCACAGTAGGAAAAGCACAGCTATAAATAATAAAATTAATGATGGCTGAATTCCATTTAATGGCTTCAGTTTAAGGGTCCTGGTGTTTTTGCATGCTGGCTCACTGTCAGACTTGCTTAGGGGGACACTTGAATCGAACAGAGCCATCATTAATGTTATTAAAGTCCAAACATTGTTAATATTATTAATTACAACAAAAACCATTACAATTCTAATTATGAATGTAAAGAATGAATATGTGTTCGTCTACTTGTTGTTTGTGTGTGTGAATGAAGCCCATCCCTTTATTGGTCATCCCAACTTGACTCCATAGAACTTTATCACAGCAGATGTTTTGACACGTCATAGCAGTAAAAGTACAGGTGTAATTAATATCATTAATAATAACTGCAGTCTGTGTACGTGTTCCAGTTCCAGGGCCCTGTTGTTGTGCATCCTGGCTCACTGGTATGGCTTAATGGGACACTTAAACGGAACACAGCCATCAGTTAAACCTGTGCCTTTCCTGCTTGTCTGACATGAACAAGGTTTGCTGCACTGTATTGCT
Source organism: Coreoperca whiteheadi (assembly GCA_011952105.1). NCBI lineage: Eukaryota > Metazoa > Chordata > Actinopteri > Centrarchiformes > Sinipercidae > Coreoperca > Coreoperca whiteheadi. Next base: position 21,141,962 of record CM022472.1, read on the forward strand.
GTTCTTGGCGATGGCATTTGTAAATATGTCTGCAATGGTTAAGTCAGTATTTGTATAGGCCCCGCACACCCACACAGGTGTTTTCAGTTATTCTGGCTGATTAGAACTCTGCTGGGAAGAGCAATGCCAGGAATTGTGTGATGTCACCAAAGACAATATACCAAGAGGAATGATAAAGTTTTGAGTTGTCCTATTTTAATGGGTACAACAAGAGGGTTAAGTAGAGGTCAATAAAGCAAAGACTGTTCCAAGCGACAACTTCAGGGTCTGGAAAGTGAAGCCACTGTGGAAGTGCCATGAACCTGCATTCTTTCTAATTGCCACCCGGGGGAAACTCCACTGGTTGCAAAAAGTACAACAGAAGGGTCATGTAGACCAATTGTTTATGAGACTATGAGAAAATGACCATACTCGGTAACCACCTCGCTAACGTTTCTGTATTCCCTGTCCTGTGAGATAACCACACCTTCTTCATTTGAATATAACAAACAGAAATTTGGCATTATGAAATAGTCCCATGAAATAAATAAATGTGGCATTATGAAATAAAGGTCTAATGAACCATGTTGACTCATTTATTAAGTTCATAGGGATATTTATTTATTTAATATTGAATATAATGGCATTCCATATGTTTACTATATTACGTGAACGTCGCTGTCACCCGGAATGTCCCGCCGAACCCCATTCAAAAATCTGGCAGTTCAATAAAGTGTTGCTTGATAGTCTATATGAAAAAAAACAAGAAAGGAAGTCAAATCTAATAGTTGATGAGTCTGATCAGATTGATCCGAGTCGAGTACAGCCCTAGTATATATCTATACAGTATACTGTGCATCAATTCTCATAGTTACAACAGTGCCTTCCTATCACAGTGTTAAGAGATGTAGGTTTTTAAAAGATTCACTCCCTTTATGCAAATATTTCCCCCCAGCACTTTCTCTTATAGCCAACGTAATAGTCAAAATAGGCATTTTATTTTATATATTCCAGTACATAATGAGGAACATTCCACACCAGTTTACTGGTTCCGCCTGCTACATGTGCCATATCAGCTGTTATTGTGCAGTAATAGGATGCAGTTCTCTCACAAACAGTCCGTATGAAGCCATTCAGCACAGAGAAAGCATGCGGCACACTTCCATTTGGATTTTATTTTAATATTTTGAAGGAGCCTTGAATTATTTAAGTCATTTTGATATTACATACTAGCCACAATAGGAGTCTAATGGATTCTACAGTACTAGTCTTTTTTTTAGTAAAGCAGGCCTGGCCTTTTGTTTCCAGGTTAGTTTACTGTCATACAAAACATTCATTCTGCCTTATAATTAAAATCCCTCTCAGGTAGAAGTTACTTTTTATTCCACCTCCATGTGACTGTATAATACATATTTGGTTTGTCAGGTGTGATTGTTTGCAAAACACGTGTGGGATTGTGCAGGCATAATTCACTAAAGATGTGTCAATCAAAATATTCCTCAAATTTACATACTAAGATTAAAGCTGCAGGCGGGGAAAAACAAGCACATAAAATACAAATTCTTATGAAGCAAACAATGTCAGGCAGTTTGTGTGAATTATACGTCAGATTTAATAGGGTGTACACTAGTTGTCAGTGGTGTTCGACAGATGCCTAATAGACCAAGTGGAGAGCTGACACTGCAGCTCACAGAAAGTTTCAGTACCATTATCTCCCCTGCTGCTCACCTGAGCAGGCAAAATATCTTAGCAACCGGCTCCAAAGAAAGGATGGCCCCAGCACATTTGGTGTCAGTGGTAACATGAAACTGAAAACGTCAGTAATTTCATCTGAAAAAGCCAGATGATGACTTTTGTATTCTTTAATTTAAATCTCTATGCTTTTTGGGGTTTTTTTTGCTTCTTTTGTATTTTGGCTTATTCTCTTTTGCCTCTGATGCCACGAAAGTCATGTTTTGTCTTATCATACAAGATACTTTGTGCTGTATAGATTACACACATTAATATATTTATAAATATCAACAATATTTAACCTTTTGAATTTCAGTTATATCAGATACATTTTTGTCTTCACTGTATTTATTTTTTTATTTTTTGCTGAAATATTCTTGAATGTAATGACAATACTGGTTTTATTTCATACATTCCAATACAGCTGATTGGATTGTGCTAGAATAAAACGACTCAACAGTCAGTGACAGGGGGATACAGATGAGGGAGAGAGGAAGACGGGAGGTTGGACAGAGCGCCCCGATAAGATGAAGTTTGATATCTGGGTTTGTGTTGCCACCTCATGGCTGTGAGGGGTAAAACAACATGTAAAGGCAAATGCGTCACGGGCGTTCTGGCTATCTGGGACTGGAAATGAGGGCAAAATATAGTGGGCTCAGAGCACACGGTAACAAGCGCACTCATACCCCAAATCACTTTAGGAGGAAGTCAAACAGGGAAGCACTGCTGTTGTCGTAGTTGGTGAAAAGTGAACTAGCCAAACTGTACCCACTGTTTTTTAGTTAAAATCACTGGTCTGTACTTGCTTCATGCTGAAACAAGCACAGTAAGTGAGCTTCAAAATCACCACCTACAGAAAAACAAAGAATACAACCATTTCGCCTTGGTGAAACCTCAAGTTTAACACATGAGACTGATGTATTTTCTTCATTGGGTTGTACAAACACAAAGTCAAGCTTTCTACCATAATGTTTACAGTAGCAGATCCAACTGCTGTAACCAAACTGTAGCAATACAACATGAAATGTTCCATGAAAATCATCTCTAAAAAAAAAAAACATGACAATTCCAAAAATGACAGATCCTTGGGATGATTACACACTTGGATATAACAGCTGTTATAGACTCTTCTTCGTGGATTCCATTTATCCGAGGCTTAATAGAGCTGAAGACCAGCTTTGTTGTTTGCTTTTGCTGTTTTTGTCATGTGCAAATGAGTAAAAACATTGCGATTATTTAGGATTTTAACTGAACCCCCTTTGAATAAGACCTTTTGTCCACAAAAAAGTTAAATTAACCAGTTAATTTTTAAAAGCATATCTAGTCCTTCTCCCTCATTTAAAAATCCAGAATATATGAATTAGCAAATATTGCATTTACATTAACATTTAGTCATTTAGCAGGTCACAATTTTATCCAAAGCAACTTACATATGAGGGAGACAATGGACACAATTATAACAACACAAGGGAACAAAAAGCATAAGTGCATCAGAAACTAGTCTGTTAAAGCCCAGCACAGTATACAAAGCTAAGGATAGGAAGGGGTTTTTTTGTTTTGTTTTTTTTTTAAGAAAAGAAATAGAAAGGAAGAAGAAGTTAGTGATTGTCAGTTAGGTGTTGGTGGAGGAGATGCGCTTTCAGGTGCTTTTTAAAGGTGGCTACAGAATCTGCTGATCTTGTAGGAGCAGGCAGATCATTCCACCAATGTGGAACGGATCCAGAGAAGGTGCGCGAGAGTGATTGTTTTCCTTTTTGGGATGGTACCACGTTTGGTGGTGCCATATTGCTTGTTTTAAAAGTTTAACTGCTGGACACAAGACTTCACTGTCAAGTCAACTCTCATTGTATGTGCACTGGCTGCGATATCAAGTTCAAGCTCAAACATCCAAGTGAAGTAACAATGAGAAAAAACAAATGTTTGAGTAGAGAGGGACTTTACAGTTAGCACTAGCAACCACTTGACTAAAAGAAAAAAAGAATTTCCACTCACAATGATCCCTACATTTGACAACACCATGCTATAGTGACTAATACTGGACCCATCAACAATGTGGACTGGTGTGGACAGTTCTTCCATTTACTAAATTGATGTCACGTTTGCCAGCCAAGTGTGGTAATGTTCATTCCTTCGCTTTCTACCGCCACAATTTCTGCTGCATGTTTTAGATTTTCTCTGAGCTAAAAAGAGATCCATCAGAGATAATGGAAAACCTGGAGAGGATCACTTTATCCACCACTATGGGGTGATGAAGTAGATGAAAGTTGGATGGGGATGCTTTATGAGGAGACGTCAATCAAACAGACACTAAATTTGTAAATGTTTGATCCAGATGCCTGACATTTGCATAATGTTAACTCCAGCTCCACTTTCGACACTTCTTTCCCACTGCTGCAGAAAATTTCTGTCTGCTGCTTGTAATACTCACAGTGAAGAACAGACTTCATACGCTGCACATCAAAAGACATGCATCCACTGATGCTTCCTATCTCGCTTTATGTTACTTAGCCAGAAGACTTCCCATGGAGGTTTAACGCAACCAGTTAGCTAATTACTGCATCTGGAACAGCTCCTTCTTCTACAATTGTTTGCTGAAGCAAAACTCCACCTTGCTTTTTTTAAAGATTAGGCTTATAGGGAAACTCATAATAAAAGCTAATGCCCCTGCGGTTCGTAAAATAGCACACACACACCAAGCAAATTGGATTGATAGACCATCAAAGTGGGGTTAGACTCTAAGGTGCTCCAAGTCCTTTGAGTCCTTAATTATTGCATAAACCTGCAATTTTATTACCATGTAGGAACACCAAGCTCACCAAGTCATTGTCATTCTGCATGACAATGTGCTCAGTGTGACTCTGACTCTTAATACTGATGTATTTGTCCTTCTGTCTCCGATTCAATCTCTGCTGTGACAGTTTGGTAGGCAAAGTGTTGTCACAGAGATAATGAAACCTTAAAAGAACCATTTTGGAATTTAATTCACCGTCTTGTTCCATGTTTTTTGAGGATTTTCTCTTATCTAGATAGAGGGAAGAGAGGGGAAAAAAAATTAAAAAATGTATGTCATGTCAGGTGGTCTGCGAGTTGGCCCAAAAAGAGACTTCTTGCCATTTCAAGCCCTGGCCAAAAGGACGACAGCTCGCTTTTATGAGGGACGAGATCAAGGAGAAAACCTGCTTTTTATATTGCAATCAAGGTTAAACTCTTTGCTTTTTTTGCCAAGGGGAGTAGAGTTAATATATACTGTCTGCTGATTGATGTTCAGAAATAATCAAAGGGCCTGTCTGAAATGATTGACGGACTAGCTTTTGTCCCCACATCCACAGGGTGACAATTGACAAGCTCTTTATGTGGCTGCCGCTTGAATGTGATCAATATTAGCCATGTGTGATGAATGTTTGCTGAGCCCCTCAAATCCACTGCCTTTGTGATCTTGTAACGGTTTTGTGATCACAGTGTTTGAAACTGGAATATTCAAAAAAACTCCAGAATTTGCATTTGCACTCAAATGATCTTCATTTAAATTTTTTATTTTTTTTTTCACTTCATGTGTTCCTCTTTCACTGTTCAGAACCAACCAACACCCCATCCCTTCAGCCCACACGCACGCACGCACACACCTACACACACACACGCACGCACGCACACACCTACACACACACATACACACACAAAGTGATGTCCCGCAATTTGTGGGTTCTCCATGTGAATATGTTTGCTGCCTGCTATGAATAATTAGTTTTGCCTTCACACTGTGTTTGTCACACTGTGTTTGTGTGTGGCTCTGTTTGCGTGGTAGTGTTGGCGGAAAAGTTCATTTTCATTTCTTTATATAGAAACACATCAAGCAGTTGGATATTTTGGGAAAAGGCTCTGATGTTCTGATTCAGCACAAAGTACTGATATAGATTGGAATTGTGTGTGTGAGTGAGTGTGAGAGAGAGAGTGTATGTGTCCATGGTTGAATGTAGGACAGTTGCATTTGTTCTGGCTTCCCCGTGGATATCATGGCATTTCAAGCACACATAATAGTACACAGGTGTACACACACACACACACACACACACACACCTACCCACACACATACATATATACACACATGAACACACAAATTATCAAATTCCCTTTTCTCCCTGGACAGTGTCAAACCACTACACTCCAAATTCCACTTAACCAACTTTTGCGTCTCGCTGGTAATTCAAAAGGCTAATTAATTATTTAGTGTAATTTCACTCTCAAAGAATATGCCAGAAAAAATGCCCCCTCTTCTCGTGTCTCAGGGCAAGAACGTGTCTTTGGAGGAGTGTTATTGAGATAAATGATCCTGTACTACTTAGACACATTATCAAATCCAGGACACAGGACCAATTCAATATTGGCCCTCGGCCACATTAAACTCAACTCTGAAAATGTCACCTTGATGAAGCCATATTGAAGAACATGATACACAATTGGCTTTTTAACACAATGCTTTTGGGGGTAATGGAGATAATCAAGCAAAAGTGTCTTTAGCACAGATAGTGAGTGGTAAATTAAAGCAAAAGATTGTAGCCTTTAAGTAAACTGTGAGGCAATAATAGAATTTGATAATAAGAATATTTATTTGTATACCAGTTTTGTCAAAGGAGCACTAATTTGGCCACTTTTTTATTATAATACCATGGTAAATACTGAGGTTATGGTGAGAATGAAAGCATTGTTGACTTTGATACTTTTTGTATGCTATTGTGTAGTTAACACATTTTTATTGTGCTCCAGTTTCCTGCACACAGGCATTTTGCTTTATTGACAGTGACAGTCGAGAGAGACAGGAAAGGCAGGGGGGAGAGAGGGGATGACTTTCAGCAAAGGTCCCTGCCAAACTTGAACCCGAGCCGCTGCGGTAAGAAGTCAACCTAATGTGGTACGCACTCCACCACGTGAGCATGCATAATACATTTAAGACAGGTGTCAAGACAGTGGTGTCACCAACATTTGCCAGAAGAGGGCGTGTACCCCTAGGCAAGCGCTTCTGTCTGGAGTAATTTATGCAATACGCCCTTTGTGAGGCAGTGCTGAGACAACAGGCAGAAACGTATTAACAACAATGTGCTGTCATATTAGATCATTCCGACGTGCTCTGTCAAATTATTGGCCAAGATACACATGACTATGCTTAGCTGTTGTTTCAGAACCATGGACAGCGCTGAAAGAGAGAGACGGCCGCCAACAGCTGTTTCTTGGCGCCTCCCGCCTGCTGATTTCAGAGAATCATATTTTCAAAAAATATTTACCTCTGCTAGTGCTACATTCTTATGTGAGTCCTCTGAGTTTTTATGTTGAGACCAAACCCCCTTTGCTCATTACGCATTGCAATTTGAGCCAATACCAAAATATTGATTAGTGCAGCTTTAACAAAGTGCTTCACAGGGAATAAAAACATATTGTGTTTCAACCAATCAATGTAATTAGAGACGATTAGCCCTGTGGGCTTGGTCAATCATTTCCTTGAAATTATATGCCGTTAAAGATGGTGGGGACAAGCATCAAGAGCAGTGTAGAACTGGGACGAAGCAAATCAAAAAATGAAAGATAAGAAGGAAAAGTGGCAAAAGGAACAAAATAAGAAGAAGAGTTAGGTATGGGGAGAGCACAAATTAAGAGGAGAAGGGAGGAATACAAATGGTGAGATGAGGGACAGGGAGAAGAAAGGAGTCTGATGAGAAGACAAGAGATGAAGGGGCATGAATGAGACAATGTTAAAAAAAAGGGGGGCAAACAGACAGATGGAACGAACAGGGTTAAAATGGAAAGATAGATGGGGAGGTAAGGGGAAGAGAAGAAATTGGGTGGGTCAGGGATTCATTATAGTAGACTGTAGATGCCTGCACTCTGTGGCAGTTACTGACATATAGTGTACAGAAGGAAGGTGAAGTTTACTGTGCCTCTCAGGGGGGTTGGCAGATAGCTGATGCTGGCGTCCTCCCCGCTGCACCCCACCAACACCCACTGCAAAAGTGTGTGTGTGTGTGTGTGTGTGTGTGTCTGCCCGTGTGTGTGTGCACGCTAACAGAGTTTTACTGGACCGCTCTTTACAGAGCTGCAGTCAGCACTAATTGTCTAAAGTAGATGTAGTGTTGGAGAGCATGAGAGAGTGATTGGAAGAAGAGAGAGTGCAGGGGGGAGCAAAAAACAATTAAGAGACTGAGATAGATTAGGTGCAAGTGTGTGTGTGTGTCTTTGTGTAGTATCTTTATAAGCCCCAAATGGCCTCACAAGGTTAGAGAAATAAAGACATTCCTCCAAAGTATCAAATTCTACAAGGTGCTTCTCAGCATCAGGGTGAAGGAAACGGGTGAAGGAAAGATTTTTCAGGTTTCACACATGTGCTGTAGAAACTGGACAAGTGAACTCACAATTAGGTTGCTAAATGTCATCAGCATATACTGTAACAACTGGCTGTTGTCAGGTTCTTATATTGCACAGCTCCCATAATACATTTTTTGTCTAACATCCCATTAGCTGGTGAATTAAATTATCGTACCATTTTTGGTCAGAAAAGAAGTCAGACAGAGGTGTGATAATGGCTTTTAAAGGTTGCCACAAACAGACCCTGATTTGCCACAACTGATAAACTGAAGTTAGGCTGGGGATAGTTTGAGCCACTTTAGTTAAATTAGACTTGGATAAGCGGTTACTTTTTGTTTAGTTTACGTATTAGCCTCTGGGCCATTGAAAATGTGCAAATGAATATCTGTTAAATACAAGAAGCAACCTCCGGGCTAAAAAGTGAAGCCCACATGGAAGTGCCTAAAACTGCAGTTCCTCGAATGGCCACTTGAGGCTGGCTCCAAAACGAGTCAATCATGTTAAAATGCCTAACTTCACAGCAGAATTAAACATGTTTACTCCTTGGTACAATATTTTATGTAAAGTATATATTTTTTATATTTATGTAGTATATCATGTGGCCCAGTGAATATGTGCTGTAATGTTTCTCCTGCTAGCACCATCCACGAGTTTACATTTAGTCATTTACCAGACGCTTTTATACAAAGCGACTTACATATTAGGAAGACAAGGAAGCAATTACAACAACTAGGACTGTCAAAATTAACGCGTTAACGCAAATTCATTTTAACGGCACCAATTTTATTAACGCGCAATTAACGCAGTGCGCATTTTCTGTTTGATCCGCGGCCTAGCCTGTAATTGTAGAAATGGAGAGCAGCCATAGACATAACGGATGCAGCAGCAAACAGAAATGGGGAAAGAAAAGGGCTAACATTAACATTACTATTCTGAAACAAGTGACTTAATATAGTCTACATACGCTACCATTTTTTCAGTTTAACTTTTAGTATACTTCAGGTCAAAATAAAAGAAAAGGGCGTTTTTACTGAGCACGTTTGCTGCAGTCCAAGTCTGAGCGCGACAGTTCTCGGTTTCCCCCGCAGTGCTGGTTAACTCGAGTCTGTTGTGCATTTGTGTGCATCTTACATAATCACAAACATCCACAGTGTATAATAGAAAACAGAACGCAGGTCAGTATGTTGGATGAAGGGGGCTTTTTGTTGCATGCTCTCGCTCATATCCGAGGTAAATCATTAACACCGTCACCACTTCTGTGTTTTATTGAACTATACATTGCAATCGGCTAAAACAAATGCACAGGTTACTTTTCTGAACAAGAGCGCTCCCGAGTCCGTGTTTCTCAAACACTGTTCACGTGAATCGCGTCACAGTTCGCGTGCAACCGAACTCAGAGCAGCTCCTCCGGTAGTCTGGGGTTCGGTACCCTGGTGCGCTCCCAGGTCCACATGACAGCTTTCACATGACCAAATTTTCATGCGAACTGTGTCCCGTTCTGAACTAAACTGCCTTTATTTATATTCTTATAATGGGAGAAATCACTTCTTATTCTGCATTTTTAAGCTTAGGCTTAAGAGATATGAACACGTTCTTTGAAAAACATCTGTGACCTTTGATACATGTCTCGTCTTCAGGCTCTGATGGTTTCACTAATAATAAATGTACATTTGCATAAAGCAAGCATATTTGTCCATACCCATGTTGATTAGAGTATTTAAAACTTGGAAAATATTCATTTAAGGTACATTTAGCGCTCTCTTTGGTTCATTGAAAACCACTCTTGCCGCCGCATTCTGGATCATCTGCAGAGGTTCGGTTCGGCAAGCAGGGAGTCCAGTTGGTAGCGCATTGCAATAGGCCAGTTTGGACAAGACAAGAGCCTGGGCTAGGACTTGTGTAGACTGCTCAGATATGAAAGGTCTGATTTTCCTAATGTTGTAGAGGATGAATCTACAGGACCGGGTGGTGCTGGCGACATGACTTGTGAAGTTTAGCTGATCATCATTACCACCCCCAGATTTCTGGCCATGCTGGACGGTGTAATGGTTGATGAGCTTAGTTGAATGGAGAGGCCGTGGTGAATATTTTGGTTGGCCAGGATCACAAGCAGTTCCGTTTTTTCAAGGTTCAACTGCAGGTGAACCTTTGTCCAAAGTGAGATGTCACTCAGGAATGCTGAGATGCCAGCAGAGATAGTTGAATCGTCAGGATGAAATGACAAGTGGAGTTGTGTGCCATCCGCATCGCAGTGATAGGAAAAGCCATGCTTCTGAATGACCAAGCCGAGGGATGTCATGTATAAGGAAAAGATTAGCGGTACAATTTGAACCATTGCAACGCAATTCCAGAGACACCCATAGCACTTTACGACCCATAGACTTTACATTGTGATGAGCTGTCCACTTTGAGCTTGACAGTGGTTCTTCAGAAACCTATGGGTGACGTCACGGATACTACGGCCATGTTTTATACAGTCTTTTGTTAAATAGTGTTAACCCTGCTGAGAACAGGGAGAAATAAGGGTTTGTGTGTAGGAGCATGGCCAAAGAAAATAATTGTTTTTCTGTAGTCATAAAAACTGTATATCAAGACCTCTCAAACATGTTTTGAGCAACAGATTTATCACTGTTCTCAACTGATGCTCACGAAAAACAGGATATCTGTCATTCTTCATGATCAAATAAATGGCAGAGAGAGAGTCGCAGTTGTATTTATTTTCTCAATATAAAGCAATCATGAATATTGCCCCTTGACAAATGTCGTTTCCCCTTTCTGTAGAATACTGTGAGATTATAGCATCCTTCAATTCTGTTGGCATAAGTTTGTGTTATATTATAAAGCAGCTGTATGCAGTAAGGCTCTCAGGTGTATGTTTGCCCTCCTCCCCCTCTAGTCTTCATTTGAGACAGTCCCCTCTGGCATGCATTTTAAAATGCCGCTGGCTCATAAAAACCTCCACAAATCTCTTTGTTGTTCATATCATCCACTTTAACAACAAAGCTAAATGAACTGGAGTTGACCTCTGTGCTGTTTACGTCTTGTCTCGGTGTCTGTCAGTGATGTGCACAGGCATTTTCGAGAGACAAGGGTTCATTTAAAAAAATAAGTGATATTTCCTGGTCATGTTGATTGTTTTATTTATAAGGGCTTTTTTCACTAACTGTTGTTTTCATAATAGTACTTTATGACTTTTTTCTGACCTATTCTGTTTTCTGACCGAGGGATCAGAGTTAATAATAAACAGCAAGAGTGTGTGCAGGCAGAAAGAGAGAGGTTATTAAATAAATCCAAGTTTATGTTCAATGTGCTGTACAGAAAAAGGAAATGTAACAACGAAACATTAAAGAGAGGAATGACAATATGAAGACTGTGAAATAGAGATGAAGTCCTAATGATAATGATGTTGTTTTCCAATGTTTTTATTTATGCTGCTAAGACTCATCTGCTCTATACGCCTTCCACTCGAGAATTCTCGAGCCATATGGAACCATGCATATTAAAGAAAGAATATTCTCAGGGTGTGAATATGAAAATCATGGTGCTAAATTTAGAGTTGTTTATCTGCATTATGTTTTCCACTGCCATGACCAGTGATTCCTACGCACTGTGGGCTGCATTTAAAATGCAGTAAAGTAACTAAATATTTGACCATGCTATTTCGCCTTTGTCTGACCAGGCCAGTCATGGATGGTGAACTCCATGTAAATCAGGTAATCCTGATTTTGATTTACAGGATACAGGATATGAAAATAACATACATTTATAATAGGTAGGAAAAAGCAGCACATGTCACTTGTCTTCAGTTGGTGGATTTTACCCTTATGATGAATCCCAACTGCATGTTATGATTCACCACATTTTAATTCCCATTACATTTCTGCTTCTGACAAATGAGAGCAAAATTACAATCATCTTTCCAAAACTGCACTTGGTGGATGAGCGAGAGTCCAACATCTTCTTGCTGCAGGATCAAGAGTGATTTACGTTTCTGGCACCATCTGAAATCTCAAGCCACCCAGTGAGAGTTTCTAGAGTTAGCGTTGCTATGTCATTTATTATGATAAAAACGTACTGTGATGCTGGCTTAAAATGTATCTTCCATCAAAGAGAAAGAGACAGCGAGAGGTAGACATGGAAGAATGAGAGTCCTGGCATTGGATTGAAGGTAAAAGTTCAAATTAGGGGTCACCAAGATTACCTTGAAGCAAGAGAAGCCTTGAGGGAAGAAGAACATGCATATAATAAAAGTGTCAGTCATGGCAAAGAGCCCTTCAGCGAGGCACTTTATCTAAGAGACCAGCTCCTGGGGCTACATGATTGGGTTTCCACACCCAGACAAACACAATGCTGCGCAGTGTTTACCTAATTTGATTGTCAGTCCAACCCTCAAGTTGGTCAAGTTCCAGCCTGAACACTTATCACTAATCTAGGAATGGCAACTAATTTCAAGTAAGCAGCATCTATAATGTTGCCACAGGGAAGAAACTGTCAATCAGAGGCAAAAGGTCATTTTAAAAAATCTGTGTTGTTTAATCTATTAAAGTAAACCAGATATGCTCTTATCATAATAGGAGACTCCTGAATATGGAACCTGAGATTACTTAGTATTGTCCAGGAGACTGATGCATGAAAACATGTGATCTCATTTGCAGTTGGTACTGAGAATCGAAAACAGCAAATTTTGTTTATCATACAAGTTGTTAGCATTCTGCAGTCTCTGAATGGGAGATGGCATCGCAGTATGTGATTTATAGAAGGTAGCGGTTGAGAATATGCAGGATGTTTCTTCGTATGTGGTCAATAGAACTGGGTATCATTTAAATTTTGTCATCCCTGCTGTTTTCACAGTCTACCAACCTGTTATCAAGACTGAGAAAGGCATTCAATGTCTGACACAACGAAACATTAGAAAATAGGAAAATAAATATGAACCAATAATCTGTTTTTTTTAGGATATAGCAGATCAACGTAAACTAGAAAAAAATGTTCACCAAGCATTTCATGCCAGGTTTCATTACTGACCAGTCTTTGATACTCAATGCAATGGACATAATTTGGTTGCTACTCAACAAGTTTTTAGATTTGATACCAAGCCCTAGTGGTCAAGACTAAAAAACGGCTTCTGTTGCAGGCCTACCCAATGGCCAAGGGTTTTAAGGCGCCAACCATCAACTGCAATGTGCCCTGTCCCAGTCCAACAGGGAACCTTTGTTGCAGATCTTTACTTTTACTTTACTCTAATGAAGGCATAAAAAATGGCCCCAAAATAGTTTATCTTGCAAGCTGAGTCACTAATGGAGGAATAACTTACTTAGCTGGTAGAATATTTAATATGCCCAAATTAAAACAAATCAAACAAAGAAATAAAGTGAAATACAATACACATTGTTATATGTATTTAATGTTATGTGTGTATTTACTGTCATAATGAAATAAAAACATTAGTTAAAAGAACAATTATTTAGCTTTTTGTCTTGCACGAACTGTGGCATGAGTTTCCCATGCCACATTAAAATGAAAGCACAACACAGAAAACAAAGCAAAGAGGTGCATTTCAATGCTGTTCAGCAGAGGACAGCGTAGATCTGGAAAACCATGGAAAAATGCAATCAAAAATGAAAAACAAACTGTCTAATTAATCCTTTGCTTGATCTGTTTTAATTTAGGAGTTAAATCTCCCATAGATACTTTCTACTATCTAGATAACTACCTACTAATGACATGCTACTACGAAGGAATGTTAGCTCCTCTATGTTATGCCATATTGCACCATTCATTCACCCCTAAGTCTGTAAAATATTGACTGTAGGATAAATGCAGGATGGACGAACCCTGCATATTTCTGCAGGAGAGGAGAGGCGAGAAGACAGGAGTGGTGAGATAAGGTGAGAAAAAATATTCAAAACCTTTCTCTCTAAAGGTCCCTATGACAGGTCAACCCAGAAGCAACCTTGCTCTCTCTCCATCTCTCTCTCCCCCTCTCGTAATCGACTTTATATCCAGGTCCTATGCAGTGACTCAGGTTACATTTCTCTGTAGCAGCATCAGGATATCTCCAGACAATCTGAGTGTCAGCCAGGCTGACCAATAACACAATGTAGCCATCTGACTCACCAAGACATGCCTTTTTATTGTTGCCGAGGGAAAATATATACTTCTCTACTCCCAGACACCTACACATACAGCTGCACACACACAGTCATGCTCAGAAAGGAGTGCCATCGTGGCAGACAGGAAGTAATGACCTTTGGCTTTTGCTAGTTGAGAAGGTAAGTCACACGCAGATACAGTACACACACACTCCTGGTTTATCTGCCCGCAACAAGAAACCACTCATGGGTACAGAAATGCAGAGGCAAGGAAATACATGTAAATAAGTGTTGGTCAAGTCACTTGAAAAATGGAATCAATTAAAATCATTAAATATAATCACATTACTCTGTTTATTACTCAACACCAAAAGTAACTGATTGCATTACTTGTTACATTTGCTTACTTTTGTTACCTATATCCCAGCTCCATCAAAGGTGCCTTTAAATAACTCCAAAGCCTTCACACCCACATGTTACATCTTCTGTATTTAACGCATGTGGAAATAGAAAATGCATAAGGTTTAACATACAGCCAGTTAAGAAAAAACTTCCAAAACAATTCAGCAGAACAGGAATTAATTGATGAGAAATTGCTCATCATTAAGGAAATTATAGAGAAAGTTTTGGAGCAAAATAACTGTGCAGCTGATGCCTGCCTTCTTTCAAGGGAGGGGCCTTTGGGCACAGAGCGTAACAGGCTGTCATTTCATAGAAATTACTTTAAAGTTTTGAAACCGGTCGAGTATGTGCTAAATGCACAAGAAAAATACCATTCATTTGTTTATGATCCTAGTTTAGATTTGTTAAGTAAGTTGTTGGAAAGAAGTGAGATTTTTCAACCGTTACAGAGATCCAGTGAACGGGAAGGTCTTTGCAGTTCATTTCAAGATGGTGAATACTTTAAAGAAAACAAACTTCTTACTGAAGAAGGCATAGCTCTCTGCTTATATATCGACGAGTTTGAACTTTGTAATCTGTTGGGGAAATCAAAGAAGAAACACAAAGTGTGTGGTATATATTGGGGGATAGCCAACCTACCCATAAGACTTAGATCAACACTATCATCAATTTATCTAGCTGTATTGTGCAAAACTGTACACATTAAACAATATGGTTACAGCAAGATTTGGAGGCTCTGATTAGAGAACATAGGTGTATTTGTACAAAGACCTGGGTCTTAAGTCAAAGTTATTGTTTTGTATGTGTCTGCAGACAACTTGGGTGCACTTGCTCACTTGCTGGATTAGTTACTGTAAGGTAATAACTGAATTTCAAATTGTAAGCCCTTACACTACGCATTACTGAAAAAGTTATCATATTACTGTAATGCCTCACTGAGTAATGCATTACTGCCCAACACTGATATTAATACACATGCACACACACATTAGACCAAACATAAAGTTTCAGTGCAGCTGTAAACACACACACAAAACGCACAGGGTGAAAACAACCTCAAGACACTGTGAAGCAAAAGGGAAAGCAAAAGATTGAAAATGAACACAACCTGAGACAAAGATAAATGACCAAGAAAGAGAGAGCAATAAAAAGAAGAGAGACGGAGAGGGGGAAGTGGCGGAAGTGGCGGAGCGATAGAGAGAGAAAAGCAACTCCCAGCAGAGTTCGGCAATTAAGAGCACCTCGTTAAGGAAGCTCTCAGTGACTAATGGAGGAGACGCACACGCATCCACACACCGCAGGGGATGAGTGATGGGCAGATGCAGACATTTAACAGCTTCTGTAGTGCAATCTTTGCATCCTCCCTTTCCTTCATTTTCCTCCCCACTCTCCTCAGTTTACTTATCATAAAAGCTAAAAAAACATGACTTTCCCATACGCCTCAGGTTTCGCTGTCGCTGATTAGTCTACACTTTTAACTGCCTATCTGTCCGTCTCTTACAAGCCTCCCTTGATATTATGGTTTGCACTTCAACCATCCCAAGTGGCACTAAGTGATAATTGGTCAGAGGTTTAGGTCATCACCACTACCAAGAAATCCTAAAGAGTGATGTCAGTACATTAAATGTCTTCCTCACAGTGAGTCACTGATGAAGGTGCAGTTTTGATTGCTGCTTAGGAAACAGTTTCATTTCATCACTTTTTGTGTGCAAAGAACATTGTTAATGACAATGCTCTATATCAGAGTTTCATTTGGTTAAATAGGACTCTGCAGTGTCTCAATTAGCAGAAATGGGATTCTTTATTTCTGTGTGAAGCCCCACTTTGTGATTTAGCCTGATTACACGAGTATGTTTTTACATAACAGTCTACTGCAGCATCACTGCAATGGTTGCATCTCCATTTCTGCTCTCTGTTTATAATGAAGCTACACTGAACTGATAGGAATGTAACATAAGTGTGTATGGCTGGATTCCCCAAACAAATAATTCCCTGTCTTCTCTGCATCAAATCAAAGTAGGGTTTAAGAAATGTTTGCTGCATGCTGCTCTCCAGCTCTGTCTACTTTACCATCTGACCGCTGAGTCCACCAGGAGCTGTCTCATGTTGTTACAATCAATTCACTTGCACACGCGGCATCATGGCTTGTAGTATCTATATTTATCCACAAGCCCTGTGGCTCACAGTGAAGGCCAGACTGGACTGTTTGTAGTCTGGAGATTGGAAAAGCAGGCTTGTGATTGGAAGATCTCAAGTTCGAATCAAAGTAAAGGCATGGAAGAAGTTGGAAAGTTCAAGGTACTGTCAGTAAAATATGGCTCTTTAGTAACATCTAGTGGTAGTTCCTGGGAACTTTGAAAAACAACCTTGTTGCAGGTCATCCTCCATCTCTCTCCGTTTATTTCCTGCCATCTCTTTACCGTCTCTGTCTTCTTTTACTGTCTTGACATTCGCTGCATTATAGGTAGCCCAAGTTTGTGCCTATCATGTACGTATAATTATTACATTCAAGTAACAGAGCTAAGCATCCTTTTTCCTTCAATTTTGAAGGTATTTTCCTAAAAAGTCCTGAAAAAAATATCTTTTCATTAAGATACAAAACTGCGGAAAATAACACTATTGTGGATAAATATATGTTCTAATATAACGTTTCAACTTTTACAGATTTTACACATTAGTTGCTTACTTATCAAATGAATATGCCACCACTACATCAAATATTTTATAATTTCTTTTTATTTTTATTGTTTAGCAAGGCACCAAAACACATTAATGGCAGTGGACCTGATCCAGGTAATAACTGTTTTCCAGTAGGTTTCCCTCATAAGAAAGACAAAGGGCGAAAAAAAAGCATAAAGGCAAGACAAATAGAGAACAAGAGAAGTAAGAATTTAGACAGAAATTTAATATTCTAAATATCGATTGTGATTCTGAAGAAGGAAATACCTGAATAAATATTTAAATTGTAAAAAGTTTTTCTAATGTGATATGGGATTTTTAGGGTCTGCCGTTCCTCCACCTTTCAAATGCTGCATGTATATTTACTCAGGTTTTGGATAAACTAACCACAGTGTGCTCTACACTGTGGTTAGTTTAGGGGAGAATTTAGTATTTATAGCTAATACAAAGCTGGACAGCTTACGCCTGTCGAGACACCTTGAAATCTCAGCAGCCACTAACAGAGGAGTGACTGGCATTGATCAACAACACTTACAAGCACTCTCTGATACATTACAGTCACTGAGTGCAAAGAAATATTACAGCTTGCACCTCTAGTTGGGTAACCATCTCCCTGAACAACTTCTGAAGTGTTGATTGTACCGAGCTGCCACCAGTGGTGATAGCAGCTCCCTCGTGTGAACATGCTGAAACAAAGCAAGCTCTGTAACTTTTAACAAGCTGAAGAAAACAAGTGAGAAGCTGGAAGCTGCACTTTTCAAATCCTGTTTTGCAAAGGTAACCAGAGCTATTTCTTTCTGATGAACCAATTTTGCTCTCATCCACCAGATGATATGACATAAAAATGTCTGTCATGTGCCTGTCGATTCACGATGATGAGAATATTAATTGTAGTGGCTGGCAAAAGAAAACGACAACAAATGAGCTTGGAGAGACTGAGTTCGGGTACTTGGATTGGCATGAAAATGATGAGTATAAAACACCCAGCCACTCTTCATATCCATTGCTAAGAACATGTTATAATTTCTTTCATATCATTTAAGTTTGGATTTTGAAGTTTTGATTGAATCACTTTCTCATCTGGTGGCACAATTACATTTTTAATGGGAAGCTAAATTGAGTTGAAATTGTTCCCCGCATGAAAAAACGAACGGCCTGCCACTTTGATTGAAGAATAAAGTCACATTTTCCTCCCCACATTTTCCCTCTCTTTTTCATGTTCACTCTACCTGT
The DNA here is from genome assembly GCA_011952105.1 of Coreoperca whiteheadi. Taxonomy (NCBI): domain Eukaryota; kingdom Metazoa; phylum Chordata; class Actinopteri; order Centrarchiformes; family Sinipercidae; genus Coreoperca; species Coreoperca whiteheadi. The sequence continues at coordinate 21,160,429 of CM022472.1, forward strand.
CTTCAGAGATTCATCTTATCTTGACGTTGGTGTTTATTTTCACACAATCCTTTGTCAACAATGGCAGCTTTTGATGTGGCAGACTGAAATGAATGCATGCACATTCCATACCTGACTGATTAATGGCTTCATTTCTGTGTTTGTACTGTCAGTAAAGTTTCACTTGCTTTCTAAACATCCAAGTTCTCATCATCAATAATGTTTGATATTGTTTAATCACTCCACTTTATTATATCTTTTTGATACATGCTCATACGCCACAGTCAAAACTCACTACAAGCACTGCCTACAGTGATGGATGATGATGATATATCACGATAAGATAAATTATGATATCCTGCCTGAACAGACCAAACAGAGCGATGGAAAAAACTAAGGTAATATTTGACAAAGGGAAAAAAATAATGGGTCTGAAAAAAATATTAAGAGGAAGTCACAAAGAGAGAAGAGGGGAGAGTAACAAAAAATGCAAAATATGTGCAGATCCTAAGATGAAGATTCTAAGATAAATCATTGCGCTTTAAAAAATATTACCTCTTTTCATCACAGTTATTAAGGGTCTTATTTTTTCCACTGTGCAATAATTGGGTTTTTTTTCGTTTCATGACTGTTTCGATTAATAAAAAACAGGTGCAACATGAGCGGTATCTGCATCAATAAACACGAATCACGCCTCCTAATAATTAATTTCCTGTTGTCCTGAGTTTATAATCTGCTCCTTTTTAGTTTCTGAATTTCCATCAGCTAATTCAATGAGAAATTACTGTGATTAGTTGCGTATTAAAAAGGACTTTTTATTTTTATCTGACATGAAAATAGAGCGAGCAAGAGCTAAAGGATTAATAAGTAAGGGCGTGTGGTAGACCAAATGTAAGTGTGCGTGTTAGAGGGAGAGAGTTACAAAGAAAATAAAGAGAGCGAGAGTGGTAATACCCTTGTGAGACCTCTGTATTTACTGCACTGCTAAGCAGCATTCATTTATCTTGTGAAAAACCTGCCTCACGCACACACAAACACACACACACACGTACTGTATATACACATATGGCCCAGTGTGGGCCTTCTCCCTAGACAGCTCCTCTAATTAGCTCCATTTAAATGAATGGGTTAAGCAGAGTTCTTTTTACAGTATGTGCTGGTACTACTAATTCTGAGCCGCCACACACAGACACACACACACTTTCACAGAAGAGTATATCTTTAAAGCCCCATTGTCCCCATCTTTTATCAAACAAATCTAAAAAAAGATTTCAGGTTACTTCATTTGGATATCTAGGACGAAAAGCTGGCAGGGTTACCGAGATAGCGCTTTTGTTTTCTATTGGTAAGAAACACAAGATTTATTTTGCATTAGAGAGCATTGTGGGTAAAAGTCCAAGCAAAACCTGTGAAAAGTTGCTAGACATAAATACCATAATTGTACATATATAAGAGGTAGAAGAGAGAAGAAGGTTGTGGAGGAGTTACAGCAAAAAAAATTTAGGGGGGGGGTCCAGAGAGAAAAGGAGGAAAGAAGGAGGGAAATAGAGCTGAAAAGGTGAGGGGCAACAAGGGAAATTGGATTCAAGGGGGTAAAAAGAAGAAAGAGAGAGTGGAAGGGATGGGTAGACAGGAAGGAGAACGGCAGATAAAGAGAGGGGGAAGTTTAGGAGACAGGAAGGAGAGGGAGGTTTCTGCATACTGTAGGAGTAAGACAGGAAGTAGTAAAAGAGAGAAGAGAGAAGATGGAGGGAAAGAAAGAGAATGAGAAGGAAGAGAAAGCAAGGAAGAGAAGTGTGCTGAGAGAAAGAGAGGAAGCTAACAGAGAAGAAGAGGGAAAGCAGAAGAGAAAATGGACAGATGGTCTGTCCTTGTGCAACCAGCTCATAGTCCGCCACACTTTCACACACACTAACACACACACACTCACACCATATGTTATGGATGTACTTTTTTATATGTTATATTTGGAGAGAAATTCCCTTATATATAACGTGAGTAATACTGCTACTTCCTTCAACCCTTAATTTTGTTGTTGTTGTCCCTTTACGTTAAATAGAAGTGTAATCTGTAATCTGCATAAATGTAGACTTTGCTTTAATTTGAAGAGGGACTTTCTTCAATTTGGTCAACTACACTTAACCATCAGCAAACATATGGAAGACTTGGAAGTTACAGTGACTTGAAAGTACTGTTTCTGTGTAGCCTGTATTTCATAAAGGTATTTAAAGTCCTATTTAAAAACAAAACCACAATTTAAAAAATCATATAGAGCAAGAAGAAACTCCCACAGCCACCGTTTCTTTATTCTCAACCTCCCCCAGCTCTGGCACTGTAATAACTACCCATCTCCTGCAGCCACTCCTCTGTCCAAAACTAAATTCAATATGTTTTATTACCATTTAAAGAGTCTTAACAGCTGCCCTGACCTTCACTAGAGTGACAAGAATACTGATGACAAGACACAAACTTCTTCACAGCTCTGGTTGTAAACTATACACCTATAGCTCTTGAAAGTATGGAGGGGGACACACTCCTACATCAACCCACCCTTCAGGATTGCAAAATCGTACAAAGGTCTTCAGACCCTGTATGAGTTATTTTAAAAGGCAGCATTTGTCAGAGTGTCATGCTAAAAGGTTAAGACCATATAATTGTAACATCCCTGGTTTGATTCCAGCCAAGGATCTTTGTTGCATGCCATTCCCCTCTCATCTTCCCATGTTTCCTGTCTTTGTCTCTACTGTCGTGATCCAATGGAGGCAACAAAAAAGGCGGCTCAATAAACAGAAGAACTATCAATATTCACTGCTAAGCTTCCTTGAATTTAGCACGTAACTAGCCTAAAATCAGTCGTACATGATATGCTGAGGCCACGTTAAAGCCACATTAACCTGGGCACGTACCCACAATGCCCCTGCTGGAAAACAAAAAGCACCAGTCTATCAAAGAGCTAACACATATAGACAGACAACCACTCACAGTCACACCTAGGCAATTTAAAATCTCTTTGGACAGTCTTGGGACTGTATAAGTAGTTTTGAGCTTCCACAAGGTCCCAGATTTGAACCCAGAACCTTCCAGGTTTAGAGAATGATCCAAATCAGGAATATCAAGATCATTCTATGATCATGAAGTGAAAAAAGAAAATTAGGTTTTACTCCTAGTTGCTGGTAGCCTACTGTGTCGCTACAGTTGCTTCAGAGCCATTTATTTTCTCCCACTTGCCTCTCAGGGCTTCCATTTAAAACAGTTCTGAAATGTTAAGCCACAGCTGTGGGGGAAATTTGGATATAAATAAATCATTCAGAAAAAACGATCCCTGTTAATTAAATATTATTTTGTTTATCCCAAATAAATAGGATAGATTTAATCACAAATGAGAAATAAAACAAGCAATTCTGCAGAACTAGCGCATTAAAGAAAGAATGGGAAAGAGACACAAGAGCTAAACTGTGTGTAAGAAAGACCTGAAATCCCGAGAGAAGTTTATTGCTGTTTTTTGAAGTAACTTGAGGACCTGAGTTAACTTGTCAAAAACTTTTAAACAAACTCCATCTTAATGAGCACACTGGAACAAACATACACATAATTCACCGTAATCTCCCCATCATAATGAGCGCAGTTTCTTATTATCTCCTTCCATCATTCATCATTCGACACCCTTCTCTGTGGCATTAATAAGCCATGGACATGCTTTCTGGGCATAACACCTCCCAGTGTACCGGCAGGAGAGGCGGGCTGGTGAGAGAATGTGTGTACCCCCTGAAATATTTAAAAGCCCCGTGTTCAACAGCTGTTAACCTGCATGCACTCTGTGGAGACATACTGTGTATGTGTGTGTGTGTGTGTGTGTGTATGCAGCCTATAACCTGATTATAGCTCTGATTACCTGTTGGGGTGCTATGAATATTTTAGATCCACCCATATCAAGTCTGAAAGTCAATGATGATGGAGATGATAGTGATGATGATGGCAATAATGATGATGATATTTGTCTGATATAATCATCTAATTATTTATTCCATTTGATCTCATTTCTTTTGAACTTTCTCAAACGTTTTGGCTGAATAAGACAGATTACTTACGTCAAGAAAAATGAATGAAACAAGTTGAGCTGTTCCAGGTCGCTAAATTGCTTCCCACATCTTCCATTTCTTTCAGCAAAATGAATTGTGAATCATCAATGAAAATTGCTGAAGAATGAAATAAAAAAAATGGAACTTAAGTATGATTTTAAGGCTAGATTTGTATTGAAAAGAAGCTAAAAAGCTATGGCATATCAATGGCTAAAATAAATTGCAAAGCATGAGACTCAGCTACTGCGCTTGAAATCATACTTTTGCACAGATACACAAATCTTATTTCAGCTGAAATGGTGGGCCTCAGGTGAGTTAGCACCAACAGTAGTAGTAGTAGTAGAAATGTTATCAGTGCAATTGTCAAGTACTTAATAATTTCATGAGGACTATGGAGACATTTAAATGAGGTGTCCTGTCATGTTTTACAGTCAGCAATCAAACAGTGTCCAATACAACAAATCTGGCAAACCAGTGTGGGCATTCTTCTGAAAAATATGGACCCTCATCAAGCACTTGGCCCATTATTGTTTTACTGCTGCCTTTTGTACTGAAGCAACAGTATTAACAGAAAAGTTTAAGCACAGTATGTGAACTCACAAAGTGACACTGATCTATACAATAGCTCTCCTGAAAAAAAAGAGAATCTCTTCAATCTTTTGAAAGATTTTTAAAGTTCAAAGTTGACCAGGTTACAGCCAGCAGGTTCACAGGGTGCAAAGACATCAACTAAGAAAGTCAATGAGATGTTCCTTCTTTATCATTTTAAACTCACAATTACAATTATCAGCTTTCGGTCATTTTGGAGCAAGTTCAGTCCAATGGCACCTTCGCCTCAATCAGTTCTGACCTCAGGGACAGATAACAAACCCAATTCCTGAAGCTACCTCAGTAATTTCCACCATGTAATTGAGATATATAAAAAACAACAAAGTTGGTCAGCAAACACTGAATGGTCTTAAAGATGAAAACATACCAATAAATGAACGATAGAAGCCTCTGTGTGTACGCAGCAGCCCGGTCACCCTGAACGTACTGTGCAAGATAGAATCAGAAATAAGAGGTTTACTGTCGGATAAATCTCAAAGCTCTATCATGCAGAGCTTCCAGGACAAAGACACACTGGCTGGGCAGAAAACAAGTTTCTTTCCAGCTTCAAAATGAAAAACACAACTTGTTACTTGTCTTAGTAATTTGAGCACTGAAACAAAGTGAAATCTCATTTGTTGAAAAGTGAAATACTGCTTTGATAGCAGGACAGGCAGCAAGAGAACAGCAGAAAACTAGCGAAGAACAAGGGAGGCGAACTAATTAAGTAGGAAGTGGCAGAAGGAGAGACAGGGAAGAGAAGGAATTGAGTCAGAAGGCTTTATTTGTCTGTATGGATGAGTGTGTGTTTGGACATGCTTGTCTCACTCCTAAATCCTCCGCAAAGTCAGAGGAGTCTTTCATTCCCAAGATGAGTAAACATTGGCCCACATTCTGTCATTACGACTGCTGCACCTTCAACCAAAAACAGCCTGTTTGTCCCCCCCCCCCCCATGCTCACGGCCCAATTCATAGTGAACAGATAGCAAGGGGAAACGACTCCGTGTTGCCCAAAAAATACAGAAGAAGAGAAAACAGAAGAGGAGGCAAGGAGATAACACACACGGGCCATAATGTTCACGCTCCCTCACACACACACAGCCCTCGCTTTATGGGATGCACACCTCATGAATAATTCATGTTCCAGATGTAGTTATTATTAAAGCTGTGGTTATGATTTCTCATATTCTTACTATTCAAATGCAAGTTGTTGTTTGCTTAGCTAGTGGGAGATTCTTTTTCATTTTCTGTTGCCTAGAATTTATTCAAATAGGAGTTTATCACCCATCCCCCCTTCGGTCTTATCTTCTCATTCACTCCCCACAGCACCCAGTGGAATCTGCTGCAATGCTGCTATCCCATCAGGAAGCACATGCACCTTATACGCAGCCATTAGCTGCAACATTTTCCCTTTCTCTTCAAATACTTTAAATACTTAGCTCTATATATGTCAAGGCTACACTGAAAATGTATCACTCCAACAACACAGTGTTATTCCTCATAACTCCATCTCAGCTTTCTACAGTGCTCTGGTGAATGGCTGCTGCTGTTTGTTTGCAGGTCACCAGAGCACATGAGATACTGGGTCAGATATTGGACCCTCAGGGCACTTGTTTGTCCATAAAACACAGCTTATGCTGCACAAGCTGTTTGGAGGAATATGATGGAAATTGAATGTGATTTGTGGAGTTGTAAAAAAAAAATGGCTATAATATACTGGAGGTCAGTGTATATGGAGGGCAATTGATGACCCAATCATGACCAAACCTCTATCTTGTCCTCAGAACGTCATGCAAACACTGGTGCGCATCAATGTTCATATCACTGTAAGGCTTCAGGTATTAAATACAGACACATGAGTTGTTGTTGTTGTCAAGCATCATTACTTGGCTACTTCCAGGCTGGATTACCAACCAGGCAAAAGCTGTCCCAGAACCCCACACACTGTGCGGCCCCAAAGGCCCGAGGTTCAATGTGTGGGAATTAGTTTATGGTAATTGTATTAATTAATATCAGCTACAAATGGTGCCTTAAGGTGGCTCCTACATTTTAATCATATCCTGAAGGTTTGTGGAGGGACCCTGTGTCAAAATCTAGTTTCAACATAGGAAAATGTATTTTTGAAATGATTTTAATACATAAAATAAATGATTAAGGATGCTTTATTAACATTGGCATGAGCAATGCAATTTTTGCTCAGTGTGATCACTACCACCTGCACATATGCTTCACATAGTTACCAGCTGTGCAAAAAGTCTCTTTTTCTTTTCCACTAGTTTAAAATTGAAATTTGTTTTTTTGGTGCACAAGCTAAACAATTGCTGAGGGGGGATGAATTTTGGTCAAGAGATAGTTTTTGTCCCGGGACCCCCTTGCAGGTGATTCCAGCTGGGGGGGTTGATAAATCCTAAAATGCAAGGTTTGTAACAAAGGAGAAGCTGCTGAAACTAGTGGGCAGTGCTGTTGCCCTTTCAGCAGCATGGAGAGCAAAAAAAGAGAGTGACAGACAGAGCAAGAAATGGCCAATTGTAAAATGACAGTTACACTGTGTCAACTACGGAAATAGAGTTGAAATAGCTTTTTAGTTTAATAATAATAGTTCAATTCAATTTATATAGCCCAATATCACAAATCACAATTTTGCCTCAAAGGGCTTTGCAATCTATACAACATACGACACCCTATATCCTTAGGCCCTCGATTTGATTAAGGAAAAACTACCCAAAAGAAACTTTTTATCAGGGAAAGGAAATGGAAGAAACCTCAGGAAGAGCAACATGTCCTAGGACGGACAGACATGCAATAGATGTTGTGTGTACAGAACAGATTCACAATACTAGATCATAGTATATACAATTATAATGACAAAATGTAGATTGTAATACATAAGTGTAAAGCACGGATCCAGAAATCATAGTACATACAAATATGAACATAGACTCTTCTGGCTCACCCATCTGTTTAAGGAACAAGTAACAAGCCATGTCTGGACAAAGACAATATCCAAGTGTAACAGTATTCGTATATAGATTTTCAGTTTTGTGTGTGTACACACAGTTTCATAGTGAACACATGCTTCTAGATTTACGCATCAGACGGAACACTGATGCAAGCTGTTTATTTTTCCTGAAATTGGTTCACTGTTGACAGTGAAATAACAATAAAACAATACCAACATCTGTAGTCAAAATGGATGTGGATGTATCACTCAATATGGATTCATTACCACAGATGAATGTTGTTTGTCACACATTTCTTGTACATCAAATGAAATGGAATTCAATTTAATAACCTAAACACTAGCTTTATGTTCTTTTTTTTTTTTTAAAGGAGTAATTGTGGCTGTAAAACACCTTCTGCCTGCTAGAGATTGATTGAAACTTAATTACCCAGCAGTATGTTGCCAAGATAACAAGGGTTGTTTATTTTTTCAGGAATATGGTGTTTCACATTTACAGATCCACAAGCCTGGAACACCACGTTCTTTTACAGTTGACTAATGAGCAGCAGGGCTGGTACAGAGGGACTTTGAGGGAACCATAACAGTACTGACAGTGTCACTCAAACAAATTCCCAAGCCAAACTTTTGAATCCAGTAAAGGAGCTCAGACTGGTGAATTTGCAATTGTGTTCTCCAAATTTGGGCCAAAGACAGATGAAAGTCTCTGCTGCTATTGGAGAAGTTATTGAAATGGAGCAACATGCTCAGCCTTATACACAGTTAAACATTCCAGCTGTGTCTTGCTAAAACCAGTAACTTCTCACTCTGGTGTTTTTGTTGCTTAACCTTAAACTGATAAATCAGTGACAATTTTCAATGGTTGAAACAACAACACCGGCCCAGCATTTAACCCCATATCCTGTCTGAAAGCCTCTCCTTACCTTGAGTAACTCCTACTACATTTACTCACTGAAAAGGTTTTTCACAAACTGTTTATGTTCAAGAGACTCATCCATAGTTGGTTATTCATGACCATGTTGTTACACAATGGTTTCACTAGAGGTCAGTGTTACCTACCTGCCACACATCTGCTGCCCACATTGAAGGCACGGAGATGCAATAGATGGATCAGGTCTTCTCTGTTGAATCAACAAAAGAAAAAATAATCTCAAATATCACAAAGCTGTGTTTTGCCTCATGCAGTTTATTCACGTAGGAGAAACATTATTTGCAAGTACTGTATTATTCAAATATAAAAATTACCATATCATGTTTGCATCTGCAGTGTCATAAAATGAAATTGATCGTGTTTCTAATGAACCCGCTGACAGCTGCATGTCGTAAACTAAAGGGAAAACATAAGGAAATCATATGATGACTATAAAATGATATTATTTTGTAGTCAATCTAATCTTTGAGGTCCACACATGCCATGGGACTACAATACCCTTGAGTGTGATCTTGTCAGGAATACACTGATGCTTTGCAATAAGGCTAATTACTATAATGTATACACCAAAGAGTTCAATGTGGTGCACAGGCTTTCTTCAAAAATACGATTAAAGAAAAAATATGAAAAAAGCATCTTTTGCATTAGAGGGTTGTCCATTACAACTTAGGTAGGAGTGAGTGTGCAGATCAGCAGACTTTGCACTGAGCTGAACCTTGTTAGTCACAACTGCTGTTTCAGTTGTCTCATCCTGTTTTTAAAGCAGCACACCGAGAGGTGACTGAGACTAAATGTTCTGTTACTCTGCAAAAAATCACACAAAAATCACTTTCTGCTTCCATTTTTAAGAAGTTGTAAGAGAGAGTGAAATCACCTCAGTATGGTAAAATACTCTGTTGTACCGCTGAGAGGAGAGGGCTGGACAGCTTGTCTTTTGTTTGCTTTCGTCCTCCACACTTGCAACACAAAACCTGATCCCAGGACAGGTTTTCATACCCAACCTGAGTTGGTTACTGTGGAGACGACAACATTTGGGTGAGTGTCATGCAGGAAGTGTACACTTTTCCGTTTGCAAATCTAATTTGATGATTTAATAATCATGTGTGGATTTAAATTTTCACAGCACGAGTTATTCTTCAGTGTCTTTGCAAGGTAACCCATGCTTTGTATTTTATGTTCTTTAGCAAAGTCATGAAAATTAAACTAACACAGAGACTAAAATGCACGATAACACAATTACTGTGTATAAAGATTACAATGGCTATTATTAGCCAGTTCAAATGATCAGAAATGTGCTAATGCTAATGGACTGTGTAGTCTTCACTGTAACAACATACAGTATGTACACTGAATTCTTAATTTATTGTGAATAACCAACCTAAATATATTGCATTTATGTGTCTGCAGGGCAAAATCATATACGCAAATGTGACCAGAAAAATTGTATGACATAATAAAGAAAAGTAAAGAAAAGAATCTGGGTAGACAAAATTTTCTAAACATTTACAAATACCACAACAATGCTGGATTGTATTAGGCTGCATGTCAATGAGCAGATTGCATGCTAATTATCAAAATAAGTAATTATCCTAATACTAGGTTGAACTGAATTTTTGAGGAAATGTTTTACACATAGGCACATGTTGCAATGAAATGTAATATGTACTGTATATCTCCGAGTATTAAACTGCATCGTTGATCAGTGAAAAAAGTTAAATTAGTCATTGCTCTCTGGTTATAAGTTTAAAGATAATCTTTCTGACTGGATTCAACTGTCTAATAATAACAGCAAGTCTTATAATTCTGCTCCAGTGACATTTTTTAAAGCAAAGAACGCACTACTGTTATCAATAAAATAGGAGTAATAATTCAAACACATTTAAAGTAAATTTAAAGTGATTGTCTTTGTAATTACACAATCAACTTTTTACTTTGGTGATTTGTCTTACTTGCTATCTAGTTGTACCTTTTCCGATGGGACTGCATTTTGTCACGTATTTTATATATTTTGTGTTACAATTCCCCACCTGGATCAAGATATTCATTGTATTTCTCTGTTCATTTTAAGTTACAGACAGAAAGTGAAACATGCATTTACCTGTTAGCTTAAAGATTATCCGTTTTTTGAATTTTGAAGTCTGCTTTGGATATTGACCTTTGAACACGCAGCTATGAAGTTTGACTGACCTGGTACTGGAGCTGTTTCCATAAATACAAAGGTGTACAATGTGTGTTATTTGTGAAGGCAAGTGTGACACAAATAATGTTTGTCCTTCCCCTTGTCTTTTCATTCTTCCTCCTCTTATGAGGTGATCTTCTTCAGTTCCCCGTCACCATATTCCAAAAACCTGAGAAGCAGTGGTGGCAGCTCCCGGTCAAACGTGTCACTGTGGGTTGCCTCATCATCAGTACGACTCTGCTCTACTGTCCTTCAACATTAAAGATAAACTTCAATCCACCAGGGTAACATTCTCTTACAGTTTTACTTTTCACTCTTAGACAAAATGTCTCAAAATATAACAGTGCCGAAGCAACTTTAGAAAGTGTTAGAAAAATACATTATATTGACAGTTATTAGGAAGATAAGGCACCAGTAAAATGATTACCGTAAGTACTGGCCAGGCTGCAGATGCATGCAGAATTGCTGCAGAGATAAAAGACGTGCAAAGAATTAAGACACAATGCAAATTACCTCGTTATAAAGTTTTTTGCTAATCTCATTTTGGCTTCAACCTTTTTGACCTTTTATCAATAGCTTATAGACCTTATCTTCTACCTTCAGCACCTTACAACAGTTATATACTTATTCATGATAATGTGTAGGTCCTTATCTATAGATAATACGAAACGCATGCATGGAACTAAATGTATAAAAGACTTCTGGCCCCTGGAAATGTGGTGTTCGTCCCAAAGTGTCCGTGCCCTGGTTACTGGTTTTAAGTGAGCCTTGAACCAATATATTCACTTGTATTACAATAAGTTATATCCTTTTTAATATTCATCACTATAGAATTCAATGTATTCGCTTAAGAGTTTGGATTTTATAACTCTCAAGCTGCACTGATAAGTAGGCAAACATTACTCTCTGCCTGAACTTTCTTCATCATCATCCACCGTTTGAAAGGTTCCTCCCTTACATAGCTACATTTGGGAAAATAATCTATAAAATCTGACCTTAAATTTGAGTAAACCTCATTGAGAAGCTTTGGTAAAATTATTATTTATTGAATGTAATATACAGTGTCCACAGGTTCATATGTGAGGAGGTCACCTAACCTAAAGGTTGAGCATTATCTACTCATATTTTAATTGCTATTGAACTTTGTTTGCCAATACAACACGCAATGAGTTAGCTGGTGCAGCTTAATTTCAACGTTTGAGTACTTTGATTGACCTGGAAGATACCAGGTGAGGATAAGATGGTGGAGTTCCTGCATGATCCTAACCAGTACTTCATCCCTGATGGATTTAACTCCTTCTACCTGAAGAACCTGCTGTTCTTTGACTTTGGCTAGGACAACACAGACGACCCGCGTGTAGAGGGCAGCGTCAAGGTCATTGCTGAGCGTTTTCATTTAGTCATGCTAATGGAGCACTTTGAGGAACCACTCGTCCTGCTTAAGGATGCACTCTATTGGGAGCTGGAGGACATCCCCTTCTTCAAGCTCAACTCTCGTGAGGAATCCACCATCTAAACTCGTCCCTCACATCTCATCTCACTCGTCCCTGGCCCTGCAGTGGAATGGCATTGACCGGAAGCTTTACAAACATTTTAACCAGACCTTTCGGGAGAAGGTGGAGGCTTATGGAAGAAAGCGTGAGGCAGAGGATGTCGCAGAGCTCAGGGGGAGGAATGTAGATATGGTGGAGATCTGCATTAAGGGAGGTCACTCCCTTGAGGCTGAAAGTATTCATGAGGCGGCCATGCAGCCATGGCAGCCCATCGGAGAGAAGTCAACCATCGGCTACAATTTGGGGAAAAAATTGGAAAAAAGCCTATCAGTAGTTGTCCCAAAAGATCTTTACCCCAGAAATTCAATATCTGACAGACTTGGGGGTTAACCTGTGGCTCACTAAGCTGTGGGGACATGGGAGGAATATCATTAACCGGTGATGGGATACATGACAGACAGGAGCTGAATGAGCTTTTGAGAGAAAGACTGGAAATAGATTTGAGAGAGACGTTTTCAGAATTTCAGAATATGTATGTACCTTTGCTCTATATCATCACACCAATTTCTGACATAAAATGTGATTTTATATTGCTCTTATTTTAAATTGCATTCACCTCACTGTTATGAAGCACCTGAAACCAGCCAATATCATCCAGTGCAGTCCAACCTGTTGCACCTGGAAAAAGCAGCAGTTAGACCTTCAGATGATGACATGCTGATGAGCACCATCTAGAGGCAAGGTCAGTAAAAAGTTGCAGAATCCTCTTTTTCATACTTTCTTGCATTTTACCAGAACTCACTTTAAACAGGAAGCTTCAAATTTGATCCTTTGCCTCTTACCAATTCATTGTCAAACTAGGTGGCTGTGTAGGATTTTTACATCTGGATCAAACTACCAGTGATTATAACTGCCCATGAGCATGGAATGATGTGCAAAGCTGACTTCAATTCGACACGCAAACTGCTTTTTAAGACTTTATTTTGAATACCAATTAAACATATGTATCTGCTTTAATAGACCTCTGACAATCACTGCTTTTAAACGGAAGTAGCCAAAGAACAAAGAGACTGAGCTGCTGGCGTGTCAGTTGCAAATGTGGCAAAGTAGCAAGGGGACATTTAGCTTCTTTAATTACATGTATTTTCAGTATCAAAACAGGTTCACACAAATGTTTGACTTTGACGGAAAGGAAGACAGGAAATTCTGACAATATTAGAAAATTCTAAAACAAGGTTTTCACAGTTCCCACTAGTCATTAATGCATTAGTTGTAAAGCAAAAATATAAAAGAGAAAAACAAACTTCCCTGAAAGTGTACCATAACACAATAGCTGGAGAATGATAGCTACTTTGCTTAAAAAAGTTGACAAGTAAGACAACAACGCAATCTATGCTATGCTTATGTATAAAATCTCACTTCATCAGTTTCCGTAGAAACATGTTTTGACTGGATAATATTGCTGAAAACCATGAAAGATAGACAGAATTAATTTTTATAGACATAGTGAACACAACCCAGAACCTGCATTCTTTATTGTGGAGTCAATACTAATTTGCAAATTCCCCTTTTCAACAAAGACCTTAGAAGTCAACCAATTAAAACTTTTACTACCCTTAAAAGCAGTTGTTCACTCCCACCATAAATGTAATTTTAAATTGTGTTCTTTAATCTCTTTAACTCTGTTGGACCTTATTTATTTACAGTGCATTTAATGGTGCAGCCACAATAAATAATGATGATGTTGATGAGTTTATATATTTCACTCCATAAGCACCATAGTTTTAATGAACAGCAATATATCTGTGATATTTGGCATACATTTACAGAAACCTGAAGGAAAATTTTCATCAGAAAAAGTTTACGAAGTCAAATATTTCAAAATCAAACGTTTTTCAGCACCACCATGTGTCACTTCAGCCTGCATGCTGTCAGCTCTGCACGTCCACCGAAGCAGCCGATTATCATCTAGAAACATCTGAATGGTAATAGTGAATGGGCAGAGCATTAAACATCCACTTTTCCCAATGTGATTTTCCCATATTTCAATCCAGTGGCCTTTCAATAACAATGGCGTCATTGGCAAACAACCTATTCTGTCATTTATGTATTAGGACTTGTTGCTTGAGGTCTTTGGAGAACCTTGATACATGGGGAGACATGTATATGGTGGGGATAAAGGCACAAAATAAGATGTAAAATGTCAAATAAATAAATGACAAAATAAATAAAGTGACAAAAACTTACAGATGTGTTTTGTCTTGTAGGTGTGCTTTTCCACAGGCAGTACAGTAGATGGCACTGGAGTCCAGCTTTGCTGCTTCTGTTGTCCAAGGAGAAGAGGATGAGTAGCTCCACAGATGCAGGCATACACTGTGACTTTGGTAAAACATGATTATGTAACACCCATGGACACACACACACACACACACACACACACACACGGGTACACCCACAAATAAATGAAAAGACGCACAAAATGCTGGCACACATAAGAGCACACACACAGTGTTATGCACACGTGCACTGTAACATTTTCCTTCTCAGAGAGAGGACATAATGCCCCTCTGAGAGTGAAATCGCTCAGATAGTACCAGCCTAGATGAAGATAATGTGGCCTTCTTACATGAACAACAATGATGGGAAGCGCTGCTAGTGCAACATTACCGGGAATATGACGCTGATAACATGGGAAGTGCAGATAGAGAGAGATAAGCAGAAGGTGAGATACAAGAGGAGGAAGAGAAAGTGTTAATATTGTTTTTTAAGAAATCATTCAAATTAGACTGGCCAGTCATAGAATCTGTCAGTAAGTGAAACCGCAAGACTGTTTGCACTGCATGGTTCGAAAGAACGAAATACATGGTGAATGCTTTATCAGTTAAGTTTTTGTTAAACAGATACCAGTTCTGATCACTGCTAATGATGGCAGGTGGTATAGATGAGTAAGAGGCTAACCCTCTTTTCCTTTTTGCTCAGATAGCTATGGTGAAAAGTCCCCTACTATCTCTCTCACAGGGACAAGCAGCTGACGATAACACGTGTTTCTTTCTAAGAATTATCTGTGGTTTCCCAGCTGATTCACATCTGGACTCACAGCCAAACTAAAACTGAATACTTGAAGAAATTAGGGATTTCGTCAATTTTCAGAAACATTGTTCTTCTTTGAGGCTAGTTTCCATATGAGACATCGACCATTTCCCTGAAGCATCGGCCTACTCCCATAAAATAGTTGCTTGCATGACTACTGAGGTTATGAGTCATTGTAAGACTACTGCTTACTGCACAAGATGTATCTCCAATTAGAGAAACTTGCGGATTCAGTGTGGGTCACATTCCTAAATAGGATGCGTTGTTTTGACTTCACTTCTGTACCCAACACATGAGAATATAATAGCATAATGTTGTCTTTTGGTCTGGACACACAGTATGTTGAATTTCATCCACATTCTTTTTTAGTATAAACTACATGATGTCAATGGACTCTGCTCAAGGATGAACGATCCCTTCAGGTTTTTTTGAGAGTGAACGTGGCTGACTAAATGATGATGGACACTGCAGTTGATTTCCCCATTCCCCTGGCCAAAACCTTCATATAACAGATTTACTTCTAAGTCACTGGACAAGAAAATCACCAGCCCAGCTTACTGTGGGATTTTACTACACAAACCTGATCTCCTAAATATTTATTTATTTTTAGGCAACATATATTTCAAAAACAAGAAAGCGTAAACTTGCCAATTTCCTTCTTCTTTCCCATTATCAGTTACTTGTTAAATGAACAGTTTGTGTACATTTTGGATGATATTTCTTGATATTTCATGATGATATTTATTGTGTTGTTTTTTTTCTTGTCTTATTGTAAGTTTTTTGTCTATTCTAAATGTTCAAATAAGTGGTAAAGGTTTTTGATACCACTACTACTCCAAATTATATTAGCAAGAGCAATAATACATTTCTATTTCTTTCATTTGCCATTTTTCAAAAAAGTATTCAACCAAACAACCACTGATGCTGGATTTTTGGCCAAAGGATGCAGCCCAATTGCCATGCAGCGGTGTTCATCAGTCCTGATCCTCTTCCCTTTCCTTCTCCCAACTTCGCTGCCTCCTCCCTCATTCCCCTCCTCTCTCACGTGGATGCAGCGAGAGCAGCATGAGGGGAAACGAAAAAGAGGCTCATCTGTTCTTTACTAGGGCAGCTGTGCTGCCTTGTTGTCCTGTCTTTCTTCCCTCCGTTCTCCCCTATTCTATACACCTCATTTTTCTTCATCTCATCTTCTTTTCATCTCCCTGATTTTTTGAGTTGCCTTCAAGGTCACTGGCAGAAAACTCATACTCCTTTGGCTTTGTGCCTGCATGTGAATGCCTTTGCGGAATTCTCATTGCCAGAGTTTCCTTTCATCTCTGAGATTAACGGTTTCTCAAAGTAACCACTGACCAATAATAGATCCAGCAGTATAGTGCGCTGCTGGTCAAAATTGAAGCCCTTTTTGCATTACAATTGTAGAAGCTGCTGAAACATATTATTTTGCAAAAGCAAAGGAATTCTGTGGTTCTGACAGTTGGACACTGACTCCATGATAATTACCAGAGCCCTTAAGCTGACTGAGAGCTTTGACTTTGAACTATGAACTTACAATTTTCTTCCAGAATGGGACATATGTTCATGAGCAGAGTAATGTTTTGATGCCTCTCTTGTGTCTGTATGTCATATCTCTTTTTTTAGCATCATTTTTACATTGTGGTTTTTGCACGGATTAGACAAACAAGATATAACAACAAGCTGCAAATGTGTGACCAAGCATGTGAGTGGCATCGATTTTCTCATGAAACCCCTTTCAAAAAAGCGAGCAGGGAGCATTTCCCAAAATGTCAAACTATTCCTTTAAAATTCAGATTCATCTTGCTGTGTCATCATACCAATGAGCATACCAGCAATAATCCTGGCTCTCCTTCAGTCTAGAGAGGATCGCCTATGTTATTCAATCCCTTTCCTATAAACGCTCTCTCGCACTGAGTATTAAGTCCTCCGCATGGCCGAAAATAGCCATGGGTTCTCCTTTGGGAACTACTGCAGAGCTTTGCTGTAATAATCTCTGTGTGTGTGTGTGTGTGTGTGCGCAACAATCCATGCCTACAAAAAGCTGTGTTCATTAGCAGGGATATATGTGCATGTGTTATTCCTTCATATTTCATATTTCAATGTGATGTTCAACTTGCTTGATTCCTCTTCTGTTGAAGGCCCTGTGCTTTAGTTTCAGCATGTATAGACATTTTCACACATTTGGCACGTTAAAACTTTGAGGTTAAGAGAGAAAAAGTTTCACTAACTGTGGGAGACGTTTCAGAGCTGCAACTCTAACCTGTTAGGAAACTATTTATTTCATCACATTTAGATTTCCTAAATGCTCGCAGTGATCTCTCAAGGTGTCCTCGTGTGTGTGTGTGTGTGTGTGTGTGTGTGTATAGGACAGAAAATGTTGCTTAATCAGATGAATCAGATAGAGGCCATGACAGGAGAAAACAACCACAGCAGCAGAAAAAGAGAAAGAAAAATATGGGACGACTATTCCAGATGGTGGGGCAAGAGAGGCAGAAAACAGAGCGAGAGTAATTGGACACAACACATTACCTCTCTCCAAACACAGACCAGAGAGTCCTAAAATGGCTGAACGTCAACAGGCAGATTACAGATTAACGTGACCAATTTAATTCTTTTAAAGTCTGTACAAAGACACACAGTGTACAAATCAAAAATACTTGTAAGGCCTTGTATGCACACACACAGCTCCACCCTTCCCCAGTCTCTCCCTGCAGGGAGCTGGAGGACAGAGCTGAGGGCCACCAGAAAGAATTTGGTTAACCTGTTACATTATATGAGCTGGTGCTAGTCAGCCAGTCTCTTTGTCTCGCCCACTATCATTTGTGTTGGTTCAGTGTGGTTTTTTGTTGCACCGGGCAACATTCCCACATCATCATTGTCACCCCTACATTATTCCACTTTAATGTAGCTTCCCTCATCTTTTAGCCACCTACAAACACATACGTGCACAGTGCAAATATTTCTAATACACAAATAAACAGCAAAAGCAACAACAACACAACTACAACTCATACTGACATACTACATATGAGTTACAAATAATGATGTATGTAATGTATTTTTCTACATACATATGACCCTTTTTGCTTGTATTTGTGTTACACAGATTACTTTTGACACAAATAAAATAAAAGTTGTGAACTTTATATAAAGCGATCATCACAGCACACTACATACGTGGGAACTGAAGTAAACTATATTTGAGTTTTCAAGTGTGAGTTTCTGTCAGAAAAGCTCAAAACTGAACTATGGACCAGGTATTCTCTGAAATAAGAATCTACCAAAGCCCCGTACTTTCCCAAGTGTGGAAAATGTTTGATTAGATTTTGTGATATTCCAGGGTTTCCGCAAAAAGTGGGAGACCTGAACAGTCAGAGTGAGAAAGGAACAGCAGACAGACAGATAGAGAGAGAATTGACTGAGGTCAGTGTGGCCGCCAGCTGTTTGAGATGAATAGACCATTATGTAGAACAGAGGGCAGCAGATGGCTAGTCAGCACACTGACCAAAATGACCACATTAAAAAAAACAATCTGTCAGTTGACATGTAATCATTTGTAAGTAAGGATATTTTATTGTAAATAAATACTTTTTTGACCTATCATTACTGCTAACAGCAATAATTAACACTATATAAAGTTTATGTTTTTACTTTTTACATGTTTTTACATACACATTGTCTGGTAATATACTCTAATCCTCAGCAAGTAATGCACTTTTTCTACATTTGTGATTTGTTTGGAATCAATAGAAGAAGAACTGGACACCATTTGACTAATGGGTGATCTTTGAAAAAAAATGAAGCGCACTTCTCAGCAATGACAGATGAGATGAGTGTTAAAGATGGAGAAAAAATTAAAGCAGAAGTTGTGTAGCAATTGTCTGTGTCTCTAAACACATCAGAGAGAATAACCATTTATATTAAAGGATATTAAAAAAAACATTTTTACTCACCCATGTATTTAGTCAAAAAAAAATACTAGCGGGTAATTTTGACATGACATCACATGACGCCGTCCATCATTAACATTTTCAGCTTTTATTTCCTGCTAGTCTGGAAATTTGACACAACAATGAGAAATGTCCAAATAATCATTCACAGCATATAAATAAATGATTGTGCATATCATTTATATACCTTTTTATGTCGTCACGGGTACTTTCGTACTTCTTATAGTGAATATATCTCCATTGATTAATCTTCGTGCTGCTTTCATGAAGGTCACACATTTTAAATATTTTAGCATAATGTATTTGTGTAATATATATATATATATATATAATGTTAACCCGGGTCTTATTTCATGTACAGTATGTTCATAATTTTGTTCGACTCAAAGATTTTTCCTTGTCAATTGCATTGTGTGTAAAACCCTCTTTTCTTATTCATTTCTTTGCTGTATCATACAGTGACCCAGTAATCCCAGCAGGGATTAACAACCTTTTACACAGCAGATAATCTCTTGACATTTCATTGCAGGGAAATGCACAGGCACTTAATAACATTAACGAGGGCTGCATCCCATTTAGTCTTGCCAGTTTCAGGGCTCTGCTCTTGTGCATGATGACTCACCGGTAGCCACCGTTAATGATATTAGTTCCACCTGGGTTTTACCTGAAAAGTCAAAATGTCTGCTGTTAAAATGGTCCCTTCATGTTAAATAACTAATCCAGTACTATTATACAATTTAGATATTTATACCTAGATCTTCCTCAGTACAGACTTTTTTTTTTAAATAAAGGCACAAGTGATGTCACTGTAAATAATAAAGTTCAAACTTCTATTCCTTTAAGAAAATGATTAACCTTATTCCTAAGTGTTAAAGGACTATGCTCACTTGGGCCTGTATTTTATCATTAACACCCGCACCACATGACTCTCTCAGAGACAAAGCACTTTGACACATATTGTTGAAGGAAAGAGGATGTTCGCTGATGTCAACACACCTTGTAGACTCTCTAAATGAGCACGAAATGTATACACGCACAAATACTGTCTAATGACTCATGAGTCATAGCTGCTACCAAATGCAGGCAAGAGAAAGAAACATGTGAGTGTGTGTTTGGGGAAGTGAGAGTTAATATAGTGTTCACAGACCACAACACGTTAATGTCTCTGTGAAATGTGTCCACAGGTCACGCTAAACTGCAGCTCAACAGTTAATATGTCTTCTGGGAACATAGAGTACTTTGGGGGCAAGTGGGTCACAAGGAACAGTACACAGCAGTTACATCATACACACATACATACACCAGTTATTTTCAACTATGGTCCTTTGTGTCGACATGCCGAACGAGATTGTTTTGCATATAGAGGTCTGGGTAATGTGATCTGCTATAGGTATTATCTTCAAAGTCACACTTGTAATAAAGAATGCATGCAAGGGGGAAAGTCCTGGACGTCCTAGACCAGAGGTCAAAAATTAGGCTCAGCTAATTGCATTGTCAGCATTGTTCGTGGGAAGACAACACAGGATTAGTGACACAGACCTCTATATTTAGATTTTTTTGGTCTGTCTAAATGTTGTTTTTGAAATCAGAGATTTTTTAAAAACCAGACTGATGTTGGAAGTCTTCTTGCCAGCTTAGACCTACAGTATAGCCCCTGTAATAGACAAATGCCGAGGTATCGGACAATATCCGTTTGATAATTTAATTAGGTCAGCCATTAAAAGAGTACTCCACCTAATTTCACATTGCACTCCTGTAACAGTGTCAGACTCGTGACGGACACTTTGAAAATCGATGAAGCAGATCCAGAGATGTTGTCTTTTTTATTCCACGTATTCTTCTTCTTTGACAAAACCTGTTGCCTACATTACCCACAATGAAACTCGGCTGTCGACAGTTTGGTCAGAGACCTGGGTGTGTTATGCTAATCGCAGCTAATGTAGAGATGAGGAGCAGCCTACAGAGGTCTGGTAAGCTCACTGCTTTCTAACTCCACACCCCCAGTTTTTTTTTTATTTTCAAACTTGTAGTCTTCAGCCCTAACCAACGCTAAAGTGGGATCACTTTAGGAGATTTTGCGTAGCTCCCTCTGGAGCCACAAAAGACTTTATAAAACTCTTTTTCACAAAGGCAGTACTATGCAAAAACACACTATGCACAGATGCTTTGTACAAGCAATGTCCCAGGCGACATGTATGTGTACAGTGTTCATATAGGACAAATGCTTTATCATTTAAAATGAACTGTCACTAATTCAGGAGTTGGGGAAATTAATAACCAACTGTTGTTTGTATCATATCGTCAACGACACTGACACACAGCAACTGTGAATGATATAATCAGTGGCTCTACATTAGCCTTATACGGCTCTACAGTGGGATTTTATGTCACTTACATTCTTATCTGATGACTTCTTCCGTGAAAATGTAAAAAAAGAAACGTATTATAATGCGTAGAGATCACATTCTCTCTTGGATACTCTTGGATAGCACTCTGTAAAAGGATCATGCATGCAAAGCAATGCTCCTTTAGAAATGACACAGACCTCTGAGAATGCCTTGCTATGTCAAAGCTAATAGACACTGAGTTATTTCTTATCCTATGAAGCGCAGGTCGACCGTGTCATTCAGTTCTGATGAGAAAAATCCCAAATAGTAATATAATCCATCTTTTACAGAAACTCATAGATAAATCGTATTTGAAATCTTGCTGGCAATCATTCAGACAGCTTCCCCAGTATCCCTGGATAACTCTTTCACTCACTAACCCGATCCATCACTCAAAACAAACATGGAGCTACAGGAACTCCCACTATTTATTGTAGGATTATTATGATGATGAACAATTTAACTATTCCACAGAAAACTGATGCCCTCCCCTAAAAAGCCTGACTCGTAACTCATCAAACAAGCTCTGGGAGAATTGTAAACTTTCCCCAAACGTCCAGGGTCGTAAAATGACCCCTGGTAGGATTCAGAGAGGACACCAATAAAAGTTAGGTGACAGTAAGCCAATTTATGACTGTCACTGATCCCCCCCCTCCGGATGATATCTTGACTTCATCGAAAAAGGGAATAAAGAACCAAAGAATCCAACTGCAATCCAGAGTCAAATGTACTGTATATGAATTGATGTACCATGTTTAATTATTGTTACAGGACGAATGTCCAGGTTTATTTCAACATGCTGAATTGGATACAGGAACTGAACTAATCCAGAAAGGAGATGTAAAGGGGAATGTTGAATGACATTAGGTTGGCTCTTCCCTCTTCTTCTGCATGCCTCTCAGGGACAAACAAAAGACGTCCCTGTAAAGAATATGGACATAACACTGACCTGTATTGATTTTATTTGACTTTCTCACTTGCTGTTATATGTATGCAAATATATATAGGAATAATATATGTGTATTAATAATAAGAGTCGTAACATGATTGTCATTAATGACATAGTCTGGGTTACCAGTCTATTACTCATTAGGATGATATCCTGTGATTCATACATGTTTGGTGTCTTTCACCAACTAATGAGAGTTTTAACGTGTAAGCATTACATTGGTAACAAACAACACAACTGATTCTTTAGGAAGAAATCAGTACAGGAAGTGGGAGAGAAGTGTTAACTGGACAGAAGACAACTTAAAGAGAGAAAGCCCAAACAGTCTAGCTTTCTCTGATTTGTAAGCTTCTCTTCTCTTCAATACTTTGCAGACCCTTAACAAAGTTCTGTGACGGCCGTCTGTCCGGAGCCCAGCTGTGCAGGCCACGCTTCTCTGCAGACCCCGGGAGAATCAAATGAATCTCGAGCCGCACAGAATGCGCTGAAGGCCGACATCCAGATGGGGACGCAAGATGTGATCCTCCTTCCCGAGAGAGGCCGACGATGCCCAAAGAAGCCCGGGCTCCACAAGAGGAAGCAGTGGTCGAACTGCGCACGGGACTCAGCGCATCCAAACAGGCGGAGCTGCACACAGCAGAATCGACTCCACCTCCCTTCCAGCGCAACTTGTCCCCGGGCTATCTGTACCACCAGGTGAAAACAACACGTTTCCAGTGTTACATGATGCTAATAGGTTAATAACAAGTAATTTAGTGTGAGGCCAGGAAGAGAATCTCCCTTCAAAATAATCATGATATGGACTCGTAAAATATTTCACAAGTGCTTCCCCAAAACGTCTCTCAGTTGCTGAGAATCAGCCTTTATGCGCCATAAAGGGTGATTCTCACCGGTCAGTGCCAAAACGATCCACGTATCTGATTACACTGGACCTCTAGAATTTATCACTTATTCATCTCTGTATTTCATGGCTCCATTTATCCATTGCTTGCTGTGTAGTTATTACTCTTGTGTGTCTAGTTGTTAGTTGTGTGTGTAATAAATGTTTCATGTATAAGGAGTGTTGCCTTTGGTTTGTGTAACAAACACTCAGTCACTCTACGAATCGGTTCCTTGTTTTACCTCTTGCTATCTGATTTCAGGTTAATTCCCTTAGAAAGCTAATGTGTGCATTATCGCACACTGATCAAGAGAAACGGCTTAGTGCAAAACTGAGCAAAGTTTTAACTACATGTTAAATGGTAGAGAATGTTAATTAAATTGCTGCTGCTTCGTATTCTCTACACGTGGATACAAAATGCAGGCAGAAACATTCCTACGTATTATAGAATGATCTCTAATACTGTAGATCCCTATATGAATATTATAGTGTTGCCACTGGAGAAAAAGAAAAACAATCCATGGAATTATGAAGTCTCTATCGATGACCAAAGCCACAGTAAACATGTCTGTGATTTTATGGTGACATTAGCTTGTAGGAGATTCATAAATACTCTAACTTTAAATCTATCTGGTAGGTAAAATGCGCCCGTTAACTTCGTTGAAGAAATTTTTGAGGCACATTCAGACATTCTTGTGCTGTTCATAGACATAAAACATTCCCTAAGTAGCCTAATAAACCTCAAATAATCTGCTTCTCCGTCCCTGTGTTTCTGCCTAGTAACCATTTCAGGTAGCTCCGGTGCCTTCATTGTTCTCCTCAGTCGTCCTCGGTGACATCATTGCCCTTTCCCCCAGTTCTCTGAAGGCTGCGGCACGAGGTAACGAGCGGTCAAACCTCGATGGATTCATGGTCTCCTCCAAAGCTCGTAAATCCAAGAGGTCAGACTTAATTTAAGACTTGTAAGATGATTGGATTGCTTCTGGTCAGAATAAATAATCAACACATTACTATTTTTAAGCGGATGTCAGTATATCACACAAAAGAAGTCACACAGAGGGAGGTCTTAAGTGACTTGTGACTGTGATGTATTGGTGAATACACTTTCATGTTGTACTGCATTTAGCCTATCTGAAAATAAAACTGCCTGACAATCGAAAGTCAAAAAGTGATCATCAGTGGTCAACAGAAAATGCCACACGATTAAAATACAGACCTAGCCTGTGGGCCAGTGAGTTCATGTTAAGTACAACATGATGCTATTGTAATTAAGACCTGTGTTTTTTCATTTTATACATCTAAATACGGGGCTGGTGACTTCACTGTTTTCTTGTTCAATTGTCGTTTATTTGCATCTGCAATATTTCCGACAGCACCTGAAGGCCCCACAAGTGCCGACGTTGCAAGCCGGAAGAGAGACCTAAACCAATGTTTATCTAACACAGAAGTCCTGCAGCCGAGACCGTTTCTGTTGTGTGTAGTTTATCGCGTATCAGTGTCATGGCATCTTCGACAGATGTTTACCATCAGTTCATTCGATGTTCACTGCAACATTAATTACATTTTCTTATTTTTAAAATTAAATCGTGTGTCTCATGTGATTCTTTCCGCATATGCCTTCATCTGAAAAGCCGATGTCTGCTGGTTCCAAAAAAAACCAGATGCATTTTGAGGACAATCAGCCATTTGTTTTCAGTATACCAGACAGATGTGACACATTTTTGCAGCGCGAGATAAATATAGGCAACCCGTACACCATCCCCCTCCTATTCTGCTTCCCTTCATCACTCTGTGCTGGGGTTACTATCGGACAAACCTCTCCTCCTCCATCCTTCTCTTTGCTGGGGTTACAATCGGACAAACCTTCCAATCCCATCCTCTTCTTCCTCTCATAAACTAAATATATAGGCATGTCTGCACCCGCATCATGCAGACATGCCTAGCTTATATTTTGTTTGTTTTTTTACCATAGGTTGGGTGAGATATTTATGCAGCACGCAGTTTTCTGGGCTCGACAACGGAAATCCCAAGTGGAAACCTGAGACATGTTGCAGCTTAATTTATTCTTACAAAGAACACCGCTGTGCATCCTCCGCCGCAGTTCTATCCGGGGTTACTATCGGTCAAAATGAAAACGAGGAAGCTGATAGCCTCCACCTTTACACATTTATCCCCCGTTTTTGTTCCCGTTCTAATAATGAAACGGGAAAACAATTCAAGCATTCGAGCTTCCATACAACAAAAAATAAATGGAGTGATCAAGAGATATTTTCAACTGAATAAGTGAATCAACAGGCTGCTTCCAGTGCAGAAATGTCTGTATTTACTCTGAGCCCTAATCTTAAAACTCAAACACAAACTGTATTGTCAAAAGCAAAGATTCTTATTGCTAAGAGACCTACAAGCACTGTTTCTCATAGAAAGAGTTTCCGGTTTGTCACCTTACCCTGTCTGCTCAAACCTTGACGTAAAAGTCCCTTTGTGCACCATTTTCTCATATCCCTTTTTGTGCGCAGACAAGTCTCTCAATAAGAAAAAGACTTAGCCTGTGATTCTCAAGGGTCCTTTGAATTGATTCCAGTGGGTCCTCCAGCAAACTGAGGAATCATAATCAGCTTTGTATACGTACACATACAAGGAATTTGACTCCGGTTTTTTGTTGCTCTCAATGCACTTTCACACAGTTCCAAGAACAGTTTACAGGAAGACAGATGTGCTACTTTTAGCTTTATTTATTCCCCTATAAGTGTTATAAAAACGTTATGATACATATAGATGGCATGATTTGGCCTATGGGTTCAAAATGAAAGTTATAGAAGTAAAAAGCCAAGTGGCCCTTTTGTTGCGCTTCTATGTTTCAGTTCATATACTGTACTATGACTCTGCAACGATATTCTGTAGGTATTACGGGCCTTTT
Source organism: Coreoperca whiteheadi (assembly GCA_011952105.1). NCBI lineage: Eukaryota > Metazoa > Chordata > Actinopteri > Centrarchiformes > Sinipercidae > Coreoperca > Coreoperca whiteheadi. Next base: position 21,186,825 of record CM022472.1, read on the forward strand.
TGAGTGGTAGGTAACAGTTTTGTTGACCCATTCAATACTTGACTGAATGCAGCAGACTCAAACACAGCAATTGGTCTTTGGGTCAAAGACATCAGATGTCCAGTTTGTAGCTTTTGGCCAAGCTGCATGGTTCTCTGTATAACTCAAAGATTGAGAGATCTGCAGACATTGAGAGCAGTTGTGGATAATCATAACTGTTTTTACATCTTTATACATAATTTTCCTATGCTCACACTTCATTTGATATTATGGAGATAAAGTCATGTTTTTCGAGTGAACTATAACATTGTACTCTGGCTTCTTTTCATAGGCTAATATTCTGACTGTCAGTTCTTTTAGATTAAGATCATCACGCAACAATGCTGTTATATTGATTTTTATCTTGTGACAAGGTTAGTGTATGCACAACAAAATTGTAATTTGTTATGTCAAATTCATGAAGCTGTTTGATGGTTGATGGTGTCTTGATAATTAGCACACATCCCAGCTCAGTGATCAAACATTCCCATATTTAATTTTTAACCTTTAAATGTGAGTGCATTTGTGTTGATCCTTCTAAGTCTGATCTGTCTAAGTCAGTTCTTAGACTGATACATAACATGAATGTACAACTGTCTTATTGGTGAAAGACAATAATTGCCCACCGCCTACTTACTGTATGTCCTTTTCCCAAACTCACAATGAGTTTCACATACTGTATCTGTAAACCTTTGAAACAGTTAAACAGTCATTACACTGTCCACTACACAAATCCTCCTTTAGCCAGTCACAATCCTGGTTTTCTGCATTCTTCATAGTTCCTTTATGTGTACAAAAGCTGCTTATTCTCCCTAAGACTCATGCAGCCTAGTTCGCTGAACATGCCCGAACTTTGTGCGCTGATGCACATGTATCAATGAAGATGCTGAAATTTGGAACACTCCAGTCTTCATTTCCATACCCATGCAGCCACAACCCCAAAGGCATCCCAGGAGTGTTTTAACATCCTAAGTGGGTTATAGTCTAGTGATCCCATCAGTCCTGAGCGTGTAAGCTATGTCACGCTGTGCCAGCCATAACAAACCATTGTTCTCCAGCCAGTGAGAATAACTGCACCTGACAGCTTACTACACATAATCGCAATGAATGAGATGTGAAGTGCTGAACTCTCTTCAAAAGACGAAAGAGATTTTTGTCAATTTTCAACACAACTGACTTTATAGTCACACATTTTTCTCTATCCCTCTTGTAATTTGATGAAAATGGACGCTTGTTGCTTTAATTACCCGTCTCCAACTTTTGCCCTCGACTGGGCAGAGGGGAACACCTTCTACTTGTGCACAATATTTTGAATCGGACATGTGATTTTTGGTCCATTTCATTCGTGCAGTTTAGTGTCCTCAAATGTCCTGGCACAAGACAATGATTTGTCTGTTAGGTCCAGTGAGCTGCTTTGTAGCTGACGGTGACCTCTGACCCTCTGAAAGGACAGGAGATGGCAATAGGAAAAAGCTGTTTCCTTCTCCAGGAATCAATTAATTTGTTACATTGTTCAGATTTTTACTCTTAATTGGTTTTAATTTTGAATCCATTTGAAATGCATTCATTTGTTTATCATCACTTTCTATTCTCTTTTGAATTGCATAATAAGAGCGAATTTAATGAGTCTCTTTGTAAATGGCTTTCTAAATGAACCAATTAACAGGCAGATTAGATTTAACCATTGAGGAGGTCTATAAATGTTCTTCAGAAACTTCACGTTTCATAGAAAATAGTCTGGCTCCTATTATTTAATGCAAAAATATTCTTTCAGACTCACCAAAACCGTCTAACCGCTCATAAAAGGCCATACACCCATACTTTAAAGATGTTGTGAGTTTCATGGGCTAAATATTGGAATTCATTTCTATGTCACTCTTTATAATATGTAGCCATTTTTACATCAGTAATTATTTTAAGTGGGTCATGATTACAATTCAACACTTTGAAATTGACAGCAGCTTCAGTTTTCCTCAGTTACCCTGCATTCTTCAGATTAAAAAAAATGAGCCATTGTATAATTCAGACATCTTGGATGATTAGAATCCATCTTCATCCATGCAGACGGTTCTGGAGCTTCTTTGATGGATTAAATGACTAATCACTCTGATTGAGGATCCTGTTTTAATGAGACCCCATACTTGGAGACCTCACTGTACCGCATCCACCGTGGAGGGGCAAAGGTTTCTAAATGACCCACGTTTGCCTGTTCCTACACTTTTTTTCATTTTGTATCAGCGGCCAGAGTCAGGCAGGACTCACTGTCCCAAACACAGTTATGTGGAGGTTATGATCACTTATTTTTGAAAAAGTTAAATCAGCTGAAACTTCAAAGGATAATGGCAGATTCTGCAGTTTACTCAGTCAACACTTGTTGCAGTGTATCAAAGAATATGTGCTCTATGGTACTTGAGTGGAACGATCAATACTCTTGTTACATCATTTCAGTCAGTCAGTCTGGCCACTCAACTTTACTGAGGAACGCAGGACACTGTTTAAGTTGAGAACATAATTAGAATAGACTACTACAATAGAGTAGAGGTGGTAGGATGTTTTAATTCCTATTAAATTTGAGCACCTGCCTTTTTCCATAATGTAGGCGCTCCCCACTTGGTATCTCCAGATTTAAGTGAAAAAAGAAATAAAAAAGAACACTATAGCTGTCCACATCACTTGTGCTATATTTAAACTGCACCCTTAAGCAAATAGAACAGAATAAAAGGCAGAGGAGACACACTATAGACCAGATAATCACTGCCATGGTTGTTATGTTCTTCGTACATTAGAAAGCCTGCAGTGTACATCAGGCTCCTGCAACTTTCCTCAACCATCAACAAAAGATAACCAGTAAAGAAATGGGATCAGTGTTAAGATGAAATGCTGCTCTTTTAGTTTTTTGTAAAGGTGTTTCTCCTTACAATATGCAGTGCAGGGTCATAATGTACTGTATGTAAAATGGTGGAGAGGAGTATGTCATGCTTAAAGTATAACACAAGGAATATTAGTTATGCATTTGTTCCCTCTCCCTTTTGACCCTTTTGAGCCAGGTGTTGGGGTCTGAAGTCATGTGAAGTGTTTACACAGAATGTTGTTGGACGATAGAGCGGTCCAGTTACCCAGTGGCACATGCTCAAGACAGCCTGTCATTGTTTAGCCGCACTCAGTGGGGTGGAAAGGTTTTTGGCACACATTCACTCAGCAGGCAACAAGAGAGTGGCGAGCGGAGTGCATTTTAACTTTATACAGGACAACACACTTGCACTGCAATGCTGGTTATATGAACTCTTCTTAATTCTCGGAAAAGTTGCCGTGAATATTCACATTTCCTATAGAGCCTGGTGTTAGAGGTGCTTTTGTCATCTACAAACCAGCTCTAAGTGCATGTGTGTGTGTATGTTTGCATGTCTTTATATTCATGTATGTCTTGTGTAATGTAAAGGAGAGAAAATACATAAATACAAAATTAAAAAAGTAATCATCTGAATGCCATAGTCTTCTGTAGGCTCAGATACATCATCATCACATCAAACTTTATTCATCAAAGTAAAAGTAATTGTCAAACTGAAGCACAATCACTCTCAGCAATTTACTGAGTTATGAAACAGGAGTATTACAACTACAGGACTGACACGAGTCACAGCAGCAGCAAGAACAAGAAGATAAAGCAATGAGGGGTTAAAAATAGCAGTGCTTAGTGCTAGTTCGAACCACCCGTTTCAGTTTTATCATTGAAGAGAGTTTTACAGCACAGTTATAGACTTCAGTCACAACAAACTTCAGATGAATCTCTTGGGAATTCCTGGGACCAAACCTTTTGGAGGTCTATTTACTTGCAGTCTAGCTTTGTAAAAATCACTCTTGCCTTCACGAGAAATAATAATAATTAATAATAAAGATACTTGCGGAGAGAACATTTTATCTTTGAGTGCAGACAACAGCAGAAACACCAACTTAGAATCATAAGCTGGGTTATATTGCAAGAAAATAATACAGTTTCTTATCCAAATCATTGCATGTTGCAACTATGTATTGCTGTACTGCAGGTAGATATTGTGCGTTGCTACATGAGTCACTAAAAGTGGCCTGCTTAGCTTGGTTTGATGGATGAAAGCAAGAATGTGCAAATGAAGCAATGGCAAGTTTAACAGCCATCCATCCAGTCTGCCACAGAGCTAACACACACACACATACAGACAGACAACCACATTCACACTCACCGACGCCAAAGCATTTAAGGAAGAAGAAAGAGGACAAGGCTGTCAGCAAGGTGACATTTGATTCCGGTTTGCATGGAGACTTGGAGAGACCACACGGATTTGTTGTCTCTCCAGAAGTATTTCAGCATTCCCTGCAAATTATTTATTTTATTAATAGCATTTTCAATTTTAACTGAAACGTTCGGTTTTAACTGAAATGTTCTGTGGTTCACATAGGTCTATTTCACATTTCACTCGAGAACATAAATTACACTAGAAAGAAATTTGAAGCTGCAAATTTGTGGCTTTTTGATGCAAAGCTTCTCATATAACCTTAAATACATGTACAAACATCTCAAACTACTGTATCTAAGCATATTTAATAAAGTTTATAGTACAGTTTAATCTTGTATAAGCTTACATAATTGTCCCAGCCCCTTTACAATTCATTACGTTTTGCACTTACCTCCGTTTTCTTTTTGTCCATTGAAATGTCCATATTATTAGCCCTATATTATTATTGCTCTATGTTTTTTAACAAATTTTCCTTATCCACTTTTTAACTGCTTACTTACCATACAAAGTATTTCATGTGTTATTCAGATTTTGCTTTCCCTTGTTGTTTTTGTTTTTTTCTTTAGTTCAAATTAAGTTAAAATGTCTCTTTATATTGTTCCTATTTAAAAATGTATTTATATCACTTGTGAGGACCTATCTATCTATCTATCTATCTATCTATCTATCTATCTATCTATCTATCTATCTATCTATCTATCTATCTATCTATCTATCTATCTATCTATCTATCTATCTATCTATCTATCTATCTATCTATCTACTTAATATGACACAACATGATATAATATTAAATACTCTATATACCATATCCTGTTGTGATTTGGAGAATATTTAAGTTGTTATGTGATTATAATGATAATAGTGAATATTGTCATATTATGTAGTAGTAGCCTATTATTAGTAGTAACAATATTACAGAATTCGCTGCAACCTGCTTGAGCTTGACAGTAATTGAAAAGGGGCACTGTGTGTTGATGAGGTGTCGAGGTGTCGCTGGCCCTTTAAGAGATGTTTTGACTCCGCACGTGCTTGCCTTATATGGGAGCCGCATCAAACGGTGACCGTTAGTTACCTCTGCTGCTGCTCTCTTCTGCTCCGCTCCGCATCGAGCAGCGCTATAAAAGCCTGCTGGAAGGGGGAAAAAAACTGTTTTGTCAGAAACTGAGACACAGGAAAGCCGAGGCCCGCAACAGTTGAGGAGTAGCCTGCCGTTTATTCACCATTTATAACTTGGTCTGGACGAGGGATTTCACTACATGAAAAGAGAAAGCGAGGGTTGTCTGTTCACACCGTTCAGGATCAAGGTCGGTGAGTTCGGAGTTTTTGGGGGAAGTTTTGAGAGGGATTAGTGAGTTTCTTTGTTGGATCAACAAAGGGATGTCACCGTGGTACAGTTGAAACTTATTTTCTGATCACTCTTTCGGTTGATGTTGTCAGCTTTATGTTGTCTTTTTGGCAGTGAGTAATTAAACGGCAAAAACAAAAATAATGTTGGTCTTGAATGCTAATTGATAACGTTAACGTTACCTGATTAGCGGAGGGTTTTTTTTCTTCATTTTAACATCGCAAAGTTAAACAAGAATTGCAATGTACTGAATGGACGTTATATGTTTAAGGCAATACAACTGTTTGGGTGAGAAGACAAACTATTGTCTTTGCTGAATTTTGCTCTTTTATGTCAGTCTCATCCTCGACCGTCTGCGAACAGGACCAGGGTCAAGTTAGCCACAGTCACACGCAGGGCTTCCGGGGAGCGATTCCAAAAATAAAAGCGTCTTTGAGGCTACGTCTTTATGTGATACAAAATATATGCAAGTGGGAAGTAGAAAGGACATGTCCACTCTCTCTGGCTCAACGTTCTTCAGTTTAAGCCCACGGCACAAAGCTTGTTTTAGGTTTTAGAAGGGGCAAATCAGCACCAAATGGCAAATATTTTCAAGTCATATTTGTAGCACTTTAATGCTGAAAGCACGTTCATCTTACTTGTAGTCTCGTGTATCCTGACGCTGCTTGGGCTCAGCATCGCGCAGTCGAATGACCGACAGTAACCTCATTTTAATAGAACAATGAAACACAAGTCAGTGAGACGATGGATTTTGACACTCACAATGTTGACATTGAGTCGCAGTGGAAAAGATGCCCCTTTATGGTCATTAACAATAGCTTGCTTTCCATTCCTTTCATTTTCCTTGATTTAAAAACCAAATAAATGTGTTCAGGTGAGCGCAGGAATGTGTTGTTTTTAGAGGTCCATGTGCACGTCTGCGGTGATGGTTGCAACGTCGGCGAAATGCGTTTTGCTGCCTGCGTTCGTTCGTGGTTTGGAGAAGCAAATGTGTGTCTTTCATGCGTCGACGGCCTCATAGCGCCTGGTTCGTCACGGCGAACACGAGCTGCCTTTCTTTTGATTGGTTTTTCATTTTGGATAATCAAGTCGAGTGGAAGACAATGGAGTTGAGAGAGAGAGAGAGAGAGAAAAAAAATGCAGTTTGAGTGTGTGTGTGTGTGTGTTATAACACGTGAGCGACACATTGATGGTAAACAAGTATATCAATGGAGATTTCTGCGTGTACCGCTAGAGGCGCCCTGGCTCTGCACCATTTGGGCTGATCAACACTCAGCAGAGAAGCCTCTCTCATCCGCACACGATGTGTTTTCATCGCAGTGTTTACCAAAATCAGACAATTCCTGGAGGGTAAACTCGTCAAAAATGACTCCAGATACTCAGATCCTATGAGTACAGAAAACATCAGTAGAAGTTGGATGAAAATTAGGTATTTTAATGGGTGATGAACCTGTAAATATGGGGTTCTGTCAAGGTATCAATCCCCAAATGAAGGTGGGAGAGTTTTAGAGACACTTTGGGTGATGACAATTGATAGCCAAAGGTTGGGATACAATATGGAGGACAGAAAAAAAACACGTCTATTCAATGTGTGCCAAACGTGGCGATGGTGTAAATTGTATACATTGTTCTTGTCCACCCACACATACAGTATTACAAACAACATTGCAGACCACAATATGGGAATGGAGGTGGTGTTTTTTTCCCCTAATAAGATTTGTGCAGTAGTGTAGTGCAATACATTCAGAGAAAAAACAACAACATCTGCACAAGTAAAGAAGATCTTAATTTGTGACTAAGGACAAGCCTGTGCTGATGATGTTTTTGTTTTTAAGCTCACAGCAATACAGGCATTAATGTTGTTTTTACGGTTGTCGAAGAGTTTGAAATTGTGTCCTTGTTAAATCACCTGATGTGCTTTTGCAATTATTTATTCAATCAGATGGTCAGTTGTGTTGTCGGGGAATATCTGTTTGCTTTGAATTAGTGTCAGTGTAAATCGTTAAACATGTGCATTGAGTGCTGCCCGGCTATTTAATCAAGCGACTCATAGAGGACACAAATGTACCAGTACAGCAGATATTGTACACGTGTTGTTTGTTGATCCCGAAGTTCCTGTCCGGTTTCTATTGCGAAATTTCAAACATTCCAGTGGATTTACTTAATACAGCCAATCGCATGTAACTCTGGAAACTGTGTGCAACACAGCTGAGTTGTATAAAAATCTGTGTTGTATTTTATTTTGTGTTGATACCCACTGGCAATTATTTAATGCTAGAAGGCATAAATTAAGGCAGTGATGTTATAAATAAGTTTTGCAAATGTAATGAAGTGGAGACTGCTGTGACTACAGTGTCATTATGACTGCAATAGAGAAACTGTGGTGTAAAACCATGGAAAACTGGATAAATGATTTCACATGGCGTTTTTTCAGCCCGTAAGAAAATGATCAGTGGAGACTATCGTGTTTGAACATCACCGTGTCATTGACATTGTTGTGCTGTCGTTCCACTCTCTGTGGCATCCAATCAGCTTTGTCTGTATAAAGGACATCGAGCGTAATAAACAGGACGGCCTTGATCCTTTCTCTAAAGTGTTCAAACTTCAACTCCAAGTTAACCATCAAACCTAAAGTAACAGACACAAAAATGAGGCAGCAGCTTTAATAATAGTAATACCCATTGTAAAATAGACTTCAGAGTGGGATTTACCAATTGTGGCTATAGAGTATTTATCGTAATTAGTTCTTTGTGAATATGAAAATTATTGTTAAATGTGTGTCATTATACAACTTCTCTTCTTTAAATTACATACATTTTGTACATTTAAGTCCTTAGTTATATTTTCCCCATGAGCTCTAAACCACGATGACCTCAATAAAGGAGTTAACGGTGTAAGTCTTGGGTGGCTTGGTGACTGTCTCAGACAACAGGATTAGGAAATTAGCTGGATAACTCCTGATGTCTCTGATTTGTGGGGCTTCCAGGTTTTACGTACTGTCCAGATAGCAAAGTAATTCTTCTATGTGCAAAAAAGAAACACGAAATTGCAATAATTATTTTGGTCTTCTTCTTGTCTAAATGACATGGTGGTCTGACACAAGCGTGTTGCATAAAACGAGTCCGATCACAAATCCAAGGACTTTTTGAATCCGCAAATAGAATAAACAAATAGGTATGAAGAAGTGGGTGCCCCACACACGTTTCCCTACGGGATTAATCACATGCCATTTCGTAAATCTGAAAAAGCATCTAGCAAAAAGTGTATCTGTGTATTGAATTACTTGAAGTGAACCCATGAATGCTGTTTAATCAGTGGATTGTTTCGTTTGGATTGAACAATGGGGATGACGTGTGGCAAAAGTGATGTTTTCGTTTAACATTTACATCAATTGTAGTATTGTGTGTGTGATAATTAAGTGTTAAAAGGGTAGACGTTGTGCTAATAAAAGGATTACCGACAACTTTGACCACATAAAAACTGCCCACCACCCACTCATCCACTCATCTGTTGCTCGACCTTTGGACAGATGAGTCTACATCAAGTGGACCTGAATCTGCAGTGGTTAGCAGCCTTCTTCAGTCATCAGTCGACTTCGTCTTGCTGAGTGTTGCTGTACGTTTGGCTGGTCTGCGTGTCAGAGGGAAACAGTTGTTTTGTTCAATAGGTGAATCTGTTACCATGGTTATTTCTGTCAGTAATTTCTCTGTTTCTAATGGCAATTTACTGTATTTTAGTTTTAACAGTTATTTAGAATACGATGATAATAAGCAGCCAGATAATACTTGTTGTATTCCTATTTGCTTTTTTTTTCCTCGATGATTTTTGTTATGGTGTTTTTAAATCAAAATGACTCTGCATGGTTTTTCATTCCCTAATGTGGCACGACCAACTGGAAATCACAGCCATATTTGGTACGGTTGCACGTCCCTGGTTATGGTTTACTGATGGAACTTTCTTTTCTGTTTTTACATCAGTGTTGTGCGTCAAAAAATGCAGGAGTTAAAAAAAAATGTTGTACACCAAGTCTTTTTCCACAGGAACAAAGCTGGACTGTTGAGGGTTAGTTAGCTGACTGTGTTCAATCCGTGGCATTTTTACAGTGAGGCCAGCGGTGTTAACTTTGTGAGCACTTGTTTTGCCTGTTGTACATGGACACGTTTGCAGTGGTTGACCCTCTCTCTTTGTCTTTTGGGGTTCACAGAAAGGAGCTGGAGCGTGCTCAGTGAGGTTGGGACAACGTCAACATGGCAGTCTCCACTCAGCTGGGTTTACTGCTTTGGAAGAACTTCACGTATCGACGGCGACAGACTGTAAGTAGGAGTGCTTCAAATTACTGACTCACACGAATAATCGACTGGATGAGTACACAGTACAGTAAACAGTAAATTATTTATTTAGTTGTTATTTTTGCTTATTTTGTTTTATTTATGATCGACTAAGAAAAACTATAACATCGTGTTCTCTTATTTCTTTCACAAGTATAAGTATCAGTTATGTATGCCACTAGGCAAAATCATTGGCTCACGTTGCATTGTCCTCTTGTTTAATGTTAGCTGTAGTAATGTTAGTAATAGTGCAATCAAGCAAATATTTCAGTCAGTCCACAAAATCAGATTCAAAAGCAAAATGGAGGGGTATGTGTTCTTTTGTATAATTTCCCCTGAATGCTTTGTTTCAGTCACATTTTCAATGGATCGACTTAAAATCAGAGTTGAATTGTCCAGTACCACATGACTAGTCATAAGGCCATTACAAAGGCCTTCTAAATAATTTATTTATTGGTTTTTGGTTCCAATGTGTATGCAGCCCACAACAATGGAAATGATTCATTCTCCTCCAAGCCACTAGGCCTTACAGTTTACAGATTACTGTGAGTCAGTCAAAGATGTGATGATGACACATTTACATGTCAGGTCCATTGTCCAGTTGCCATCTTGTGCTGGTTGATGCCCACTCACTCAAAGCTATGTAAATCAAATTCAGTTCCAAGCTGTTGCACAGTGCTTCTTTATATGTGAGGAGGCTCATCTGCATACAATGAAGCCGCCTGACCGTCAAGCAGAAACCTCTCCTCAAACTGACGGCTGTGGCCGCTTGACGTCCAGTCAAATTATTTCCAACAAAGTGGTACAGTGCAGTGTCTTTTTTCTTGATCCCCACTCTGCATGTCTGCCATGATGGTTGAGGCTGAAACACAGGCAGCTGAAGTAGAGGGGCCATATGGAACAGATGGACAAACCTCATAGTCCTCTAAACCCTGCAGACCTCTCGCTCTGTCTCCTCTTATTAACCCATATACTTTACCCAGACTCATGGTGGGATTACTGTTTACAAAGGCCAACAGCTGACAGCCCCTTCTACACACACACACACACACAACTCATTATGTTTTTTTTTCTTCTAAAGCAGTAGAGATTACCTTAGTTGAACTGAAAATACGAAAAAACTGCAAAGCACAGAGGAAAACGTGACGCTGTTTTGGGATGATTAACTCATTTGTTTTAGTGTTTGATTCCCCATAAGTGTAAAGCCTTTTTGTTTGCCTGATTAACTTCTGTCATCATCCCTTTTGTCTTCCTCTTTTGTAGATCCAGCTGCTGATTGAGATCATCTGGCCCCTTTTCATCTTCTTCATCCTGATATCAGTCCGAATACATTATCCACCCTACGAGCAACATGAATGTAAGCAGACAGGGAGAGGGTGAGGGACGGTGGCTGGCCCTTGACAAAACCTTTTTCGTGATCTAATACAAGAATTCAGTTTCACTGCCTTTTTGAGACTTTCAGGTTTCAACCAACTGAAGTTTAAAATAAATTACATGTGCAGATGTTACATTAAAAGTTGAGAGTTGAATTCCTCAAAATAATAAAATAAGTATAAGTATAGAAGAGTTACTTTCTCATGCTTAAACCTGAGAATTGTTCATTCATTGCCATTTTGTATTTACCTTAAACGTGATGGAGTATAAGACGCTGTGTATTTTTTGACAGTGATTGCCTCTTGGTTCTTGGTATGATCAAAATGTTAGTCATCCAAGGTTTCCATGTTATTGTTACAGAAGGATCTGCTGGATGTGTCAATATTTGTTTGCACTGTGTGAACATAGGACCTTTAGCTCCTGGAAAAGGGAATTGCAATGTAACTCGTCAGCTGAGCTGGTTTCACAACTTTGATCATGTTTGTACTCAGTAAGATTATCACTGGCCTAAAGCTCTTTAAGGAAGGAAAACAGTTACCTGCAACAGAGTATATATTGAAATCCTACAGGTATCTTCACGTGTAGTTATTTCATTCAGATGGCTTTGACGCCTTTATTCAGTGCACGCTTGTTTTTTCTGGATGAGTTACAGGTGTGTCAGTGCCACAGAAGACATTTTAGAAAAGTCGGTGCGGGTCTGTGAGCTGGCATGTGGTAATTTTGTTGACCACCAAACCAGTTCCCCTATTTGGAGCAAAAGCATTGCTAACAAATGACAGTGTATCACAAGTCAGCCCAAACCCAGTTAACTCCAAGTAAGTGGGTCAACCTCCTGACCCCCCCTCTTGCCCCCTATAATTATCTTTTCATTATAAAAGCTAGTTAACCTCAGCATATTGCAGCAGTAGCAGTTAAGTTTGATAAAGAGTACAAATATTTGCAAAGATAATGTCAGTGCTTTCAAACGCTGATTTCAAAGGCAGTGGTGGCGATGGTCTATTTGTTATAGTTTGCATGTTTTATATTTTATAATTAGTTAGAAATCAGTTTTTTGTAATGCAACAACTCTTTCGGATGGTTCCCAGTTCTGCAAAAATGTTCTAGACATTTAATTTCAGTTCTCTCCTGTCCAACCAGTTTTCAGACAGAGACACTATCACTACTTGACCTGGGTAATTATTTACACACCGTGGAATACTTTAAGGGGTTTAGGTTTGTTTGGTGGAGCGTAAAGCGGAAAACTAGTTACTGAGACAATGCTCTTAATATGAAAGGATTCACCTGATTTGTGGGAATGACAAATATCCTATTGGTTATCCGTATTCTCCAATAATGTCTGTCCAAATCTAGGACTTAAAAATTGTCATAAAAATTGTGTGCCGTCCCTTTCCTTTCCAGGCCATTTCCCTAACAAGGCCATGCCCTCAGCGGGTACCCTGCCCTGGGTACAAGGCATCATCTGTAATGCCAACAACCCCTGCTTCCGTAATCCTACCCCTGGCGAGAGTCCCGGGGTGGTGGGAAACTTCAATGATTCTATGTGAGTAACATGGCCCTCATGCTGATTCATAGTTATACCAACGCACTGCCTTGACTGATTCAACTTATTCACTAAGCTCAAAGAAAAATTAGTTTTGTGTAATTTTGTATACATATTATTACATCTTTTATCAACTTAACAAATTTGATTCATTCACAAAATGTGTTATTTTATATAATTGAGAAGAGATCCTCTCAGGCTTTGAAATCTCAAGGGACGTGAAACAGTGATCTAATTTAGTCTCCTTCTTGTCTCTCTGCGAACATCACCAGAATCTCCCGTCTGTTCACTGATGCCAAGAAGATCCTGCTGTACACTCACAATGATAAAAGCTACGAGGGCTACAGGGGACTGTTGAGGGCCCTCAAGAAGCTGCAGAAGAACACTGCTCGTAAGGACATACTTTTGATTTAGTTTGAGTCGTGTTACGTGATTGAATGATCAGTTTAGTCACCCACCCATTCAAACGGATCACCCATTCATCCAAAGGAACACTCCTACACAACTGCATATGCACATATGGTTCGACAGTGACTCACACCCACAGTTTGTTCACACATTGCTGTTAATCAGCTCTGGGAAACATTTAGGTTCATGAAAACATATTGTTTCCCAAAAAAAGCAAGAAGTAGTTTTTGTCACGATTGATATCTTTTAATCCTTTATTAAAAACAAAGTATATTGTTGTTTGTTCCGTCTATTAACAATTCAGCTAATTGAAATGGTGGTCTGACAAAAAAAGGACCTAGTGCTGTCTTATATGTTGAAATATTCCAAGACATTATATTTAATCAGTCCCCCCAAAAGCCCCAACTCTTTCAAAAATGACAATCTTAACAAATTGTTCGATGAAAGATACTTGTTTCCAATGTAGTTGTAATCTCTTAGGATTTAGATTATAAAGAAAGAGTGAGGCATGCCACTCATTAGTAGTGAAGGTGAATGAAGCTTGAATCTTTGCAGATCAATAAATTAACAACAAACAGATTAGCGACATGTTCAAACTAGACAAAGTGACTCGTCAAGCTCACTTTTGCAGCGTAGCAGCTGATGTTAGCTCAAAGTCTTGTTGAGAGTGTAACGTGTCCCTTCCTTATCTCTACCCACCAGCCGCAGTGGGCCTAGCTCCCAGAGGCCAGTGGGTGTTGGACTTCACTGTTGTTACATGTCAGAAGTGGTGGTGCAAGACAGGAAAACCGAAAATTGCGCACCACCCAGATAATGATTGTACAATCACTGCACAGATCTGGTAGGAAAGGCCACGTTTTTCTGAATGGAATGTTGACGCTTCCTGTCTGTGAGGACCAAGTCACAGATGCGATAATGTCAAGCTGTTCGGCTCTCAGAACGCATGAAATCCTTATCTTAAAATTTAGTGCTGAGGTTGGTAGAGCAACATTTTGAAATAAAAAGAGGGAGAGGTTCATCATCGTGACCTTGGCTGTTGTTGAGCAGAGAAAGGTCATCTTTCTAAAATAGCATCTTGTTGATGACTCCACTGTGCTGAGTCGGTCAAAGCAACCTGAAAATAGGAAAGGGGGCTGTGTTGATCTCTGCACTTACTTTACTTCACTTGAATAGAAGTAACTTTGCTCAGTGAAAAATATTTTTTCAGTTCAATACTCATTACTCTGACGTGGGAGACATGCTAGGAGCAATCTCTGCTTTCCAGCCGATCACTTACACAAAGACAACAAGGACATAAAGAAAACGGAAAACGTGTGATAACGTTATGAAAAAAACATTAATACTGTATAAAATGGGGGGTAATAACACAGGAAAGGGCATTACAGGACAGAGTGCAGGAACAGTAAATAGTGACATAACTCCTAACCTGATGAAATAAAGTGAAATTGAAATGAGGGAGTCTAATTAGACTGGCTGTCCTTTTGTTTGTTCGAATAGTGTTGCCTTGCTACAGCAATATTGCTCTGATACACATGTGGTAATCAGTCCATTTAGTTTGTATAAATACAGGGGTATTAGATTGGTTTCACATCAGACGCAAATGTAACGGTAATTGAGCCGAGTGTATCATCAGAAATTATGCAACAAAGCAGAACAATCAAGGTTTTTGTTGTTTTGACTGCCGTCTGCTCTGTTAGCCCAGAGATACAGTATGTTATGCAATGGCCCTACAAAGCATAGCATGGCCTTAAAAAGGAGAGAGATTATACATCAGGGCAAATGAAAAGAAAATATGTTCTTTTCATTGATGATGATTCATTAGTGGTAAAAATGTCTCCGTTTGAATGTGTGGTATAGGATGTCCTCTTCTCTTTTTGTGTCATACCTGTCCATCTTGTTAGCAGTACACAGTAGGGCCCAGTAATAGATCTTCATCTTATCTACTTTCTGTGGGTCATTCAATTTGAACTGGAATGAACGGAGCCAGGAGTCTGCATTGACTTTTCTTTTTTGATTCAGTGTCGTTTATTATTTTAATTATTTGAATTTGAATTTATTATTTTTTATTATTTTAATGAGGCTTCGGTGCATCTGTGTACTTCGTCACAGCTGATTTCTAAATGCACAGATGTGGTGCGCGGACAGTCATGTATGATGCGGTAGAAAGCAAACAGAGCACTGCTGCGGCGGAGCGACGCTATAGGAAAAACAGCATGGAGCAACGTGCTGAGAGTGGAGCCCCTCACGTGTCGGTTAATAATTCAGCAACTGACGGGGTCGGCGAAGGAGATTTACACTGGCAGGGAAGGGGGACTGTGAAGGGCCAGGGAGGGGCGTGGACCTTTTTCCCCATAGGTTATTAACCAGATAAATCACAGGGCATACTTTCATTTGATCAGGTCTAATGAATTTCTGCTTTATGAGATAGTTCACAATGACATGGCAGATAGATGAAAGGAAGAAAATCAACAGACCTTTGAACATTTGAAGAACAGAGTCACGCAGCATTTTTGAGATGAGAACGGTTTTCTTAATACCAAATAGATAAATGGCTTAGAGAGAGATATGGTCTGATCGTCAATGTTCTACTTTTCATTCCCCAACATTTTTTTTCCTACCTTCTTACCTGTCTTGCAGAAGTGAAGCTGAAAGTGGATTTGCATAATAGAGGAGAACATCTTACTTTTTTAGCCTTTCACCACCTTTATATTTTATCCATCTGGCTGAGACTCCTTTTCATTCAAGGAGCCTGATCTTGGCTTATTATCACTTGGAGATTTCAGAATTTAACTGTGCTTCCTTTTTTTCTTGAATGTACATATTACTCAAGTTAGCATAGACACACGCACACAGACCCATGTAACGTCTTTCTTTATAAGGAGCCTTACGGACCACACTCATTCCTTATCACATTAAGCAAAAACATCAGCCCAACATGTCTACCTTAACCCGTACAAACCTGCAACCTTAACCGTATATCTCGACCCTGAGGGGTTAAATCATGTCCTACACTTAAAATAGCTCCTTGGGGAAGTGAGAACAAATCGAAATAACAACACCTCACAGAAAATTCCTGATTTAGATGGTCTAAAAATCTAAATTTCTCTCACACACAGCTCACACACAGTCAGGTTATTTTTTCTCTCCAACTCACTATATCAAAACAGTCCTTAACAGTCCACCCATTACACAGCCATTTTGTGGGTTGATTTCCCTGCTGTCAGACGTCGTGCAGCAGCCATCTATTTTGGATCAGATTGCAAAGACACTTGGCATTCAGCAATTCTACTTTATGCTTGTTAGCCAAGCTGTGGTAGATTTCGGTAAATATCCACCAAGATCACAACCTGTGTATGGACTAGTCTGACTAGTGAAGACACTGGTTGCTAAGCGGGTCATGTCAGTGTTGTCTAACTTAAAACAGGATAGGCAGCACCAGGAGCATGTGCAGACTTGTAAGCGTTAATGTAGGACTCGCCCTTGTATCCAGTTGGCTCCAACATAGGAAAAGCAGACACAAACAAACACAAATAAGGTTTGTTACTTCTTATGCTGTCTTACTTTGTTGTACATTTATCTTCCTCGTAACTAAGAGTGACGAAGCGAGACGTTTTGCTCCATTTTAGACGTTTAATAACTAAAGGGGAGTGCAAGAGAAACTTACAGCGTGTGCTCGCTCAGCAAAGTCATTAACAAGATGGCTCCTTGCCCGAATTTCTTGTAAAACAAAACACATGCGTCCCTTCCCCTTGCAGAATGCATCTTGGGTAATAAAGTCCGTTTCAATGCAATTCACAATCATAATGACACATAGTCTGTGTTAAACCACATATGAATCTAACCTATAACACATTATCTCAGTATTGTTTATTAACTGCCGGTATTAAGGTCAACTTATTCATCTTAACTTATTAACTACTCTTTCGGATAGTCTTCAAACAAATAAATTCTCAACATACTTCAGTAAACCTCTCCGCTCTCTGATAACTCAAAGGATTTAGACCACTTAGGCAGTGCAAATAAGGACAAACACACACAGATAAGATAAAGCAAGGAATGAAATACACACATACAATCACGCAAGCACCTTTGCTGACTACACAAATGACTGCCAGACTTTCCATTTTAACAAGGTTGTACCATCCAGTCTGGGCTGTCCTCTAGGGCCTTTGGATGCAGTGCACCATGGGAGCTGTAACTTCCTACTGGGACACTGATTAGACCTTATTAGCACTCCCTGGTTGTTCACCCCTGAGAGTTGCTGTCACACACATGCATACTCAGGCACAGGTGCAGGATTACACACTCACATGCACACACGTGCACAGAGGCCCATGGAGAGCAGGAATGGTAACACACCTCAAACCCAAATACTCTGGTGCACAGCGATGGAGGCAGTAAGGGAGAGGGACACCACACATGTGCCGCCTCAACGCACAGAAGCACACTGTTCTCTTTCACTTCCTCCTAAGGGATGTTCACTCGAAGCAAAGTGTTTCCTGTTTGTGTGTGTCTGTGTGTGTCATCTGGTAGTTATAAAAGACAGCGAGTTGCAAAAGATTTACTGATGAGATGACGGGAAGGGAAGATGAGAGGGAGGGGGAATAGGAAGATATTTTAAAATAAGCAATCGAAATTCAACTTAGCATTATGAAGCTGAGAACAGACTAGAGGAGAGCACAGTCGAACACAACAGAGTTGAACAGTAATCATTCATTCTCTGTAAAATGTATTCATCTTAACCCAGGGCAGTAGGATAAATAGTTTGATGCATCAAGCCATGCTAACATTAAAGTATGCCGTTACCCAACAAATACAGACAGCGCTGTTAATAACCAAAATAACAGTCTGCTATGCAAAGGCAGCCTCTGGGCTGCAGAAGCTTTTTCTGTTCTCTCTGCATGGTTCCTCTTAACTAGTTTCACCCAAAGTCTAGGACACCTTCTCTTGTACAACTAATGAGGTGGGAAAACGGGCAAAAGGTGGCTCAGAAAAAATAGGTCAAAGGTCAAGATGGTAAAATGTAGGCAGAGAGAGAAAGAGAGAGTGAGAGGAAGCCTGGTAGGCAGTATCTGGACCAAAGTGGAACGCCCTGTAGTAACCCCAAAACTCAGAGCTGAGGAGAAGAGAGCAGTGTGTGTGTGTGTGTGTGTGTGTGTGTGTGTGTGTGTGCGAGCGCGTGCGAGCGAGCGTGCGTGCGAGAGCGCGTGCAACCACACAGCTGACTCAGGCCAGTTTCAGAAATGGTTTGACTTCTTTGGAATGCAGCAAAAGTACAAAACGCTCTCAGACTGCAGAGAGAGCAGTGTGTGTCTGTGTTTGTCAAGTAATCAGTATTTAAATATATTATTTGATTTGGAATCAATATTTTCATTCAGTGAGTCCAGCAATTATCGATGTATTACTTATTGTGTAAATTCAGTCATGGAGATCTTGCACTTGGGTGTCCACTAGTTATACAATTTCTGGAAGATTAAGGAACTTTAAGAGGTATATTATAGACAAGAAAATTCTGTGAATTTTGCCGAATTTGACAGTCATAGAAAGTGGTTTACAGCCCCACTTCACAGAGGAGAAAAAAATAAAATGTTTCCATATATCACGCTGGGAACACTGCTGTGAGTCCTGGTATCAATATGAACCACCAAATAAAAATGTCTTACTATTTTTTTTTTTTATCAAAGAGGGTTTTGTGTCTCATAGTTGGTTGACGCCATGCTTCTATGGGGGTTTTTTTTCTAGGTTTCAAGCTGAAGGACTTTCTGAAAGACAATGAGACCCTTTCCCACTTCCTGCACCACAACGCCTCACTTCCTCATCACGCGCTGGAGCAGATAGTGGAGGCTGACGTCAATCTGGAGAAGGTAGAATATTACAATACTTAAAAGATTGTTTTTTACTAAACCCCTTTATCTGTTGTCAGTTTTCTTTTCCTGAAATGATGCTCTTGAATCCACATACTCCAAATTGAATAAAAGACACTAATAGACATTTCCCCTTCAGTAAATGATAAGTCACTGATTGGTTTGACATTTTATAAGACAAAAATAGTAAATTGTTTTACATACATGATTAAACCGCATGTTACTGGCCTCCAACAGTATTTGCTGCCAAAGCAGACAACAGTAAAGTATCTTTTTGTTTTATAGTCTTTATGTTTAGTCCTTTTCACCTATGAGATAATCACACTCCCCTGGCCACAGTGCTTGTGGGTAAATCCAATGACCTTGGCTTAACAGTATCTGTTGGGCCACAGGGTTCTGCTGTGGCACAGCTAAGTCCTTAATACCTGGCAGAAAAATCACTGTTTGGATGGGTGTAGAGGCTGTTGGGCACTAAAAGCCACCCTCACATCTGTCTCTTCCTTATATTTTTTTTCTCCCATAAAAAGAAAATCTAATTCTCTTTCTGATATAATTTTCCTTTCAATTGTCTAACTTGATCTTCATTTCCTGGGTCCCATATTTTTCACTCAAAATTTGGTTATTGTTATCTCCTTCACTCTTAATTTCATACTTCTCTTCATGTGCATCACTTTCTTTTCTGGCTGACATGACGATGTATTTCACAGCAACCCCATATACACGTTAACACACACGCACAAACACACACACACCAAATCCAGTTTATCACACACATATACAATGACTGATTCGGCTACCCGGGTCCACCTCGACAACAGCTCCCAATCCAGCCCACCACATCATCCCTGCTTTGCAATTGGAGGGCTGCAGTCACATGACTGCTCCTCTTCCCTCATCCCTTCCCACTCATTTCTCCTCACGTGCAGAGACAGAAGCTCAAAGACAAATTCACATTACACCATCTCATTCACCCGTCCCTTTCTCCCAGACATCTATTGATCGGAGAGGATGGCTATCCACTAGTCAAGGAAGGGCATTAGGAAGATTATTTAAGGAGAGGAGTGAAAATTAAGGGAAGCTTATGATAGCTGCGCTCCTTATCATATGGAATGACATTTTGTCAATTGTTTGACCATTATTTTGCAGCAATGAGATGCACAAGAGCAAACACACAAGTAAATGAACATTAAAACCTCTCAAGGAAAAATATATTTTGAGTTCTCTACTATATTTTGAGTTCTCTACTACTATTAGTATGATTCCCAAAGTTTTTCCACTGCTGTAAGCCCTAATGTTTTTCCACTGAAAAGATTACCAGAAGTTTATAGTGTGTACAGTTATAGGGCATAACATAGACATGAGGGCAAGGACATAGACTGGTCAAGGACATTTAGATGATAAGACAGCTTGCTCCCCGCTCTCTCTCTCTCTCTCTCTCTCACTCACTCACACACACACACACACACACACACACACACACACACACTGGTATAAGCACATCTTGACTCTGTCAGAGAAACCAGAGCCTCTGTCCAGTCATCGAATGCTCTGATGTCCCAGAAAAGGACATCTTGTTAGTCCGCCTGTGCAAGGGTGCAGCTCTCCTTCCTCTTCCAAATAATCTGTTTAACCTTTTTTTTTTAATGACACGGTTATTTTATGTAAAAAAAAAAAAATCAATGTCCTTGTCATTGACATTTCTGACATTTCTTTCCCTCGTGGTTGCTCAGCGATGTCTTTCCGCGAGCATCATTGTTTTGTTCCCATGGTCATGTTTTAAGAATGTAACTTTTTTAGGCTGATACATAGCGATCTTTAAAGAGTCAAGAACAACCACCAAGGGAACTGTGATGAAACACACACAGTGTTACTCAACACATATTAATGCAATATTACTGTGCACCGGTAAGGGAAACACAAATTATTGACTGGATGGTCTGTACTAATAATATTTATTGGTAGGACACTCAGCTCTTTTTGTTGCTTGTTGTATGTTTCAAAGTAAAACATTTATCGCGTAGTATTTATTTAAACTGA
Source organism: Coreoperca whiteheadi (assembly GCA_011952105.1). Classification (NCBI taxonomy): domain Eukaryota; kingdom Metazoa; phylum Chordata; class Actinopteri; order Centrarchiformes; family Sinipercidae; genus Coreoperca; species Coreoperca whiteheadi. The sequence goes on from CM022472.1 coordinate 21,208,013, forward strand.
AGAGTGGGCATATAATGAATCCAACTAGATGGAGATCAGTCCCACGTGCCACTAATGTTGTCACATTAACATTAGACCCAAACAAAATCAGACAAACTGGACATTTTTCTCTCCTCTGTCTTCTCACAGTGCACATGTGCTTTCATAATTCTCTACTCTTTCTGAACATGCTCTTATTACTCTTCCTAGGTGCTGACTAAAGGTTTCGGCTTCCATCTCAGAGACCTCTGTAACACCACGCCCCTGGAGGAGTTTGTTCACATTTCCGACCGCAACGTGTCCCGTCTGACTCAAGAAATTATCTGCAAGTCCTCCAGTGATTGGCTAAACAAGGCCCAGAGCCACTTCCTGTCCAACTTGGACTTCCTCAAACCCATTCGGGTGAGTTTATCCGTTGAGTCAAACACATTCACGATGGATTGGAATTGTATTACCAAAATCAAAACCCAGCTACTAAATTAATGAAATATTCTTAATAACATAGATCTTATTTTCATTGGTTCCTGTGTTGCTTCACCGCTAGATAGTTGGGTGTCCTCCAACATCAGCAAGATTAGGTTGTATTAGTAAAGATATTCCCAGAAAATGCAATATTCTTCAGTCAACTGGGAGTCATATATTGTTCGGGAACAACATTGTCTCCATTTTACAAGCAGAAATATTTGGGAGCTTTTGCAATTTTTTTTTTTTCAGCTTTAAACATTGTTTTTCATTTGGATGTTTACAGAATATGAGCTGGGACATCATGAACACGTGCACACTCTCACACACACAAAATGCAAACACACATCCACATAGTGGATGGTTGCCTCTGCATTTCAGAGACTTATTGTAATTGCCTTTTGAGGTCATTTTACTGTGACTGCTAAATGGGATCCATCCATTGACTGTGACGCTCATATTATGTGACAAGAGAAATCACTGTTTGTATAGCTATGGCATGAAATCATCAAAGCCAGACCCCCGTATTCTTACTATGAAACTTTGTGCTATCTGTATTCCCCTTTATTTCTTTACATGCCCCCCCCCCTCCTCTCTCCTCCCTTTCCTGTCCGGCATTGACTCTGTTCTGCCTGTATCTTCCCGAACAGCCTGCCCCCTTCCTATAAAACGTGTGACCTAAATGTGAGTCACGCTGGTGAAGGATGGCAAGAGGTGAAACAAACATTGTGTTCTGTAGCACTGAACTTCAGAGGGAGAAACAAACAAAGAAAGAGAGACAGTATGTCTTCATCATTGTTCAAACAAATCAAGTCAGTAATGTTCAATGTCCTAGAGCCTTGTTGTCTTTGCTGTGCCTTTAAAGAGATTAGGAAAGATGCTCTCTTGTGTCTTGGTATGACAATGAAATCATTTTCTGGCTCACTGTGGAACTGATCCATCGTCCAAAAACTCATGTTGTTCTTTAAATAAACTAAGTGTCCAAATCTGACAAACTTTGATGCAAGACTGGAAATTCCTTTCCAAAAGTAACCAAACTGTGTAAAAAAGTGAGGACAAGAACTCTTGCATAACTCCACTTTCTCCCATTAGTTACTCTGTGTGTGGGTGTATGTGTGTGTAAGAGAGAGACAGAGAGAAAGGTTAGGTATCGTTAGGTAATGAGAACACGAGAGAGAGGAGTGAGCAAAAAGAGAGCGAGAACACACTAGAAAGCTACAGTAGCGTTCTCTCTTCCTCGACGTCTGTTCCGTCTTCAGCGACACCTGTGCTTCATCGAGTGTCAGACATTTCAGCAGCTGACAGCTCAGTGTGATCGATGAGAACACATGCACATGCACACGCAGCACTTTGACTGACGGGAACATAAGACATCAAAGCCACGCCGACCTGTTGTCCTGTCTCGGCTCCCCTCTTCCCTAACTTTTTGACCCCAGTGTCTATCCTCTTCTTTCTCTTCCATCTCTCCTTTACCACAGTTTCCCTTCTCTTCTCACCTTCATGACATACGAGAGAAAACACACATAGGAAAACTGTAGTAGAGAAGTTTCAGAGTACAATATTAGTACAACAAATATAGTACATAGCAAATTAGAAATGAGCTAAACTAAATAGCAAGCAATTAATGGAAAATACATTTTAAAAATAATAATATATGATTAAGACAATAAGCACATAACAAGTAACTGTCGCAAATTATATATTGTTTACATTAAACACATGAATATTAGCATCAGTTAAATTTATATTTTTCTATACATGAATTTACTTCTGCTGCACATCAATTTATTTTTTATTGTTTGTTTCATTGTACGTCTTTTTCCAGGATTCATTTTATTGTGCACACAAACCAAAAATGTAACAGTGTAAAATCTCTGCAACACAGTAAATATGCCCTTTCTCTCTAACAGAAGGATGTGAGGTCGGACCCCAAAGTCATTCAGGAAGTCTCAGCTGCAACTGACAACCTTTTGGAGAGCCTGGGAGCGCTGGTCGTCGAGGTAGATACACCACACACACACACACACACACACACACACACACACACAGAACACAACCCACACGTTAAAAATCAGTTCTTATAAATAATCAGCTCTCGGCTCATTAATTTTACACGCAGGTCACCTGCAGTAGTAGTGCAAGTTTGGGGAGTTGGGTCAGCGCCATACTGACAATATAAACATTTCTAAGCACACACACACACTGATTTCAGATCATTCAAAGCCCATTCTGATAAAAACTTGACTTGGGATGTGCTATGTGGTTTTAAGAGGTGCACACAGCAACGCAGGTGCTCCTGAACAATGTCACTTACAAGGAAAAAGGGGAAAGTAGAGTAGAGAGTCACGGCACGCTGTTTCATTGTAATAGAAAAAGAAAAGAAAAGAAAATAGAAAATTTTTAAGAAGCTGTTATTAAGTTGGTTGCATGATTAAAAACAAGACTGACGCATTTTAACTCCACACTGGTCCTCCTGAAGGTCAGCTGGGAGTTACATGGCAATATGGGTCTCGTTTTTTTTACACTCAGCGATGTTAATAAAGGCTTTTTAACTTTGTTGTACCACCCCACCCCTCTTTTTTGAAGTTTTCTCAAGCTTAGATGAGAACAAACAGGCTGTGTGAAAAGTTCCTGTAGATGGTAGCACAAGAGCCTTACTCAGCCAACAACCAGGTGCTCTGTCTAAACTGTCCCGCATGCACACACAGTGTGGGATCACATGCACGCATACTCACACACACTCGCATGCCTGGCCTAAGCTAGTGTAACCAAGTGTGAGCTGTTGGAATGTAGTGAGAAAGGAGAGAAGCAGTCGGTGGTGCAAACACACACACACACACACACACACACACACACACACACACAACACAACACAATCCCCTTTTTCTCAGGCTCCTACTCTGCTGAGTTGGCAAAACATGAAGACCCAGCTGTGTGTGTGTGTGTGTGTGTGTGTGTGTGTGTGTGTGTGTGTGTGTGTGTGTGTGCATTTACAGGTGCGATAGCCCCTCCTGTCTAAACAGCTGTAAACATATCAATAAACTTCTCTTTTCTTTTGTCTTCAACCACAAATTTTGCAACCTTCATCAATCCTTTGTATCCCCGTTCCATCATATCAAGTTCTTTTTTGCTTGGCACTATGTGAGAGGGCAGTGATTAACAAACATGTCCCCATGAAGCATGTAAAAGACAAAAGTGGAAGAAATGTTTGCCAAAATCATCGTTGCACAGCTTCCTCCCAGATATGACCATGTTTTTGTTTGTTTCTGAAACCAGCTCTTGTTGATCTTTTATACTCATGTGGAGACCTTGTGTTTATTTTAGGCTGCTGATACTTCAGGTATGACATGTGAACACACAGTGGCATATTCGCTGATTATTTTGTTGCAAACAGAAATCATTCCTCTTCAGGGAGGATCATTTAGTTGGAAGCAGATTACATGGGTTCACTTAGCTGGTTGGTAGATGAGGTATGAGGCTGGCAGTGCGGAGAAATGCACTCATGTAACCTCTCCTCCCTAACCAGTAATCATCTGCAGCCTGTTTTTCAATCCAGGGTTTATCACTGTTGGCAAAGGCAAAAAGGCAGAAATAACTACAGGGATAATGTATTTTGAAAATGTCTTTTCACTTCGTGGTCAAGAAAAAGCCCACTTTCACATGGTCTGCCCGTGGCGCAAATATGTAAAACTACAACTTTTTATGCACTTCGACAGCCCTGTTGATTCATTTTCTAGAATATCTTGAAAAGGGGCAGAATAGACCAGCGTTTCTCTACAGTACTAGAATCAAGGAAACGGCGGTCCAAGAAAGCCTGAAACAAGTTTAGTTGCACTTGTGGCAAAATGTGGCAGATTTTCCTCCTTGCTCTCGTAGAGGTCGCAAAACTTAAACTATCAGAATGAAGTAAGGTGTGGCCATTAGAATATCTCAATATCTTTAATTTCTCAATTAAAGTCAATAGTGGTCCAGGTTATTGATTTATTTTTGTCAAATCCAACTTAGTTGCGGTATTCTCCTTTAACCCTATTCTCTGTGTGTAAGTAGATTATTTTGTTTAGCTCAAGAGGCTGGCAGTGTGGAGATTTGAACTCTAATAATCTGGACTCCCACTCATCCTCAGGCAGTTACAAACATTTATACTAAAGCCTTCATTGTAATTGGTTTTAATTAAGGAAAAACAGGTAATTCCTTTCCTCCCCTGACAACCCTGGCAAATGCATACTTTTAAAATTAATTTGTTCTAATTTTAATCAACATTCTTCTTGGAGACATTAGTGACATTTATCTTCTTTGTATTGTTTGCCCTAAATAGCTTAAGTGGTTGCATAGCAAAGCGGTAGGGAGTGTGTGAATAAACTCTAGTAACCTCTCTGTTCCAAATGCCTATCACTGTCACCATGGAGAAATCTATATTCTGATATCTGATTGGATCAGCCTCTTACAGATATAAATATATGTCATTTTAATCTCATCAGAACCAATACATTTTTATCTAATTATTAGGATTCATTTTACTTAAGGTTTTATACAGATGCTAATCATTGATATTCTTACAGTCATTTGCTTTTTACTGCTTTACATTGAGCAGTGTATTATTATTTTTTGTTTTGAGGAGATTTACATTGTTAAAGAGAGCAGGAGTGGACTCAAACTATTTGTTCTCTAAAGTCTTATAATACTCAGGCCACAGCCTGGTTTAGATCTATTTAAAATCTATATTTTCATGTTACCAATTCATTTATGACTGGCCTCTCAGCTACTCGGGTCTTAATAAAGCGTTGCAGGGATGATGTGTCAACCCTGAAGTTAGCATTGCCCTGGTTCCGTCGACAAAAAGCCACTCGGATTCCCATTGGAATTTGGATGATTGCAGAAAATAATCTCTGAGGCAAATAAAAGTTTGTCACTTACACGTTTTCTTCACCAAGATAATTTTCGCAAACAAACCACTTTTATGATTTTTGAAGCGTAAATGCGAGCGCCAGAAGTAAAAAGCTGATGTTAGGCTATAAACGTACTACACCACGGTCACATGACTTCAACGTCACCACTAACTACTAAGCTTCCAATTTATAATGTGATTTTGTGTGCTTACCTCTTCTAGAAAAGCCTTTCCTCTTTGCGTGACAAAGAATACTTTGTAAGAGAGTGAGTATAAACCATGGATGATAATACGTCACACAAACTTGACCCAACGAGGATGTAAAGGCGGACTTGTGAGTAGATGAGTTTAAGTGTTCACCGTGATGACGTTTAATGTCCCCGACAACTCTGTAGTCTCATTTAGCCACTTGTTAGCAACCACCTATTTTAAGACACATAAAAGCTTCAGAATGCGAGTGAGGTATTTACTGACATGGAACAAAACATGACAATCTTTTAAGCTTGTGTTAACCACAGACCTTATTTCAAGCATCTTACCAAAAACCCATTCAACAAACCCATTGAATACGGGACGAGGGAACCAGAAGTGCTAAAATGCTAACTCAGTTCTGGGTTTTAGGACTCATTCCTGCAACACTCTATAGTTGTGTGCTGTAGTGGGAATTTGAACTTTAGTAACCTCGTGCAGGCGCTGCTAAAAGGTTACTCTGGGACGATCCTCTTATGCTGTCTGCCCGTCTGTGTGCGTGTTTGTGTATTGCTCACCTAGTCATCCAAGTTAACATGGGTATTATCCCTCAAGGGAAATGACACATATACTCAGTCACACAAAAGCATTTTCAGCACAGGCAAATTAATACTCACTTGCACAGACAAACACATACTTATACATTTTTTTGGCAGCCAGAGATACACACACACACACACACACACACACACACACACACAGTAGTAAAAAAAATCCTACATTAGAAGATATCAGTCTGTGTGTGCGAGCATTTGACACCATTACAGGAGACAAAAATGGTGATTGAGGTCATTGCTCTGTTTTTGCAGCTACTGTAGCCTCTGGCAATGAGAAATGAAGACACATACTTACAAGTACATATGTAACCAACAAAAAGACAGATATGCAACACACGCTCATTATCCCACCCAGTCCTTTGCACGAGCAGGAAAGCGTGTGACAGTTTGGTGTGGCTGCAGGCTCAGCTGCAAAGCAGCCGCATACATAACATGCCTCTGTTCTGTCAGTCTGACTTTCTCTTTGTCGGAAAACAGTGTTGAATATCTTGTTGACGGGCTGAACAAGAATTGCATGCTGTAGACAGTTGATTTGAAATGAGCAGACAGAGAAAACTGTGTTATTTGTTCGGAAAACAACCATGCATGTGTTTGTGCCTCATCCCGTTTGTTTTCCTGCGTGCATGTGTGGTTGTATGACAGTGAGTGTGTACTCAGTAACAATTGTCAGTATGATAGCACTCTACTTGCAGAGGTTTGCCTATTAGGAGAATGACCGATAGTAACCTCTCTTTGTTCTCGCGCCCTGCACTCCTGCCTTCCTCGCACATTTCCACCTCCTGCTCTGCTGCAACCTCATATGATTCGTTCTTTCTTTCTTTCTTTCTTTCTTTCTTTCTTTCTTTCTTTCTTTCTTTCCTGGTCTTTCAGTTTCTGTCATCTGTCTGACCTAATCACATATTCACCAAAGGAGAAGGTCAGATTTCCTCAGTCTCCATCCATCCATTGCACACAGAGCTCGAGCTTAGCCTAAGCCCCAGTAACCTTCTGTGGTTCACACTTAGGAAACAAAAGCTCCCCTCTTCTTCCACCCTTTCTTTGTTTTACTTGCACGAAAAAACACCAAACCCCTCCTTTCATTCCTTCCCGATCACGAGTTGGTGACATAACTGTATTTGCCGTTGACCAGTTTGGAGACTTTAATGGGGAACTTGTGGCGACTTGTCTCTTGACCTGTAGTAACCCCTGTGCGAACTAAAGTGAACTCCCTGCTCCCTTCAAGCCTGACGTAACAGACGTGATAGTTGGTGTTGATAGAATATGAAGGACAGTTTCTCTGGAGAATACAGGAATATGACGAAGGGCCAGAATTTTAATGTCAAAGAAACTCTATTGCTTTTTTTGTAAGAAACAGTGTGATAACATGTAACACCCCACTCCTGTTTATATGTTTTTTGACCTCTCCTCTAGAGAGAAACGCAAAAGAAAAAAAACACGCATACAGAGGGGGGACGCTAGGACCGGGAACAGCACTTACATTTATCTTAGTCAGGCAGACGGTTAAGTGCTAAGTGTCTCCACCCCTCAGTGCAAAACTTGACTTCCATGTCTAGTACCACTACCACTGGTAGTGCAGATGATAACCTTTAATATCTTCAAACCTACAATGTCACACACACAGGATTCATATAAGCTGCCTCTGTTGTGACAGATGATAGCCTTTGAAATGTAGACATATTATTTTCACTTCTTACACTGTGAGTTACAGTATATGAGCCATGTGAGAAGGACAAAGCCTGTACAGCGCACGTTTGAACACATGTTGTAACAAATGGAGCATAATATGGCATGCAGTACATTCAGCAAACTCATGAACAGTACAGAGAGACCCTGTTCTGTCGCTGGAGGCTGAGGTGATTTAGGACTAATTTCACAGACATGGATCTATTTAGTTCCCAGACAAAAATTGTTTTCTGCAGAGTTCTCCTTTGTTAAAAAGTACAACTTTTCATAATAAATGTACTTTAAATCACCTCAAAGCATGACAGTAAAAGACACCTCCAGCGACATATCCCAGAATGAGAGTATTAGTGATCTAAATGTTAGATTATTTAAAGTTTAAAGGCAATATTAATCATCTGAAACGTGCTTTGTAAGGAGACCTCAAAAGTAGGGGTTTCGATTCTCCTATTGAGCTATTGGTGTGGTTCTTAATCCTATTGTTTTTTTTAAACCTGGCATTTTTTTTTACTTTTGGTGAAAAGATTACCAGCTTTCGATGTGTGTGTGCGCATCCGTATGGGGGATGTGTCTGTGTGTATTTGTCTCCCCTGGCTTCTCAACATTTGGATTTGGAATGATAAACTTACAGCTATCGGCCCGGCAGCGTCATGCTAACATTTCTGTGCGTGTGTGTGTCTCTCCCTCCAGCTTTCCAGTATGAAGAGTTGGAAGGATATGCGTAAGGAGATCCTGTATCTAACTGAAAATGCCACAGGCTCGCCAAACCAAATGTACCAGGCTGTGTCACGGATCGTCTGTGGACACCCCGAGGGAGGCGGCCTCAAAATCAAGTCCCTCAACTGGTATGAAGACAACAACTACAAGGCTCTGTTTGGAAACCATGGCAACGACAGCGACAGTGAACCTCTCTCTGCTTATGACAACTCTTCCAGTAAGTGTCCAAAGCTACCTGAGACAACCTTTTTTTTTTTTTTTATCAGATTTATTTTTTTTTCACAATCCTTGCCAATCATTTATCATAGGAGACAGACAAGGTTCTAGACTCAATATGTCTCTGTGGTTATTTTCCAGCTCCCTATTGTAACAAAATGATGCGGGGCCTGGAGTCCAGCCCCATTTCCAGGATGATCTGGAGAGCTCTGAAGCCTCTGCTCATGGGGAAGATCCTGTACACCCCAGATACTCCAGCAACACAGAGAATCATCCAAGAGGTACAACAGGCCCCCCTTGTCTCTAAAACACCCATCAGAATCATAAATGAAGCCCCATTAAATGAGACTGAGTTTGTTTGTGTGTGTGTCGCAGGTTAATAAGACCTTCCAGGAGTTCGGCGTGCTGAGGGACCTTGGAGGGATGTGGGAGGAGATGAGGCCCAAAGTTTGGAACTTCATGGAGAATGGCGAGGAAATGGACTTGGTCAGGGTGAGTGGGTTGCGCTGACAAGACACACGTACACACTTCAAAGACGTGTTCTCAGTCTTCTTCCTGTTTACATGAGGGTTTAAAAACAGTAATCTGTTCATCTCTGTGACTGAAGTATAATTATGTGTCTATGTGCAAGGAAGGACCATGCGACTTCTGAAGCTTCTGCAGGGATTCATAAAATGGCTCTTATTGGCTAGAAACATGTTTTTTTCAGTTTTTTGCCACAACTCCACTTTTCCTATGTTCATTTCATAAGCACCACTTCCCCCTAGTGGTGAAAGGTGACACTGTAAACTAACTTGATATTTGTTGAGAACATTAACTGTAAATAAAGAGTCCTCGACCTCTGGATAATAAATAAATGCGTTTTTAAAACATGTAAAGAGACGCTACTGAATTGTCTGTTTATTCCAGAGATGAACCATGCTTTAAGACAGGTTTCACATGAATACCATTTGATTCAATTAGTTTATTCTGCTGACTGATAACAGAGCTACACTTGTATTCCGTTTTGTATAGTATTTGATAAGATGGCTCTCTCTGCTCTTTCAGCCTGTGCATGTCACAAAGTAGATTTCTCTGTCTGGGAAAAAGGAAAACGTGATGATAGAGATAATGAAATTGAGACACGCCTTGAATAGCGATCTCAGAAAATCAAATGACAGTAAAATAGGGTCACGAAATAGGCCACAAGCCACACAAAGACATGCACACAGTGCAGCAGTCATACAGGTCACAAAACCATACAAGCCTAAAGGCATACAGTGATTATTCAACAGTTTCTTTTTTTCACTGTTGTTTGACATACATTTAACAGCGCAAGAGGAAGAAGGTTAATAAGGATTTTAAGGTCTTGTGACAATAAGACTCTGAGCCACTTGTAAATGTTGGGTTTTTGTCTTTATCTGTATCCTCTTTAATATTTTAGGTTTGCTTTATTGTAACATACATCATACATTGACTTTATAATAAACAATATAAACCTTCTTTTTTGCAGACCCTGCTCCAGAATAACGCCAGTGCTGCGTTCTTTAATGCCCAGCTCAGTGGGACTGAGTGGCGTGTGTCAGATATGTCGGACTTTCTGTCCAAGGCCTCAGAGGACCTAAGACCTGCAGGATCCGCCTATACCTGGAGAGATGTCTTCAACGAAACCGACCAGGCCATACAGACCATCTCACGCTTCATGGAGGTAAGTGTGTTAGCGCAGGATGAATCACCAAAAACCGACACACCTAACTAAAAAAAAAAAAAAGAAAAACTAATATTCAGAAACTGAGAGCAATGAAATATGTTTAATCGTTTTTCTAGGAAATATATTCAGTATATAAAATACCAAACCGATTTTGAGTTCAAAGAAAAATAATGTATCGTGTTATGATTCACATGACTATTTCAGTCTACACTTGCAGAAGTGTGAAATTATATTACTGTGTAGCCATCCTTGTTTTCAGGGACAGTGCCAATAAACGCTTATGGGCATTAAGTTGTGTCTGTAAAATGGCTGTTATCTAATATCTTCCATTTAGGTCAAAATCCAAAGAAAACCTAGTGGGGAAATTGTCCAAATAGGTCATCACATTACAACATCTTCCTTATCTTTTATTGTTTTGTAAGGCACTTTGAACTGCATTTAGATCACGGCCCGGCTATTAAAAGTCTTGAAATCAAATGTTCTTTCCCCTTCCTTCCTTCATCAAATCGAATCACTGCCATGCTGAGTGTGTCACTGCTCCCTGTCTCTGCGTAGTGGGTCAGTATGCCAGAGGCAGGCCTTAGCCACCCCTGAACTCCTGCCAAATGTTAATCAATGTCCATGTCCTAGTGAATGGGCAATGTCTGTTATTTATCTGTGTCAGGAAAGTAAGTATAAAGTCAACATCAAGGTTCAGTGGTAAATGTGAACTAAAAGCCTTGTGATGTACCTCTAATATATAATGATCAGATTAGCTAAATAAGAGAGTATATTTTTCATTCCATAGACTGAGGAATTTTAAAACCTATATATAGTTAATTGTTGTTATCAGCTTCTGAACAATATTTGTGTGGAAAGCCTGCGATTGTGTGAGCAGGCTTTTTTTATGATCTGTGTTTTAAGAGTTGATGCGCTTGTTTGGAGCTTTCACCATAAGGGTCTGGTATGGTTCTGATTAATTATAAACAGATGCTTCCCATTGAGACCATTTCACATTTACATTTTAAGTACTAGTAGAACAACTGAATTAATAAATAAACATGAATGAGATAGTAGGGGCATAACGCCTTGATCAAGGACATTCAGGTGCTGCTTGAGTCTCTCTTAGGAATGATGCTATTACATGTGTGTTTTTCTTTTTCCACCCTTCTTTACCTGGGTGACACGGACCTTCATACACCATTTAGACCCCACGGCACCTCATGCAAATGCAACATCATTCCTAATCAGAGTCTCAGAGTAAAATATGCCATAACCCCACTCTCTTCCTCCCAGTGTGTGAACCTGGACAAGCTGGAGCCAGTAGCTAATGAGGAGAGACTGGTCAACAAGTCCATGGGTCTTCTGAACAACCAGAAGTTCTGGGCTGGAATCGTGTTTCCTGACATCGCCCATAGCAACAGCACTGACTTGCCGCCAAACATCAACTACAAGATCCGCATGGACATTGATAATGTGGAGAGGACAAACAAGATTAAAGATGGGTAAGAGGCCATGTCCAACTGTTATTTAATTGCAGATTGTTTATGTTCTTATGAGCTTACTAATTTCCATCTTGCTTTGCAGCTATTGGGACCCCGGTCCCAGGGCAGACCCCTTCGAGGACCTTCGGTACATCTGGGGCGGATTTTCTTACCTGCAAGACGTCATCGAGCATGGAATCATCAGAGCCCTCACTGGCACTAAGGAGAAGACAGGCATCTACATCCAGCAGATGCCCTACCCCTGCTATGTTGATGACGTGTAAGTGACCACTGTGCAAAGTCACACACTAATTGTGCCTTTCACTGTACAGTTACAGCAAACATTTTGTCTCCCTTTTTTTCACAGTTTCCTGCGGGTGATGAGTCGGTCGATGCCTCTCTTCATGACCTTGGCATGGATGTACTCAGTAGCCATCATCATTAAGGGCGTGGTATATGAGAAGGAGGCACGGCTCAAGGAGACCATGAGGATCATGGGACTGAACAACGGCACCTTGTGGCTCAGCTGGTTCATCAGCAGTTTAATCCCGCTCCTGATCAGCGCCAGCTTGTTGGTGATATTATTGAAGGTTGGTGTTGCCAGATACTGTACATGTATGTATCAGCAAATGGCTAAAGTTTAAACTCAGCATTTAACTTGATGGTCACTCTGTTTTTCTATGATCACAACACCATAATGGTCTACAAATGTCAACATATTTTGGAAAACAAGTGATATCGTACTGCTGTAACCCGAGAACTATTACATTTCTTTCTCTTTTTCTCTTTTTTTCACTGCCACCCTTCTCAGATGGGCAACCTGCTGCCTTACAGTGACCCAGGAGTGGTGTTTCTTTTCCTGGCATCCTTCGGCATAGTAACCATCATGCAGTGTTTCCTCATCAGCACCCTGTTCTCTCGTGCCAACTTGGCAGCGGCCTGCGGTGGCATTATTTACTTCACTCTCTACCTTCCCTACGTGCTTTGTGTCGCCTGGCAAGACTACGTGGGCTTTGGAGCAAAGATTGTAGTGGTGTGTGTGGAAGAAATTTAAATAATGCACATGTGAATACAAAAATGACTACTGAGTTGTACCTTACATCTATGTCTAGAAATCATTTTTTCCCCCTGTCAGATAGTGATATAAAAAGGTCTCTAGTATATTTTCAAATGGACATATCTATTCCAAAAAATATATTCCACGTGCATGCTTATACATCTACATTCATCCTGTATCCAGAGTTACTTTTTTTCCCTATGCTAATCTCTGGCTTCTCTGTCCTTCTCCCCAGAGTCTGCTGTCTCCTGTGGCTTTTGGTTTTGGCTGTGAGTACTTTGCCCTGTTTGAGGAGCAAGGGGTGGGTATCCAGTGGTCGAACCTGCTGGCCAGCCCTCTGGAGGAGGACAGCTACAACCTGACCACCTCTATCTGCCTCATGCTGTTTGACGCTGTGCTCTACGGAATAATGACCTGGTACATCGAAGCTGTGTTCCCTGGTGAGTCATGGATAAAGTTTACGATTGTGGTTTTTCCCTTAAATTGCGGAGTCAATGATGTAGAGTTAAATAGTGCAGAACATTATGAGTTTTGGGCTTGTTTTGGTGTACTGTACTGAAAACAAGACAATTCACTCTATTCCAGGTCAGTATGGGATCCCCAGGCCTTGGTATTTCCCTTTCACTAAGACGTACTGGTGCGGAGAGAAAGAGAACACGAACCTCTCCACCCCTCTGTCAAAGAAGGGCAACGCTGAAGGTACAAATCATAATCATTATGAATACTGTTTTAAATTTGTCTTTCTGATTAGGAAAGAATTTTAATACATAAAAACCATGAGTGACATATTGTCACACGTTTAAAATGCAAATAGATGATGACTCCCTTCATGTGCCTTTGCAAACCTGAGCTTATCTCACTGCTAAAATGCTGCTGTCCTTGTCTTTATTTTATCCACAGCTGTGTGCATTGAGGAAGAGCCGAGCCACATCGAGCCAGGTGTTTACATCGAGAATCTGGTGAAGGTCTACAGCAATGGAAACAAGCTGGCTGTAGACGGACTGTCCCTGAGGTTCTATAACGGACAGATAACCTCCTTCCTCGGCCACAACGGAGCTGGCAAGACCACAACTATGTAAGATAATACACAAAGTATCCGCAGTACATCTACAATAGCATCTGAGTGTCTAGTTGATAGATTTTGAAATCTCCTCAGTTGAGATGCCGATCAACGCTGACAGTTGCGTTCCTGCTTGATTGCTGCTAGGTCAATCCTGACGGGGTTGTTTCCACCCACCTCTGGTACAGCCTACATCCTTGGCAAGGACATCCGCACAGAACTCAGCACCATCCGACAGAATCTGGGCGTCTGTCCCCAGCACAACGTACTTTTCAGCATGTGCGTATACAGAATCAAGAGCTGCATTCTTTTGCACACATGTAGCCTCGTGTGTTTTGTTCATCGCGTGATTTGTTGGTTTGCTGCAATCCAGGCTGACAGTGGAGGAACACATCTGGTTCTACGCCCGTCTGAAGGGGCTGACGGAGGAGAAGGTGAAGGCCGAGATGGAGCAAATTGTGAACGACGTCGGACTGCCTCACAAACGACAGGCCCGCACAAGCACGCTGTCCGGTCAGTTGGATTATTAAAAAAATGTTTTACCTTCTAGTCGCTTCACAAGTAATATTGAAGGGGGGATTTCCATATAGACAGTCATTTTAAAAACTATCATTCTAACTTTTTCCTACTGTTTTCTTTGTAGGAGGGATGCAGAGGAAGCTGTCAGTGGCCCTGGCTTTTGTTGGTGGCTCAAAGGTTGTGATCCTGGATGAACCTACTGCTGGAGTCGATCCCTACGCACGCAGGGGCATCTGGGACCTGCTGCTTAAATACAGACAAGGTACATACATCTGCCAGTTGGCTCTTAGTCACACAGTTATAGTTTATTAATATTTCATGTATTTAATGCTGTAGTTTGTAAGCTGAATGTGTTTGTCCCTCTGTTCCTCTTTCAGGTCGCACCATCATCCTGTCCACTCATCACATGGATGAGGCTGACATCCTGGGTGACCGCATCGCCATCATTTCCCACGGCAAGCTGTGCTGCGTGGGCTCCTCGCTCTTCCTGAAGACCCATCTGGGCACGGGCTACTACCTGACCCTTGTCAAGAGAGACTACGACTTGACACTTCAGTCCTGCAGGAATTCTGCCAGCACCGTCTCTTACAGCAAGAAGACTGAGAAGGTAGAGAGAACATGTGTTTTTAAAAGATACAAGAGAATTAGTCTCACTTCCAGTGTTGTATTTGTCTTTGTATGAGCTTAGAGGAAAAGGGAAAAGAAGTTTATTATCATTCTCTCATATGTAAGCAGGGATTTGTAGGTACACAAATTATTTATTTTTTCTTGTGAAAGATTTTAGACTTTCATCAGTGAAAAAGACAGACTTTTGTGCAGTTAAATTGAGCTACAGTTTCCTTAAGCAGGATAGAATGTGACTTTGTCACTCAGCTAAAGAGAGTTCATTGTTGTGAAGGAGGGAGATGTTTCATTTAGTCTTGCTTTACTTAACTGTTTACCGTCTTTGGTTCAGGAGGACACCGTATCAGAGAGCAGTTCAGATGCTGGTCTTGGCAGTGAACCAGAGAGTGAAACCACCACTATTGGTAAGAAGTGACACTCAATTGGTGACGTTAAAGGTGGACATGTTTATTCCTGTATAATTAACTCTGCAAGGCATTTAAGATGTTGATTTTTTATTATTCCCTCGCACCAACTTCTCACTCTTTTTGCCGATTTGTTCCCTACAGATGTGTCCATCATCTCCAACATGATATTCAAGCATGTCCCCGAGGCTCGCATGGTTGAGGACCTTGGCCACGAACTCACCTATGTCTTGCCCTATCAGTCAGCTAAAGATGGAGCCTTTGTAGAGCTCTTCCACGAGCTGGATGACCGACTCACCGACCTGGGAATATCCAGCTATGGAATATCTGATACCACCCTGGAGGAGGTAAGGAGCAGCAAAGCGCTTACACACATTTTTGTCTGGTCTAAGTCGACCTTTCATAGTAAACATGTTCAAAAATAGAATGAAACTGATAATATACTTTTGTGTGGAAGGATTTAAAAAAAAATTCTGTTTGATTCTGCCAATGTTTTGAACCCGTGTCTTCCAACTGTGCAGATCTTCCTGAAAGTGGCTGAGGACAGTGGAGTGGATTCTGTAGAGCTTTCGGGTGAGATTTATAATGCCTTTTCCAGTGCGACTATGATTAAAGATTCACAGCATTTACACACCAAAGATCGGCATTAAAAACGCCCGTGTTTCCAGACATATTTTAGCAGAATCAATAACTTCTTTTAGGTTTATTGCGGAGGTCAGTTTGGATTGTTGCAGGAGTTATCGTTTAACAAAACAGAAGACTTGAAACTCGGATTGTTTAAATTAACATGCTGACCCCCCTGTGGCTGCAGATGGAGTCGTCCCAACCAGGACTCGTCGCCGTCATGCGTTTGGAGACCACCAGAGCTGCCTGAAGCCCTTCACTGAGGACGAATTTGATTTCAACGACTCTGAAGGTGACCCAGGTAGAACTGCACTACCCAGCATGCAGTGCAATGATAGCAACAGTCTTGTTGCTATCATTGCGTTTACTCTTTGTTTCTACCCAAAGGTGTATTACACCAAAACTTTTATGTGGAAAATTAGGAAACATGTCACATCTCGGGTTTTTTAATGGAGAGAAAGTGTAGTTTCTCCTTGTTTGAAGAAAAAAAACGTAATTAGGTTGCAAAGCAGAGAGATCAGTCGCTTTGTGCCAGTAAAATTTCATTTGCAGGCATTCAGTTCTTACTAACAAGTTATGAGAAATATTACAAAATCAGGACACAGACTTATGTTACAATTACAATTTGCTCATGTGTATCTCGGTGTCTGTGTCCAGAATCCCGTGAGACCGACTGGCTCAGTGGAACAGATGGCAAAGGTTCATACCAGGTCAAAGGCTGGAGTCTGAAGAGACAGCAGTTTGTTGCACTACTCTGGAAACGATTCCTCTACGCCCGGCGCTCCAGGAAAGGTTTTTTTGCTCAGGTATACTGATGCTATTTTAATATACACGTACTGTAAACAACAGGATTTCCATAACAATGGCATGCCTCTTAGAATGAAGCAATCGTTCTGAGCTGTGTCAGTTTTCATGCGTGTTAGTTGTAATAAATCATGATGTTGTTTTTCAGATTGTTCTTCCTGCGGTGTTTGTGTGCATTGCCCTGGTGTTCAGTCTGATTGTTCCTCCATTTGGAAAGTACCCAAGCCTGGCTCTGGATCCCAGCATGTATGGAGAACAGTTTACCTTCATCAGGTGAGATAGCATTTTTTATGTCTGGAAAAGTTGCTTTTTACTCCTTTTCATCAATCAAACCATTCTCTTCTTCTGTCAACAAAAAGAGACAAACAAGCACATTTTCTGAATAAAGGTGTTATTTCCATCGACAATGTGTAAACCCATTAAAATGGAAAAGGTTACCTAACAGTACTAAGTTTTGCATGTTATGTAAACTCACTCAGGAATTTGTTATAACATAACTGTGAACCTCAAACTACAAGTTTCAAGGAGTGTTGGTGTCAGAAATGATTGATAAAGCCATTTTGAATGTCCATCTATTATTAGTAGAAGTGTCCAGATGATTGCATTTTCAGTCTCGAGATAATGTTAGCAGCTGATGTTTAGCTGATCGTTAAACACCATAAGTTTGCGATGATTCGTTTGTGTATTTGCTCTTCAAGACGATTCAGTAAATGCGACGCATCATTAGAGTGTATAATGTATAATAATATATGGATTATTAAAGGCAATGCGTTCTGTGTGTTGGCAGTAATGACTTACCTGAAGACCCTCACATCAACAAACTACTGGGAGCTCTGACAGAAAACCCAGGATTTGGAACACGCTGCATGGAAGGAGAACCCATACCGTGAGTTTTGAGAAGAAAAGTTAACATACATTGAGGAAAATAAAAAGATATAGATTTACAGTAGATCTACATGCAGTTTTAGTGAAAACACAAACATGGTAGTTACACAAGCATAAAATGGAGTTTTGGAGTCGACTATAAACTTGTCTGTCTTTGTGCTCCAGGGACACTCCCTGTACAGCGCTTGATGATGAGTGGTCGGTCCCGCAAGTCTCTCAAAGTGTGAAGGACATGTTCGACAAAGGCAACTGGTCCATGGAGAATCCCTCACCCCTGTGTGAGTGCAGCTGTGGAGGACGCAAGAGGATGCTCCCGGAGTGTCCGGCTGGTGCTGGGGGACTTCCACCACCACAGGTTGGTCACACCAAACAATTAGAAAGTCAAAACTTGAGTGTTACTCAATACAATATGACAAAGGTGAAGATCAAATACGCTTACGATAAGGACACTCTCACAAATACAACTCAACTGATGATGCTACACAAAGAAACAGATGTCAACTAACTGTTTTTTCTGTTTGTGTATCCAGATGAAGATCAGTGACAAAGACACTCTTCAGAATTTGACTGGCAGAAACGTCTCAGACTATTTGGTTAAAACCTACGCACAGATAATTGGCAAGAGGTAACAACATTTGTGTGACACACTTGTATTTGTTCTTGCTGCATTGTATTTTTTCTCATTCAGGGACGCATTAAGCATTTCATAATTTTTTTGTTCTTCTCTTACAGCCTAAAGAATAAGATTTGGGTCAACGAGTTCAGGTACATTATCAGACACGATCCACATTGAGCTTATTTGTCAATAATATTGACCTGAGTGCCTCTCTGTGCTGCGTCCTTCGCTGATATTTAAACCACTGTGCTCCATACAGATACGGTGGATTCTCGTTGGGCGCCAGGAGTTCTCAGTTTCTGTCCCACACAGATGAAATTGATGATGCGATCACTCAGCTGAGGAGACGCTTCCGTCTGGAGAGAGTAAGAGACTTCATGACATTATTATTTTACATACTGTACTAAACTAATGCACAAGGAAAGCTTGCTAGTGTGGTAAATGTTACTACTGTGGTTTCAAGTAGTCAGGTCAAGACACTAACTGCTGTATACAGCGACTCGTTTCTACATTTTTATCTTTTCATGATTACAGCTGCAGTGAAGATAGACTGGACAGACTTATATTTTTGCAGGATTGAACAGTGTCAGTTTACCTGTGCGTTAACGAAGACTCTGTCCCTCTCCTACCCTCCTTCTCGCTCTCTCTGACTCGCCCACCCTCCAGGGAACTGCAGCGGATCGTTTCTTTTACAGTCTCTCTAGCTTTATCCAAGGACTGGACACCAAGAATAACGTCAAGGTAGGCACACACAGACGTACACTGGTTATACAACACCACATGGCTCTGTAGGATACCATCAAGCTTTCCAGCAGTGCCACTGTAACTATGTGCTTCAACAGTATGCTTCACTCACTCTTACTCCTATTGTGTAATTTAAACGCATAGCCATTGATTTCTGCTTTGTTTGGAGATTAAAAACTTGATACCTTAAACTCCGCGCTGCTGATACATTTCTTGCTCTTTTTGTTCTTTGTTTCTTATTAAGTAGCTGCAGACACTGTTCATTTCTCTTTCTTAAAAAATGAATGAAAAGATTCTGAATATATTCCTGTGAATTTCAATACAGTAATCTTCACTCTGTTGCAGACTTATGACACTCAGCTGATCACCAAGCTACTAATTTGCTTCCAGGCTGCTTTGTATGTCCTTTGACGTTACAGAAACTAAAATGCCTCTCTATCTCCAGATCTGGTTTAACAACAAGGGCTGGCACAGCATTGGTTCTTTTCTCAATGTTATGAACAATGGCATCCTGCGGGCAAATCTGCAAGCAGGCAAAGACCCCGCAAAGTTTGGCATCACTGCCCACAATCACCCGCTCAACCTCACCAAGGAGCAGCTGTCACAGGTTGCGTTGTGAGTATTACTGACAGTAAAACATTTTTAAAGTATAACATCTCTTTGTCCTTTTCTAAGAGACGTCACTTCCCATATTCATTGCTTCCTTCGCTCTGTTCTCCCTCTCCCCAGGATGACGACATCGGTAGATGTGCTGGTTTCCATCTGCGTGATCTTTGCCATGTCCTTCGTCCCAGCCAGCTTTGTGGTCTTCCTCATCCAGGAGAGAGTGAACAAGGCCAAACACATGCAGTTCATCAGCGGAGTGCAGCCTTTGCTCTATTGGCTCGCCAACTTTGTCTGGGATATGGTAAGACATTTCAGTCAAGCTGGACCATTGGCCTCTTTGGCCCCTCTCCAAACTATATTAAAAATGATAAGAGAAAGGTCCAAATATATCAGGACATAATGCTGTTATTGTCTTTACATAATCCTCATAGACATGCAGCGTGATAAAATGAAAGCCTCACCCTCCTGCTCTGCCTCTCTTGCAGTGCAACTACATCGTCCCAGCCACACTGGTCATCATTATCTTTGTGTGTTTCCAACAAGACGCCTACGTCTCCTCCACCAATCTGCCTGTGCTGGCCCTGCTGCTGCTGCTCTACGGGTAAGTTTGACACGTACTCAGTTGGTTTGGCTCTTCTTTTCTTTATTTCTCTAACCTCTTCGCATCTAAAACGATCTTTGTATCTCTTCGCAGATGGTCGATCACCCCTTTGATGTACCCGGCCTCGTTCTTCTTTAAGATCCCCAGCACGGCCTACGTGGTTCTGACCAGCGTTAACATACTGATAGGAATCAACGGCAGCGTCTCCACATTTGTACTGGAGCTGTTTGGAAGCAATGTAATAATGTCTCATTAAAAATGTGTAGAAAGGGAGGTTTTTGAATGCAAACTAAGAAATGATTGAGAGTGAATTCTTTACCCTTCATGAATGAATATTGACTGTGAGTTTTGACTTCATTCCTATTATAGGAAATCGGTGGTATCAACGACATCCTGAAGAACGTGTTCCTCATCTTCCCTCACTTTTGTCTGGGCAGAGGACTGATCGACATGGTGAAGAATCAGGCAATGGCCGACGCTTTGGAGAGATTTGGTAATTACAGCAGACCTCTTCTACCAACTACCGCAAATGTATCCTAATTTGTTTTGACAAGGGAAGTAAAGACACATTTACTAAATGTGTTTAAACGTCTGTCGTCCGGTTGTCTGTAGGTGAAAACCGGTTCCGCTCCCCTCTGGCCTGGGACATGGTGGGAAAGAACCTGTTTGCAATGGCCATAGAAGGCGTCATCTTCTTCTCCATCACTGTCCTCATCCAGTACCATTTCTTCTTCAAGTCCAGGTAGAAGAAACCTTCGTTACACATGTGATCCATCAGAATGTGACTCACTGAGTGCAACTTAAATGTGAAAAAAAAAATCCCCTTTCCAGAGTTACCTTACAACACAGTATCCATAATGAAGATGTCATAACTTAAAACAATTATGGGATTTGAATTCCTTCTGGGTGAAGTCCTATAAGTCTGTCTTGAATGTGACCGCTCCTCCCTCTGATGCCTGTGACCTTCCAGGTCATCCACCAGTCATCTCAAGCCTATTGGAGAAGAAGATGAGGACGTGGCCAGAGAGCGACAGAGGATCCTGAACGGAGGAGGACAGTCGGACATCCTGGAACTGAGGCAGCTCACCAAAATCTACAAGCGTAAACAGAAGCCGGCAGTGGACCGGCTGTGTGTTGGCATCCCCCCTGGAGAGGTACGATACAGACAACATACACCTGTTACTGTGCGCATGATTCTAAACCTGACCAACAAGAACCACCAGACGCTCTTGAGTGCAGATAAACAGTTTTTGTTTTGTTAAAATTATGAGAAGGTTCCTTTTCAACTGGGTTCAACGTTATCAGCTGATAAAATGAATGAAGATTCTCTGTATTCCTGTGAAATTAAACAATGTTTCCTGATGTTGACTCTCTTTTCCTGCAGTGCTTTGGTTTGCTGGGGGTGAATGGGGCAGGGAAAACTAGCACCTTTAAAATGCTGACAGGAGACTCCGTGGTCACCAGTGGAGAGGCCTACCTGGCTGGCAAGAGGTAAGACACATCATACCTCAAAACATACAGTACATCCAATCATCTGTATTGTCATGTATTATTTAAAAGCAAGCCCGTCCCACTCCTGTTGAGATAATGACTTGAAGCTAATTCTTGAAACAAACTGATTTGCACTGGGAATTAAATTAGCTTTCTTTCATTTGTGAGAAAGCATTCAATACAATTGTTTCAAATATATATTTTTTGCTTTCTATAAAACTTAATTATGCTCTTCTTTATGTGTTTATCTCACTCCAGTGTAACTACAGAGATCGATGAGGTGCATCAGAACATGGGCTACTGTCCTCAGTTTGATGCCATCAACGACCTGCTGACCGGCAGGGAACACCTCGAGTTTTACGCCATCCTGAGAGGAGTGCCTGAGAAGGAAGTCTGTGAGGTCAGCAACAAACAAATGCCTGAGCACACATATATGGACATACTGTACTTACTATGACATATTGTATAAGACTTATTATATTGGTCTCTATACGTAAAGAAAACTCTACTTTTGGAGTCTTGTTTGACTATTTTTGTAGCCCACTGAGGCATTATATAGGATATTGGCCTATGCAAAAAAACAAATAAACTCTATCATTTATCAGTCATAATGGTTCCAAAAATAAAAGATGGTTGACACGCGTGAAAACCTTGTCCTGTCCACTAGGTGGCAGAGTGGGGCATCCGGAAGCTGGGCTTGGTCAAATATGTGGACAGGTCAGCAGGCAGCTACAGTGGAGGAAACATGAGGAAACTGTCTACTGCCATCGCTCTCATAGGAGGACCACCTGTAGTCTTTCTGGTCAGTGAAACATGTTCAAATGTACACAAATGTTTCTGAAGTATTTTGCGTAGAGCAGGGCGGCAGGGTGACCCAGAAGTTCCTGAAGACAGCGGATTGTGTGTTCAACGGTACATTGTAGCAGGAGCTGAGTATCTATTGTTTCCTGTTCACAGGATGAACCAACAACAGGCATGGACCCTAAAGCACGCCGTGCTCTGTGGAACGCAATCCTGAGCATCATTAAAGAGGGACGATCTGTAGTCCTGACCTCTCACAGGTTAGATTGGGCGTCTGAATTACATCTATTCAGTTAACTTAACTATATAATTGTACATCAACATGCCATCAACACTTTTTTGTTACTTTTTTGCAGCATGGAGGAGTGTGAAGCACTTTGCACCAGAATGGCCATCATGGTCAACGGCAGGTTCCGCTGTTTGGGCAGTGTGCAACATCTCAAAAACAGGTGGGGATGCATGCCAGATTAGCATTTCACACATGAGCATCTCACACATGAGAACTAAAATGAAAAGCAAAAACCCACTTTTCCTCATATTAACACCTAAACAATTCAGTTGAATGAAATGTGCTTCATTGTGTTCTTGTCAGGTTTGGT
Source organism: Coreoperca whiteheadi (assembly GCA_011952105.1). NCBI lineage: Eukaryota > Metazoa > Chordata > Actinopteri > Centrarchiformes > Sinipercidae > Coreoperca > Coreoperca whiteheadi. The sequence continues at coordinate 21,231,346 of CM022472.1, forward strand.
GATGGCTACACCATCATCCTGCGGGTGGCTGGCCCAGACCCAGACCTTCGGCCGGTGATGGAGTTCATCGAGCTTGAGCTGCCTGGCAGCACACTGAAGGAGAAACACCGCAACATGCTGCAGTACCAGCTGCCCACGTCCCTCACCTCCCTCGCCCGCATCTTCTCCCTGCTCTCTAAGAACAAGGAGGCGCTCAGCATAGAGGACTACTCCGTCTCCCAGACAACTCTAGACCAAGTAAGCAAGTGCACCCGAGGCTCTGACTATAACTAGATGGTGACTTTAGTTTAGGCAAAGTCTAATTGCTCCTTCGTCTTCTTTTCCCTCCTGCAGGTGTTTGTAAATTTTGCCAAGGACCAAAGTGATGAGGACCATTTGAAAGACGTCCATCTGAACAAGCGGGACGCTGTGGTAGTGGACATTTCCCAGCTAAACTCTTTCCTCACGGACAGCAAGACCAGGGAGAGCTGCGTCTGATTCCACAACATACCATCGGTGGGATTTGGTATGCTTCTCCCGCTCTCCCCCAGCCCAGGAACTATGGACCTTGTTCATTTTTTTTATTTCTATTTTTTAGTCTTTTTTAATTGTTATCATTTCTCAGTGGGTCTGCACTTCAGCACACAGCCTCTTGAAAAGGCAGAGACTGCAGGTATTGTGACGGACACTGAAACAATGAAAACTCAATGCAAATCAATGCAAGAAATATATATATAAATATATTTAAGATGAGAAGATATTCCTGTGAGGGTTGGAGACTGGTGCTTCTCCTTCACTAGAAAAAAAGAAAGGACTCAGAACACTTAAAGTGACAGCAGGATTATAATGCTGTGTTAGACTGGAAAGCTTGTAGCCCTGCTACTCACTCAATGGACTCAGCATCGGGGATGAAGAGAATATCTCTAGTTTTTAATCCCCGTTCTTAAAAGTAGTTTGCAGTAGTCAGTGGGTCCATGTAAGTGCTACTCTGTATCGTGAAATCATGACAGCATTAAAAAAAAAAACCAAGTTCTGATTATTCACTGCCAACTGCTAAAAGACAGACGGACTACTTTTTTATTCAGGGTCAAACCTCTCTCGATCTCTCTCCATTACCAAGCGTGTTTTATAATGCAAACGTTGGTGAAAAAACATTTACAATCCAACTGATTTCAGTCACAAACATGCAATCATGCAACGTATTCATTTTAACTAATTCGATTGTTTAAGATAATTTAATTCTAATAGACCAACATAACCCTTGTGGAGTTTTATTTTCTTTGTTTGCATAACAACTCATATTGATAACCAAGTTGTCTTTTTTTGTTTGTTGTTGTCGGTGTCCTTGACATTGTCCATCACAGTGCCTATACTGTATCATGGTGGAGAGAGAAATCTCAGCACTCCATTTAAAACAACAACGTATGTAGGCTGCCAAGGAATGTATAAGACAGATACCATCACGCATTTAAGCACAAAAAAGGAACTTTTAGCGAAGATGATGAATGAAACTTCACTGTTTTTTTTTTTAAATTGCGTGGTTCATTTTCGAAAACAAATTTTTTTTTTGTGTTTGCTTGATGTCTGTACATGAGGATGCAGTCTGCTATACTGGCTTGTTTAAACTCACCCTGCCCTCTTTAAATGGAACCGAAGGCCAATCAGAATGGACGCACGATAACCATCGCAAACTGGCAGTTGCGACTTCAAGAGAAAGCTGAAGTTTGCTGAAGAATTTGGACTGGGTGTTTGAAAGGTCATTTGGAATATATACTGCATGCTTTTCACTGGGCCACACACCTGGACTATCACCACTTCTGTGTGTGAGCCAGAGCATGCCGCCAGATCAGCGTGTAAAGGACTTGGGACGACTGAATTGTGCTTCATTGTTGTTGGATTACTGGCCCATATGTATATGTGGAGTCTAACTCTAAATTCTGTTGTAAACAAAAAAAAACAAACAAGAAAAAAGGGGGAAAATCTATATCATAATGTGATTTTTAGCTTCAGATGGAAATGTTCCTGCAGGTAAAACTGTAGCTCCCACACATGGAGAAGACCGTTTCACAGCTACTCTGCTTGTGTGGGATCTAAAGATGGCAACCTTTCCACTAACATGTGCTTTTATTACCTGCCTGTGCGAGGGCACTGTGGGAGCGTTTTAGACCTGAGCCATGTGGATATTATGTACAGTGGCAATTTTGTGAAGGCGAGTCAGAAAAACGTTACCAGTGAACAAACATGATCTGTGCCAAATGGAACTGTGTATCTTTGATCAACCAGCATAATCTCGAGGAGGCAACTGGTCTGTAAAGTTTAAGTTGTGCTTTAATTTGAGTTATTTATTAATCCTCTCACTTACAGGAACCCTCCTCTCTTATTGCCAGCAGCTCGAAACAAAAAGCACATATTGCGTATAATCTGTGCTCCCTCATTCAGTCTCCATCAGACTGCGGGTTTTTTCTATCTTCTGGTGATGTTGTCAAATTCTAATCTTTCTGTTTGTCCACATGAAGAAACTGCCACACTTTACTGTCAATCTTTAGACATGAGGTTGAGATACTTCACACAAAATGATGTTTCCAGGGCTAGTCAAAAGGCCAGACTACACATGAACAGGGACCACTAGTTGTGCTTGTAATGCTTTATAGTCCAAAAATCATATCCAGGGTTCAAATTGATGACAGATTGTCATTACAGGTGCTCTGTGTCACATTAAATCTTGGAAGGGGTTTCCGTTATCTCTGAAATCTAATCAGTACTGTGGGGCTTCAGACTTGCCCTCAGCTGAATGTGAGCACTTTATAGACGTCATAGCCTGTCGTGTCAAAGGCGTAGAAGTTTTGGCTATGGCAAATTTGACTTTTTTTTTTTTAAATCTCTGCACTGGAACACAGATAAAATTCAGACAAAATGAAGCTAGATCACTGCATTTGTTTGACACTTGAAATAGAGAACGAAGGCTTACATGTGACTGAGAGAAATGAGTGAAATAGTAAAAAAGCAGAGACAGTAGTGACATAAAGAGACAAATGCAGGACAGGTGGTGATTTTTCTCTTCTCGTGCTCAATATTATTATTTGTTTACATTTTTAAGTATTAAACAGCTGTTTGAGTCTGTTACTCGTTGTGTATAGTTACTCTTTGCATTAAGGAATAAAAAATTCATACATTTTGAGAAAAAAAGACTCCTGATTTGATTATTTTTGCATTTCTTGTGCTGTAGGGGTTGTGTGTAGTTATGCAATTTCCCCACAACGTAGTAGTCACAAAAAAGCCAATGTGGGCTGGAAGTTTGTAGCTAATGATGGAACAAAAGATGTGTTTACTGAATGTTTGGGCGTGTGTGTTAATGTGTGCTGATGACTGTAAGTTTCTAGAGCGTGCATGTGTTTGTGTGTCTATGTTCACCTGCTGTGTTCCCACCCCCAAAAAACACACACACAATTATGTTGCTAGTATAAACAGACACTCAGTCAGGGTAATTCATCCATCCAGCATCATGAGTGGAAGAGTTGTTTTTCTGGGACTCCTGCTCATCTGTGTGGCTGCAGGTAACTAAGAAAAGACATTTAATTTGAAGCATGTTTACATTCTAGTTTGAGGGTTGTTATAGATTAATTATATAAGACTCACATAGATTTAAATGCATAGAGCAATTGTGAGCGACGTCTGTTTAGAATGAAATAGAATGAAACATATGTTGCCTTTAAAAAGTATTCACCCCAGACGGTAAGTCTTACAACATCGTGTCAAAGGAGATTTACCGTGGCTTTTTTCCCACCGATCAATAGAATTTATGAGGTATGGAGTCAATTATTTATACATTTATGGTTTTAGAAGTCATCTGTTTTCTTTACAGATGCTGAGGAGAACTCTGGACTCCTGAGAAAGGTGCTGCATCTTTTGAATGGAAACGTTTGACTGTGTGTGCATGTACAGTACTGTAGGAGCCCTGTTCTGTGTGGACTGTGTGTATGTGCGCGTAAGAAAGAGAATGATTAAAAAAAAAAGAAAAGAAAACGTATGAAGTGTGTGACTGAGGAAATTTTAAACATGCGTTATGGTGAATGAGATTTCATACGGAAGAAGGTAAGTCGTACCAAATCCTGTGTGTTTTTTGTTGATGGTTTTGTTCTGGCAGCCTTCCTGCGCTGACATGGAAGAGATTGTGGCATGCCCTCTGAACCTGGCTCCTGTGTGTGGCAGCGATGGAAACACCTATGCGAACGAGTGCACCCTGTGTGCCCACAGACAGTGAGTGTGCACAGCTGCTCCAACCTCAGAGCATTCTCACAGTAGTTCAACACAACACCCAAGTTGACTTCAGGGAGGAAAAAGTCCCAGAGTCGCCCTCTAGTGGTGAATGAATGTAAAGGCTGCAGTCACAAGACTGACCTCTGACTGGCTGACAACAGCAGCTGATTCAAATGAGTGGAAGCTTTCCAGTTCAGTGGTCACTGGTCATTACTAGAAAATGATCAGATGAGTCATACATGTGGTGTCTAAATCTTGAAAAAGCGAGAGTTTATATTGCATGAATGCTTTCATTCCAGAGTGACAAAAATACTGGCAAAACTATTTTACAGATTTTTCAATTAAATATACCTGGAGAGCTTGAAGAGAGCCTCATCAGCTGGACGTGTCTTTTGGCTGGTACAGCTCTTGCTGACGTCGTCTCCAAACTTTTCCGAATCACACAGAAGCTTTAGAGAGCGTCTCTGTTTCTATTTCTCCGTCTCTTAATATTCTGTCTTTTAACCCTATAACACTCAACTTGCTGCATTAAAACTCCTCGCTGATGACTTTTAACAGTTTATCTCCAACTGTCACTCCACTGTTGCTCGACTTTATTTTCACGTTCAGACACAGTGAGGGTTTTTTTTTTAGGTGTGATTTCCCAGAAAGATCTTTTGACTGGCCTCGTTTCCCCTCCAATCATCGACGTTGATACACATTAATCACACCGTGCCATGTTATGATCCTCTCTGCAGGACAACCAAGATTGACGTTTTGATTGTCAAAGAAGGGAGCTGCTGACCTGCGCAACCCGACATGGAACCTGCGTGCAACCTGTCCCAACTGTCCTAAATGTTTCTGTCATTGCAATGACTAATAAATGTCAATCAGCAGGACAACTGCTGATTGTCCTGCAATCTAATTCCCATTTTTGGAATGATTTACCAACAGAAATAAAAACAGAAACAGACCTGAAAACATTTAATAGAAAGGTGAAATACTGGCTGAAAGAAAATCAAATATGTGGACATTGAGCTATCTTAGTTTTAATGTATCGTCTGTGTTGGATGTGATGTGTTGTCTTGTGTACAAGACAGTGTAAGGTGGTTGTGTAAATAAATTGGGTATATGTTTTTAGAAAGGCCTGACCGGGGACTGGGGTTGCAAATTAGCCTATTGGTTAGAAACCTTTTATGCAACACATCTACACATTTTTTGTTATGGCTTGTCTATGATAATTATGTATGTAATAATGTGCGCTGCATTGTCCCTGACAAATAAATACAAAATAAATAATAAATAAATAGAAATAAACCTAATCAAGAAAAGGAAGCTTTTTTTAAATGGAGGCGATACAAGGGACAGGAAATAGCTTTGGGTAACATAATCTGAAAACATTCCTTTGTAAAGTGAAGGCAGGAGGTGAATGATCGGTTGGTTATCTCTGTGGGAGAGCCAAATATTTACACTCCTAGTAATGTTCAGGTGTGTGTGTGTGTGTGTGTGTGTGTGTCTGATAAAGGCAAACTGTGAGCAAATGAACTGGCCAAAGAAAAAAGAAAAGAAGTTGACAGAAACACAGGGCAACACACTGGGGGAGAGAGGACATAAAAAAACAAATCTGAGAAATAAGGTGTTGAATCCTGAGGTCAAAGGTCAAGTTTGTGAGTCACATGGTTGAAACCAGGAAACGGAGACGTGCAGTGTCAGCATCAGGCCAGTCGTTGCATGAAGCTTTACAGCAGAGCAGAAACAACGCTTTCAAGTATTCAATGAACCGACTCATCGATGATGATAAGAAACCAAGTGGAACACGTGTAAGTACAGACCGCGAACACCCTGCTCACTGCTGCTGGCGTTGCCATACTGTATTACTAACAGCTGTCAGTCGGTTACGCAGAGGTCAGAAATCAAGACAGCGCGACAACGTTAAACCTGAACCTGAGCTTACTTATGAACCCATATCATGAAGCATGAATGGTTTGTGACAGTGTTTAGTTTAGTCCTTCCCATTCATTTCTGTTTGCTGTCATTTTGTTCGCCTCTGTCCCTGCTTTGTGTCCCCACAGTGGACATCCGTTAAATGAAACTCTGTTGTTTCTCCAGGGTCTCCACTTTTCAGGACTGTCAAAATGCAATTTCGATGGACCGCTTCCTGCACGTTTCACTATTGCCAGCAGTGAGTTGTCCATCTATTTAATCTCGAATATGAACATATGGCCGGAGGTTGACGTACCAATCAGCTTTCCATCATTTCCAACAGGGAGCCTACAACGATTGGCGGGGGGGGGGGGATTATGGTCGCTGGCCTGTGAAAACCATGTATCTCTAAAACATCAACTTTCCATGGGGCATCAATAACAGCCCTGTTTTCAGTTTTGAGGCAATGCATTTTTTTTTTATTTTATTAAATGGTTTACTTAGTTTAAGAAGGGGGAGAATTTTCTCAACCAGAAACACGGAATCCCTCGGTTTTACTGAGAAATTCAAATCCACAAAATTTGTAGATACATGATTTTCTCAGGACAGCAAGGAAAACAGAATTTAGTAATATGCCTAGGGTTGGCAACCGTCCGGTAACTTAACTGGAACCTAGAAGACGTGTTCCGTACTGAACTGATAGGGGACGCGCTTTTGTTCCGTATTTTTGAGAAGTCTATTGGAGATAGATTTTACAGGTTAGACTATTAATACAGGGCGATTTGTATGAGACAAAGGCAACCCTCCTGCTCTGTTGTCCGTCATGTTGTTCCACCACCCAAACAGACAAGCCGGGAGAGGTGCGTAGAAACAGCTGTTTGCAGCGGTCTCGCTCCCCTGTCTGGATGTGCCTTTACAATAAACTGTCGACGACGCTAAGCGTCGTTTTGTTGGCAATCATCCACGCCGAATTTACCTCAAGACCCTCTTTATTTGTAAAAAATCTCAAATAAGCGAGGTCACTACGCTATGTACGCCACCAGTAAACGAAACATAGGCTTCATGAATGAAGTTTGGTGAGTAGGCAGGAAACACTGCTCTTATTATGCAGGGTTTTAAGGGCCACAACTATATAGAAATACGTAAATAATTATATAATTAAATGCTTAAGTAAATGAATAAATGATCATATATTTTAATTTAATTCTCACCATAAATAAATAACCCATTAAAATGTTAAATATGTTTAATTTATTTGTGCATTTATTTAATCATTTATACATATATTTAGACATTTGTATATTTATTTATTAATTCGTATATTAAGCTTTTTATTTACTTATTTATTTATTCTCACTAATTTATTTATTTGTAATTTAATTTATTTATATATATATATTTTTATATATACATTTATCCAGTGTAACTTGCTGCAGCGAAATAAGTTAATGGGTCAACTTCATCCCTCAAAGGTCAGGGGACGGGTTAAAGTCTCTGATTGGTGAATGAGGGGGCAGACCTGCCCTGTGATCGGTGGTTGAAACTTAAATATACTGCTTTTAGGTGGCAGCACCCGGTGACCCTAGTTACAGTGAAACAGTGGAGAACCGGGCGTGTGGATGAGGCATGTATCTATGATAACGATAGCTAACAATATGTAATGCTGCTCACATCACATTGTGAAGTTTACTATCACTTATCAGGCTATAACAAAACTAGTACTGGTCCTCTAATACTGGCAGCAGTATTGATACTTACCTATAATCGACTAATGCACGACCCAGCTTGTATAGTTGTATCTCGCACTGCATATTGTAACTCCACACTACACTTTATGGTGCTCTAACGCTACCGTGGGGTGAGAGAGAGAGAGAGAGAGAGAGAGAGATCGCTAACCTGTTACTCTGTTCAATTGTCAGATTTTTTTCTACAATTACAATAAAATCCCAGTGGACCATGGTAATGAAGTACATACCAATGCTCAGTGTTCAGCAGTTATCTACTCACAAAAATCATAAAGTTGGTAAAGTCAAAGTCAACCTTAGGTATTCTGGGTAGGCACGTTAGGAAGCCCTTACCCTCATGCATTGTGTCCAGAGGACAGGCGTCTCTATAAAGCTTTTCATGGCCTCATTTGGGTGACTGTATAACACTTTATGTAGTTAAGATCATTATTTTTATGTATATTTATATATAAATAAATAATATATTCTCATATGTATTGATTACAGTTAAGACAATGAGGCACAATGTATACAAACAAAGAGTTAAACTAACACCAAAACACAAGATTAGAACTTTTTTAAAATATGTATGTGGATGTACCAAATGTACTTTATATGGTCAAAAGGAAAAATACACCAATTGACCCATTTAAAAACTAAAAAACACTCAGAGCATACTTCCAACTAAAGCTGTGCAATCCTCAATATTGTATTAATAGAAAATGTCTTAAATAGCATCTACTACATCAAAATACACACAGAACATTTTCAAGCATAAGTAAACAGTTAAAATGTTCAAAATGGTCTCTTGCAACATTGAGAATACTTTTGGAAACAAAGCAGCAAAAAAACCTAGTCACTCAGTCTTCGGCCCGCAGGTTTTCGAGATATCTTACAAATAAACAAATGTGACTGCGGAGAATATGAATTGTAGGACTGATCTCACTTTGTCTCGACTTATAAAAAGCTCAACCTGAAAACTGGGAACCATAACATCTGTGCAGGTTTCAGGTTAGTGTCCCGCGAGATACAACTGCCTCATCCTTGGCATCATGGACAGGCGCAGTGAAGGACAAGACAGCACTTCTCTCTCGTAGCGCCTGCGGTGACCTGGCGTTTCCTTCTGTCAGACTCCCCCAGCCATGTGTCTAAGTATCCAAAATGCTCCAGAAGCTGCGTCTCTACGAAATCGAGAAAAGTCAAAGTCAAACCGACAGAAAAGGCAGTCGGTCGATCGGATGGAGAAGTTTTTAGTCACTGCTGTGGAGATCACAGCTCTAAGGTGTGTTTGTGTGCTGTGAATGTTCTCATGTGTAAGTCGCTTTGGATAAAAGCGTCTGCTAAATGTAAATGTAATAGCCTCCACAGCTTCAGGTCCTTCCTCTCCTTTGCAGCAGTATCCAAAGTTTTCTGTAGACCTGTTCCAGAACAGAAAGAAAATGTAAAAAAAAAAAAAAAGGATAATGTAATTACAACAGCTAAACTACTAACAGCCCTGCCATAAAAATCTACCTGTACAAAGCTTTCTCAGTTGTTGCTGACATTCAGTCTGAGATGTGTTTATTCAATATGTTAATTATTAAAGTCATAGTCAGTGTTGAGCTGTACCAGACTGCATCATACTGAGGTGTTTCTAATAGTTTGCCCTCCTGCATTATGTACATGCCGTGGATTTGTTTGCTATAGACCATGCACAGGTAATGCTAGACATAAGAGTAAAGTTTCACCACCTGATGAACATGGAAAGGCTTGAGGTCACACAGTGAAGCACGGATGGTGGTCGAGGCAGTGGAGAGCAGGCCACTGTAGCGTCTCCCCACACCTGAAAAACACTCCCAACATTACACCACGTGAAAATAGATTAAATATTTGGTGTGCAAGCAAAGTCACCAAGCTGTAACTAGACTTCAGGGCTCTAACGTTAACAAAACTGATTATGTCTTCTCATGTAGGTTTTACAAAATAGGATGCTGATGCTAGCTAACATTAGACATTATGCCTTATCAACTGGTGGGTTTAAGAGATAGCTACGCTGCCTCACAACAATAAATACTTCCCACACGTTGCTCCTCATTATTGAGATCATTGTGCTGAATAATCTGGTTAACAAGTTTAGCAAGCGTTAGAAACCAAGACTTCCGGTACACCAGGAACACAATCCTCCGGTCTAACAGGACGCACTTAAATAACAGCCGCTCACACTGACTGTCACCTACTACTACTGCACACTGAGCGGAAATCTTGCTGTACTACAATGGCTGATATGTTGGCTTTGTCCGAACAGATGGAGGCAAATACCATTTCCTGTGCTTTTAAAAAAAATCCAGATTGAGGGCTTGGCTAAACAAATTGGATTGATACCTGTGCAAACCCACAGCAGATCGAAGAGCGCTCGCTCGACAGGTTGAGCCCGCGGGGTCTGTAATACTGTTCATTCACCAAACAGAGGCTTTAACCCGCCCCAGGAACTTTTGATGGATGAAGTTGACAAATGTCTTTATTTCGCTGCAGCAGGTTACACTGGGGATAAGTGAAAGTATACATAAATAAATAAAATTACAAATACATAAATAAGTGTGTGAATAAATTAATAAGTCAATAAATATCTTAATATAGAAATGAATAAATATATACCTAAATGCACAAATAAATGTAACATTTATATGTTTAATATTTGATTTCATTTGGTATTTATTAATTTATTGTGACAGTTAAGCATTAGATTACATATTAATTGATTTATTTAACCATTTCATTATATAATTATTTATGTATTATATATTAGGCCCTTAAACACTTAAATTGCCTTTTTTATGTGTTCACGATGCGTGCAAATGATAGAGGCTGACTAGTAATACAGCATAACAAAAACACAAAGCAGCGAGTAACAGCGTGGATACCTGTAATACGACAGCTACAGTGAATGAACAGGTATGTACAGCCCTTGGTCAAAACTACTTTGATAGGACACTTGCAAGGCATGTACAACGTGTGAGGATCAAATATGAGATAGAAATATGAGTATAAATCAACTTATTTCCACTTTCACATAGTTGCAGTGATGCAAACAAAGCATTGTCCCGGTAAGTGTGTGTGATTACGTATTGATTTCCTGTCTTCCAGGTGCTGATCACAGGGGTGCTCTCATTCCTCCAGAAGAGAGCCCAGAGACTGGCCATCGACCACAGACTGCCCTTCCTGGGGGGACGTTTTGCCATTGTGGTGTAAGTCCACAGCAGCAGCAGTAACTATGAATGTCAAGAGAAAAAGTAACAGCATAATCTGTTTCAAAATCGCAACAAAAGGGCCCCCAAGTATTTACAATCCCGTACAGCGGTTGTTACAGGCAACGGTCTAAATTATGTAACATCTGTAAGTTCTTTTTAAATATATATAAGCCCACTTTAAGCTGTCACATCAGAACTATGGCTTTGTTTGTATTCATGATATTTCCTCATTACTGTGTCCCAGACCTTTGGATACTATAGACAGCCTCAGTAATCGTTGGTCCTATGGGTTTGCATTTGGTGCTGTGTCCTCCAGCGTCCTGCTGCTCTTCTCTGAACGTTACATGCCCTTCATTGTCCCGCCCTGGGCCAGAGGTACTCCCACTGTTCACCATTGTTATCTAGGCTCTATAGTCAAACCTGTTTACCTTGCAGATACAAGAAATAAACATGTTGGCTGACGTGATGTTTCCTGATTAATCTCCTCAGCTATAGTGTATCTGGTTGGAGCTTTAGAGGTGGGCGTGGCCTATTTCCCTTTCTTTGCCTGTCTTTCCACGCCTTTCAGAGGGGCTGGGGCAGCCATGGGAATACTCTACTCTCTGTCCTGGTAAACATTCATTCATATTACATGTTCCGACTTACAGTATATGTTTTAAAATGTGGATTAGTACAGCAAAAGGTTTCTTTCACTTGTTTGTGTCTTTAACACAACGTTGTAAAAGCATGCAAAAAGATTTATATGATGGTTACGTCACAAAGTAACACAAAAGCATTTCCAAGACACATATGGACAGATGAATGGGATGCTATGTGGATGATCACATTGTAATAACCTTTAAAAACATGTCTCTGCTTTGTAGGATCATCATTACAGTCTGGGATACATTCACCTGTCCCAATGGTGAGGTGGGTGAGTACTAAACCAATCATGAAGGCCAGTGTAAATGTAATGTGTGCCTGTTTCAATGTTTTTTTTCCATCCGTCTTGGGGTTTCAGTGCGTACCTAAATAAATAAGCCTCTACAACACATTCACTTATGAAGAGTTGCCTGTTGGGATTTATTTGAAATATCATGACAAAATAAATGAATGAGTGACTTTGTGAGTATGATTTTATTTTAGATTCTGGGTAAATACCAGAAGTTGATTATCCAGTGGCCCTGCATCCTCTCCCTCATCTTCCTCTTGGGACGGTTTGTCTACATGCTGGTTAAAGCTGTTCGAATACATCTGCAAATGGAACAGGAGGTCAGCATGCCTAATGCATAACATCATTGAAATGATTCTTGCTGTGCATTTTCCCTATGGGTAAAAGCCAATGCTCTATAGACTACGTAAGAATTTACGTCACATATATTAACACATTTATATAAGATATTGTTTTCTGTTGCATTTTTTTCTCCTTTTACTCCTTTTTATTGTATTTTTGTTGTAAACTATCCCAACAAAAAACTCTTAGATTTTTAAATGATAGATTTACCTGCTGCTGCACAGTAGTGTCTACAGTGATTATATAACCGTTTTATTCTTAATGTTCTGAATAATAAACTGCTGACTCTACTGCCAGGACCCTAAAGAGCTCATTGAGCAACACCAGGTGCAGCATGTTAAGACCCTGCTGACGAAAACACCTGCAGACAGGTAAAACACACACTGATGCACATGTGCAAAGTAACGTTATTGTTGTATGGTCGTGCAGTTCAATGCATAAAGACTTGAAGTCCCGTCTGGTTTATTCAGGTGCTGCTGGTAGGCAGCAAGACACAGTCATGGACAAACACTCTCACACCCACACACACACACACACACATACGTAAACATACACAATGGTTTTGACCCCCCTCTCTATGTTGCAGTAAAACCCTCAGCTGGTTCCAGAGCAGAGTGTATGAGTGGGACCCCTACTTCAAGTTCCCCAACAGGATCATCGGCACTGCCATTATATCCCTTATAGGCCTATATACAGTACAGCAAGACATCTCTTACTTTTAATTATGTAAAACCAAATGTCTCATCCATACACTTTGTTTTGGAAAAGCGTAACACAAACATTTTATATGTACATGACATGTGCTCAAGGTATAAATTTGTCTTTTTGTTATTTATATAGATGACCCTGGCAGACTACAGTCTCAGTAATGTGGCTTTTCATCGAGTCGACAGGTGGAAGAATACACTAAAACAGCTGGTTATGTCTTGTAACCAGACTGAAGCTCTGGAAGCCATGATACCACAGCTGGAAGAATTCATCAGCGTGGCAAGGAGTGAGTGTGTCTGCAGCCCCCAGCAAAGATACCGTCATTTGCAGTCAATTATTTATGATGGTCAAGACTTCATGAAACACTGAGTAAAGTTAATTCAAGCCTGGTGTCTCTATTTCTTTTATTCCAGAGTCATGGTTAGCTACCACCATCTTTGCTAGTCTCAACTCTGTAGCCTACACCTTCCATGTCTTGGCATGTTACAGGTAAGAGACCTAAAAATAACTGAAATATACAAAATGTATTGAAATTTTAACTCAAACATGCAGATTTCAGATGTTTGGAAGAACAATAAATGTTATAAAAGTAAATTAACTGATTTAGTTTATGGGAAGTGGGATCCTATTTCCCAACTGGTTATCACAAAGCCCCCATAGATGAGCGACATGGTGTCCTGTCGCCACAGGAAACACATGAAGAGACTGTGGAAAGGGCAGAAAGGTTTTCTTCCTGAGAAGTTTCACAACCCTAGGTCTGCTCTCAGCATCGTAAGTAACACACACACACACACACACACGTGCAGGTGGCAGACGATTTCAGCTTGTGACACTGGCCCCAGTTTAACTGGGCCGTGATGTCTGTGTCACAGTGTAGGATCTTAATATTTTTTTGGTCCTCATACTGTGAACCATAAGGTCACTGCACCCCACCAGCTATGCACAAACACTTCATAATTATCATATCTGGCTCTCAGCCATCCTAATGAGGCTCCCACAGTTGAGAACAGGCTCTGGCTAATTGTACCTGCAAAAGCAAGAACAGCCTCTACCAAACACACATGTGCAACCGTCTGAAATCTTTAATTGTGTAAACATGCATTTGAGTGTTTCAGATATGTGGAGCATAGGGGTACTCATTTTATTTGGCCTCTTATTTTATTTTTACAGGCTTCCATCGCAAGATACTGTGGTTGGCAAATAGCGTTTACACTGTGGGGTAAGCTTTTCATCTTCTGAAAAACATGAAGAACACGGTTTCAAAACAAAAACAGCAGCTGAGCCGATGTACATCAGGACAGCCTGTGTTATGGGACTGACTGAACCCTAAATTACTTTTTCCTGCTGTTTCTCAAATGACGCCATTGAGTAAGTTCAACCCATTTTAATGGTGTCAGTCTGTAACACCCCCCCCCCCCCCCCCCCCAACCCCCCCGAAATCTCCCCAAAAACCCCCCCCCCCCCAACCCCCAAATCCACACCCCCCCCCCCCCCCA
>CM022472.1:21248442-21349203 GCA_011952105.1 Coreoperca whiteheadi
CTCGGCTGGCCTGGGAACGCCTCGGTATTCCCCCGGAAGAGCTGGAGGAAGTGTCGGGGAAGAGGGAAGTCTGGGCGTCTCTGCTTAGACTGCTGACCCGGCCCCGGATAAGCGGTAGAAAATGGATGGATGGATGGATGGACATCTTTTGTCAGAGACCTTATAGCTGTATTGTCATTGTTATCATGTATGTACCAGGACTAGCAGCCTTAGTTGCATTTGTTTATCTTTTGCACGTGAAAAGTTTGGAGCATATAACTCAAATGCAAAAGTCAATAAGTCAATTTATTTCTCCTCTGTTGTGCGTCCTCCTCAAACACGTATTGTTAAACGCTGTAAATGCAGTGCTGTTTCACATATACAATACGGCGTGTGGATCTAACGGTATTTCTCGCACATTCCAGGCTATAGGACTTGGATCGGGATGCTCTTTGCTGACCACTATCATAGCAATCCAGTCATGGTGTGTTTCTGCCAGCTGCTGGTCTCCAACACGCTGGAGAGACACACTGCGTCTGCATACTCCACATTCAGCAACATGCCATCTGGTCAGTAGTGTGTGTGTGTGTGTGTGTGTGTGTGTGTGTGTTTGTAGAGCTTACATGAAAAATCATCCACTAAATAAATACTGCTTCCACCTGTCCGCTATCTAAGATGCACCAAGCTTGTGATCAAACTTACATTACATTATCTCTTAAAATGCACGTTATTGCACTTATGCAGTTTCTTGATCCTGCCAATGTTCATCTTGAAACAGATGTATATATTTTATCAGAATAAAAAAATCTTGTTTGTTTCATCATTAAGTTTTTTTTTCTTCAGTTCCCGTTTATAATCGTTTAACGTTTTTCCAGAATCCCCTTTGAATAGCCGGGCCAGGAGGCGTTGGATGATGTTTTATACCTTACTGAGGAATCCTCATCTGATCATGCTCAGAAAGCACCAGCTCTCCTCATCTTCATCATTACAGACATCTTCTCCCCTGTCAGACATAGCGGTGCAGGCTTGGCTCATGACATCTCAAACACAGAGCCGCCAAGCAGCATCACAGTCACCACCAGAGATTGTAGTCACACCAGCAGAAGACTGGTGAAGAAACATTTCCATAGACTCTGATCTGGTAAAAAAAAAATAAAATAAGAAGAAGAAGAAAAATGGACTGAAATCCAAATTTGTGTATTTGTCCTTTAGTGGTGGATCTCCATGTTGTAGAGGGAGTACTGTGGTGTTTTCAATTAGTCTTTTTCAAAGGCTGTCATTTCAAAAAGGAAAAGTCTAACACTAACATCTGACTGACTAGATATAATCTAATTAATATGATCAATTATTAGGTCACCATTCTAACAGCTCAGAGGGAGCATCCATCCTTATTCATTTACTCATCTGGGATTTGACTTCAAGAAACTGTGAGAATCTGTAACACAGATTGATTGCATGCAATTTAAGGTGTTTCATATATGTAGTTGTCTGGAATATGTAAGATGTGATTCACTCTTGTCTAGAGATTTTAGATGTCAGTTCATTTCTCTGCTGTCACTGAATAGTTGGAACCAATAATTTAAGTTAATTTTGAGCTGCTATACAGTATATGGACACAGTTAAGGTTAACCGTGAACCTTTGTTCATAGTCACAATAACCTCTGTTGTGTTTATTCTATGAATGGATGTGGTGCACTACAGCCGGCCATTTTTCTTTCTAATAGTGTGTATTTTATTACAATCATGTGTGCTCCAGTACACAGCTAATCTGCTCGTCATTCTAGGTTTGTGTTGTAAAAACGTAAGTGGTTATAAATGTTTATGCATAGCTGCTGTATATTCTCACTAAACATTTGGTGGCACATAATTCTTGATCATGATCATGCAGCTTGTAGAGCTCATAAATTAGGCCTTGTGTAAGCTTGTACTTTGTATTTGGCAGTTGTAAACATGGCTTTGCTGCACAAGCAAATAATTTCGGTTGCAAATAAAAACTAAATGATAAAAGTTGCATTGGTGTGATTCACTGTACAGTATATTCTAATTATGGTGCGCTTAACTTGGAAGGATACAATTTCCGACAGCACTTTAAAGCAGCACATTTTCAAGTTCCATTTAGCTAAATTAGCCTAAAAAAATAAATACCAAAAGACTGTTTTCTTCAAGATTGACTAGTTGATCACCTAAAAAGTGATGCATTTAGCTGGGTAAATTAGACACATTTGAGGAACATAGAAGTTCCACATAATACAAACATGCTAAATTGAAAATAAAATAACGAATTAACGCTAACAGGCAGTGACCTTTTGAACTCGTGGGCGTGAACTTGAGCGTAACTTTGAACGCGGCGACAGAAGAACATCCATGCAGAAGACCCTACGGTAGTTTGGCCAGCTAGAAAAAATTACAGGTAACGTAAACACCTTAACTTGTCATTAAATTTGAGTTAACGTAATTGCACATTGCAAATATTTATTGCTAGTTTGTAAAGGGGCAACTTGCTACTAAGTAACATTATTTCACCGCTTGCTGCAAACCTTCAAACGAGCCGTTAGCCGTTAGCTAACGTCCACATTTCCCGTCTGTCGGCATCCCAACAGCCAATTTAGCTAGAGCTCAACGTCCGTTGACGGACAAAGGCCATTGTCTGCGTGGGGATTGAATGGAGTCCGATAATGGATCTACAAACGTTCACGCTTCTCAGCGATAAAGTTAACTTGACATTAAATGGGAAATAGACGCACACAACTCTGCCATGTGGTTTTAGACACACTTAACTTATCTCCTGTGTCTCCTCTTATGCTACCGAAATTATGAAATTTGTTGCTTGAGAATCTTAAACTTAGCTTGAGATGTCCAGGTCGTCGTGGCGGCCACAGAGCTAGGTTAGCTAACGTTAGTTAGTTAGTTTGCCCCCTCCGCATTTTGTGTTGCTAACTTGAAGACAAATTCTTTTAGTGTAAATTAAACTACAACCTTTTTTTAAAACGAAATGTTCACTTAAACATTTCGCAAATAAAGTAAGCACTAATGTTTTGCAAGTAAAGCAAACATGAATGATTTGTTATATGGCATTGATAAATTCACCAAACAGGATTAGATTGTCACATTTGAGAACTTTTTTTGGAGAGAATATAAGGTGAAGACCAAAATTCATGGTTTTGGCCTCCATTGTTTTATAATAAAATAATATTTAAAAACATTGTGCTTTTAAAAACACAATTTTCATGATCATGTTTGACTGTCACACAGCTTGCATTGTGTCAGTTATGCCACAAGTCTCACTGAACAAAGTTAAGCTCTCATGTTTATGTACTGAATTCTCCAAACTGTAAAGTGCCACCACAAGCCCCCACAAAATGTAGAAGTACTTTACTGGGTGCAATGTTGCTATTGTCTCTTGGTGTTCAGGGGGTTCATTATGACACAAATCCCCTCAGATGTACTTGTGCATTTGTAACCCCACTGATTTTTATTTGTGTTGTTTCATTGTGTATTTATCAGGATGTCGGACATCGAGTCCATAAAGAAAATGTTGCGGTCTGTACTCCAGTCCAGCAAGGCCGGCGTGTCTGTTGCCAGCCTCCAGTCAGAGTACCGGTCACTGTGCGGAGAGAGCATCCCGCTGAAGAAGCTGGGCTACTCAAAACTGGAGGACTTCCTCCGGAGCATCCCATCTGTGGTTCGGCTTGAGTGCCGGATGGGTGAGGTGAGGGCTGTTTTTATTAAACTTCTTTTTTAAGGTCCCCAGGTTCAAGGCCATTGTGTCATGTGACTTTGAATTGACTTACTCTGACTTGGTGTGACATTGATATATTTGTGCTTCCATATACTACTGCCTTAGGCCAGCTAGCTATTTAGCTAAATCCTAAGAATTGTGCAGACTTTTATATGGCACTTTGTGAATTTCTGGTGTAACAATAAATTGCTTTGTAGTTGAAATGCTTTGCTGCAGTGTGTAAAGAGACAGCCCACATTGCTGAGCTGGTGGCCAAGCAGAAGAGCTCAAAGAAATCTGGTCGCTCCCAAGTCGTCAACTGCAGGATGAGATTCAAACCTTCCAACACATTCATGCTCAATGGTAGGAGACACAACAGCTTTGTGTCTTACATCAGCACACTCTCTCTAAAGGCCTTCATATTAAAAGAGTAGCAACTGATTTTAAAGCATCTCCGTTCTAGGTTCTAGACTTTAAAACCTCCCTAAAGGTACTGAAGGTGCATCAGATTCATTCTGTTAATATTGCCCTCCTCCCAATGTAGAGTGAATAGGGTTAGGGTAAAGGGAGGGGACATAAACCTCCAAAATCCTCCTTGAGGATTCCTCATCGTTCATCAGACCTTTCGCTGTATCCCACCTCTGTTTTTTGCAATCTAACCTGACCCATACACCCCTTTCATGCTTTTAGTGAGGCAGAGGTCCTCTCTCCGCCAACCCTCAGCTGGTGGTACCTCCAACTGGCCAGCAAGTTGTACTCGGCCCCATGGTGGCTACAGAGGCTTCAGCGCCTCAGGAGACTACAGGTAAATGATATCTGCACTACAGTTTTAATCAAGAAATGATGAGCAGTAGCAGCACTCATAACTTCTGTAGAAATACTACCCCGGCCACCACACAGCAGTCTTATTATTCAGTTGTCAACTTTTTTCCTTTTTCTTTTTTTTCTTCTATGTATCAGTGTGTAGACACTCAAGTCGTGTTTACTTTCTGTAACTGATATTTTCTGTCACTCTTGCTATGAGGAATCTAATGGAATTTCTTCGTTTGTCCGTTTGTGCTTCATCTGTAGTGAATTCTAAAATGAATAAACCAAAGTTTTTGCTTGTGTTCTCCCTGAACATCAGGAAGTCGGACCAAAGGTTAAGCTCCATCACCCCTGTCGAGCACAGACAACCACCTCCTCAACCAGCTGTAAAACAGTGTGTCATGCCTGACAGGTGCAATTAATCCTGGTTCTTCTATATACAGTATTCATCTCGATTTTATACATTTTTAGTGTACCATGCTAGCAGCAATTTTGAATAGTACTTAATTCTAAAATATTGCTCATGGGCAATTATTTTAATGTATTAGTGGTGTAGTCCTTTTAGTCTCCTGCCTGGTGCTCTTGTTCACAGTTGAGTCTCAAAATATCAACCTTGGGAGGATGTTTTGGATATTGGGCTATTATATGAATATATATGACACAAAATCAGCACAAATTGTTTTGAAATTTTAGAATGAACCAATAGATGAAACTGTATTAGCTTATTATTGTATCAAGAACAACAGCAGGACGTGTTGTTTGTTGCTGTGAAAAGGACAATATTCTTAAAAGCCTGCCATGTTGCCAACAGGGAAAAGAACTGCTTGGCAAACTGCCAGAAGCCTGGAGGTATGTGGGACCGTCTTTGTGTGTATATTATACATATATTCCAATGTTTGACCCACTTCTTGTTTAAGATGTCTGTGTTTTTCACCCTTTTTGAAATTGTTTTTTGTTGGTTGGGTGGCAGCAACCAGCACTGAATCCATACCCAACAACTACAGAATAATGCACCATTCAGGTAAATTGTTCAATTCCAAGCCAAATCGGTTAATATGGTGAATCTGGCAACGCAGAGTCCTGGTACAATTTTCTCTCTCATTATACAGCTTCACAATTCATACATGGCTTAAAGTAGATCTATTTTTAAATTAAGCCATAATGTATTTCACAACCGAATGCCCTGTGTGACAATACATACAGCGTCTCAGCGCAGTGGTGGTTTTTGAGAGCTGTCAGACGCAGGGTCACAATAAACAAATGATCAAAAATGAATCATACTTTATAGAGATGCACCGATAGCAATTTTTTGGCTGATTCCCGAATGTCCTTATTTTAAAGTCTGACAGGCCAATTTTGACTGTCCGAACAGTTTCTAACAACTATAATTGTGTAACATTTTTGTAACTTTTTTTTTTCCTTTGGAAAATTCTCTTCTTTTATTAGATCACCATTAGCATAAGCATTGGCTATTCTTCCTGGGGTCCATTCAATAGACTGTTCATAATGCAATATTGACTATTAGATAACTTTTACATTTTCTCCAAAACTGCACCAGGTTACAGGACCTTCCGTGTCTCACACAAACATCTCAAAATATAGTGCTCCAGGTTAGGCTTCTGGAAAGAGCTTTGTTGCACAAATTAATCCAACTGAAAATGAACTGCAGTATATCACAGCTCTGTGACAATTAGTTCTGATTGATAAATCGTATTATCATTGTCATTGCAATATGACCATGCCCGATACACACGCAAAAGACTAGCTAAAACTTGATGATCATTTAATATAGGGATTGGTATGAAAACCCGATATTAAATTGTCTTTAGCCCGTAGTACTTATTATCACTTTGCTGTTGTAAACTTTACTGTTGCTGCTCTAGAAACATTTAGTTACGCTTAAAATATTCAGTTCTAATCCGGTTATGAATTTAATTAAAGACAACCAGGCTGATAGGAACTGTATATTGCACGATTCAGTATTATATTTTTTTTTTATCACAAGTCATATCGTCATCCCAATATTGAACAAAGTTATCGCACATTGCAGATTTTCCTCATATCATGCAGGCTGAGTGACAATCGTCAGTTAGTGTCTGTGCAGCTGTGCGCATGACGGGAACTGTTGTGTGGCACTGAACAAAAATCATTTGATGCAAACCAGATTAACTAACAACCTGCTGAATTAATCTGGTGCAGACTGTTTACTGATATCAGCACTCTCTAACCTTTCCTTCTTCCTTGATGCAATTTTCCACAGAGAAGCATCCTAAACAGCTCTCCAGACCAAAGCAACCCCAGGTACTTATCTCATTTCTACTCAAAATGACTTGACAGACTACATATGTTTTGCAGTGCATTGTATTTTGTCTTGTCCTAATCAATCCCTAATTAAATGTGTGTGCAAATGGTTGAGACTAAATCAGTGGGTAAATCCAAATTGAAATGCTTAGTCCTACTGTTCTGTTTCTGTATAACAAGCAACAGGCTCAACTTGTCTCTTGATATTCAGTCTCTTAAAATCCTTCAGGGTGCTACCAACCAAGACCAAAGGATCACTAAATGTACATGTTAGATGAGCCCTCACAGGTTATCTTTTTAGAAAAAGTATATAAAGAAAAGGTACTTTTTTTTATGCGAGTTCTGTATCCATGCCCAATCAGTGACATGACACAGCAATCGTTTTCCATCAGCTCTTTTAATGAGTTTATTTTGTCCTTGTGTTTATTTTATATATTTGATTTGTGATTTTATTTATTTTTTTAAAGAGTGTAGTGATCAGTCATGTGAAATCTCCCAATATAGTCTTGTCTGTATGACATGGAGCTGGTGCAGAGCAGAATAGCTGAGGTCCTGGAGAAATACTGCAGTGGATTGTGGATGTCGAAACTATCAGGGGTCTACAGTCAAATGTTCAGTCAGGAGCTCCATTCTCAGGTGCTCACAGATCTGGACAAGTGGACACACATCTGTGTGGTGAGTCAATAAATATTTTGTACATCTACAAAGACAAATAATTATATGCCCGGTCAAACAAAGTAGTTATTTTTATACCTTGCAAGTCTAATGTTTTAAGGCCAATACAAACTTGGACATCGGGTGGGGGGTCATTAGCAATCAGTGCAAATGTCATTAAAAGTAAACAAAATACAAAAATACACAGAAAAAAATTACTAATTGAACTAATTTAAAATATCAAAGTTGATAATGGTACTTGTTAGGTTTAAGTACAGAGAAACAACTATGAAAAGGAAACACTCCTTTTCTTTTTCCATTCCACATTTAACTTTTATTTATATAACACTTTACACAGAACACAGCAGATCAAAGTGCTTTGCAGCGCGCACACAGCAAAACGAGAAAGAACCAAACACAAGAGAAGTCAGTGATGGTGGTAGTAGTGATGATGATAGTGAAGGCACATGATCACACAGAGGCCATAATGACAACCCAGACCTACAGAGACTTCAGGGGAAATACCTGAGCTGGGGCCGTTTCAATAAGGAGGTTCAACCAACTCGGAGTCTAAACTTGAACTCTGAGATTGGAAACTCTGAGTTTTGGTTACAGAACAGCTGAAGTGAGTTAGTTTAATCAACTCCAAGTAGACTGACTGAGTTCAGCGCATGCACCACAACTATAAAAAGCCATCATCAATGGAGCGCAGATATTATGAGTCACCATGGAAACGGTGCCAGACAAAAAGAGGTCTGCATAGTTCTCCCCAGCAGAATTGGATGAGCTTCTTCAAGATTACGGAGAATATGAACACGTATTTTATTTTTTTAAACGCAACACGGCTGCAGCGGTGAAGGTTGCTTGGGAGAAAATAGCTGCTCGAGTCAGTGCCCTAAGTTTAAATTTCAATTACTGTTATACAGTGTTGGGTGTAATTAATTACTAATACATTTAAATACTGTACTTACATTTTTTTCACTTGAAAAAGGATTACTCTTAATTCTTCTGTAATTTAAAGTTACATCTGAAGTAATTCCATTAAATACTGCATAGATTTTTTAATGTTAAAAGTTATATTTTCAATTTAACCATCTCCTCTACACACTTTGGTCTGTTTCATGTCTCTCCTTGTTCAAGTGGTTGGGGTTGATATGGGATTTAGAAAATAATTAGTAATAAGTAATCAAATTCTTTAGTGATTATATATTACATTAATCTAATAACACTGTTGAAGATGTCATTTGTAGCTAGTATTTTGGCCAGGAAACAATGCAAAATTCTCAGAAAGCGTTTAAGAGCGAGGCACACTTTCCTTACCGCTCTGCATGCAGCAGCCTTACTAATATGTTCTGCATCCCCGATGTTCTACAGAAAACTACCATTTGCAAAGAAACAAGCAACGCAAAGCATCTGCTCGGATTTAAGTGCAAGGCCATGATGGCTGATGTTACTAATGTAAGGATGGATGAGATTATGGATGTATCTAATTGACTGTAAAGAAAAACGATACCGCTCAAATAAAAACGCGCAGGGATATGACAAAAAATCCACTCAATGTAACTCCCGACGAATTAATGCAGCCTTTACAGGATCGTCCATAAAAGGACATGCTATTTTATCAGTTTGATGGTCTGTGTGACAGAAATGTGCGCAATGAAAGAATAAATGAGGTATTTAAACACCACTTCCTCTTTTAAAAAAAGGGAGGAGACCGAGAAACTCTGGGTTTACTGAAGAAAACCTGCTCCTGACCAGGTTAGGTTTACAGAGTAAGGTACCCTGGTAACTGACTTTGAGTATAAGTTACCACTCTTTCAGAAACGGGCTTGACTTACCCCACTTTCTCGGGTTTAACATACTTCCATTTCTGAAACAGAAAACCCAGAGTTCCCCTTATTTCAGGGTTAACATACTCAGTTTTCACTTAACCTCCTTACTGAAATGGGCCCGTTGGTTAAGTTAGGCACAGTTAAAGGCTAATGAGTAAAAGGCGGCTCTTGAAAATCTCAATAGTGGAGGAGAATTGGATGGTGAGAGAAAGAGAATTCCATAGATATGTAACAAAAAACAATTAAATCAATTCGTCTTCTGTCAACCAGGACGGGGGGTCCAATAGACAGGGTGGGCTGTGCCCTCCCATATAATGTTAGGGGAAACACTGCCTGGTCTCACCTCACCAGAAATTAATAGTTCAAATCTCTTTCCTTCTCTCTCTCTTGTCTTGCCTTCACAGGTGGAGAAACCTGCCAGCAACTACCGAGCTGACCGCCTGATCTACCCGGCTCTGTCTCATAAGCCTTCTACTGTCTTTAGAAGTAGCCCCACCAACACCCGTCCAACATCACCCACCGATTCAAACACTAGCAGTACAGCAATTTCTTCACGTCCCTCAACACCTGAACATCCTTCCACCCCACTCCCTCGTTCCTCTGTTCCTAAACCTAGAGTTTCCCCCCAAAACCCCTTGGCTAAGCCCACCTTTGTCTTTCCTCCACAACCTGTTGCTGCCTCTTCAGGCAAGCTCTTGTCTTCAGTCACATTGCGCAGCCCTGCCCGCAACCCAGCTCTTGCTCCCCAGCTGCCCCCCTGTGGCAATCTTGCAGCCAATGCCAATGATAGATGTAAAGATAATCAAAACTTCCCTACCACTACCCTCAACTACAACCAAAACACTCGGCCCTTAGCCCCTACCTGGAGTTGCCCTGCATCAACCGATGCTCCTCCGTTGGCTTCCTCCCTCCAACCTGGCCGTGACATTTTACCTCTTTTGAAGGTCACCTTCTCCCCTACCTCCGATTCAGCCCCTTGTCCTCCCTCAAAATATTCTGCTCTTGTGTCAGCTCAGGTGCGTCAAAGAATAAAGGAGCTTCTGTCCAAGTACAGTCATGGGCTATGGGCACATGCTTTGCCCAAACTCTTCATGGACACATACAAGACGCCATTCCCCAAACATATTCTGGACAACTTGTCTCTTTTGTTGGATATATGCACTGTGGAGTACCCCATTCCACATGACAAGAAAAAGGTAAGTGAATGAGATGGCACAGCGTGTACCAGAGTTAAAACAATGTACCAGTTAAGTCAATAGTAGTGTGAAGTTACCTTATCCTCACAGTTAAAGTTACCTCACTTGCTAGTGACAAGTGAACCTTGCTGTCAGGTAGGTGATAAGTTGGAATGAAGATTGGTGTGAAGAAAACAGGGATTGTTTCCAACAGTTGTAATACTATTTTCTTCTCTACTTTATTTCTTTAGGGAGCTCAGAGGACATCCTTCCTGTTTACCTGGTGGTCTTTAAATATTTGTATCTATTAAGTTTATCCTTAATGTACTTTCCTGTGGTCAGGCCATCTTGTATAACTCCAGCAGAGCAGACATGGATGCCATAGAAACCACCAAAAGCCATACCCTTCCCTCTGGTCTGGAGGTCCTGGGTCCTGTGGTACCTCCATGGCTGGTTCTCCCTTTAGAGCAGTACCCCTCTGTGCTGATTACTGATATTAAAAGCAGCAACGCCCTTACTATGAGGTGAGGATAAAATTATTCTTGCAGACATTAATGGTCCCTGAATCTTAAAACAGTATTGTTTTTAACATGGGTACAGACAACAGGAGAGTGGTTCACCTTTCAATGAAAAAAACTTTCTAGAATAATCAAAAGCACAGTTTGTCACCTCAATTTTATTTATATAGCACTTTACACACGACACAGTGGATCAGAGTGCTTTACAGCACACAGAGGAAAGAAGGAAACAAGAGGGGGAAAAAAAAGTCAGTTATGATAATAGTAATGATAGTGAAGGCACATGGTCACACAGAAGCCATAATGACAACCCAGACCTACAGAGACTTCAGGGGAAATACCTGAGCCGGTTAAGTTAGGCACAGTTAAAGGCTAATGAGTAAAAGTTTTGAAAATCTCAATAGTGGAGGAGAATTGGATGGTGAGAGGAAGAGAATTCCATAGTTTTGGGGCAGTGATAGAGAAGCGCAATACTTGAACTATACATGATTAAGGGACATGATTTTAAACTTAAATATTAAGTTGATTTCTTATCCATCTTTTTATTAATTATATATTAAATAGGATCATGGGAGTTGTTGTCTTCACCATCATTGCAGTCAGCCTCTCTTAAGATTCCTTCATTCATCATTCAGGAGGTTTTTACCAGGAGCTGACTTATCTGTGGAGGTCTCTTCCTCTCCAAAACAAACGGAGCTACTGATTAAAACTGGTTTAAAAAATAAAAAAAAACTGAATAAAGCAGTTTCAAGTTGAACATCGGTGTTTCTCCAACGCTGTTTTGTGGGCAAAGACTGTCCCAGAGGGGCCTGCTAACATTTGCTCAGATTGTTTCTATGATAACTGAAAATCCAGATGTTCAGGAGGTTTTTACCGGGAGCCAAATTATCCGCAGAGGTCTCCTCTTCTCCAAAGCAAATGGAGCTGCTGATTAAAACTGGTAGAAACACTCAATAAAACAGTTTCATGTTAAAAATAAGTCTTTCTTCAGCAATGTTCGGCAGACACCCGATGCTGCATGCCCTAGCTGCCTCTAACATTTGCTCAGCTTGTTTCTCTGCTAACTTAAAATCAGACACCGAATCACTAAAATCCATCATCCCGTTAAAAATTACCAAGATCTGAAAAGTGTATCATAAAAAGATGGCTTAACACTGGATAAAGAGTCAATTTATGACAGCTTCTGGCAGACAACCACAATGCTGACGCATGGGCAAAGGGTGGACTTAATTTACAGGTGACCAAATGAAAGGCACCGTTACCTTGATTTAAATTATGACTTTCTCTGGGTTTGAAAACAGTTGGGATAATCTGAGGACACACCTCAACAAAATATATAACGTAGGTCTGGTCATTTTCAGACATGTTAATGCGGAAAAGTTCCATATCTTTTAATGCTTTGTCAGGATTGTTTTCAAACATAGGATTTGCACAATAATGTTAGTATCTCAAACAGCTTAATCATCCTATTTTAAGAAAGGATATGAGCAACAGCTCATGTTTGCTTAATTAATATAAGAGCCAGGTTTCTGTTTTTGAAAACTACTGTACAGCTAAAAAAAACTTTTTTTTTTTTTTTTCTTTCAGGTACGTAGGTGAGAACTACTCCAATGCCCAGGAGGCCATGGAGGAGGCCATGCGCTCCTTTTACAGCCAAAGCTCCACCCACCATCCTCTGTCTAAACCTGTTGTTGGTCAGCTGGTAGCAGTCAGAGGGGAGGACGGAGACGAGCTGGCCAGAGCTCAGGTCATGGAGGTTATGAGCCCTAACAAGGTCAAGGTAACTCATTTAGTTAGTTGTTTGTGATTAGTTGTCTGATTGTTTTCACTTCCAAAAATATTTTTATCTTAATCTGTGTCAAACCGCTTAATTTCATTCACTGTAACTCAGATTGTTGACATAGATGGGTCAGTGTTTCTGTAGGAAAATAGCTTTTGTCTGTCTGTCTGTTTGCAAGGTATATTATGTGGACTACGGCTTTTCTGTGGAAACCGGTGGGACTAATCTGCTGGAGCTGCACCAGGACTTCCTCTCTCTGCCATTCCAGGCTACTAATGTTAGACTTGCAGGTACATAGAAAATTCAGAAATGTCTTTAGGACTTGTTTTGTGCAACTGATGTAGGTGAAAGCAAACAGATCTCACAACAGAACGGACAAAACGTTTACATTGGCCAATGACACATAAGGCAGGGGTCACTAATAAGCCCTTCTTCTTGTCCTTCCTCTCCCTCTTCTTCCCATCCTTATTTATCTTCCTTCTCCAAGGTCTAGAGGCATTCAGCTCCCATCCACTGGTGCTGTCCTCCTTGGACAATTTGGCAGTTGGAAAGATCCTACTGATGGAGACATTGGAGCCGTGTCAACAGAAGGAGATGCCTGTGGCAGTGTTGTATGACACTTCGCAGGACGATGACGTCAACATCAACTCCACCTGCCTGAAGGCACTGCAGGACAAGACCATGAACAACCCTCTGACTGTAAGGATGGTGGTGCTAACCACATGTATAGTGTGTTGCATGAGATCAAGGAGAGCCCTCTGTTAGAATAGCAGTTTGTGTGTATTTAACAAACTTAGGCATGTATAAAGCCAATGAAATAGCAGCAAACGGCCAGTTTCTCATATTTTTTTATTTCTCTTGACACCACAGCTTAGGTTTATCAGTGAATGATGCTGTTACTGTTCTCATTTTAGTCTGTCTTGTCAAACAGTAGCCAGTTTGTTTTATGGGAACCCAACCAGCAGATTGTCAGCCATGATGGTGAGGTCATCAGTGTGATCAATCTGTATTATAGTGACATTGAATTTTCTGTTGTCTGTAGATAAATGCTACCTATCAGGACGTGTGTGTCACAAATGTGTGTGCAGATGGTATAGTCTACTGCCAGCTGCCCTCCAGAGGAAATACAAGACTCAGCAAGTTACTGGAAGAAACGGAGGGCATCTTCACCTCCCAGGTAGACAAGGCTTAAGTGCTAAGGCAAATTGAGGTATTCATGAACTCTTAAGAACGAAGAACGTTTCAGGTTGTACAGTGATAGTATATAAAAAAAACAGCAGTATAGTTTTCAGGTATCTGCTCAGTATTGAATTTACGGTTTAGTCAACTACAGGAAGTTCACATAATTATATGGCACTTAGAACAATAGTTCAAAGTGCTTTATGAAAACAGACCTGTAAGTTGGGATATACATCTCGTTTTTGTTAAGAGCCGATCTAGTGCCGACGGAGGCAGGCAAACAAGGTTTTCCAATTATTGAGATATGATCCAATTCATTTTGGATGTTTTACGTCAAGAGTTGGTGTTCTTTTAACTGGATCTAGAATAAAATCCAGATCTGGTGAGGGTGATCGAAAGGATGGTCGTTGGCATCGGATGTGGATGGCCTCCTTGATCTCTCCCTAGCCGTTCACTTCCTCTGATTTTCGACCCCTCCCCAGTTGATGCTGGGACAGGTTCTGGTCTGGTGTTCACACACAGGTGTTGTTTTTTTGTTTGTTTTCAGGCATTTTTCACCTTTTTATTTGATAGTGACAGCTGTATAGATAGGAGGGAGAGAGATGGGGGATGACATGCAGCAAAGGGTTGGAATTAAACCCTGGCTGCTGCAGTAAGGACTCACCCTGGATCCCACCTAGCCCACCCTTCTTCCAGGAGCTGATCACGGCCGTTGTAGGTCATGCTTGTGATTCCACCAGAAGCGGCTCTTTGCTCTGCTCTGCAGTGAATACGCAGCAAGTCTATTTTGAATAGAAGCCATGTCAAGCTGCACAGAGCTGATCGAACCGGGTAGGAAGTCAGACACAGAAGTGACATTGACCATCCAGTCAATTTTCAACAATTTTTTGACCGGGAATCTAACACCCTGTGCAGACTCCCGGTTGTATATGAACAAACACAACTAAAACAGACCAAAAAAAGAAACCATTTAAATATGTAGCCTACTTACCCACGGTAGAAGCACAAAAATCAAGGTAAAAGGACCAAGTCAACAACGCTGGGTAGGCAAACTTCTTGGGTTTGGAACGCTCCTGGTGGGATATGAAGCCGCTTGGAGAATGGAACAAAACGTTATAGAGCCGTGTCTGGTGGAATCCAGGTATTAATGGTACCCGCTCTACCAGGTGAGCTACCAGGGTGCCCCACAGGTATTGTTTATTAAAGGTTATAGGTATTCAGTTGGTTTTTTTTTAGGGCTTTTGCTGTTTCACAAGTGCAGTGTTCCCCACAGCTGCTGCGTTTGATGTCATACATAACTTTAAAAATCCTCTCTGGAAAGGCAGAAGGTCTTTTATTTTTGTGTTTTTGTAATTGTTCCTTCCAGATGACGTCTGAGTCCCTGGTGTCCAGACCGTTCAGTGGCAAGTTCTGTCTAGCCCGTTACAAAGGAAAGTGGTCCAGAGTGGAGGTAAGAACAGAATCCTTTAAAATGTATTTTCTCAAAGCATAAAATGAAAAAGCTTCAAATTATTTAGGACATTAAAAGTATTAGAATATCATGTTGTTGACGAGGCAGTTTCCGGCCATATTTCTTTGGCACCCACTTACGTTTTGCTGCTCTTGTTTTCAGATCACCAACATGTACAGCAACAGAGTGATGGAGATCTTCTTCATTGACTTGGGTGTCCCAGCAACTGTAGAGGTCACTGATCTGCGAGAGATGCCCCCTCCTTTCCTCAAAGACTTCACCATCATCCCACCACAGGTCTGTTGTTTGTCTGTGCCTGTTGTGGGAGTAGATGCATCATAATTTTCAACCAATCTAATGGCTGGAGAAGAATCATTTCTCCATTGATTTGAAGCTTCTGTCTATAGAACTTCAATCAGGACTTTTTTTTTTTTTAACCCTTTTCCAAAAATGCATACTCCATTTTGTGGACAAATGTCGATGTGCTTGCAATGTTTATTCAACCTGAATAATTTTGTGAAAATCAGCAGTGATAGAATTACACTGACAAAAAAAACAACCTAGAAATGGATCTTTGAGACACTATAAATGTGAATTGCGTTTTTTTTTTTTTTTTTTTTTTTTTTTTAAAGGTCTGTCATTGGCTGGCACATCAGCAAACATTGTATCTAAAGATGCCAATGTTGTGAACTTGATAAAGTAGTTTGTTACACAATTAAAGATTATATTAGGTATTCAGTAAAAATATGCGATCGAGTACACACATTGTATTTGTTTACTAGCGGACCTCTTCAATATGGTGACTGTGCAGATGTATAGCGACCTCTCCCATATGGCTACCACACAGATGGATAGCAGCGACATTCAGCAGGCTCCCTTCCGGTCAAGAATGGCGGCAAAGCTACCGAACGGTGATGTTTTCATCTCGTATCGTGTCTAACTTTAGTGGATCCTAACATATCGGGTGCAGAATTAATCTGCAGATGCTCTGGTTCAAGTTGAGACCAAATGTTTTTATGGATGTCAGTTTTTGAGCCATGACCAAGGCCAAAATGTGACCTGCAACAGACTAGGAAAGCCTTGTTTTTAGCCTAGCAGTTGTTGATCATTTGCAGGCGGTTAGGAGGAGTCAGCAGTCGGTATATAACAGAGCAGTCAAAAGCCAATCAAATTTCCAGCCATGCTGGATTCAATTTACGCTTCCTTGGGATATTTAGTTTTCAGTAACAGGCTCATCAAGGCGAGGAAGAAAAGAGAGTGAGAGCCAGTGACCAGTCAGAGGAGAAGACGTGACAAGATTTAAAAAAATGGAAAAACAGAGTGATTTTCTTATTCTGAGCAATTTAATTATACTGTAATTTGATCAACAAACCGTTGGTAAAAGTTAGGGCTGGGTATTGTTCAAAACATTTACAATACCGATACCATGGCATAACGTAGAGTTTTTCCTACATGCGTCTACAAAGTGTTACGTTAGACCGCCAAGATTACCAGCACTACATCTTGGTACAAGAACACTGCATGCTTACTGGTGCATTGGCCCTGATGAGATTTACTCCTTAGGTAGTGAAATTTTATACTGAATGACTAGGCATGTTTTGATACTTGATGGTATCCAAGCAGTTTGGTGGCCAGCCCTAGTCAAAATATGACCGTTTTGTCTTTTATTTGAATTTCAAGGACTTCTTAAGCACTTGCACACAACAGGGGCCATTTTTAAGGTATTCAAGGACTTGGTTGTTTAATACTGCTATAACAAAACAAAAAAGATCAGTATTGGTCAATATGGCTCAAAGATGATCGCCAATCGGTATCGGCAGCAAAAAAATGTGATTGATTGATCCCTTGTAAAGATGCATACTTCTTATGTTTATTGTTGCTCTCTTTAGGCTATCAAATGTCGCCTGGCTGACCTCACAGTTCCAGAGGGAGACTGGAGCCCAGAGGCTGTTCTGTGGGTGAAGGAGGCTCTCCTGGGTGCCGGAGATTGTAAAATGAAGGTAACTTACCGTAATATCTGTTGTATGAAGTTTAACACATATCTAAGTTAAACTTATATTTGTCCTGTATTTCCCATAATGATTGCTGCTGCAGGGCAAACATGTAATAAATACAGCAGGAAACTACAGTGGCCACTTTAGGTACACTAAAATTCCTGCTCATTAATGCAAATATCTAATCAGCCAATCAGGTGGCAGCAGCTCAATGCCTAAAAGTATGCAGACATGGTCAAGAAGTTAATTTATTGTTGACCAAACATCAGAATGTGGAAGCAATGTGATCTAAGTGACAGTGATTACTGGTGCCAGGGGTGGATTGAGTATCTCAGAAATCTGTGTTACAAAGCTCATATCATCTGAAGCTGGTTCCACCAACATGTCGATGAGTTCAGCATACTCCCATGGCCTCCATTGTCACTAGATCTAAATCCAGGCGATGCGTTGGAACGGGAGATTCACAGCATGCACGTGCAGCAGAAAAATCTGCATTAATTGTCTCATGATGTTGTGTCGACATGGAGCAGAATCTCTAAGGAATGTTTCCAGCACTTTGTTGAATTCATGCCTCAAAGGATTCAGGCTGGTCTGGGGTCAAAGTTGTTCTTCCCGGTATTAGAAAGGTGTATCTAATAAAGTGGCCACCTATTGTATGTTGATTATAAAGGCTTGACTGCTTGAAGCACACTGACAGAGGAGTTGCTAGCTCCAAATATAAACACTGTCCAAATCAAGCTTACAAGTAAGACCTTGTTAGAGAACAATGTGAAACGATCACAGTGACTTTGAGGTCTCTCTAACTGTGTATGTGTGTATTTTTGTTTTTCTCCCTTCATTTTAGATCTTGAAATTAGACCAGCACAAAGGGGACTGGCTGGTCTATATGTACCTCTTCACTGATGCTGACAATCATCAGGAGCTGGACAAGAGCATCAACCATCAGCTGGCCAAGTCAGAGTTGTGGCAGAAACTCACAACACAGAACAACACAATCACGAGTAATAACAGCAGCGTGGACACAGGTAATACTATCAACAGTCAGAAGTTGTATACATGAACAAGTATGTCTTTTCAAATGGTAGAACAGTTTGGAGAACAAACAAAAACTCTTTTAAAAAGGTGCAGTCAAGGTATTCAGACAGTGAGACATTTTTGGAATTGTATTGGAGTACAGTGACTGTGAGGTTAAAATGCTGACTCAGCTTTAACTTCAGGTTTTTTTGCACGTACCTGGGTTTTCCAAATTTCTAGGTCTCAGTGCTTTAGTGGAGAAGTTGACTCTGAGCAGCCCGTTCCCAAGCCCCATTGTCAAGGCCTCAACCCAACCTCTTCACAGAGCGGAGGACTCATCTTTTCCAGATACGACCACCAAAACTGGAATAAAGCCACTTCCGATGCCTCCCCCACTGGAGCTTCCCCAGGTGTGTGGAGAGGGACAAACTTTCTCTAGGGGCTCAGTACGTACATCATAGGGCTGCATATTTGAAAAAAGTACAAGAATTTTCACGAGATGACTTGAATAGCTCTAATTGGAAAGAATTAATCATTCTTTTTGTAGCGGGTTTGGCACTTTTAAATGAAGAGGGGTGCCAGTCAGTCATGTCTGACAAATAATAATTATAAGATAGAAATTCAATCCACTCGGTAAAGTATCTGTTTTGTTTTTCACACAACCCCAAAACAGTTCAGTTCCAATCCAGTTCACAACCACAAAAAGAGACAACTCAAAGGTCCGCTCTGGGTTTTACCACCCACATAAAAAAAATCAGGAAATCAAAATGGAAATAGCAGCGTCTGTATTCGTAGTTCAGTAATGGTGATTATTTCTAATATATACGCTGGGTATTCATGGTACGTTCGATCAGTCACTCAGTCAGGTTTGCAGCGTCGGCCTCTTAGCACGGCAGCGGCAACTCCCGGAAGAATTCTGGCTGGGAAATACACACATCAACTGGATTATTCCTCCTCCCGACAGAGACTCCAGAAAGTAACGCAGACTTTACAACACGATCTGATGCAGAGGGTAAAGCTGGTGTATCTCTCCTCCACTGACCAAAAAACACCGGCTGAGTTAATTTGCCTTTCTTCACATTGCACGTCAAATAAGCCTTGACACATTTCATTCTGACAGAAAATTGATCACAACCGTGACTATCTGATCACTTTTGATATTTAGTTTGACCGTAAAATAACTGTCTCTACAGAAATGGAAAGAAAAAGGGGGGGGAAATGAAACTCAGACTTGAAATGAATATTCAACAAAGCCTTGTGATAATATTCACTTCATTCATCTCCTCTTCTTCTTTCAGCCTGGTCAGAATATGGATGTGTTTGTGCCAGTGGCCTGCCATCCTGGTTACTTTGTGCTGCAGCCATGGCAGGACCTGCATAAACTGGTGGTGTTGATGGGAGAGATGATCCTCTATTATAACCAGACATGGAAGACCAACACAGCCTTACACATCCAGAAAGGAGAGGTCTATGCTGCGAAAATAGACAAGAAGTAGGTGATTCATGTGTTTGCACCTGATGCAAACCTGACATATATCTGACCTGTTGTGTTCCTTCATCATGGGTAATATGTCATTATATCATGGGGACTTCTTTAAACTCATTATGTTGACCATAACAAGTCAAGAACAACACGATAGAAATCTCAAAGGACTCCTTAAATGGTAGATGATCTCATCAGGGCACTTTGCTGTTTAAAGTTACATATGAGGAAAAAAATATTAACACTGTAATGCTTAAAGATATAGAGTTCATATTAATAGCATCTGTGTTATGAGGATAAATATATATTGACAAAAATATTTGTAAAAGACGGCGTTATCTCGAATACAGCCCATGTCCTGGTTGTTTATCTCAGAGGTTATGGGAGATCAGCTGTCATTTTGTGCTGCTGGGATGAACAAAATGTAAAAACAAGAGGTTGCTATTTACTCATGCCTGCCTGCCTCTACCTAGTTGGCACCGTGTGCAGGTGAAGGGGATTCTGGCCAATGGGTTGGTTTCTGTCTACGAGTTGGACCACGGCAAACATGAGCTGGTCCGCAGTATTCTCCTCAGGCCTCTGATAGAGGAATTCAGACAGCTGCCCTTCCAGGCTATCACTGCACAACTGGCAGGTGAGTTAGATTGTAATTCTTTCAGTAGCTTTATTGGTTGATATGCATTAAAGCAATGTTATTTTATATGGAACAGCTAAACTTAAAATAGCAATTCATTACACTACATAAGTTTAGTTTTAGAATTGATTAATTACCTTTCAGCCCTCAGGTTAAAATTTTGGTGGCTCCGCAATCACTTTCCACCTCACTCAAAGCTTATTGTGTAATTTAATTAAATTCTCGATATTACGAGATATTATGCAAGTAATCACTGGGTTATTCTGTGTTGGTTCCGTACTCATCCCATGCTAGTTGTAATGATACATTGCTATAATGTTGGCTAGGGCTGCAAGTAATGATTATTTTCATTATTAATTAATCTGCCAGTTGTTTTCATGATGAATCGATTATCCATATAACATAAGGTGGCGCACCTCGGGTTATCAGTGTGGTTATTGATCCCTCCTCCTCTTCGTCCTGCAGGTATGACACAGCAGCAGTGGTCGGAGGAGGCCTCCATGTTGTTCAGGAACCACGTGGAGGGTCAAGCGCTGGTAGCCCAGGTGGAGAGTCTGCAGGAGGTGTCGGAGCTTAAAGGTGAGCTGTGGGAACGCAGGTTGACAGTTTACCTGGTGGACACTGCGTTGGAGGACAGGGACCTCTGGATCCACAGCATTATGGCCGACATCGGCAGTGAGCTGTCTTCGGCAGCCTAAGATGTCTTCTCATGCATGTTGGGGAAATTTACCAGCAAGCTGACTCTGTGACTAGAAGTCCAACTCCCAAAATATATTCTTGAACCAACAAGTGCTCTTTTGCTGGTTCTTTTCATTTTTCTAAGAATGGTGAAAGTTATCAGTGAACTTTGAACGCCGAAGTGCCCTTCCAAGATCCCAATCAAGAACTTTAAAGAACCGCTTTTAATTTTGGGGTCCCAGTTAAGGGACATGTCAACTTGAGAAGGAAGATGTTGTTTTGTTGAGTTAATTTTTTTCAGAATTTAAGGACTGTAAAACTTATTTGTCTCAGAGGCACTACTGAGTGCAGCTGTACTCAAAATGAATGAGGAAAAAGTGGAAAACTTTAATTCATCAACACTTTTTTGTTCCATTAAGTTAAGTCGCATGTGTGTTGCATGATTTGTTGTATGTTATTTACTTCCCTCATCTAGTTTTTGTTTTGTTTTTGCTGTGCCTCATGCATACAATGGTGTGGCTCGTTTTGCATTTAATTTTGTGTATATTTATGTTTTTACATTAATCCGACTTAGCTGCATTAATCTTCATAGTTCTGAGAACACCTTGTTTAATATCCTGTGTTACTCGAAAATAATAAGTTGTAATATTTCTAGTGTTGTTTCAACATGAAAAGTTCACAAGGATTTGTTCTATTAAAACATGTAGCCAAAGGAGGGTGTACTCTGACTGAAAGCTTGGGGAGAAAAAAAAGAAACTGGGGGGGGGCAAATGTGAGCCGCTTTCTCAGGATGACGTGCCAGTTAACTAAAAGAGCTTTTAAGTGTAGTATTTAATTCCTCTACAGCCGACTGGTGGGTAAAAAAGCTATCAAATTGGACTGAAACATCAAATGGCTTTACAGTAATTATGCGGTTTCTTTCATTTTGTTAAATATTTCCCACCTGGCACGAGGACAACAAATTCTACCTCGCCTAACACTTCGTTTCACTGGTCACTCATCCTGAGAGCAGGTCAAATTGTCAGAAAGGCTAAATATTAAAATCTAGCTGGAGTATATTTGTTGTCGAACACAGATATACGATCATATTGGCTGCATAAATTAGTTTCCCAATTTTTGGTAAAGATGTGGATGTGGGCTGCAGCATGAACATGGTTCAGAGCGGATGCGGCCGGTTGCAGCTGTGGCACATTTGACCAGTGGAGGAAAATAACTAGTTTCGCTTAAGTAAAGCACAAGTATTGTGTACCTCAAAATTGAACGTGGGTATTTAAATTTTTTCTAAACCAGTTGTTTCCAACATTGTTGGCTTGTGACCCCTCACATAAAAGTAGCAAATCTCAATCAAACCTATATGTAAAGTTATAGAGTCCATATGCATGTAATAAATGAATAGGCTGCAGCAAAAAAGACAAAGTATTTAATATTTGCTCATTGGCTTTCTGGCAGAGAAGTTAGATTGATAGCCTTTCATATCTTTCCTTAAATACAAGGCCACGGCCAGTTAGCTTAGCTTAGCACATCGACTGGAAATGGGGAAACAGTTACTTTACAGTCAGTGTAGGTACTGCCCAACAGTAACAAAACACAACTAAAGCTCAGAAATGAACGCATATCTAATTTAGCCTATTTAATTTGTTAAAAAACAGAAGTTTAATAATTTGCCATGTTACTGGGCGTTATGTGCCAGAGCGGCTGGGCTGCCTGTCTCTGCTGGCTGCCTGGCAACTGATTACCTTTAGACAGAGCCAGGCTAGCGCTTTCCCACGGTTTCAGGCAGTGTGCTAAGCTAACCGGCTGCTGGCTGTAACTTCATATTTAATGGACAGATATGAGAGTATCGATCTGCTGATCTAATGCTAAATCTCAGGCAGGGAGCAAATAAGCACATTTCCTAAATGTCGAACCATTACTCTTAAAAACGTTTACTTTTTTTACATTATCTGAGTACCTAGCACTGCGTCTAACATACTGACCATAACAGGTAAACTTGCGTGGATCAAACGTAAACCTGAGTAACGTTAGATGAAGAGATTAATTCGCGTCCGACAATGGACACAGTTCGACTTCGTGACATCACTGGAGTGACAGGGCAGCCGTGTTGGGGGGGAGAAGGGGGGAGGGCGGAGGAGGATCTCTATAAGTTTACTTTGCCCTTTGCGGGAGATGAGCTTCAGCCTCCGCAAACGCGCCGCGAGACGACCGCGGACGGGGGAGGAAACTTTGCGCGCACGCTGAAATCTGCTGAATTCAGGATTATCCGCGGGTTATGGACGGTTTCGTCTAGTGGAGTTTTTTTGGCAGATTCCCGGCTTGTGCGCCTGCAGCAGAGCGGCCCGCGCAGTGCGACTCCAGGCGGCTCCGAAGGAAACCATATCTGGTCAAAGTATTCGTTGCTGTCACCCAGCGGGACCGTCCGGCTATTA
The DNA here is from genome assembly GCA_011952105.1 of Coreoperca whiteheadi. NCBI lineage: Eukaryota > Metazoa > Chordata > Actinopteri > Centrarchiformes > Sinipercidae > Coreoperca > Coreoperca whiteheadi. The sequence continues at coordinate 21,272,065 of CM022472.1, forward strand.
ATAGCGCTGGAGGAGGTACGGAAATAAATGCAAAAATTATACTGCAGGCTGTAAAACAGTCAAATTAGTGGAGCTCACATATCAAGGTTGGGGGGGGGAAAACTGTGCAGGACAACACTATTAAAATGACCTGGAGAAAAAGTTTCCACGAGGTCACTGAGCATAAAGGGGGCTTTTCCAGGAAAACTGAGGAATAGTTTTTTTTAATTCCACTTTTACAGTTTCCCCTCCTGTTGGAGAATGTTTTATTGGCTGTTGTAGGGTTCCCTCTTAAAGTAGCGGCACGCCTCACACCAGTTCTGCACAGACAGGGATTCTAATACAGTCTGAATCATATGCAGCAGCTGCTTGGGGGTCCCTGATACAGAAAAACTGTGACATTTTTCTCTTGTGACTAACTCGATGCCAGTGATCTGATTGCCAAATAATTATTCTACTTCATCGGGTTCACCTGCTGCATAAACTCTTTGCACAAACTTAAGTTGGATTTAAAATCACTTTAACTAAAATAAATATTTAGACAGGCAAGTTGAGGTATGTTGGTGGTTTATGATGTGATAAAAATCAGTATCCTAATCAAATCAATAAATAATGCATTACCAGGATTTCAGTCAGCAAGTGCTGTGAGATGCAAGAGTTTTCTGCTGACATATTGTCAGTTCCTCTGTGACCTACATACTTCACTAGGGAGTAAACTGAGCCTTGGAACCTTTTGTTACTTGGTAAGTTATGGTTTTGCTCTTAGTTTTGTTTAGCGTGGCCTCGTGGTAAACCTGAGACAAAACGGCATCATGTCTCTACAGGAGCTGCTTCTCACTCTCAACTTATTGTTGCACAGCGTTTCACCATCTAAAGAATGCATCCATGCGTTCAGTAGTCTGATCTTCATCTCTTGGATTAGTAATGTGTCATATCAGCAGCTACCTTGAAAGGACACTCTTGATTAGTGAAGTGACACATGTGGTAAAGCACATTACATTTTGACCTCTGCAGAATGCACAAATGGCCTGACCTCAGGTCCACGGCAGCAAGTGAGCTGCTAGGCCCCTCATTATGCAGTTCATGCAACACAGCAGCCATCACTGATGGTTTAGTTTCCTCAGTTGGTACAATGAGGGAATGTAAAAATGACTGGTCATGGCTTTTTTTGATAAGCATCTATGCATTGTATCGCTGCTCAACCACTATGTAAGTGGACACTCTTCATACTGTCACAGCAGAACACACACACACACACACACAGGCTGTCCGGTAGCTTTTCTCTGCTACATGCACAGTTGCCTCTCAGCTGTTTTCTACACGGCCATTTCAGAGACCCGTGCAATACTAACAACTGTAGTCTTGCAAAATAGTTTAGACGGACACCATACACATGTCACAATACAACTTTGATTCCTGTATCGTAGGAGATAAAGAGCATAAAGTGTGATGGAGTCTGTAAATACACACCTCCCTATAGGAGTATTGGTCTTATTTTTTTGTTACCCGGACATAAAAGCTTCAACTACAGATCCACATTCAAACCTGCAGCGAGCATCTGGTTATAATTCTCAGGTTTACCAGATTAGGACATTCATCAATTGCAACATCCTTTGCTATTTGTTTTTTGGTTTTTTTTAAACCTAGAGGGGTCTGGAGTATGTAGCCTTCATTATGTTTCTATTCGTATCTGAATCTGAGATACTGTGGAGGAAAGTGTCAGGCCGCCTAGTTCAAACTCCTGTGTTAACTGAGTCTGACATGAGCTTAGAGGTGACAGCGAGATACCTTGGATTTAGCAAGCTGAAGACATTTTAAGTGAAATATTCACACGGCACTTACTGCCCACGTCGTTTTGTTCATGACAGTGTGAGCTGTTTGACGACATTAAGCAGGAAGTCGTCTGCTGAAGCATCTAAAAGTCCACTGCTGTGCTCTCACTGGGTTTTATGCGCTGATTTATTGGCTGTGAGAGTTTTTGTCCAGTCTGAGAGCATGTGTGAGTTTTGCAAAGATTAATGTGGTTTTCAAAAATTCCCAGCTACTCCAGCTTATGTTTAAAATCGAAATGGAAGATTTACAAAGAAATGGCTGTTAAAGCAGGCCATTATAGCACTTTGTGCTACAGGAGTAGCTGAATTGTGTAATTTGGGTGTAAAACAGATATTTTAGTTGTGGAGTCTTATTGTTAATTTTCACTGGGAGTGACCAGTTGCCATGTAACATCAGTTTGAACGTTTTACACACATCAGACTTGATTAATGATCCTGTATCAGTGCTGCTATTCTTAGAGGCTGGGTGACTGGACAGGTCTGGTTTAGAGGGCAAGGGTCAAGTGTTTCTGACTTTACAGGGTACATTCTGGTTCAGGTCATCTTTTTAGTTGTCTTTCGTTTCTGCCCAGTTAATGTTCTCGAATGATCCAGAAGCTTGTAGAAACGTTATACATACAGGCACAGGTCTGTTTGATATCACCAGGTAGGTCGGGCCTCTTCCAGCAGACTTGCAGCGTTATTTGGAGCTCAGCCCAGTTCTTCATCTTTGGTTTTGGAAACTTGTCTTGTCATGGAGCTTAGAGAAAGCAGAACAAAAGAACGGCACGCTTGACCCCACCTTTTAGGAGTTTAGCTAAAACACACTTGCTGAGATCAAACAGAGAACATTTGTTCTCCTTGAATGCAGAATTGAAGCAACATCTCAACCCTTTCTGTCTAATTTGAGAACATCTTCATTCTTTGATGCAGGCTCACTAAAGTTATTAGTGTTGTCATGTGGTCTATCAGCAGCTGCTCGCAACACATTTCAAACCTTGACCCATAGTTTTAAGGAACCGGGGCTTAGAGACGGGCACGTTTGCCGAGCGTTTGGTGCGGTGACCTAAAAATGTTCCCGCTGCAGCTCGTCCATCATCAGTCATCTGGTCCCACAGCCAAGACTCTGTCTTGAAATGTAGAGCGTTAGAGAGAGGAAAACAGTCTGTCCACACTGCCAGCGGAGAAGGAAAGCGAGAGAAAAAACACATTTCCGGACAAGATATTTGGTTTATCCGGAGTTGACTTTTATCCTTTTCTGCAGAGTGCTTTGAGAAAAAACGCAGAACAGCACTTCTGACAGTGATTCATGGCAGACGGGTCGGCAGCAGGATGTAATTCTGGGAGGAAATAGAGCGCTAGTTTGGCGTAGTTAGACAGACAAAATGACAAGTCAACAGGTGAAAACTTGTAGTGCTAGCTAAAGTTTTGTCTGCTTTTAAAATCACATAAAAGGGGTTTGTCCATATACTTTAATTACCGCAGCAAGTCACACTTTAGTTTCTTTTTCTGTTAGTGGCCTATCCATCTGTTGTTGATTTGTATAACCGTGGCTGATTTATCTTTTGTGAGGTACCTAGTCAGAACAGCCTTGTGTCCACTGTCTCTCTCCTGGAATCCCTTTTCAAAACGGTTATGAGGCAAACATCAGACAACCAACGCAATTTTTATTACTGCGAGAATGCAGTCAGCAAATAATGTTGTTATGGCATCTAAACCAGTTTTTATCCCTATAAGCTAAGGCCACATGTACAACCTTGCCTTGTATCTCTGACCTTTTTTCTTATTTTCTCAGGTCTCAGAATGCAAATCCTGTTCACAAAATCAATTTCTCTTTCATCTCAATTAAATGATCAGATTTTCAATCATGCTCACCACAAATACATTGCCAAAACTCTTGCAGAACCTTGATATTTCCAGGTATTAGCTAGCTTCTCCTAGCTAGCCAAACGACTCCAATAGTAGAGGAATGTGAAATGGAAAAATGAATCTTCAGTGCATCTGCAGTGAAAACAGCATCCGCTGGCCTGTAAAGGTTATGTTTGGACACAAGTATTTCATATATGGTAGTTCAATGAGGGGCTACTAAAAACGGCAAAACAATTTTTAGGGCATGGCATAAAAAATGAAGTTTAAAACAAGATTTTCTTTCCCAGCCTTCAGTCGCTCCCCTGACAGTTACTTTAAGAAAAAATGGAGATGGCAAAATGAGAAGAAAAAGAAAAAAACAGACAGTGGGATATGATGCAGCATTTCTTTCTCCATAGATGACGTAGTGTATCTGTTGCTTTCTAAATTTCCTTCTGTGCTTCTGCCTCCTCCTGGTCTCTCTCTTTCACAGGAGCAGCCACGGCCACTTGGTTGCCTTCGCTGTTATTTTACCCCTGAGCTGGGGGGTCATTGAGGTGAGTACATGACACTGACATTGACCATCAGCTTTGCTCCTGGTCCTTCAAACACAATGTTATTGCAACATTAATTTTATCAGTGCTTCCTCAGCTTTTTTTTTTTTTTTTTTTTCTCCACAGATATAGATTTTTTTTCTCAAACCCCAGGGTCTTGCAGGGTCCTGATCTCCTACATTTTGTCTTTCGCGTTTGGAGGGGTTACTGAGGTGAGGAACCATTTGAATACCTCTCACAATCCTTTGTGTGTTTAAAGTATAAATTTACCCTGGCAGCACTGAATCTCGAATCGCAGTCCCATCTCAGAAATCTAAACCTTGCATAGAGAATACAAGACACGAGATAAGGATGACGATAAGTAAAAGTTTGGTTTATTTGCTAATTGTATCACCTCTAGCAATTTTGAAGTTATTGTAAGATATTGTGAAAACACACGGTCATTGCGAGAAATCAGAGGAAAGGTGGCCAAATTTCTTTCAAGATGTTAATTTTATTCTATGGAATGAAATCATTCAATTCGATTGTTTGGATATTTAATGTCCTGTAATCCTCGCTTAGGTTTTCATTTTGTGTATGTGCTCTTTTTGCAAGAGTCTGTATGCATGTCATGTTGAAGTGGCATTATCCATGTTTCCAGGCGGGTTGTCCATCATGTCGGTGTTGAGGAAGGAGATGGAGAAGTACAGGGACATAGACGAGGACGAGCTGCTGAAGAAACTGTCAGAGGAAGAACTGCAGCGATTGGAGGATGAATTAGAGGAGCTGGATCCTGATGTAAGTTTATAATGTAAAGTCCATATGGAGGAGTTTCTGTCACTATGTTGGTGCCAGTGAAGAGTTATGTGGTCATACGGGCAATATACTGCAGTATACTGTATACTCTGTACATTGCTGTAACTGCATATTCTTGTGTTTAAATCTGAAATTAGGTCAGATAATTTCCGTTTTTCGCCAAACTGTGTTAATTGCTAAACATTTGATTGGCCCTGAACATACTCACGAGTAAATGGCTGTGAGTATGGGCTTTGAATGCTGTGTAGACAAAACCCGCCAATCCAAAGTCTACTAGCCGGCAGTGTTACTGCACAACGTGACCGATATTCTCTGCCTGACTGTAATCAAACTTAAGAGGATGTGTGAAATCACCCAGTGATTCTTAGTGTGTAGAATATTAACATAATAGAATATAAATAGTTAGGGATTAATACAGTGCATACAGATATATTTTAGTGCTAAAATGATTAGTTGATCATCACTGTAAATTGAATACCTTTGGTTTTTGGACTGTTGGTCGGACAAAACGAACTGTTTGAAGACGTCCTCTTTGGATCTGCGGAATGGTATTCAGCTTTTTTTGTTGTTACTATTTTCTGGTATTTTCTAGACAATTTATCGAAAAACAAACTATTGATCGAAAAAACAATAAGTTTATCCATAATGAAAATAACCACTAGTCAAATACATGAGTGAGGAAGTAGAGGAAACAGAGTTGGTTATTAAGGCTACAGTGAAACTGAGCCAACAGAGATCAATTCTAGAAAATACTCTACCTTTATGTGACTGATTTTGTAATGATGCTAGCTTTAGTTAAGTCACCTTCTTCCCGATCATTTACAGCATTTGGTATTAATACTGTAAATGATCAGTGGGAGGCTGGGTGGTGTCTGTTGCTTCTTTAGCATGTGTTTATTTCTGCTTTTGATGGGTCCACTGCCAGCTTCGTACCCTCAGTGATGTATCATGGGTCGGGGTGGTGACAGCAGCTGTAATATCTTTCTGATGAATGTCTAACTGCTCATAGAGAGACTGGATTACCCCTCAATGCCAAGAGGATGACTGAAAGGATATAATGTGCAGGACTCTGTGTGTGTGTGTGTGTGTGTGTGTTAGTGAAACTGATGCCAGCAGTGAGTGACCGGAGGGACTCCATGACGTAAGCAGAAGAAACAGTGAGAGGCAGTGTGTGCGTGCTTACCTTGTTTGTGCCTGTTTGAGGGTAAACCATTGCCCAACAGTTAAGTGGCCATTTGCTTTGAAAAACACTGAAAACTTCCCAGCAAGGTTTCCCACTTCAGTTCCAGTAAGCCACTGAAAAAACCTCATCATGTTGGACAAATAAACTTGTCTGCCAGCTTTACTGGGATTGTAAAAATAAACATTTATTCTCCTTCATCAAGAGAACATTTTGTGTTTTTAGTAAATACAGTGCTGCCTCATAGTCATATAGTGACCCACTACAACTTGGACTGGTTCATACTGTTAACTTTGGAACATCTTTGGATTAGAGCTCCAACATCCTTTTTAAATCTGGAATAGGTTAATACAAATCTCATGTACCTTGATCACTGGCAACATTTCTCAAATCATGGAAAGTCATGAAAATGTTGTTGATTTTTTTTCACTCACCTACATAATTTGAAGCTGCACTAAGACACTGAGAAGTGTCTCTGAGCTCATTGTTTTGGTTTTACAACCCAGAACTTTACACTTTGGTTAACTCGACTTTTTTTTCCAGCAGCAGCAAGCAGCTATTTTCAGCAAAAACGCTCTGATAAACCCACTGTACACTACCTGCCCAGCACCAAATGGATAACAGACAAAGGTGATAATATGTCAGTGTTATGCTTATAGCTTGTTTCCGCTGCTCCCAAGTAACAGGTCACATATCTTAAACATTAGCCTCAGCCTTCTCTTCATGGATGCATGTACCCTACGTTCCTGTGTTCATAGATGACTTCTGTGGCTGCTGAGAGGAAGAGAGAGAACAAATGAGTGAATGACAGCGAATAAGACCAGAGGAAAGTACAGTTAGAAGAGACAGGAAAGAAAGACTGAGTCTCATGCTGGTAAAAATAACATGCTGGGCCTGGGGATGTGCCTGTTATCTTCAGCTGAAAGAACGTGTGACACAAAAAGCTTGGCAGTGACAGTGTGATGTACTCCCGGCTATACTATAAATACCGCTGTAAGTCACGTGAACATTTAGGTACAACTACTGGAAAGAACGAATGAGAGAAACCGAGAACGAGAGAGATCCCTTCCAAAGAAACCAAACAATCATCAATAAATGTGTAATTTTGTTGGTATGTTTTTGAAAATGGTTTCCTGCTTTGCCAATATTATTCTAAGGCAGAGGAATAAGGGTGAGAGGCAAAGAGAGTGAGAGGCCCCTGAGTGCTGAGAGGACTGATAAGATATGAAGCTATAAGTAGCACTTTGAAGAGCTTGGCTTTGAATGTTGCTTTAGGTTGAAAATAACACGATGAGCAGCAAAGCTCTGGGAAATTTCTTGGTCCTGTGTTGGGCTGGAGTAGAGAGAGGGCCTGATGTGGGAGTTGCATTGACCAGAGCAAAGATACTGTACCACCATCTCTATACCATCGTAATTTTGCTGTCCCCTTCCTAAAAACAAATCCCCTGAAATTGTTAAAAAAAAATGTTTTGATAGTATTGTTAATGAATACCGGCAAAATGTATGAAACGTTTGTCTTCTCCCCCTGGGGTTTGTGTGCTTTTGTTTTTTAAACGGGTTTCTTTTAATCTTACTAATGACTAAAGTACCCCCCACTTCTTAGTCAGTTTTGGTGAGTTATTATCTTATTTCCATAGATAACTGGCAAAATGTAGACGACATATCGCATCAAATCACATCATTTAAATGTATAGCTACAATAAGTTAAAGGTGTCCTCATTTTCAGGCATCTTTAACTGTTAATTCCTCAGAATAAAAGACTACGGTAGAGGATTTACTCAGAGCAAGAAAGGCCTTTTCCATTTCAGTCACCATAAACCATGTAAAATCAAAGAGACCAGTTCATAAAAAAATGAAGACAAACATTTTTCCAAACCCAGCGCCAGTCCTTAAAATTCTCATTCTTGTCTAGAATGCATTGTTGCCAGCTGGGATGCGGCAGAAGGACCAGACAAAGAAGGCTCCGACAGGAGACTTCCAGAGAGACAACCTGCTGGCCCATCTGGAAAAACAGGCCAAAGAGCATCCTGACAAAGAAGACCTGGTGCCCTTCACAGGGGAGAAGAGAGGTAAGAAATGTTCTCATAGTAAAGATGCACAAAGTAAAGCTTTGTGTAGATCAAAGCAGTGTTTTTATCAAGTGATGACAGCAACACTGTTTAGTTCCCGACATATTGGAAATAACAGGGTTATCCAAGCATCTGGGCTGAGGAGAGGCTGGCCTCTCCTATCTTGGAGATGTGTGTGTTGGGGGGGGGGGGGATTATAAATTGATGAATAATGTACCTGTTTAAAGACTATGCTCAACGCTGGAGAAGATTCACATTCACTCTCACATTAATCATGGCCTAAACTACTCCTCAAACCTTAAAATGTGCCTCAGGAACCCCTAAAGTCAGAGGTCTGTCATGGGAATCTCAGGTATCCAAGAGTAGAGAGTATTTTTTTTTTTTATTCCCTAATGGGTGATTGGTTTCCACAAGACCATCCCTCAGCATGCCTTGTTAGGCCTGTCAGCAAGCCAGCACCACTGTAGCGTGGACACATTGGTGTGTGGTGGATGGTGAGAAATACCAGACATCAGAAACTCTAGAAGGTCGCCCTGCTCTCACCTTTGTCTTTTGTTCTTCTTTGCTGGTGCTGGTTACATTAGTGCACTTTTGTACTTAAAAGACACACATTTCAACTTCATTACAAAGCCCACTACAGTTTGCTCCATAGCCGGGCTTCAAACAAGGTTGATTTGTACTTGTCGCAACTTTTAAAAGCGTGCTTAACCGTGTGGAAGGACGCAGCGGTATAACTGGGAGCGAGAGAGGACACAGGTGACTTTCAAAAAGCTGCACAGCGCTCTGGGCAAAATCTTGCCGGTCCGCTGCCAGCAGCCTGTGTTTATGTGGGGGTCAAAAGATGTCTGGCTGAAACCCGAGGAGCTGACCACACACACAGACATAGCAGGCCTATCAGTAAAGACACAAATCGCTGGGTGTTTACAGTCAGTCACACACGGTGACACCTCAGACAGCTCAGCTGTTATGTAAGAAAGCTGGTTGAGACAACAGGACCGCGTCAGAGATCTGTGTATGCTACTTTACTACCTTAGTTTGACATGTACATTTGTAACACATACTACTGTATTTCAAAATCAGTTCTAACATGTCTTCATTGCTTCTGTAATTCATACTGACTTACTGAGGAAATATTTTTCTTCTGCCTGTATAAAGGTGGAAGGTCATGACAATGAGTTATCTGCCATGGTCAGATATATATTCTATGTACCAATTGAACTGTGTCGATGTAGCACTGGTGCTCCGTTCATGTCATATTGGAGTTACTGTAACTATGAGTGTCTGACTCGTGTCACGTCAAAATCCAAGTCGTAATTGCGATTATTCGGAAAGGTTTCGATATATTCGACTTGGAGCTTCCGCCTCCTGGTACTGTGCACGCTGGCTCACCGTCACACCGCCAGGCTTACTGGGACACGTTAAGAGAGCAGCGCCATCGTTAACGTTATTAGTAACACCTGTGCTTTTCCTTCTATGACAAGTCAAAGTGTCTGCTGTGAAGTCTGTTGTCTTGTTTTACATACCACAGGTTTCATTGTGTCACTGGTACTGAAACTCTTACATATCTATTTAATATCGCGAGGAATAAAGTGTCAAATGTACAGCCGTCTTCTTTTTTTATTTAACGGCACTACACGCCTATTGTCCACCCACACAGCTGTTTTCACGTCTTTGCGTGATTAGACATTCCTCCTCAGGACTGTTGCACCTGTTGGGGCAGGACAACGCACCTATTTAGTACATGGACTTTGGGAACGTCCTGTCGTTCCCAGCAGTCTCCACCCAACCTCAACCTGAGCAGAGGTCTAATTAGCCAGTATAAGTGAAAACACCTGTTTGAGTGTGGAGGGGGGACCTTGAATTCACAAAATGGCATCGGCTAAGGCTTACTGTGTATATGTCTTTGTGTGAAATCTCTCCGCTCATGTTGTAGGGAAAGCCTGGGTGCCTAAAAAGCGGGTGGACCCCATCATCGAGAGTGTCACTCTGGAGCCGGAGCTGGAAGAAGCCCTGGCTAGTGCATCTGATGCTGAGCTCTGTGATATCGCAGGTAAACCTAGTCGCACCCCCTCAGTCACATGTACTGTATGCATTAAGGCTCATTGGTTTCAGTTGTCTCTCATTTGTCACCAAATATACACAAAAATATTTTTTGTAAGAAGTGGATAAGTTTAAATTGACTTTGTGTTCCTGCTTCACAAGTCTGTCTGGGTCCTACTTTAAGAAGCCACTACTTTTTCCACAGTTTTTTCAGTAAGCAGAGTCGTCGGGGCGCAGGTGGTTAAAAACATACTTAGAATAGTAGAGAATGAAGGGGGGTTGGGGGAAATTACATCTGAAATTCATCCATAATTTTGCATACAATTTTTGTTTCATCGGATTTTCACATGTCAAAAAAGAAAATCAAGAACATTTTAAAGTATGACAAAAAAAAAACTAAAACAGGCACACTTTCACACATACACACCCACAAACTTACATAAAAGCATCTAAATGAATGAATGATATTCAGAGGCTGGATCTGATCAGTTGAATGTGCTCAGCTGCCTGATTGTTCTTCATCTTCTCTCACTCATCAGTGTAAACACCATCATGGCCTAAACTTCCCTTCATTCATTTACTTTTCCTTTATCCAACTCTTCTCCATTTCCTCTAGCGCTCCTTCCACCTTCCCTCCACCCTCCCCCTTCATCCCTCCATCAGTCCCTCCACCTCCTCCATCCCTGATGGGTATCTCTGTTTGCTAGCTGAACACCACCCAGGGTATCTGTAGACTGCACGCAGTGTTTGCATGGTACGATTCTGGTCCTCCTGTCATGTTCATGTTGTCAGCTTGTGTTAAGGAGACATTTAGCAAAGCCGTGCAGCCTGACAGACACTTTCAGACGTCTGTAGTGTGCATGCATTACACAGGAATTTCTATCCAGTCTGTGTAATGTCTGGCAAATGCTATTACTGTGGCATATATTTTGCTGCGTGTTCAAACTCTTAACATCTGTTGTAATGATGATTTTAAAGAGCAATCAAGATGGACCATGTTTTAAACACTACAATTTAGCACTCAGAGGCTAAACCTTTTCGAAATTTGCTGAATTCTGTATTTTCTGATGTGAAACGTGTATTTTCCTATATTTAGTAATTTTTCATGAACATGAATGATTTTACATATCACATGAATAGTTTTAAGGCATTATAATACTAGTTTAAAGCCTTTTATTTTGTATTTTCTTCCAGAAAATTACTGTATGCACTAAAATGTAATTAGCAGTAAAAAAACAATTTTAACAAGATCATAACTCCAAATACTAAATTAAATCTTTGTCAGAGGGATATATTACAGCATGTAAACACATTACGTTTTTAACCACTACCAGAGTCACTAGTACGCGCATTAGCATGGCATAAATGTTTTCTCAAACAATACTGCTGTGTAGAGCAGAATCTGGAAAGGAGGAATATTTTCGAATCCTCAGAGTAGCTGCTCAGTCAAAAAACATATTTCAGATTCAATGCTGCCAGGACATAAGTAGGACTCGTCAAGTTGAAATTATTCACAGGCTAATCCCTGGACGTCCTTTATAGTCATGATGCTGCTGGTGAACTATGACATTGTGATCTGTAGTCAAAAGAGGGCAGGACTTCAGCTGTGGCTGCAGAAACCTTAGCAGGTACATGTCACCAATTGTACCTGCAACCTTACAGCATACAACTTATTGATCGTTGAAACTGACAGCGTCAGGTTTGACTTGCTTGTGATGCTGCGAGTGCTTATGTGCTGTAGCATGGTGGTCCGCTGTATGGCTGTAACTAGACAATCATTAAATCTCTTAACTCTTTTTCAGCATTCCCCTCTCTCTCTCTCTCTCTCTCTCGGTTTCCTCCTCTGACCCTATGTTCATTCCCTTCGTTTTTTTTCCATCCTCATTCAGTCTTCTTGCTGTCTTCCAGCCATCCTGGGTATGCACACCCTGATGAGTAACCAGCAGTACTATGAAGCCCTGGCCAGCAGCACCATAGTCAACAAGCAAGGCCTCAACAGTACGCACGCACACGCTTGCACACATGTACTAAAACCTATGTAACTGAGTCTTTTATTTTCAGAAATCTGCCAGTTGCATGACCTGTCTTCACTTGGTGTCACGGATAAGTGTAAAAGTGTCCTAAAATAAGACCGATAACTCAACTAGTCTGAAGAAAATATCACCTCATTTTAAAAAAATGTTGAAGAGAGTTGACTTGGACTGGAGTCAAGTGAAATGATCTCATGTTAGCAGAATGTTGGTTTATTTTACCAAAGATGATAGAATCAGTCTCTTTCTGCACACCATGTATGCACAAATATAGCTACACAGATTTAAACTAAGTGTATACAGAGACTCATACATTGTCCTATAGGTTCTCCAAAAAAAAAACCGCTGATTCATCTGTTCATCTTGCACTACACAGTGTAAACTATGGTATTCTGATATTACTGATATCCCATCACACATTGTTTATCTTACGTGGTGGCCCATCCAGTAGATTCTCCTCCAGCCCTGAACAGAGACAGACCCCAAACATCTCGCTTCCAAATATCACCGTCTCTCATAAAAAGAACCAGCTGTAAACTTGTGATTCGCCTGCTGGAATTAGTTGCTTTGTTTTCAGTAGCCTATTAACACACAGGATGGTACATGAAAATGTGTTGGGTGTTTTTCTTTGTTGTTTGAGCATTGCTTCACATGAAGACAATGAAGATCTGTATTTCAATAGCAAACAGTAAGTTCTTATGCCTAATCTAATACAGGGAAATCCTGAATAGGCTGTAAATTGAATGTAAATTAGTGTCCCAATATTGCTGTAGACTTAGAAAAAAAGGATTTATACTGACCAAAATGTTGGTTCCAGCTGATTTTCTGATTAACTAAATCTCAGACCAGTGTCATTTACTGATACATGATATTAAACACACACATTGCTCCAGTAAGCCTAAACAATATGTATTTTTACACATTCTGTAACTGCCAAGCATTTTCCAAAGTATCCTGTTATGTCTTCATTTCACTACTGCACACAATAAATATCAAGGGACTTGAAACTTGCTTGAGTTACGTAATCCATCACACTCAACACACATCTGCTGCTGCGGTAGTAGAAGTTACTTTATATTTGTGTGGCAAAATAGCTACATGTACTGAGTAATTGACAAGTCCTGCTGCATTCTAAGCAAACCCCCCCAATGTTCACTGGTACCTACATTATGAACATTTCTTTTAAAAAAAACAACTTGTTCAAAAATGTATATAGGAACTTTAGTTCTGTTGTAATGATGATTTTAAAGAGCAATCAAGATGGACCATGTTTTAAACACTACAATTTAGCACACAGAGGCGTCCTAAACCTTTTCGAAATTTGCTGAATTCTGTATTTTCTGATGTGAAACATGTAAAATCATTCATGAACATGAATGATTTTACATATCACATGAATAGTTTTAAGGCATTATAATACAACTAGTTTAAAGCCTTTTTTTTGTATTTTCTTCCAGAAAATTACTGTATGCACTAAAATGTAATTAGCAGTAAAAAAAACAACAATAATTTTAACAAGATCATAACTCCAAATACTAAATTAAATCTTTGTCAGAGGGATATATTACAGCATGTTAACACATTACGTTTTGCAGTTAAGGATGTCATGCTCCTGTAGACACTTCTGAACCAGCAGAGAGCCCCTTAATCAAGAGTAATATTTTATCGTGATCACTGACTGGTAAAATGTTGTACTTTCATAAACAGTATAGAAGGCTATGCTTTGTTTGGCAAAGACTGGCAGGCAGATGCTTCAACAGACTCTGGAGCCATCAGCTGTCCAGATATTACTGTTCACGGCGTTCTGTAGTGTACATTTAGAAAATGGCAGCTCTTAAGCCAAGGGCTACAAACGTGTTTAAATGAATGCTGTTCTCCCCAGCGAGACTAATTTAATGAACTGTCCCAACTGTCTCTGTGCTGCTGTACATGAGGGTGTTCTGTAAATGTGTTGTAGGTGTGATCCAGTGCACCCAGTATAAACCAGTCCCTGATGAAGAGCCCAACTCCACTGATGTAGAAGAGACCCTGTTGAGAATAAAGAGAAACGACCCTGACCTGGTTGAAGTCAACCTCAACAACATCAGGGTAAGTGTGTGTGTGCATATTCTGTTGAGGATAACAAGAGAGGATATGATATTTAATGCTGTATTTTCATACTCAAAAGCAACAGGGTTTGTTTTTGAAATATTCTGGATTTGGACGGCCTGATTTAACTGAAACTCTATTAGTTAGTCATCTCTGATAGTATTTTCAAGTCCTTACAGTGAAGAAAACTGAACTTTTTGTCGCACAAAATACACATCATGTTTGATTATGTTCCCAAAGCAGAAACAAACTAACCTTGGGGCACAAAATTTCGTTTTCACAATGTAATTTTTGCAGATTAAATTTAAAAAGCTACTTTTCAAGAAGTAAATATATATTTAATATCTATAATATTTAGATTAAATATATTTTGTAAAAATGCAATAAAACGATTTTCTTGGAACACAGCACTACATTTTATTTTCGTGAAACACGTTTTGGGCATTTCATGAACAAAATCATTTAATGTTTCTTTATTATGACAATTTTGGGATTTCGTGCAGAGAACGTACATTTCATGCCAGTTTCAGTATTCGTTGCCTCAGAGCTGCAGTGCAAATACATCCTCACTGTAAATGACGAGGTAATAATAAAATAAAATAAAATCACAAACTTAAATGACTCAGAATATATTTTAGGATCTGAGAACATTTAATGAGCTGTTCTTTTGGTGTTTTTTCTGAACCCAGAACATCCCCATCAAGATTTTGAAGGCGTACGCTGAGGCTCTGCTCAAGAACACTGTGGTGGAGAGGTTTAGTATTGTAGGAACCAGGAGCAACGACCCTGTAGCATTTGTAAGTCACAACTGTAACATTTAACACAAAATGCTGCACGGAATCCATGTCACCTGGTTTATTGCTCTGAAACCAAGTCCAGACCTGGACTTTGGTCCAGTGACCAGTCTGGATTGGTTTGATTGATCTGTGGGTTGTATTGTTCATTAAACTGTTGCCTTTTTGTTGGCCTTTTTTGTAATACCATTCTATTTTTAACACTTTTTGTTTACAATCTTTTGCCAAGATTTTACCAAAGCAACTCTTTATTTTAATACAAATCCTTTTTTACGGAGAAGAAAAATATGGTTTGTCTCTGTCTTTTTTTCCTTTTAAAATATTCCACCAACTGCCTTGTGTTTGTCGGTTATTGGGATAATGGCACTAATAAAAACCAAAAATATATTGTATAGCTGATAATATTTTAATCAAGATGCAGTGGGGTTTAGATCTTCCCAATGACTCGTGTTGCATATCATCCCCCTACCACTTTGTGCTTTTTACTATCTAATAAGACATATGCATAAGTCTCACAAAGACACTCTTTGATCATGTGGACCTCATTTTGGCAGCCGCTCGCTGGAATAAGGAGCAAATGAGTACAAAGCAATGAGTGAATTTAAGATACAGTATGGGCTGTGTTTCCTCTCAGGCACTGGCAGAGATGTTGAAGGTGAACACGACGCTGAAGAGCCTGAACGTTGAGTCCAACTTCATTACCGGGACTGGAATCCTGGCCCTCATAGAGTCACTGCAGAATAACACCACACTACAGGAGCTCAAGATAGACAATCAGGTACCAACTGACACACACACTCAACCCACTTGCATAGAGTACATGCAGACTCGTGCACACGTACCATGCATAAAAATGTGAGTGTGTGGGTATATGTGTCATGTAGTGTACACAGGCCATCTTTGCCACTTCAGTGTAATGCTCCCTGATTGCATTGTGATGTCATACTGAATGTGTGACTCACTGCTCACTCACTAGTTCAGCTTGTTGAATGATTAATAGATTGGGTTTTTTTTTCTTTCCTGCATCTCCCCTCTTTCTCCTGGCTTTCTTTACCGTTTAGCTCCATTGACTGACTGACTGGTTGAAATGATATACAACCAAAATTCAAAAAGCAAAAGTTGCCCCCTGCCACTTGATCCTCTGTTGCCATGGAGAACTCCACCTCATCTGTAGTGGCACTGGTGTTCACTTTGTGGAGTGGATGGCAGTCATTTTGTGTACTCCTCCTCTTGTCTCTCTCCCCCCCTTTCACCCGCTTTTAATTCATCTCTTGTATCTCCTCTTCCCATCCCTCGCTCCCCACACTCTGTCTCTCTCTCTCTCTCTCTCTCTCTCTCTCTCTCCAAACTCCAGAGCCAGCCGTTAGGCAACAAGGTGGAGATGGAGATAGCCAGCATGCTGGAGAAAAACACCACGCTGTTGAAGTTTGGATATCACTTCACTCAGCAGGGCCCGCGCCTCCGAGGCTCCAATGCCATGATGAGCAACAACGACCTAGGTGGGTTACAGACATGGAAACAGACACATACAAACACACATTTTATACCTGCTCTGAGAAACTGATTTGGGAAGATGACAACAGTTAACGTGTGTGTGTGTTTGATGACTGACTGACCCCACAGCGCTTTAGTTGTAGTAACTCGTACACAGCCTTTCAGTAGTATTGCATTTGGCAGCGTTGGTTGCTGCGTGCATCACTGCTGACACTTTATCTTCACTATATCTCCTTGGGTTCTACTTTAATCAGACTCTAATAAAAGAATCAGAGTGATGTCAACGTCCGGTAACTTAGTAGTACGGCCAGAAAGCCCCAGCCAATCAAAACAGCGGCTTCTTTAGTTATGACCTCAGCACTAAGAAAAGAGTCTGTGCCACAGGCTCTTTTCTGTACACAGTGCATGAGGAAGAAATGGTTCATGCATAATTGTTTAGGTAATTATTGTATTTGCCCGTTTCATTTTAAATTGAAAATGTTCTACAGTCTCATAGAATCTATGTACAAAGGAGTTCAGTCAGCTCCTCTCTGACAGTCTCAACAAAAATGTAACCTTATAAGCTTCACAAAATTAGTGCTTGTTCAGTTTGTGTGTGAGTGTGCTTGTTCTTGAACGTAAACTGAGAAGCAGTTTTAGGTTTAGAGGGTGAGTGTGAATCGATGCCATCTTGGCTGTCTTCACCTCCACCAAAGGTCAGTCCCGGATTTAGCTTAAGTTCAGAATAATGATTACATTTGGATACGGTTTAAGGGCTTTTGTGTCTAATTAGTCTGCTTGTATTGTGACACAAACCAGCTGCAGTTGAGTGTGTGTGTCATAATATTGTCATAACATTTTTCTTCATTTTCCGTCGTCATTAAGCCCGGGTCGTCAGGTCGGAGTCGGACGGCTCCTTCACCCTCACTCTGTCTGTCCCTGAGCTGGAGAGGGCCTTCGGGGAAAAAGTTCAAGTCTAAGACGAAGTAAAATAAAAACAAAACAGCAAGACCAACACCGCACTGTTTGACCGCTCAGCCTTGCCTTTCTTCTGCCAGCATCACCTGGTTCTTTTCCTGACCGCCAGAAAGCCCTGCCTCCACCTGCCGTACTCCTCGGCGTTTCCGTTGCTTCTTCACAGCACCTGTCGTCACTTTGTTTCTTTTCATTTTCTAGTCCTCTCTGGTTTGCAAAGACCGCCAACAGTATCTCCCAAATTTTGCTGTTGTTGCTCTCCAGTCCCCACCAATTCATTTACATTTCCTGAAAGTGTATGAGCCTCTGCCCAACAAGGCAACAAACTGGTCAATATTGAAGACTGGAAGATCCGGAAACAGGGGAATAGGATAGGGCAATCCAAAATCTGGGAGCACTCGACATTTGCTCGACAGAAGTAGAAGAATGAAAATTAAACTTGAACTGAAGTCATTGCAAGGCTAACATAACCTGTACTCTTAAAATACAGAAGAATAAACAGCAGATAAGAGTAATTTACACAGGTTGCTTCTGTCATATGTCCTAGCCAAAGCAAGACACTGATCCCCTTACCCACAGCACAACAGCATCCCCTATATACCACTTCTGTCTTTGAAATCTGATTGGGCAAGATGAAACTTTTGCCTGCTCTAGTTTTTGGAGTTCCAGCTTGCTGTACTGTGCAGCTGCAGAAACCTTCATGGCCATCTGTTGTGTTCTGCATCACTCTAGTCTATTCTTTGGCCACTTTATTTATGGTTCTCCTTGGCCTTTTAACTCATTTGATCGTTCTCTTCTCCTGATTTGCGGTTTCTACTGTTCCTGCATTGTCTGGAGGCATCTGGCCTCCTCTGCTCAACGTCTGTCCTCCCTTCTACTCTTTTGACTCCAAAATCCAAAGCTGGATTGCAAAGTGGGCTACTGCACTGGGCCCCTAAACCATCAGTGGCCCCAGAATCTCCAGTTGTTTGTGATAATTTAATGCATTGCAGATTTGCACCACTAAATTACAGTATAAACTGAAATGGGGGGACTAAAGGGGCAAGAGTGCTTATTTTACACATCAAATTCTGTTTACAGGTCTTGGATAGTACTACTGTATATGTGAAATATAAGTTGTAGAAAGCCTTTTTGTGGCTCCAGAGGGAGCGGTGCAAAATCTGGGGGGGGGTCTTGGGGTGTGAAGTTAGGAAGAAGTGACCTCTGTAGCCCACCCCAGGCCTATGTTTTGTCCCTGGGCCCCGTAGTGGGATAATCCAGCCCTACTCTTATCAGTCTTTCCTTCATCTTGTTTTTTTTACTTCAACAGCTCCTGCTTAAGCCACTTCAGTGCTGTAACTTTCAGTCCTGCTTCTTAAAAACCCATTACCTTCTTTCAGTTGCCTCTCTTTGCTGTCTCATGTAAAGCAGTTAAGGCAGGCCAACTTTGCTCCGCTTTTGCTAAAGACGTTGTTGATGGTGATGATGAACCACCTTCTTCCATTCTGTTTTTGTAACTTTTCTTTTTCTCCGTTTCCCTTCCTTCTTCATTCCCTCTCATCCTTTCACCTCTTCCACCCCCTACCCCCCTTTTATCTGTCATTCTTTCTCTTCTTCCTGTGTCCCTCCCTTCTCCTCTCCATCTACAGTAAGAAAGAGAAGGCTTGAGGGAGGACCCATCTTCCCCAAGTGTCGGACGAATGTGTAGAAACCAGGGCTACCCTCAACCCTCTGTTCCCCTTCGACCCCTACCATCTATTCAAACCTCGCCTGGTAACCCTTCGATGGCCTACCCAGAAGACCATGCCCACCACGTCAGGTTCAGTTGCTTGGGGTTTGGAGGTAATCTCAGAACTCCTTTCAAGACTCTTTAAGGGATCCAGTGGGATTAATCAGCAGTGTCCCTCTGAGCTTTCACTGCATGCAAAAGGTGAGATTGTGTACTTATTTTTTTGTGCTCTGTAGTTTGAATTTTGACTTGGGGACATTTGTAGCTCTTCGTACAAACTAACCAGGCAAGGCTTGCTTTGTCATCATGAATCTTGAATATCTCAAGTGTATGAATTCCTTAATAAAGGGAGCTGGAGGTCTGGTTTTGAATGATGTATCCCTGTTCCTATTGATGCGTTGAATTAATTCTAATTATTATGATTATGCTGTAAATGAGTTGTGCTGTCATTACTGTTCCCAAAAGTTTCTGATGTTGCTCCAAGGTTGACACAAAAGTTTATTTTCTACCAATTATACACCAAAGCCAATGTCCCATTTGAATTTGATATACCTAGAAAATCTGCTATAATATTGAATTGAGTAATTCTATATACAGATTCTTCAGTAATGGACAGATTTACAGATCTGGCTACTGTGAGATTTGTCGCTATCTACATAGTATATTTATTTGTGTCAAACCTGAGAGAGTCAGAAGCCATTCAAATACTTGACATAACTTGGATTGATTGTTCTGGATGGTGCAATAACTTGTGTAAAAATGTTTCTGTAAATTAAAATGTACACTCTAATTACACTTTACACTGTAACATTATCCAGCATTAATTACCAGTACCCGTAGAGCATTCCTGCTAGCTGGGACTGGCAACTGCCAATTCCAGTTTTATTAACTGAAATAAGATATGCTAGGAACCCACTGTAGAATATCCTTCGAACACAATCTTATTATATAGACTTTGTCTACAGCCCATTATGTAAGTCAGACCACAATAACCCAAAGTAACTGCGAGTATTTGAATGGACTTTCAACCAGGTCTGGTTTGTTGATTGTTTTTGTTGGTTTATTTTTATTTACTGGAGCTAAAATGTGTGGTTTAATATGAAATGGGTGGTACTGTTGACTTAATTGTTTATTACAGGTTTCACATTAACGCCTCCAGTTTTTGAGTGTTTCAGTGATGAATGGTAGACGCAGATTTAAAAACACAGGAAACCTCTCGTGTCTTTACAGCTGTCAGATTACACAGCTCCATTTTATTTAAATAAAACAAATGTTAACAGACTATTTGCTGTTTCTAAAATGCTTGTTAGCTGTGATGGGTCTTAAATCGCCCTCTGAACATCCGAAATATGGCATCGCACTCTGATCCTGGATTGGTCCTTTTAAGAGTTTGCGATGGAAACGTTCTTCTCATCAAGGTCTGACTGTGAATACACGTTTGTGTCCTTGATACCAGGTACACCTACACAACTATGTGTTGTGCACTTAACAGGATTTCTTCTAACTTTAAAGGTAACAACAGACAAAGAGGGGTTAGCTGCTATCTAACCTGGGAACTAGCGCTATTATGTTGCTGTCTGAAAATAAAACCGCTCCAGTAAAAATCAGTGGAAATGGTCTGCATTCTTGTTACTTTTGTATGGCTCAAGATGAAATGGGTGTGTTCTCCCTGCTTAAAGAAAATGGATAAAAACTGCCAGTTGCAGACTCAAAGGCAAAACCAGCCTGTCTCTACCATCCATGTTTCCTTGACGTCAACAACTGTACCTGATACTGACACTCGGAGCTAAAAATGACCCCATCTTTAAGGGTTAGGTAACCCATGTGATATGTAATATCACTGCTTGATTAGTTTGTCAGTGCTGTGGGTGGTGTGCCACAAATGGTAATTATGGATGTAAACATTGGTAAAACAATTAGTAATTGAATGCTACAGGTAAAAAAGGACGAGTGTCCTGTTCTTTTCTTGTGTCTAGTGTTTTTTTCTGATATTTTAGTGCTTGACTCCGTTTTGTTAGATAGTTGACCTCTTTTGGTTGAATTTTTGTTTATGAAATAAATCTTGAAAATAATGCCTTTGTTCTTAATTGCATTTGGTTGGATGTCTCACTCGGATATGTACGCTGCAGTGTTCTCCCATATAAAGACAACAGTGACACTCTGTGGTAAAGTGGAAGAACTACACCAAGTCTCTTCAGTGGGACTGTCCATGCTCCCTATATTGCCCTCTTAAGACCAACAATAGTGCTACACTTTTGTTTTAACTTTGTAATAAAGCTGCAAATGCAGTGATCAAAACGTAACACGCATTTACTTTTAATGGCTGCTGGTTCTTTCCGCAGAGTTCAATTTGCTTTTCAGTATGCAGATATAAATATTCCGAATCTTGTTCCCAATGAAGAAAAATATGCAAAACCTTTTACCTCAGTCTGAAGTGACATGTAAAGGGCCAAACCAGGGCAGTGCCTGGTGTTTGCGCCAATAAATAAATGAAAATCTATGGAAGCAAAGAGAGTTGAAAATGTAGCTGTGGTGTCGGGGGGTGTATGGAGTAAGGAGGGACAACCGTTCAGCTTTGTTGCAGTGTCATATTGGACTCTAAGCCCGTCCAACAATAACAATGGTCTCCTTTCCTCTATGAAAATTAGATTTTTTTTTTTCAGTGTAGCAATTTTAAAAACTCAAATCTCATGTCCAGGTCACACTCAGAGGTCACACAAACATTTTTACAAGTAGGTGTCCAGGGAAAATATTACAGTAGATGTGATGTAAATAAAAGCCATTATATGGAAAAACCAACAGGCTACCCAAAATATATTGTAATCTATGATTTGATGCACTGTTGAAAAAGATGATTTCATTTTGCTAGTTTGAATGAGGTTTTTAATGTTACAATATTTTCACACCGCAAAAATGAAAAACATGTACAACATTATGTAGCCCAATAAAATTACTATACAGTCTCAAAAATGATCCTTACCAGCTACTGTATATGACAAAGTAAAGGCAAAAACTCTTTATAACTTGAATATTTGCTGTCTGCAGGGGCATTCAGTTTTATTGAGTTATAGATTTTACAGTTGTTCCTGCTATTCTGTCCATCCGTGTATGACACAGTATCATGAAAAAAAAGAATTAGCACCAATTAGACACAATTTAGTTTGATTGACAATTTTTTTTTCTTCCTTTGCTGAGGAATAATAGTGTCATTTTATTTATTTATCAAATATGTCTTAAACAAAACTTTTCCAAGAATGGTTGGGTTTTTTTAATCCGACACAAAACTCTTTACAATCGTCTTTTTTCAGGGCAGACATCTTGACATAGGTGTTACTAATAACATTAACGATGGCTCCATTCTATTCAAGTACACAATACCAGGACCCTGAAACTGTTAAGTGCCATATAAAAACCTGGGGAACTTCGATACGCTTCCCTTTCACCGGCCTATTTCACGTCTGTCTTGAAGCCAACCTCACATCGCAGAGAACAGAAGATGACACGCTTTTAATGTCTGTGAACAAGGTTTTAAGTTTTATTGAATCTCAGGCAGAAATACACATGATAATCCTTTATTGCTCATGGCACACCACGTGGCCCTCAGCGGCTCATTCTCACATCTAAACCAACAATAAGTGGAACTGAATCAAGCATCACATCTTTTAAAACACGTTTGGTTTTGCTGTGTAACTATTCACATCACCGTGTGTGTGTTTGTGTATATTGAAGGAGGGCGGTCTCTTTCTCGCAAATCTTCACATGATGCAAAATCCAGACGTGTGGTCCACTTTCAAGTTGATACTCCTTATTATAGCTTAGAAATCATGAATACATATGTCTTATTTATTCATACAGATTCATTCAGTATTCTCTCCCTAGTAGTAGATCCTGATAGTAGTAGTATATATATACTGTAAGTTCTGGTTTTATGGCTGAAAGCTTAAGGTTTTGGCTGTCGTATGAACGGCTACACTGTCATTCGTCATCAAAACAATGACACAACAAACAACGAAAACCCTGCAAACCTGTAAATTAAATTTCCTGAATGCATACATATCATTGTTTTTTTTATTACTGATATTATTAACGGTTATATTGACATGGTAGTGAAAACACACTCAAACTTAGGAGTTATTGCCTTATTATTTTTTGCATGATAAAGAAGAGGATAAAAGGGGTGGGGGGGGTTGAGTTGGTACATATTCACACAACAAACTTGTCCAGACAAATGGCATGCAAGACATAGGAAGGAGACGCACTGAACAGGGGAATAGAACATTTTTTTTAAAACACTACAAGAATGTCATTACACTTGTGATGTTGGGCGTTGGGGGAGTGTGTAGGGGAGATAGACAATGGGTCTGACAGAGAATGTGTAACACTGTGTGCAAAACGTTTTACATAAACTTCAGACATGGTCGAACACAAAACAGTAGCTTTAGGAGCACACGACAGTAGTCTTTAAATTTCCTTTTTAAAATATGGCTTATCAAGTTATCACATATTTTTCTATTTTAGAGACAGACACACAGTTAGTATAATCATTTTATATATTTTATGATTGTTTGCCCACCTTGAGGCTTGTAATGTATTCATTTATTTATGTACAAATTGAGTGAACAGGGATATTATTTTTCAGTGCTGCGAGAAAGCTCAGCAGCTACCGCAGAGGTGAGAAAAAGGGGTTTTAAAATGTCTCAGACTAGAAGGATAAACCACCTAAGATTGTGTTTTTAGCCCCTCTGCTTGCTGTTAGCTTCATTAGTGTAACATAGCTAACGTTAACATCGGTCAAGCTAACGTTCACCTGGCCGCCGGGCCTGGCCTGGCCTAGCTTAGTCTAATGGCTACAGTTCACACAGCTGGTTCACATCTGAGTCATTTCCCCGCCATAAAACTTTGATTTGTTCGAACACCAAAAGACCACGCCGGATTAAACGTAATTTTATGCACTTCCAAAGCAAAGTTCATCTCTGTCACGTGGACGGGGAAAAGAAATACCGACTTAAGCCAACCTTGTGAATGTAGCCTATGAACTAAGCTAGATAACGTTAGTATTAGCTAGCGAGCTCGCCTACTTCTTCAGCATGTCTTGCAGTGGGCCTGGCAGGTATTTCATCACTGTGTCCATGATGCTTTCCTCTTCCTCCTCGTCGCCGCAGCCGGCCGGCACGGCCTTCTTGGGTCGAGTCAAGCTGCCGGCTGCAGGCTCCTCCACAGCCGCTGCCTCGGCCTCGGCCTCCTCGCGCTTTTTCAAGCCATACTGGTTGTAAACCGCAAAAATAGAAAGGTCAGAGTGAACACATGATTTACAAGTTGGAAACTTTTAATTACAGCAACTACAATAACTATAACGTGAAAACGGCATAATGCACATGTACTGCTACTCATCCATTGTATCGAACAATGAACTTCACCCAACCCACGGAGCCTTTCCCCGTTTTCGTGTTTTGAGCAGCTGCCAACCCATAATCTTTCTCTTTCTCTTTTTCTTCATCTTGTCCCCGTCTGTGCCTTTCAGCTTGGAAAATGTCAAAAAAAAAAAACCCAGAGTAGATGTCTCGGGTGCTGCTTTCCAGTGCTCGCACTGTGACAGCGCGGTGTGAAATATTCGCAGAATGTATTTGTTTGACTCAGGCATATAACAAAAATCACACCAGCTTTGAAAACTGTTGCCACCCATGCTGCACTGAACAAAAGGGGGAAATATGTAACTATCATCCCTCATTACCACAGGCAGAATTTGAGAGCGTATAAGACTGTGCTTTTTAAAAATAATATATCATCCTTGTCAACTTGCAAAAGGCAGTGTAGTGATGAAAAAAAATGCTCTCTTGCTTATTGAGAAATTGTTATCACGTTTGTCAGGTGGCATTTCTGGTTAACAATGTCAATTTCCTGGATGAAACAGCTTTACACGTGACACTGTTTGCTCCGTCATCTGTCATACTCGAGCCTGAGCAGGCGTAAAGCTACAGACTTCAGCTATAATATGGACATGTCTCGCTGTATCTGGCACAACGGGATAAAGCTGTGGAGGAGGCTGACGGAAACCTTTCGGTAACAAGCACTTTGGGAGTTGTTCCTCGCTCTTTGTTCTCCTCTGGGGGAACTTTAGAAGAATAGAGGAGGTGAGGAGCCAGGGGAGGAGTACCGCTTTTCATCCTGCTGATTCACAGTATTCTCCTTAGGCCTGCCCCACCCACGCACTGCCTGTCTTTCACACTGTCTCTGCAGTGAGGTGGCTACACTGAAGCCTTTACCATCGCAGCAGCCCCACAGTTAAAGCAAACACTGTCTGAGTATGGACCTACACTAACTGCTGCTGTGCTCCACGTAGACAATAAAATACACATTACACTAATGCTGATTCAGAATGCAAGTCATTACTGGATATTGCGTTTTAGACAGAAATAAAAAGTATAAACATACAACAAAGAAGTATAAGCCTGGACAGCGGTTTGATAATTCATAAAAATCATATGGTAAATTGAACAACCTGTTGTTACAGTTGTACCTAAAGCATTGGAACATTTACTGAGCACGATTTTTCGTCGTCTCTCCGACCCACCAATTTCTGTCTAAAGCTCCAGATGTGTTCTTATTAATCAACGCCTCCTCTTTTTGTTGATCTACTGCTTTCTGCTCCTCTCGATTCTGTACAACTCCTTCCTGGTGCTCCACTGATCTATTTGATCATTTCAGAAAAAGCCAAAAATAGCATAAAAGCAAACAAATATAGCGTGACTATTTCAAACGCGGGTCTGTTATAAGAAGAGCTTCGCTGTCACGCAGCCAAGATGTGAAGCCTTGAAAAGCTACTTAAACACCAAAAGAAAGGACGGCATCCGAACCATCTCGCATGAATGTGACGCAAGTGTACATTGATTTTTACTTCATACTTCTTTTCTCTTTTCTTTCTCTCCATTTTAGTTTTCACAGTTCTGTTAGCATCCATTGTTAGAAAACTAATCTCAAATGTATTCCCTTTTTGTTTTCCTCAGTTGGTGGCCGCTTTCCTGACGAGAGACTGACTGACTTAGGTATTTCACTTCACACATTAGGTTATTAGACAGCATATTGTCTGACGTTGTAATTATACCTTGTCCCTGATGCCTTGTCTCATGCTTTCCCTCTCAGCCTCCATCTTGGCATATTTGGCCTTCCTCTCCTCCTCCTGCTGCCTCAGCGCCTCCTGTCGCTCCTCCTCTTTCTTCGCTGCGTCGGGGTCCTCCTCCTTCTCCTCCCCACCCAGCATCTTGCCCACATCAGGAGGACCTCCTGAGAAACAGACAGAGAACGAGAGACAGAAAAAGAAATACATGAGACACAATGACAGCTCGAGCAGGCTGCTAGGATTGAGGTGTCAAACTATCAAATTAGTCTGTAAGACGCGGTGAGAAAAACAAGTAAAAAGAAGGACTGCAGTCAGACAGACACTAGACAAGCTGCTGAAATCGCTCAGTTGTCTCGTTCATTGTACATACTGTATACTTTTTTATTTCACTTAATATGTCCACTTAGTAAAATCTTCAGTTTTGCATATTTATAAAACCCTGATTGCGCGATTATATTTAAATGTATTTTGTTCTATATTGTAGCCTATTACTACCTGTTACTGCAACAACCCAGTTTCTCTGTGAATCATTGTTGTTGTAATTAAAGGACCACAATGGAAATAAGCCTTTGGGCTTTAGCGTGATTTTATCGGCTTGGATAAATTTGTGTATCTGGGGCATCTCTGGCTAGAGGGGCCACTTTTTAATGGTCAATGAAGAAGTTCGGCCAATCAGCCAATCAATATAACCATCATCATATCATTTTTATTCATTTGGATTTGGACGCACTGGTAGGACTCCTCATTTGACATTCATTGTATTGCGGTGGTGTTTTGCAAATGTCTCTGCACCAGTCAAATAATCGCTGACCTCTTTCACCGATGACAGTACAGTGACAGTGCTCTTGGATTCTGCACTACTCTAACATCTCCTGGCACATAATAACTGTAATACTGGGATATCATTATATCTGCCATGGTATATTTTGTATACACTTTATATTTTATATATTCATTACTCTCAAAATTGTCTACTTTGATTTGGAAATTTGAAAATATTTATACTTGTTTTTATAGCATTCCCCTATAATGTGCTACTTAGTATATCTATATTGACCTTACACTTCCTGTTAGACGCGTTGTAAATTTTACCTACATGCTCATTGTTACAGTTCATATTTACTCCTTTTTTACATCTGCTCCCTTTTAACTACTTCATTTTGCACAATCTACTGGAGATAGTAAGAAAGCATTTAACTGCACTTTCTGCTTGTACTATTAAGTGTGTGACAAATAAAATTTGAATTTAATGTTAAACACAAATATCTGACATAAAATTTGTCAATTCCTCCTCCCTGTTGACAGGCTGACTGGAGACACTCCATACTGGGTACATGCCCAGTGTCCCCTCCACAGCCTACATAGCACCAAAATGGTTTGGAAAATTAAACTGTGGCCTGCTGTTGCTCTTTTCATTCATGCATACAAAACAAATAGTTTTGAGCGCCATAGCCAGGATTTACTGACTGTGAGAAATACTGACTGTCATGAGTCCACATGCCTCCTTGTATTACTTTAACTTAAAATATATTTTCTGTCAATTTTATCTCTGTATGTGAAGGTGTAATATATAATATAGAATATAATTCTAACAGTAAATGACATAAAATATCCCTTTCTTTGAATTTCTTTTGGAAATAATCACCTCTAGGAATTCTGACTCAACAATCCACCTTCAAAAATCATCATGTGTAATTTCTGTGTTATTGTAGAATATACACTCATTCTTATCGTCATTAAACCCCCAAATTTCCAGAAACAATACTGAAGACATGACCTTGGTGTGGGTATTGGCGACAACCCTGATGCTTTCCTAACTGGAGGTGGGGAGCCACTGGAGGTCATCAACAGTGCTACGTGGCCCTTTAGCTGTAGAAATTGTTTCATTGTCCCCACTGCCATGATATCAGAGGGAGGGAGTTTGGATCAGGCTGTTTTTGTGCGTGAAACTGTTGGTGTATAATTTTAAATAATCAGATCAAGCAACATGCACTCCACATGTTTCCACAATGCTTCTCTTACACTGAGAAACACACAGACAGAAAAGTAGATTGACTAGTGGAGACTTGTATAATCAGTATGATGCAAGACAATATAGTATGGGTATGACTTTTGCCCATTACACAACAAGGCATGAGCCGTGGAATATGCCTTACGCAAGCCTTCCTTCTGTCCCTGTAGGAGTTATACATGAAATAATGCCACGTGATGCCAAGGCAGAGAAATGCTGAGTGTTGCAAACAAGAATAAGAGACAAGAGGGAAACCTGTCACAAAGCATCAACAGAAAAGAAAAAGACGAAGCGAAAAGCCAGTGGTCTGAAGGATTTGGGCAAAGACAGGAGCAGATAAGTAGTGAGGAGGAGGGGGTAAACAAAGAAAAGAAGGACATGGGAGAAAGGGAGTCAGTATACTGCAGAATATTGTGACAAAACAAGACATATTTAGGAAAACAAAGAGAGCACGAGGAGAGGGAGGGAATCTGTCAGAAACTATTGAGTCCAATTAGCTGAGCTGTTCCAGTTAGTGGGATTACCCAGCAGTTTCTGTGGGACGAGAGAGAGAGAGAGAGAGAGAGTGTGACAAGAAGAAATTGACAGACTGAAGGGAGGGGAAAATAAGAGGGAGAAGAAATTTAGGTGTAAAGAAAAGGATGAAAGGAAGAGTGACGTCGAGAGGAGGAGGGGAAGGGGCAGACAAGGGGCATCTGAGGAGAGAAAGCAAGCAACCAAAAAAGAAAGGACAGAGTACGCCTTCAGTCTGCAGCTGCCCCGCGGTATCGTTAGTATTTTGACTCATCAGCATGAAAGAAATGAACTGCAGCAAAATGCGGCGAGCTAAAAGACAGGAGAGACAGAGGAGAGGATGAAGTTAAGGGATGAGTTCAAGAGCAATGAAGGAGCAAAAGGAAGAGTAGAAAAAGAAATAAAAACATCAGGGAAAACTGGAGTCTATAAAAAGAGAATGAGATTTGTACAATTACAAGTTCTCAATTTCTGACCTCTTTCTTGTTATGTATACTGGTGGCCATGCAGCACTGTAGGACAGTGTGACCATCTACCTGTTTTTATGCACATTTTCAATTTGCACATTAAAAAATGTGAAATCGTTACACTGCGACGAGCTGGCCACTGTCCAGCGTGTACGCCGCCTAAGGCCCAAAGTCACTGGGATAGGCTCCAGTCACCCGCGACATGAGAACCGTTAACGATGGAGAAAGTAAAAACCTGAAATATTGCAAAACAGACCAACCCAGGCTTCTGGACGGTGCAGGAGGACGGCAAGATCAATAGTGTCAAACGCGGCGCTCAAATATAAAAGCACGAGGACAGAGCAGTCATCTCTATCAGCTGTTAAAAGTAGGCCATTAGGATCCATATTTGCTTTTCAGAAGCGGTTGAATAATTACATGTTGAAAGAGCTATTAATAATCAATCAAATAAAAAGACAGCCAGTGGGGAAAATCTCTTTTAAAAACTTGGTTGGCATAATATCTAAAACATAGGTGTTGTATTCAATTTGATAGATTCGTATATTGAGTGCTGAGATTTGTAGTTTGAAACTGGGTAGGGGAAGCAGGACTGTTGTTGGCGGGTGGATGCTGCCGTGGATCAGGTGAAATCTGAATGCTTTCTAGCAAATTTCTCTGCCCAATCATTCCCAGGTTCCAGATATGTACTGGTTGGTCCATTGAGAACAGCTCTAACACTGAATAAGAGTTTGTGGTTATGATTGTTTTGGGATATTGAATATCAGAAAAGTATGCTGAGCTTGTGTCTCTTTCTGCTGTCTGAAAGTTTGCCATGAATTCTTTGAGCGTGTCAAGAATGATTGGTGACTTAATTAGCTTCCACTTGGGTTCATGTAATGTTGTGGGAATACAACTATAGGAGAAGGGCCCCGAATTTGGCTCCAGTCAGCAGTAAAAATGTTTGATCGTATGATGGGTTGAGGGTTGAGAGGAGGATAAGGGAGCTTTAAAAATAACAGCTTTGTGGTCTGATACAGAACATCGAATACATCTACGTTCTCTGGGCAACAAACAGAAGAGAGCACCAGAGGATATGACCTTTGGAATGTGTAGGCTCTTTAACTGATTGTAACAGAGTGAATGATTCAACTAGATCTACGAACTCACCAGACAAATAAGACAAAATAAGTAAGCTACGTTAGTAAGTGAGAGTAAGTCATGTGTTAGTAGGCTAAGCCGCATGACGTAACTTAAAATGTGTCGAAGTTGACTTTTGGTTTCACACGGGCCACAAACAGCGGTCTCCTGGGTGAAAGTCCTGTGTTTAACCCATCCATGAATCCAATGGATGCTTCCAACTACTACGGCCGCAGAAAAATAAGTCAATCAGTCACATCAATGAGTCACTTGGATTTAAGTGAAACAGTGATGTGTTGGTCGCGAACGATTGGGCTCTCTGAGCCGGCTCCTTTAAGTGAACGGTGGTAGCCGGCTGCCGTCTGAGAGCCGATTTCACCCCGCACCTTTGCATTAATGATAAAGTTTACATGCAAACCGTATTTGAGATAGCGGCTCAGATCCCAGTTAAAGTGTTACTCTGGACTATTTAATAGCAACTTTAATCACCACTAACCCTACATCCATACACACTAGAGTCCATTTGATCTTAATTATGTTGCTAGGAAACAGCTTGCATCCAAGTTTATTTCCTGTCAGCTGCTGATATAAGCAAACACTGCAACAGGTATTAAAATTGGACTAATTAAGAATTAGTGTTTGCAGCTCAGAAATTGTATACTATTCACTGATGAACCCCTTTTTCTTTGATCTATGATTTAGTCGGAAAAACTATGAGCTTGCACATACTGTGAATATCTAAATTAAGCTTCATGTTTACATGCATCAATATCCTCAGTAATGTCAGAATATCCCAGATGTATCCAGATTTCTCAGAGCCAAGGTAAGAGCTTATCTGACATACTGCAAGGAGGATTCAGGATCAGCTTATGATCTGGGTACCTGCATATCTTCAACAGAGTCCATGTAAACACTGCTATTGAATCCTGTAAGTGGCGCAATGACTCAACCAGCTAAGCCTCATTGTAAAAAGATTCCCTTACCACGCACGGCCCAGAAAAACCCCTCCAGTACCTCTTTTAACTAGACTGTGACAAACCAAAACAAACCTGTTCTGGTTTCACAAAATCTTATTAGCACGTTCAGATCGTCTTTGTTCAAATGTAAAAAAGAGGATCCTGGGAGACAAAGCCCTGAGTTATATTGAGCTACATATGATCCTCGGCTCCTGCTTTGTGAGCCATTTTATAGATACAGCAATGTCCTTTCAAACGAGAATAATTATACATTAAGCTCTCTGGCATCACATAAGCTGTGTCAAGCTATGTTTTTGATTAAAGCGTCTCTACACTTTATCCCAGCATACTGTATAAGGTTGTAGTAGCTGTCAGAATGACACTCAGTATATAAGCTCATAAAAGCCTGTAATAGAAAGCTGACAGGTTGGCCTTTAGCCTCCTCACATTATAATAGATGAGTCAACATCAGCAAAGACAAAGAGCCACTTTGTAGAAAAATATGCCAATCCAAAGCCGGTTTACATGTACAGTATAGATGTATGGAATTTGACTTACAGACGAAGTAAAATGCCATTGCCAAGGTGTGTTGTCCCACACATGAATACACCACGATAATGCCTCAGAATAAACAAACTGTCAAACATACAGATCAGCTTATCCCCGAGTTAAGGGTTTTTGTCCAAATGACTTATTCCTGTGGTAACAATCTCCTTCCAACTTTGCCGGCAGAGTTATACTATACAAAGTTATACAATGATTATTTTCTCGATACTTGGACATTGCTTCACTGCGTAGATAAAAGGTGTCATCTCTCTATTCCTTTCCTATTGAAAGTTCTTTGCAAAATCTTTGTTAAATCCAAAGTCTTGAGGGAAATAAGGAAAGAAGACTAACCTTAACTAACTCTCCCAGTGCTTGAGCTTTTGACGGCATCAGATAAACAGTACTTATCGACTTTTTTCCCCACTCAAGGTTCTCAAGCAAATCCCTCTCTAAATCCAAAGTGTGGTGGGAAAGCGGATGAGCATAAAGATCTAGGTTTGGCCTTCAGAAGAGAAACCATTGTCTCAACACAGCGTGCTTAACAGCAGAAATAAATGTTGGCAGAGAAGGAGGAGAAAGTGTGCTCACTATGTTTCCGCTGCATAATTGGTGGCAGTTGTGCTTTGATTCCACTTAAATTTCCCTCGGGTGGAGCAGCTTTGCACAATGTGTCAATCAGGAATCAAAGTGAGAGTCTTTATTTTGCACTGGGACTTGAGTTCACAAATGCAAGCTCGCCCTCTTGACCCACAGTTTTTTTTTCGCCACCTGCAATCACAAATCTCTCTAGAAAAACGAAGTCAGCATTTTTATAGTAGTAACATTAGAGTAAGATTTGACTGCTGAAACGATTAGTCGACATTATCGACAGCGTCGACCATAAAAAAAATGTCGAAAATATCTCTGTTGTCCAGTAGTCGTTTGTTCTCACTTGACCTAATGTAAGGGCCTGCAATATCGCGGTTTGACCGCTACGGCGCTGTAGCGCTAGAGTGTAATGCAGCCTTTTACAAACGCTAATGCGATAGAAGAAAACACAGCGCGAATTACGACGCAGTGCAAACGAATCCGAACAAGCCAGGTGTGGGAACGTTTCACAAAACTTCCAGCCAAAAATGCTGTTGTGTGTAACGTTAATGCATGCAAGGCGAAGCTTGCTCTTCACGGGAGGGCAAGGTGCATGTTTGGGGCACTTAAAGAGGAAACATCCCGGCACAAGAGGAGGCGGCGAGAGGTGAGTGTTCTCCGGCTGAAGCTAGCTAACTAACGTAGAGAGTGCAATAATAATGATAATAGTAATAATAATAACATTAATAATCTTTCTTTTCTTTGCATTCCTGACACATCCACTCCATCAGAACAGGAAACATTTGCTCACAAAAAAGAGCAAGCTTGTCACGTGAACGTGTTGCTGCGCTGACCTTTCTTCATTTTAATTCAGCACTTATTTGGAAATCCAAAAAAGGCCAGTGCAGAAAGGACACCGTTACTTACTGCTTTTCATTAAACTGAACACTTTTACAAATGAAGCTCTGCTGCCAAGAGATGTTTACATTCAAACGTTTTTTGTTTTTTTTGTCTGTGATGCAGCTGATTAAAATTTTTTTTTTCTTTCAATTGAAAGAGAACAGTATATTTAAACAAGGCTTAGAGAGCATCGGTGTGTGATTTGAGTTGGACAGAAATCTGAGAACTTAAAAGTGAATGACCTGTTTAGTTGGCTCAAAGTTCATTGATACAACCACTTAAAAAGCTGAAGTGATTTTCTTTTTTCTACATTATAGTTAGAATATGTATAACTCAATGTTTCTAATTGAAAAAGCTGAATAATCGTTCAAAACTTGTCGTTGACAATGATCGATGATTAGTCGAGTAATCGTTCTAGAGACTGTTAGATTAATCGATTATCAAAATAATCGTTTGTTGCAGCCCTACTGTTAATAGCTAGTTTCATGTCTTATAAAATAAATGTTATGGTGGCAACTCTGAAAATCTATTTACTTAAAAAAAAAACTAGGACTTACCTAGTTTAAAGATACATGATACTCACAATTGTGAATGTGTGTACAAAATTGAATCTTTGAATTGTATAGTATGTTATATTGATGTTTTTATACATTTTGGAAACCTAATTAGCTTTAAATACTATTGATCCCCAACCCCACTACAGTCCTTGTTCTGACTGGACAAACATAGCATTATCATCTGCATACTGCAGCTCCATCGCGGATGTGGTGGAAAGTTTGGTCTTCGATTTGAATCTGTTGAGACCGAATCGGCCTGCCGTCCGTTTTGTACAAGATTTGAATGCCAGGTGTAATTCAAATGACTAACAGAGTGGGAGCAATGTTGCTCCCTGTGCCACCCACATTTCCACCATAAAAGGTTGGGACTCACCACTGCTGCAGCACAGTACAGCTGCTGACATGTATTCATGACAGAGCAGACGGTTTCCTGCTTTTTTTGTTGTTGTTGTTCTTTGGCAACAAGTTGATCTGTGTCACTGCCATCAAACCAATACTGGTTTCTTCTTGCAGCCCAGGGCTCGCTGACACCTCAGCATTAAGTTACAGCGTATCTCAACTGTCCACAGGGTACTCAGAGGAGAGAGCTTCTGTTAGGGCAGCTTGGAAGAGTTGCTGTGTCTCCGGCTCTCCAGTCAGTCTAATGTGCATTATGAAGCCGATAAGACAGTTGTCAGTCCAGCAGACGTCAACACTTCATTGCTCTGGTGATTGTATACAACACTGCTTTTTTGGTGTGGGCTGTTTGTCTTCAGCTTATTTTTCCTTTCTTTGAGAGGTTGATAGCGATGACATATTTGTGTTCGACACAGACAGTCAGGAGGAGCAGTATAGCCGGACCAGATCGTTTTGCCACTCGTTTCTTTCTTTGCATTATTCAAACCCTATCTAGAGACGACTGACCATTGGCTACAGACTGGCTCGGTGGTAGTCTTGGTCATTTTTGCGCTGCTAGTGGCTAAGTTTCAAGGTACCCTGTGTATTAGTGGATGACACAAAATGGTTATTATATCCTTGTTAAAATGATGGTGCAAGAAAAGTATTAGTATATCCCCATTTTATTAGAATATATAGAATTTATAGCTCTATTAAAAAAACGCAGAATAATTTCTGTTTCTGCATTGTAGTTTTTTAGCTAATGTTTTCTCAAACAGGAGTATATAGTATTTGGTGGGGGCTATTTTCAGCTGTGTATTAATACACATTTGATGCACTACAGAGTACAGCAGCAGGCCAGTGTGTGTGCGAATGACTCAAAGTTTAATGACCTGTCAAGAAGAACCGATCCAGTACACTCAAAAACTACTATTTGGGAGGTTCAGCTGCCTTTCAATATCACGACAAAGTAGCGCTATCTAGTTTAATAATTCTGTATGTAAAAGAGCAGTTACTGAAAAATAATGCAAAACATTAAGCATGATGGGGTCTACTCTCATTCACTTGTCTATTCTGTCTTTTATCCTTTGCAAGTTGCAGCAGTGACAAGCTTCTCAAAAACGCTTTGTACAAGCACGTCATTTTGCAAAACAAAAAAGCATTGGCAATGGCAAGGGTTTGTATTGGGAACTTCTATTGTCAGTGTAGCCTCCAAAAGGATTAAAAATGAAATATGTTTAGTTTTTCCTTTGAGCCTGCCACAAAGATTTAGCCATGACTAGGCCACTCTATAGCCATGAGCTATTTTAAGTATCCACAGCACAGTGCTAACAAGCCATTAAGGGTCTAATCCAGAGAGCGCATTCATTTTACCACTTCTGGTGTAGAGAAAATGAGTCAATGATCCTATTCATATCTGCATCTTCATTTAGCTGTTCAAAATAAGAAGTGTCTCCTCTCTTTAATCAAGTCAAGTCAATTTGACTTAAGTAGCACAAAACACATCACAAATTTGCCTCAAAGGTCTTTTACAGTGTGTTCAACTCCCTTTAGCCGTACAGCCATGATATGGATAAGGAACCTCACAAAGAAACCCTTTTACAGGAAAACAGCAACTCAAAAAAACTACTTTTAAACATCATCAAATTATTGACTGATTCAATGTTACATATTAGTATAACTACCAAAATGATTGATAGGCCTTATTTCCCACCAAAGCAATTGCTAATGCTAAAAAATTGCAATAGCACCATCTTCTTGTTTGGTGCTGTAAATCAATCCTACAGATATATCCTACCAATCCGGACACAGTTCTACATAAATAATAATCTGTGCAAAGGCAAGCGGAAGTTGACAGTCTTCTTGGCACATATTTTTCCTGTAAATAAACTTACTGGTATGTCTGCTAATCTGCTCATGACTTTTTAATGTAAAAATGTGCATTTAAGGATACTTACTGTTTGCCAGACATTGTAGTAGATTGTTTTCCACTTTGGCAAGCCACACATTTATAAAGACATTATACCAAAGGTAAACATTTGTTAATTTTGTAATCAGACCTTACCATTCACTTATTGGCTGTATGTCGCTGACTTTTCTGCTGCTATAGTCGAAGTTTGACTGCTGCCTGAGGCCTTCGGAGTTTGATTAAGGTCCACACCTTGAGACTAAGGCCTACCTCACTTAAAACATCCCCCTATTCTGTCAAACTAACTACAGCTTTCAGTTGGGAAGTGCAAGGTCAGCACTGAAGCACTCAGCAGCCGAAGCAATCAATGCACGAGGAAACCACAGTGGTTCCTGAATTTAAGGTGAGGTGCAAAAGCTGTGTAAGGGCTTTTTTGCACGGCTCCCAAATAACAACAGTGCTCGATTGATTAATAATAATCCCCATTGTAGAATGAAGTACAACTTAATCATTTTTTTTTTTTTTACAGGAATAGACGTTTTAAGAGCCTGTGGGCTGCACTGGCGACTCTCAAAATGTAATGTGGGGAGCCAAAGGTACAGAATATTTAAATTTTAAAAAAGCCTTCATTAAAAGTGAAGTCATTATTCTTTAGTGGTTATATATAATTAGTTGGATCAGCAGTAATAAAGCTAGATCCCTCTGTTTTTGTGGCCGGGATAGGATCTATTACAAAGGGCCCATTAGTGAGATATTGGTTACTTTGACTGTTCAACTGTTCAAACTGTTAAATTGTTAATGAAGAAAGCAAGGTGCACCATTACTGCATAATGCTGATATGTTGGATCAGAAAAAAAGTCACACAATGACAGAAATCAAACCACAGGGAGAAAATCTGGGGAAACAATCGTATTAGGGGACAAAAGTATCCTTTTGATCAATGTGTTACATGTATAAAAGGGCTAAGGAAGGCAAAATCGGAGTCACATTTAGAAAAGTCCTACTAAAGTGAACTGCATTTAGCATGCACATCACAAAAGTGGTGATGAAAACACACGGAGCTCTTCCTTCCAAACCATTTTGAATTCCCACTTGATTTCAAATGTGCAAATACATTCCTGAGATGTGGTGTGAAAGCTTCCTTAAGTCTGTTTTAAAAGAATACATTTCAAACTTTATCGATTTTAATGTATCCAGGTAAGAAAATGACTCGCATTTTGTGCGGACCTTGACACATTTATGATCCGATATAGCTATGAACCTTTGGTGGTGGTGGGGGGGGGGGGGGGTGTCTAGGCATTGATGGCGCATACACTGAAAAGCTCTTAGCTTAGTGTTTCTTGTCTTCTGCAGGTCTAAACCAGGGGCCAGTTAACACAAGATATGTAATACTTGCACTGACTTAAAATACACCAATGTCCACTGAACAACAATAAGATAAAAATGGCTATGCAAGAATCTATGAAGGCTCGTCTTATCTCTACTGCCTACTGCTTGGTATGTGATGATTAAGAATGTAAATTAGGCATTTTAAATTTATGTGAAAAAAAAAATTATTGCAGTTGTTTACATACTAATTAATAAGTGCACTCGCTGTTTTATTTACCTGCAAGTTACTTTCTTCTGTTGTCATGACAATACGACAGTACCGGTTCCCATGTACTTTAACTTTGCAAAAGACAATGCATCTGAACTCTGCAGATGTATGGCTTTGGATTTGAGTCCTGCTGAGTCATCACAGCTAAACATCGCTCTGTTTTTTCCCCCAAATATCTCTAACCAAAGAAGCCTTGGAGGATTAGTTAATGCAATGGCAGCATCACCTCTTTCACAGAGACTCATCCACACACTCATCACCTAACATACAGCACTCAGCAAAACACTCAGTGACAGTATGCAAATCCACATCCATACAAAAGCAAAACAATCACAGGAAAAGGAAAAGAGCAAGGTAATCATAACATCTGATCCCTAGTAGCAGTGCTCCAAGTGGGTCTGTACTCACAGTATACAGGCACTTCTACATTTGACTCTTTGCTGTACCACGACGTTTTCTTGTGCACCGGCACTTCTCACCAGCGACCGTTACTCTTTTCTGCCCTCTCCACATCAGGTTGTCTGGGCGATTCATAATGGCCCTATATAAACTGCATTACCCAGGGGGCACTGAGAGAACCATGTGACGCTCACCTTCCTGTTCTCGCCTGCCTGCATTTCAGCGGGCTAGTTGACGTAACGTTGCATTAACCTTACAATAATGTTTGCCTGGCTCCAAAAGGGCAACGCAAAGAGAACACGAACAGATTCATAAGATGACCCAACAGCAGCATGCAGGCCGGGAGCAGCAAGCTAATGTTAGCGCCACTAATAGCGAAGAGCCTGTTGGTGTAGCATCAGCAAAACCACCTGTGGCTACTGCCACCACTCCCACAGCCAACTACAATGTTAACCAAGACGTGAGTAGACGTTTTGAGTTATTGTGTGAAAATTTCTGTCATCCAACAGTTGACATCACTGAGACAGTCTGAAGAAGCAGCTAGGCTTTTTGGATCATCAGGTCTCAGGGGAAAGTATATCTGTGTGTCATCTGCGTAGCAATGAAAAAAGATGTTGCGATGTTGAATGACTTGGCCAAGTGGAAGCATGTAGATAGAAAATAAGATTGGACCTAAACTTTAACCTTGCAGTACACCACACGTAATGTGAGTTACACAGGATAAGTAGTTACCTATGGTGACCACGTAGGTTCTTTCTAAAAGGTAAGAATAAAACCAAGTGCAGCGTCCTTGATGCCAACTCAGGTTTAAAGACAGTCAATTAAAATGGCACAATCTACTGTGTCAAAAGCTGATCTTAGGTCTAAAATAATTAAAATTGCGCCCTCCCCCCTGTCGGCTGCTAAAAGGAGGTCATTGGTTACCTTGAAGAACCCGACCGAAACTTCTCAAATATGTTTATTATGACACATAAAAGCAAAATGTTGGGTTGAAACCACTTTTTTGTTGAAAACAGAAGTTTAGAAATTGGCCTAAAATTGCTAAGAACAGCAGGATCAGGGTTAGGTTTCTTTAAAAGAGGTTGGACCACAGCACGTTTAAAAGTAGAGCTATTAATAATCAATATCAAGAATGTTTACCATTTTAGTTTAACGTGTTAACATGGTAACATTTCCTTATTAGCACTAAACACAGTTTTGTAGAAATTATGCCCTGATAATGGTGCTAGATGAAATATCAGACGATCATCTCACCAAAGTTATTACAATTCATCCTGAGGGGGACATGAATGTTTGTACCAAATTTCACAGAAATCCATTCAAATAGTCAACCTCATGGTGGCGCTAGAGGAAAGGTCAGGCGATCAAAGTCAGTAGGATTCATCCTTTGGGGAACATAAATGTCTGTGCAAAATGTCACGGTAATTCATTGAGTTTTGGAGATATCTTAGTTCGAACCGACCAACGTTGCCACCCCTTGCTGCTTGCGCGGTTAATAAAAATTGTGGCATCTCTCTTTGCAAGTTGGAATCAGGGAAACCGCATGTTAATCTTTAGTTTTTTATCTGTGTTCAATTTGACAGTGAAGCCTGACAGGAAATGTGGGAAAGGACGGTCAGGGATGACATGCAACAAACCAGCCAGAATCAAACCGAGGTTGTTGTGTTTACATGGTATGCAGCTTACACTGCTAAACCACAGGCATGCCCAATAATGCAGCTTAACTGATTAAAAAGATATTTTACTAATATTGATGTACTGACTGACAGTCACTGGCCATCAGATTTAGAGCTTATCTGATTGATTATCTGGCTAATTGATTTGTTTCATTATCCCTCCCCCCAGGGAGCTTTAAAGATCCAGTGCACGCTCAGCATTTTTGCAGACATTTCTGTGGAAAGAGGTCACTGTGTCCCAGTCAGTAAACATGGACCAGAACCAAAGACAGCCAGGACTCCTACAACAATGGTAGAAATGCATTGACAGCAGAATAATCACCCTGATTGATTATTAGACACACGTAGCTGCACTTTCTCTTTCTTGTATCCTTTCTCACTCTCTCCTCTTTCTCTCACACACAGAAATCTATACCCTAAAGTAGGCCTGTGCAGCCTCCATAATTCATCTCGCCTGGAGATTCAGTACACACACACTCGGTCCTATACAATATCTATAAAACATCACTCCAGCACAGTCAGAGTACAGACACACACACACACACACACACACACAGCAAACACCCACACAAAATCTATTCCCACGCTCCGCTTGCGGCGTAAATTCAGCATCCAATGCAATGCAGTTGATTTAAGAATTCATTGCGCAGACATGAGGCACAGCAGCTATGCAGAATGAGGCAGCGCCGGCATCCTCTGCATCCCAATGAGCAGCAGAGGCTCCGTTTCAACTCCACGTCCCAACTGTAACTGCCTAAAACCTCTCTAACCTGAACAACAGCTCGGCATCATGCATGAATGCTGTGACGTGTGCGACTGCTGCATTATAACTGGTGCCACTTTCCTGACTTTCCCCGTGAAGCTATGGCTGACAAGGAGGATGAATTACAGGGCTATAATGAGGACTAATTAGGGGGCAAATAATAGCTAAGATAATATTCTAAAGGATAATACCTGAAGGCTTTAAAGGACAAAAGTCTCATGAAAAAAAATGTTAGTCATAGTTCTTGACAAAATACCCCTTCTCTATTTCTCTTGCCTCAAAAGACGCCAACAGTTGGCTTTAAAAGCACAGAATGCCTAATTTTTCATGTCATGTGAATAACTCTAATTTTTGGGTGTTTTAATGTAATCACAACATTATAAGGATTAGGAGAAAATTAAGCTTATAAATTCCTTTTCAAATTTCAGTGAGTAAATTCAAAAATGCATGAAGATCAAGCTAAAAATAAGGCTGCTGCTTTCCTGAGAAGGTGACACTTTGGATAAACAAGGTTTTCACTTGACAGGTACATTATTAGTATATGACTAGATCTACCGCCGCTGCTGCTGCTGAATGTCCTGTTTCATCTGCACCAGTCCCAACCTCGTTTACAGAGACTTGATACACTTTTCGGGATTCACTGGTCACAAAGACACTTTTTCAGCATATGCAGAACAACAAAGAATGAACAGGTCTCCATAATCCTGATCATGTCAGATTATAACAGTCTAGCATTGTCAAGGACTCGACCTCCAGGATGCCGTGAAACGTCATGACAGGTTTTTAAAAGATTGATGCAGAACGATAGACAGAGGTTCGAAGCGTAGATGTTTGAAGTAGGGAGTTTGGTGCAGGACGGATTATATCAGCCCAGTAGACTCATAACTACCGGGCCAGTACTAGTACAGTGCTGCTGCTATTGCTGCTGAACAGCCCGTTAAATCCTTTACACTGCAGTGCTGTTAAATCAAACTCCAGCCCGGCAGACTACTCACCTCCCATCGCAGCTTTCATTACAAAATTCATGATGAAGCAGTTCTCTGTTCGCTTCCTTCAGTGGTCACGTTATCAGGGACAGACCTGCAGCCAGGGGACAGAATACACAAGCTGTGACTGCATGAATACCACTGTTAGGACATGCAGTTTCACTCCAGTGGTTTTCATATACAAGAGTTTGATGGGATGGGGGAGGATGATGATGAGGCTCGATGCGGACAAGAAACGACCTCCAGATGGAGATCCTTGTTTGGCAAAGGTCGGCCAAAACCACCCAAAAGAAAAGCTCTTCTACTTTTTACAGTAATCGCAATATCTTGATATAGCGCTAGATCACTTTAATTCTATTTCCTCAGTAGTATGAATTTACATCTTAAACAGCCTCAAAATGTGTTTATCTCTATCCCAAGGAACAATAAGGGTGATTAAACTGGGTTAAGATGGCTTTACCCTGCAGTGCAACACCCTGTCCCGAGTTTTGTTGAGGCACCTGCGCCCTCGATTTACAACCAACACTCCATCTTGTGTGGATTTATGCTGACGCTGCCTGGCTGCCTGTGATGTATCCTCATGGAAATAACTCCCAGAACAAAACCAACAAAGACAGGGTCAAAGATGAGCAAGTGGGGGCATGATTTGTGTCAGTACATGGGCCTCGGAGAGCGTCTACTCACACGGTCTCCAAGAGCGTTAGAAAAAAACGTCTCTTTTTAAGATGCTTTCCGACACACACTGCATCTATCGTTCTAATTTGTGAGTTTATATTGAGCATTATAGCATTTGATTCCCTATGATATGACCATACTAATCCTATAGTGGCTATTTGTTTGGGGATTTAAAGTGAATTTATAATAACCTTATATGAAAATTGCCATGTTTCTATAATATTTCAGCTGGGACTTTGTGTCTGAGATATTCAACTGTGAGTTTGCAAACCTTAGGCTACTTTATGGTCATTTAAAATATATATATATACACATTTCCTATGTTGTCATTATTATATTCCTATGATACTTATATAGGAGTTGTAAAGCTCATTGTAGGCTAGTTGATTGGGATTTTTTTTTTTTTTTGGGACAATCTTTTTGCGCCATAACAACCCCACGTAGTTTTGCTGCATTTCACAGCATCCCTCTACCATCGCAGTACGGGCTAGCAGAAAAGAAAATCCTCCTGAAAACTTGCGCCACTCATTATTAAATCGCTGTTTCCTCCCGAGTCATTATCATTCGCCCAAAGTCGCATTCTGCACCAGCTGGGCGACTTTCAATCATTTCCTGGTTTCCTTCCTCTTCATCGTCATCTGCAGCAGCAGTTTCTCCCCGCATGAACCCTTACAGTACTAACTCACAGCTCCTGCTGCGGTGCAGCATTCATGCACAATTACAGTGCTGTACAGTATGTACTTTGTTAAATTACTGCAGCCGCAAGCTGGGATCGGCTACCCACTTATCCTACGTCCAGAAGCCAATACGTTATACGCACAGTAGGCTGTGTTTGGAGGTGTAAGCATCAGCGTCGTTTACCGAGTGCATGAACCTATCACCATCCGGTCCCGTACAGTACAGCCACAATCATCCCCGTCTTTTGGTTGTTCGGACGTCGTTTACCTTGTTTTGATCCTCCTCCAAGTCTTTATCCCTCCAAAAAGCCTCGTCGCAGCGTTACAACCGCCCTCCTCCTTCTCCTTCAGCGGGGAGAAAGCGATCTCAAGTTGTGCGTCTTACAGGAGGGATTGTGATTCTCCGTGCGGCTCTCAGCTTGCAGACATGCCGGTTGTGTCAGAGTCAGGCTGCTGCGGCGGAGGAGGAGAGCCTATTCCTGCAGGACGAGATGAGAGCATGCAGAGGGAGAGAGAGAGGGGGGGAGCACATGAATGTAATGTCACCGGAGTGAAGGCTGAGGCTCTGTTTCATTTTCACAATTTCAACAGGAAATAAACATTTAAAAAGTACTTTAAATGTTCCAAGTGTGCCCTAATAAACTCATGCAACTGAATCATAACAGAAGACAACAGATAAGCACACAATCAGCATTTTCATAAGATTTGCCTTCATGTCCTCACAGTTCTCATTACTTCTTAGCTCATTAAGCCATGCCTTTAGGGTTCAAGGTTGCTCTTATTGTCTCTTGAAAAATACATTTATCTTGGAGTAAAGGAACCATTGCATAGATATATTTTTAATAAGTAAAAACACACTTGCAAACACTGTCCTAAGCTAAAATAATACACGCTATTCACAGACATATGTAGTGTAAAAATGACATGATGTGGAAGTTTAACGCAGCGGAATTTGGCCACTTGAGGGCAGCAGAA
This sequence comes from Coreoperca whiteheadi, assembly GCA_011952105.1. NCBI lineage: Eukaryota > Metazoa > Chordata > Actinopteri > Centrarchiformes > Sinipercidae > Coreoperca > Coreoperca whiteheadi. Next base: position 21,316,191 of record CM022472.1, read on the forward strand.
CAAGTTGTAAACACAACACTGACATATTATCACCCATGTAAAATTGAGTCAAAATGTCAGCAGTCCGTTGCCTCTTTACACATCCAGCAGACACGGAGCAACCTTTGCCACCTGACAAATATGGCCACATGACCTGCCTACGTGCACGCACCCAGCCGGCACTCTCATACCTGACGACGCGAGGCGCCGTAAGATACCAAGCTAGTCTCAAAATTATGGCAGAGAAAGAGCAGTCAAAATCCCCAGTACCAACTGTACCTGCATCTGCAGTCAGCACTTGCAAACAAGGCAGCAAAAAGGAAGACAGAATTTGAAAAGGCCACGACCAAAACGACTTTGGATAAAGCAAGAGGTCGGACCAAAGTTACTATCGGCGTGGCCTTTCAAAGATGGCGACAACTGAGGGAACTCAAGGGGCTGAAAAGTGACACCATGGTCGCTTTATTTCTGTTGGACAGGTAATCTGGTGTATAGCTATCCAACGTAGCTACCTACTTACACCTACATTGTAACTAACGAGTAGCACTTTTGTGTGTTTTTGTAGTTGTAAGAGAGACACATCAACCTCTAAAATATAATTATAATATGGTTATATTTTAATAACAAGAGGCATGGGAAGATTCTGGCAGGTAAAATCAGGTCCTTATTTGAAACCTTTTTATTTCATTTTCCGCTGACAGACCAAGGATCTACTGTGGTGTAAATTTCAGCTGTTTCATCAGTCCCTTGACAATATTTTCTTGGCAGGCTGGGAAAGATTCTGCAGCGGCACATAAAGTGATGCAACAGCTACGCACAAAAGGCAGTATTAGATTTTTCTCATTCTTTCCCCTAAATGGATCAATCACCTGTTGTCAATATCAGTATTTTTATTTTATTTTGTACTTTTATTCTTTTACAACTTGGGTTTTATTATATATTATATTTTATTCCCTATCAATTATATTATCGTGTTACAAGTGAGCACTTCCTTTTGTTTCATGTGAAAATAAGTGGAATGAGACATCGTTAAACTGGGAGTTGTTTGCAATTTGTGTGATCATCTGATTGTTTGTGTCACTTACCCTACTACTATCTACTATTGGCAATTCACTTGGTGGGTAAAATGTTTTCATAACCAATTCTAATGATGTAAAAAAAAAAAAAATGTTTGAAATTAGCTCAATTAACTAATTATTTACCTCTAGGGGGCAGAAATAGTCCAAAACAACCTCGTACCAAGAAACTCTTGATATGCTATGGCGCTGTTATAGCTAATGATATGGTGTTATGGTAGCAGGCAATTGCCTAGTTATACATCCAGCAGAAACAGAGCAACACAATCAGACAGGGGAGAAATTTAAAGGACAAAGAAAGTGATATTTACCACTTTTACCTAAATCTTGTTTCTGAGGCTCGACTAAAGCGTCAGCTCTAAAATAAGCCTTTCCTGCCCCTGCAAGGGCTTATAATGTCCTTGCTTTTCCCCCCCTTATAGTAACGTTGTCGCCCTTTACACACATGGTGAGGCAGACAAGCAGAGAGCACAGAGAGGACCAAGGGGAGCTCAAACTGCTGTATCTGCCATCAATTAATCAAGACACAGGAGGCTGTGTCCACTCAACACACTCTGGCACAGGCATCCATCACCTTGTTTATAGCCCAGATACGCTTCAAAACAGCAGCAGTGCGCATGCTCACACACACATGCACACACACTGCCCCTGTTGTCCTCTGACTGTCCACCATCACTACTAGTAGTTTTTTTTTATGTGCCTATGATTTATAGTCTCTTGGTTTTAAGGTCAGAAGTTGACAATTTTTCCTCTTTACCCATATCTTCTGCACTATTGTTTCAAGGCTGAGTATGACCAAAAAGATATTCTCCTCTAGCTGTATCTTCACACCTTTCTCTGTAAGAATTGACATGTTGTCTTACAGTTATCCCATGCAGACAGAACATGCATGGAACAAGCAATGAACAAGATACCCCTAACATCAGGCACAATGCACTTAAATGCGTGAGCACCCCAGAAAGCTTTTAAATACGTTTGTTGAGTTTTCCAAATGTGCATTATTGTAAACTATTATTATTTTAACTAGCATTTCACTCTGTGCTTCTGTGCACACTTTGGACTTTTAATAGCACAACATTTAAACAGCCAAGTGGTAATCTGGCACCCCATACTGTTATGTCTCTTTGTGTAATGTGATATGTGTGTTTTATTGTTATTTGGTGAGTCTTTGTTAGTCTCACAACAGGAGTTCAAGTCGTTGTATTTTCCTTAATTGTACACATGTCAGCATGTGGCCTCTGTCCAGGTAATGAGTCACCATGAACATGTGCCAAAATACAAAACGTTACCAATCTATGCCTGAGCTACTGGAATAAACACACTGTGAATACACTGATGCTGTGGCAGCCTATGAAACACACAAACAATTACAATGAATGCCATTTGAAAAAAATGCATTAGCACTTTATACCAAAATGTGGATGGCAAAGCTCCACAGGGACTGCATGCCATTCAAAAAAGGGCAAATTAACATAGCACTGCTGTCACATGAAAATACCGCTGTAGCGCTGTTTTTCTTGCTCTCTTCAAAAATACACTTAGTTATTTTGATGTAAATACATATTTAATTGAAAATTATAATTTACGGAAAGGATGAAGATTTTGGAGCTGCAAACTTTAAGCCACAACAAAAGTATGAAAACAGTATCGTGGGCAGCACTGCAGCGTTCACCCACAGTAAATTGTATCAAAAAATTGTGTGAACATAAAGTAAAAATAAGCATAAGTATATTTGATAACATGGAGAAAGCAGCACCATATTTCTAGTTTGTGTATGTGGCCATTGTGGAAATACGTACCTGCATCTGATCTGCTGAAGCTGTTGCCCCGGGACAAAGAGGCGCTGATAATGAAATACAGCACAGAACTGGATGCTGAACTTCTGCCTGTCGGCACTGCTGCAGTCAAATGAAAGGTGGATTATGTCACAGGACAGCACCTAAGTGCCGGTGTGCCATTTCTTGAGGCAGGGTGTAGCAAAAAGGCAGCTGTTTAGGTGTCTGCATCAGTAGATCCTCAGTGAATGGCCTTTTGAAATCATTTAAAGATCCCTTTGAATGCTTTCACTCACAGTTACCTGCCGTTAGCAGCACAACATCAGACCTATTTGCTGGATTGGTACATCGGTGTTCTTATATTGCCAGTGCTCAGCTATATTCTTGTTAATCTTATTTTCCCATAAACAGAGGATACAAAAAAGCCCAAATGTGTAGTTCATGCCCAAGTTTCATTATTACAGTCTCTCATTTAGCAGTCACCTCTGTGTATAAAAGACGGTTTTGCCATCTTATGGCCCATATACAACCTCTGATTCATGAAGTATCAACTACAGAGGCATGCAGGGAGCATATATAAGGAACATGTATCACATCATTGTGCTTTAATATGCAAGCCAGCAGAATGTCAGCTGAACGCCACGGGTCACAGTCACTTTGAAGATTTGAATTGTCCGAAGTACATCAAAGTTTATTCAGAGGATGAACCATGTATGCAGTGGCAGCCAAAAACATCCTTTGAGGTCTGGAAAAAACCTTTAATCATACATGCATTAGCACCCAGCTGACCAACACACACTTGGGACCAGAAACAGACAAAAACGTGACTGTTTTAGAATGATGGCAGTGAGAATGCAAGCGTGTTAACATGGAGCCTGTTACAATTTAGAGCTCAGTGATGTTCAGAATGAAAATACCTTGTGTAAATTCCTCAATTAGAATAAACCATTGGATGTCGTTTTAAAGGCGTAGTTCAAACCTTTTTATAATACATGTAACAGATGAAATATTGTCCCGTAAATGCTTAGTCCAATTCCATACATTTCTATGCATGCTCGCTCTAATGACATTAAGTAGTGTCCATAAACGTCTACATTTTGTCTTATAACTGCTTGAGCACGAGGATAAGTTCTTAATAAACTAATGATATTGCCAATGATATGATATTGAAGATAATTTTACAACTGTCCTTGAAACCAAGCTGACAGGGTTAAACTAACCACGCACAACCCTTGATCAACCTTATTACGTCCCTGCTCTCACCCTATCCCCTTGCAGACCCAAGCAAGTGTCTACATAGTTACTGTCCCAAAATAGCACAAAGGATTCATACATCACCTCCTGTGTGTTGTTAAAGGTACCTATAATGATCTGCACGATGATAAAGGACCAGTGTGATCCACTTCACTTCTTTGAAATATCAGAAGCAACTTTTGAGGTTTGTGGTCTGAAAATGCAAATTAACAAGATAGATTTTGAACTGTGTATGGCGTGATGTGATGTTATAGGAGTAACCGAGCTTTATTAATCCCTCCCTGTTTGACAGTCACTGTTTGCACCTCTCTGTATTCGTCAAACTGAAACTCCTCGTTGAATCAGTGTATTGTGAGGCGAACAAATGGGATGTCTTTAGTGACCGCATGACTATAAAATGTCTCTAAGTCTCTCATACAGAGGCCAAGTATTCATATTTTAAAGTATAGATTACAGTATTAATGATTTCACAGCGTATACCTCCTTCTTTTTGCTCATGCTTTTAAGCTTTATCATAGCTTACATTTCCTCTATACTGTAGTGGGTCATATTCCTCCATCTGAAGGGCACAGTGGCCTCTGTCAGAGCAGAGGGGAGGAATCGTTAGCTTTGGATATTAGTCTGCTGTCTATCATCCCTGCTGCACTCTGAGGTCCCCAGAGATACTGAAAGAGCTAAAAGGAAGAGGCGAAGGAAGGAAAAGAAGGAAGGAAAGGAGGCGGAGGGATTAAGTGTGTGTGTGTGTGTGTGTGTGTGTCCATCAACCCGTAGAGGACCTCTGAAGTCCCAGACAGAGGGAGGTGTATACTGCTGCAATGCGTAAAGGCATCACAGCTTCACGACTTCATGCAGTGAGCAGACGGACTGACTGAAAGGCTGAATGACTGGTTGGTTGACTGACTGCCTCAGGGATTTACAGTAGTATGCGATATAATGGCCTTAGGAAACGAATAGCCGATTGCTTAGCTGACTTTATAGGCTTTTCAGGTAAGTCACACATTTCCCAACCGCCACACGTGATGCCATTGTGCCGGTCCACAAGAGAATTAAGTATGCACAAATAAAACAATACAACAACCTAGCATGGAGACTCGTATTTTAAAGTAAATCGTCTGATGAGACTGATTTATTTCCACATTAATGTTTATGAAGCTCAGAAATGTGATTCCAATCTTTCCTTTGATCTAACACTGAGGTGTCTCAATACAAAACTGCACTCAGTTAAGTGAAAGTTTAGTCTTGCCTCGGGAATAGCTACAACAAAGATTAACAAAAGGAACTGGAAAGGCTCTTTGCAATGTGTACTAATACTAATACATACCAATAAAATACTGTAAATATAATTGTAATTTGAAATAACATAAAAAGAAGAGGTATTTCTCATTATTGATCAGTGAATTATAGTGATAAATTTGGTAATAATGACTGGACACACAACTATCTCTCTCTGCTTCATTATCTGTACTTTTCCTGTCCGCAAAGATTCTGACACGTGAGGGCGCAGCACTGGAGAACAAAAACAAGTCCTGACATTCCAAAATCTTTAGCAGCACAATGACCCAGAAGAGACCTCCCACTCATACATGTGAACATGTTTATTTTGGACATAGGCTATATGACCTGATCCTTCATCACCACGAAACCTTCCGCAAGGCCTGACAAGGGCCACTTTTGGAGTAGGCGATAACAGACAGCGTGACTGCAGCAAGGTAGTATAATTGTTTATTCAAAGCTGCTGCCATGCAGTGTAACTTTATTATAATGTATTAGCCTATTTCCCGTGAATATTTCTTCCATTGGCAATGGCAGAGCAGAAACTCCTAACTGATTCTATGCCCAAAAATGTGGACATGTCTCGTTTTGAAAGCATACAGGTTAATAGTTTGTGACCTCAGATCTTGAACGCAGTTGCTGCTTCTGTTCCTGTGGTGTTAGTTGTAGTTACTTCTTTTGAGTGTGTAGGTCAGGTGGAAAACAGTCTATGGAAGGCTATAACCAGGCCATTCATGGCATTGACCAGTCTTGCTTTGAGAGGTAGGCTATAAATCCAGAGTGCCCCTCCTCATTATTGCCATTGTATATATTGTTTTTAACTATCCAAGTGGATTTGTATTATCCATATAACCCTATTGGTAAGGCCAGTCATGTGCGCTTTGAAAGTGCAATCTGTATTCAAACACAGTGTTTACGGATCTTGTGAAGTGTTGCGTATATAGACTGTAGGTTTCAGCTCCCTCACCTGCGGAGTGAATTGAATGCCAGGACCATACTGTGCACGATATTTATTTTCCTAGAATGCGAAGGCAAGACCCACCCTACTCTGCCTCTGATTGGCTTACCCTGTTATTCTTACCCTAACCAATCTCATTCTCTCCTCTTGGCTAAACCTAACCAACTTAACCAACCCAACCAACGAAGGCAACGAGTACTAGCCAATAAGACGCAGAGTAGGGCGGGTCACGACTTCACCATCCAAGGGAAAAAAATTGGGCGTGCTGTACGTGTGCAACTCGTTACATCAATGTAACGAGTTGATGTAACAACTCGTTAGGACTCGTTACATGACCTATGTGTCCTCAGTGATGGCTACGGGACTGGTTATGACCAAAAGCAAAACATAGCAGAGCTAATTGTTTTACACTACATCCTTTCACTAACTCAATTATTTTCAGTGAAAACTGAGAACTGTCATCACTCCCCAAATAGCCACCGTCCATACTCTCAGTTGTCACATGGAAACCCTGTATCTCCAAAGTTCTAACTCAAGAATGAGTTGGCATTATTGTCTGTGAACAGGTTGAATCAATCCAAGGTCTATGGATAGTTTTGTAAACCTACACAGGGGCATATAGACTTATCGTTCAATCCAACATTATAATCACCAAAATTGGAGTTACAAGGTTTTCACTCAAGCGCGGCATCCGAGCTTGCCATATTGTGGTGTCAAGAGATCATTCGCTCCCTGAGGTCCAACAGCAGGCCGAAGGAGCGGTGACGGAAGCAGCTCAGTGTGACAACTGGAAACACTCCAATGTGAAGGAAGAGATGATGCTCGCTGGTGTTTAAAACGTGAAGAACGACATAAGCAAGTGTAAAACTGTGAGGTTGCTGTATATGCTTAACTGGATTTCCACTCTTGGCCTTGATACGTGGGACAAAAGGAAAGGAAGGGTGCAGCTTAGAGACGGAGTCACAGCATGGGCACAGTGCAGCAGGTATCATTGTGTCGTCTGTCAATGGAAAAACATGACCAGGACACGACCTCTCAAACTGAAGGAACTCCAGACTCAGAGACAGTTTGCGTCCTCACTGTGCCCTGGTGGTCCAGTCACCGGACTGTGTTGTCCCACACGCTTTGCCTGCAGGGTGTTAGCACTGCCAATTCTCTTGCTGCCTTGACTCTCCTCTCTATCTTGCCCTGTACCTGTCTGAAATAGGAATAAAATACTGCAGGAAGCTGGGCCCCCACACTCTCCTCTACAAAAACACTTGGAAAGCATCCAGAGCGTAGCGCACCGTGCCCTAGAAAGCTAGTGCAGTAGAACTGTCACGGAGCAATGCAGGGAAGAGAGGAACGTGACAGGACGGTGGGAGCTGGATTCACGCCCACCACACAACCAAATATGAGCATGAAGGTAGTGCACCTGACAGCAAGAGCAGAGAGTTGGCTTTCTGTGAGTAGATTTAAGATACAGTTTTTGTATACAACCTGTAATAATGTCTTTAGCTTTGAAATAGTGTTATGCAGATGGGACTGCCCTGTCCTAGTAAGCCTCTGGGAGTCAAAAGGAGCTACTGTGTAAACGTGTCTGCTATACCCATCTGAAAGAGGACCGTGGCCAAGTGTAGCCAGTCCCCAGATACACCTATTTCCCTGAATATAACTCTAATCATTCTTTAGGGCAAGTTTTAATGGACGCCATAAAATGAAGGGACTGAGTGAAAAATAGATGAGAACATGGTTCACATCATCAGTGGTTGGCCACTTTATCTCATCAGCTTTAAGCAACGTAGCTCAAATAACAGCACCTGAGCATCTGACAGTGTCAATACTTATCTTATTCCCCCCCTTCCCCAATGAGAAACAAAGGAAGCATTGAGAGTTGGATCTATACCAAACTGTCGAGTTTGGCTGAGGAGACAAACTGCACTGGAGGCAGATTCCTGCAGAGCACCTCTTACATGTCGTCCCTGTCTAAACAGATGCTCCTTTGAGGTTAACAACGGGCCGTATATGTCTTTTGCTGTCAGACGTAGTTTGGAAATAAGACACATGGACACATGTCCTAACTGATATTTTAGCAGGGTTTGTTGACTGTAAAAATGTCCTATTAGAGGGTAGGTATGGTGTTCTGTTAATTCTGTGGAGCAACTGGAAGCTTGGCACCAATACTTACTTCAAAACACAGATCTTTTGTACCTGCAATAAAAGCACATTTGAAGTGTCCAACCTGGTATTGTTTGAACTAATAGTAGAGCAGAAACGCTGGACCGACTATAGAGGTAAACAGACTTCTGATGCAGGTGAGAAAAGAAAAACAAGGAGACAAAGAAGAGCCAACATGGAGAGTGATGCATGAGATATGAGACTCACCACCCCCTGCTTTTAGAGTGCCTACTTGTGTGTGTGTGTCTGTCTGTGTGTTTATGTGTGTGCATCTAAGCGTATATGAATGTGTGTGCCCTCTTATGAGCATAGGAGCATCAAAGAGAGAGCAAACAAGTGAGAAAGAGCACAGAAAAAGAAAAGAGATGGAAAAAAGTGTGTGCGTGTGTGTGTGTGTGTGTGTGTGTGTGTGTTGGCTGTTCTGTGAAGTCATCCTAATTAATAGCCGAGAGTGTTTGGCTGAAAGCGATGTTGCTTAAATTAGAAAACCCTCTGTTGTCCAACTTGGCAGGATAAACTAGCCACATTAGCAACCATGTTACTGAGAGTCATAATAATAATATGTTAAATGTCTTTGCAGGGCGCTTTCCTAAACAAAATACTACAAAGTGCTATTCATGAAAAGAACAAGCTACAATGAAAATGGTATCTCTCTATCTATGCCGTCATTAACCGATTAACTGCAAGGTCTTTAAATAATAGTGAGAAGGAGACACTGCATCAGCAATACAGGGAGTGGGTGCAGGTAACTGTGTGTGTGTGTGTGTGTGTGTGTGTGTGTGTGTGTGTGTGTGTGTGTGTGTGTGTGTGCGCTCGATGATTAAAGTAGACCTCAGTGCAGTGATCAATACTCCATGGGTCATAGTTAGTAGCTTTACGAGGTGCATTCATCCTACCACCTTTTATTTTATGTGTCAGTCACCCAAATTCTTCTCTCTCACAGTCACACACACACACACACACACACACACGGATAGACACACCCTTTCTCACTGGACACGAGCCATTACTGTAAGACTGCTCTGTCAGCGCAATCTTTATCACCGACGGGATGGATGGATGGAGTGTGTGTGTGTGTGCATTTCCCCCATATGTCCATTGCCATAGGATGAAAGAGAGGAAGTGAGAGAGCAAGCAAAAGCATTTGAGTTCTTCCCGTGTTGAAAACGTTATTTACATGTTGAAAGTTTTTATTTTGTCACTCACAAAAAAACACAACACACAAACTTAAACACAAACCAAAAGAATCTCCTCTTCGTTTTCCTCATCTTTTAGTTTACAGTCATGGTGGTTGGCAAAAGTATCATAATAGGTGTGGTTGGACGCCATCAGCAACCTAAACTCACTCATTTTAAAACATGTGCAAGGCTGAAAAGGATGGCCATGTGTGATTCACAGAAGTAAAATCAACATTTGAGACTTTGTATTTCAAGTGAGAGCTTGGATTATTTTTCAATTCATTTTAAAGTCAGTCAGTCAATACACTTCTTTTGCAACTTGGGGCTCAGTTACTTCTAGTAGCAGCATACAAGCAGCATTTTAGCATTGTATATTTGTTTACCTGACACTTGTTTTAAAGGCGTGGTGTAGCATTCAACACCTACAGTAATATCAATACAACACTCTGAATACTTTTTTGGGCCATTTGGGGGCAGTGGGAATAAGTTGTGAACACAATACTGACACATCATCACCTTTTAATTTAATATGGCGAACTTGTCAGCAAACAGTTGCTTATTTACACATCTAGCAGTTAAGGAGCAACATTATCATTCATTTGGAGTCGTGTTTATGGCCACTCTCCCTTGTTTCTTCACACAGGATGCATGGTGGACACAGGGGAAACAAGAAGCAACGGGGTTTATGGGAAATGTGGGCTTAATTGTGACCAACAATGCCAACAAATAAAATAACTCAATCTGCACTTTTATTTGCTCACAATAATTGAAGTATAGCAATGTATTATTCAGAAATGTACCTTTTATGATATGTATTAGTATTTTAATGTAAATGAGTTAAAAACACAGTTTTCCTGACAGATATAGAACATGCCACCACCAGACACTCTCCGACTCTCCTTTGTAACTCCCTTCTTCCAGATAGGAATGAATCACTGTTTATTGATTATGTTTTGTGTCTTGTCCTGGAGACACACACACACACACACACACACACAAACTGCTGATAGCAAGGTTTCCAGTGCTGCGGAGATCTATGAATGCATTGTATGTACACTCAGAGGCGGCATGCATATTTGATGGGTATAAAAAGGTAAGGCTGGGGGAGAGTTATGATGGCTCCCCTGCTCATTCTCTAAGTACAACACACCTTCTACCTTAGAAAACTATGCAGCATTATTCATCGCCCTGGTAAAAAAAAACATATTTATGACAAAACAAGAAGCAGCCATTACGTCCACCAGTCGTCCAGCAAAGATGGTAGCAGCAGTTTAGCAGTCTTGCTAAACACCCCTTTGGTTCTACTTGTCTGTGCTTATAATTTATTTTTGCTCCGATTTAAAGTTTCAACCTCAAATATTTGCAACTACAGCAGGGTGTGACGTATCGTGTCAGTGTTCGATCTATTCAGTGGAATTTGTCAAAGCTAAAAGCATTTTCTCCTCCTCCGTATTACTCTGTTTGCTCCAGCTGAAAACGCCCATACAGCCTCTCCCTGCTTTACATGTGACTTTGCAGATATGATGTGTGCCCTTGAAAGAGACCTTGGGTTGCATTGCAGTCATGGCAATAAGAGCAGCACTCTGGTTACACTGCTGCCCCTTTGTGGACAAAGTGGAGAAATGCATCCGATTACAGCAGAGCTTTGCAAGGTGTGTTGGAACTACAGTTTGGTCAAATGGGTGGAGGGAATTCCCTGAGTGATTATGTATAGTATTCTGAGTTGTAAATTATAAATCATTAGTTATTTGCTCTAGGTATGGTGGTATAGTATAGAAGCTGTTTAAAATCTCCAGTCTGCAATGAAGAAATGACTCTGACTGGTGAAATAAACAAACGATTTATGATAATACAGATGCCATTTGTGTGACAACAGCAATGAAGAAGTGAAACACTATCTGTTGGAATCACTTTTTAAATGCTTGTTTTAGCCCAGTTTCATATCTTTGCAACAGTTCCTGTCTGATACATTAACTAAAACGCTGCTTTTTGGAGTTATGCGATGCAAGCCTAAAAAATCATATAGAGTCAGAGAACTGTAGTCCTTCGATTGGCTTGTTAGTAATCTAGGCTTGCCCTGCATTACTAAAGCAGGGACAGGCTACAAAATAACAACAGGACTCTGGGAGGACTTTTATATTTTATTGGGTGGGCTGCATATCGTTTAAATGGGACCAATTCCATGGCAAAATATGCTTCTCAAAATTAGCAGGATTTTGTATTTTTCATAGAATTAATTCTTGGAAAATTGTGGGGGTGATTTTGTGTACAGCGTTTCCTTGTATTGGCAATTCCTTACACCCTTTATTATCTCATTATCAATAATGCAGCAGGAACAGTGTTTAAAAGTGGTGACCAAAGAAAAGAGAAAAGGATAGTACATTAAAAGGAGGGCAGACAAAACAATGCTGAGCAGCAACAACTGATTATCTGCGTGTCTGGATGGGGTTTTGTTTATCAGCTGCGTTTGTTTGCTGTTGTCATTGTGCACCTGTTCAGGCAGGGAAATCCTGTGCTCTCTCCTGGCTGTTATCGACACAGCTGCCGTGATAAGCTGCTCTCTGCACCCAAACCTGGCTGGTAAAACTACAACTGGGAGATTCTCTGTCCTCCTGCAACATTCAGGTGTATGTCTGCATGTGTGGATGTAAGAGAGGGAGCGAGAGAGAGGGAGGAGTGAGAATGAGGAAGAAAGAGAGATGCCTTGTGGGTATTCTGCATCACATGAGCACAAACGTACAGTAGGGAGGGGTGCTGTTGCAGTATATTTATTAGTTTGAATCAGATCGGCGTGAAAATATGAGGTATTTGATGAATCTTGTTCTATATGGGTGTAAATTTAATGTCAGATTTTAATCATTGTAATGAAAAGTACAAAAAGCCAGCAGCAAACTATTGAGTAAGATATAAATCATACAGACAGCACTACCATGACATGACAAACAGGTCATACCTGTGAGGGTATTAATCATGGAAATAATGAATTACATAACATATGGATGCTATTACTTTAAGAAGAACTGGCCAAGCTTAAATAACAGAGTGTTTAATTGACATGTGTTGCTTCTGAATTTATTCCAGAAAACAGAAAAGTCACCAAAACACCTTGAAGACATGGACTATAAAAATGACACAGCGGCAGCTTTTATCCTGCTTCTGCACTTAGTCACAAGTTGTGGACTCTTGAGTTCTCTGTGCACTTTTTATGTCACACATTTTCAAAACCTCCTTTTTTTCCCCCTCTCTCCTGTCATTTTTACTGCAGATATTGCTTAAAGTTAAATAGTTATGTAAAAATGTTACAAAATATGGAAACATGGTAATATATGAAGCAATTTATCTCCAACATTGACCTTAAATATCTTTATGTTGAAACACATACCAGTTTTAGGTCATAGTTTAATAAAGTATCCTATTTGGGGTTTTTTTTAGCATTTCTTACAGTGATCATACACGTTAAACAAGTTTTGCCACATGTTGTTTGTGCACTAAACAGTAACCGCAAGTCAGACACAGTGACTGCAGTGGAGTGCAGCCCTTTCACTGCAGCCCTCTGGGTATTTTCTGTTTTAATGCATCAAAATCGCACAGTTCCTTCATAGCTGCTGTGAAACTGATTCCATGGCTGTCAGGGGAAGGAAGGGCCATGCTTCATTCATGTCGATTACATTGTGCAATTTCAAACAGCACCTTTAGAAGGAGAATTTTGAAGTTTAAGGATGCACCTAGATATGGGCCGAACATCGGTATCGGCTGATATTCACCTTGTTGACTGCTATCAGCCTTCGGCAAATAGGATGACATTCACCAGTGGCAGTGGTCGATGTTTATCTGTTGTGTCGCATCAGTTCTGTGCTTGCAAAATTTTGTGTAAGTGACTTGTATTTACTATATAGCAGGACTAAAAAGGCTGTACTATAATATGAACTTCCTGTCTTAAAGAATTAGGGAGTGTTTAGTGAGGGGTGCTGTTGGAGTATAGTTTTACTTTGCATTAGTTGGGTGTTGTAAGATGAGCTATTTGATTTACCTTATTCTATATGGGTTTAAATTGGATGTCTTATCATTGTAAGTAAGAGTAAAGGTAAAACAGACATGTCATATCATACTCAAAACATTGTGGAATTAAAAAAACACCTGAGAATTAATAAAAAACTGATTCAGTAAGAAATGTACAGTGGGTTTACAGGGTTCATGGACAGTGGAAAATAATTCCTGCCATAGCTCAAAACACATGCCACTTTGTTGCATGAGAAAAACCTAATTTGGCTGAATAATAGCAGGTGTGTCATGTTGACTGTCAGGATGTGCAGTTTACAGGAAGTGAACATGTCAGCAGAGACAGCAGTGCAACGTCACTGTTAAAAGCTGTGACACAGAGTGCTAGACTCAACTGCACTTCCCTGGGCCAAGAGTATTCCTCCAGATTTACACACACACACACACATATACACACATTTGTTTCTCTATCCCCGTCGGGGTCTCTCATTGACATAATGCATTCCCCAGCCCCTTGCCCTAACCTTAACCTTACCCTAATTGTAACATTTACCCTAAAACCAAGTCTTAACCCTCAAAGCCCAGTCTCTACCCATGGAGACCTCAATTTTTGTCCCCACAGTGACCCAAGTCCCCATGGGTCCGTGTGCAATCAGATTTAAGTCACCACTGGGATATAAGAACATAAACACACACAAACACACATACACACTAATATATAGCAGTGTTTTGTGATATATCAGCGTTGAGTGGGAGGAGGAGGAGAGCAGAGGGGGAGGTACAGTAAAATAAATGCATTTCAGTCTCTGTGCACGTTCTACTGCGTCACACACTCTTTCACTGACTCATCCCTCGGGCTACCCCCCCCCCCCCACACACACACACACATTTTTACTCAACCTCCACACACCCGTCAATCAATCTTTCCTTTGCTACTTCACTCTCCACCTCAGACCTAAATCCATCTTCCATCTATTCTTTCGCACTTGTCTTTTTTCTTCAGGCAAATCCCACCCAAGCCTCCTCCACTCATCTCCCACTCAGGGTTCCTCCAAACCACCATGATGCCTTCAGTTATTATGCAACCGCAGCCTTGGTGGTGGGGGAAATAGCCCTGCAATGCAGCACGGTTATGAAACAGCAGGAGCCGTTATGGGGGCTGCAACTGAGACAAAACGCTGCCACCACTGCTGTGCGGGTACTGTTCTGCACTGGTGCAGCTCTGAAATACCCTTAATTTGTGAGTGCTTCTCTGTGGCAGGCTGGGTTCATGCCCCAAAAGAAAAATGGGTATTTTATGTGCTTTTCTTCAAGGTGAAATCAGTTTAACCTTGTAACAGACGTGGTTCATACGTTCAGACCATACTGAGATGAATGCCTGACACACCTGAGTGCTAGCCTGCAGCGGCAGAAACACTTCCATCTAGGGTTCAAGAACATAAATGCTTGACGAACCCTGTCACACTTTGTTATACATTACCCCATGAAGGAAGCATTATATATACTTTTTACCTCTTATATTCATGTTGCAACAAACTAATTCCACTGGGAAGTGAAGTTTTAGTCCTATTGCCTTATCCATAGCTCAACTGGTCTGTGGTGTTATGTATGCAGGGCTGCCAAAAATGCATTAAAAGATTCACAAAACTTAAATATAACAACTTGAAAAAGGTTTGCTTTCTCAGTGGTCTAGGACACAAGTCTTAGAGCTCTTGTGGTTAATGCTACACATGTACTCAGAGACTTATTTTCATTAGTTTGGAGACACTAATCCATAATATTCATATCCTATACTTACTATAAGTAAAAGTACCAATACTAAAATACAAAATACTCCATTGCATGTAAAAGTCAGATATTCAAACGGTTGCTAGAACAGAAATATCTTATTTCTTATGCAGAATGGCCCCTTTCAGAGTGTTATATTATTAAATATATTATATGTTTAGATTATTATTATTGATGCATTCACATGTAAGCAGCATGTTAATGTTGTAGCTAGTTAAGGTAGAGCTTTTGAGTACTTTATATACCGTGCAGTACTTTAAGAAATTGTGCCTCATATTTTATAAACTGATATGTATGTTTTTTATGTCAAATTTGAATCTGCTAAATAACTTTTAACTATAGCTGGAAAATAAATGTACAACTTTTACAATCGTGCATTTTGCAGAGTAGGCCTAGCCTGTACAAGTATAAAGTAGCATCAAATGTAAATACGCAAGTTGAGTACAAATACGTCAATACACCCTAGACCAAAAAGCAACTTGTTAACTGTGTACCAGTAAAGCCCAGTATCAGCTGACATGCCGCAAGCCTTCAGGTGTGTCCTGACTTATCACCTGATATTGAGGTTCTGTCTTGAAGATGGTCCCCTATAGTCAAAACCTCCTACATTATTTTATGTTTAGCCAAACTGCCACACAGCAAACCATGGGGTTTTATTGTGCTAGAAATATTTTACATACTGGAAAAAGAGAGAGAGGATGTATTACAGTAATACATGTTCATTTGTCATTGGGTGTACGCTCCATGGTCAGTCATGATCTAAATTACTTCCTGGTAGAAGAGGATGACTGAAGGGAGGCAAGAGAAGTGTATTTTCATGTCCTTCGTCCATTTTCCATTTTCGGGGTTTTTTATTATGAAGGTCCAACCAAGCACATCCGGCCATGTTCTCTCGGTCCGCATCACGCTTGATAATGCGAACCACCCTCGTGTGACTGAGTGCCCAGATGCCTTATAACGTTGGTTTGTAACCACTGGAGACTCGAAGCAGAAGAGAAAGAAGTGAGCGTAAGCATCGATAGTTTCACCGTGAAATGAAGACAGCGTCTCTGGATAATTCAAGGTAACGTTAATTGTGATTACGTGGGAATCTGCCAGTGTTACGTTAATGAAATGATAGCTAAAGAGAGATCGATAACTTCAGTTACCCGTGAGGTTAGGGGTTTCACCAGCTAACGTTAACTTAACTGTTAACGTTAACTTACGCCTCTTCGAAACGTTCAGTCAGTATGCGAGGGTGATTTGGGCGACGTGTCCCAAACACCAGCAATGTGATTCTGCGTTGGCGTTGGTGTTAACAATGGTGTTCCTCCCCAACTTGTCAACGGGCTAGCCGCGCCTAGCATAACTTTGCAGCTAAAGTCAGACGGCAGTCGGTAACGGCTGTAAAGACCCACCGAAGGCAAGTTCTTATTTCTGCAGACCAGGGACTGTGAGAGGGTGTGGTAACTGTCAATATTATTTTAATTTGGCCAATCAGTGGCTTACAATCCACTGCCAGTCAAAACTAAATTAGCCAATACGCCTCCTGAACCAGTTGTCAATCAGTCTTTAATTCAGCGAATCACTTCTCGCTATAGAGGCGATGCCCCTCCCTTTCCAGTGTCCCCCAAGGGCTCTTATTTCGCAAAAATATGTACGGTAGTCAACGGCGAGAGTCAAATGATTGCCACGTATTACACTAATGATGTTTAGGAATTTTTAAGAGCCAGTTTTCCAAGGGAAGAAAGTCGCGGTTTGCTATAGTACCGTTTTGCACACTCCATCATCTGCTCCGTGAACCAACGTTACATCACTCGCTCCCACGATATACGTCACCAACACAACATGGCCGTGCCTTGCAACGTAAGCTTACCTGGTGTGTTTTATCCAGCGTTTATCCTGGTGCTTTTATCAGCCGGGAAGAGAGAGAACGAGTAAGACACCCTGCTGCTGTGACTAAATCATGTACTTTATTCATCCATCCATCGATTTCTCTCTATTTTATCTATCTATTTTCATGAGCTACCCCCCCAAAAAAATAACTTGCTTTTTTAAAATAAAGGACATTAGATGGCAGCATCTCATCAACAGTGATGTTCAAGTCAATTAAAATTAATTTATATAGCCTAATATCAGAAATCACAATTTGCCTCAAAGGGCTTTGCGATCTGTACAGCATAAGACACCCTCTGTCCTTAGATCCTCGCTTTGAATAAGGGAAAAACTACCCAAAAAAAAACCTTTTTAACAGGGGAAAAATTCAAGAAACTTCCGGAGGAGCAACAGAGGAGGGATCCCTCTCCCAGGACGGGCAGACATGCAATAGATGTCTGTAGCTGTCATTTATAAAGCCTTGATTGTAACACTGTAAATGGATTATTTCTATGATGCCTGAGTTATCTCAAAGCCATGCCTTCATAGGATGAGTAAAGCAGATCTCAGTCATGAAAGTCAGAAATAAAATGTTTTATGAGTAAAGGAAGTGATAACTATAACTAGTCCATGGTCAAAGTAGTGGCAATCACATTTAGCTAGTTAACAGGGAATTTGGTTTTAAAGACTAATTATTCAATGGATAGAATCTAGGAGTCTTGGATCTCACATGTTGGTTAAGAAGTAAGTCTACCCTGTATATTCTGTTGTCTGTTTGATTTTTAATATAATCCTGTGGAGAAGCAGGTTTGAGTGCGCAGTTCATGGCCCATTGCTTTGTTTGCTCTTTTGTTTTGTCAGTGACTCTACATTGAACCAACTGTGAGTTCAGTGTTTGGTCTAGTTTGATGTGGTATTATCTACGTCCTTTTGAGAACCAGGATGTCCCAACTGTGTCAACATTGAGGGTAGTTTACCCAGCCCATGTTCACTTTCACAGACAGCTTGTTGAGGTGGTGACAACATTGCATTCCCTCATGTCAAATATGTACTGAATGTTTGCCAATATTTACTTGAAATCATGTGGCTGTCATTATGTCTGGTACATTATGTTTGGCAATACTATCCAATTTACCAAGGCATCTTCCCCCATTCTGCCATGTTGTTTTGTGTGCCATAGCAACCTAAGACGTGGCATTATTATTTCCACAGTCTTCTTGATTTTATTTGCATCTTATTCTAATGCACGTCCCTTCCTGGTGTCTAGACTTTCCCAAGAAAAATCATAAAAATCAATGGTGTTCTTTAGTAGTAATTTGATGTATTAACCTCAAATGCTTAGCACAATACATCACATGTATTCCTTCACATACTGTGTATATGGAAGAAACCGTTTAACTTTAAGGTTCTTACCTCTTTTTAAAAACTGAATTTAGGTGGGGTACATACGAGACCTTTTAAGCTGAGGACCTCACTGTATAATCTTCTGAATTGGTGCAGATTCATCTGAAGTATATTGTGTCTGACATGTCCTTTGAGAAGAATGAGCAGTCAGATAATATTATAGTGACTCCGATCTAGTGGGCTGTATGTTTGGCAGGATGCCATGTTTTCTTTCTTCCTTTCGCTCAGCCAACCACAAGCTTCAGTCTAAATCAACTCAACCGCGATCCCACGTTGTCCCTCCCACAGCTATATTTCTGTGTCACACTACCTCTCTCTTCCTTTCTCTCTTCTCCGCTGCCTGGTGGCTTGCGCATGCCCTCATTCTATTGCCTAATGCAGCTCAGCCAAACAGAGAAATGAAAAAAATATAGAAGGATTGAAAAAAGAGCAGAGGGTGATTTTAGCCGAGAATCCACAGAGGCATGGGATGGAAAAGCATCCGGGTTTTTGGTGCATAAACCCCCATGTGAGTCAGATGGCCTTTTTTTCCTCTTTCCTCACTCTCATATTTTTTGTCTTATGTTCATAGCCTTCCTTTCTTTCTCACCGTCTAGTTTATTCTGGCTGCACAGAATCTCTTTCTGCCTCCGTTGCTGTGTCATCCCTGCCTTTGCTTTCTACATGCGCCCCTGCCCCCATACCATAACACCAGCTGCTGATGCTGTCTTGTGATGCTCGAGTAGAAGTCACGGTGTGCTGAATGAGATTTAGGGTAAATCACAGGATTTAGTCTAAGGGACCTTTTCGTGTGACCTGAAACATTAGAGTTGAAGAAAAGCACAACACCAAGGAATGCGTCTTACATTTCTTTGATTATGTGATGGATTGAAATAACTTGTTTTAAGTTGGCATTCAGCTGGTAATGTTACACCTCGTGGTACCCTAAGCTGCAGTACAATATTGTCCTGACCTTCTCCTGGGGCTCATATGTGAGTGTTTGAATATAACTTTGGTGATTAGCAAACCTAAGGTTGTGATCATGATGATCAACAACATAAAATTTCACATTCAAAAAAGATGATTAAGCAAAACAAATCACTTCCCTGTTTGCAGTCAAAGTCATCGAAAAGACCTGCTGTTTTCTTATACTGCATTCACGTTTCAACCAACCAATGTCACTGAGCTTTCCAACCATTAAATCGGTTTCCAACCGAGCCACCCCACTATAACTGTAGTTTAAAAAACACCTTTATGCCCAGCGGGGGGTCAACTTAGGTCCTGCGGGCCGGGCTTGCAATACAATACACTGGCAGAAACCCTGTGATTGGAGTATTACACAGGATCCTTAACATGTCTTAAATTTAGTTTTTGATATTCGGGGTCTTTTAAAATATCTCGAATTGTAGGAGGGGAGGCATTCAATTTGATCTGGGGCAGAATGACTGAGCAATTATATTTATTTCTTCAGATTTTATGTTTTAGTCCACTAGCATTTTATATCAAACACGTCTAATATCTAGTAGGTTGTGGTAGTACCCCTTGTGTACCGGCTGTGATCCGCATTTTAACCTAGAAGAAGAACGTGCTTATCCAGCTTCCGATTTGAGGGCTGCAGCGCAGGAAAGGAAAACACCAAGAACACCACACGAGCAAGCAACGCAGACTCAACCATGGTTAACCATGGTGCGAGATGAGTGTAGTGCATAAAACAAAAGGCAATGACTCAAATGTGCATTGAAGGATATGGCAGCAGGTCGAACACCGGCCGGCCCAGCCGGAGCGTGCAGACAGGTGAAGCAGGAGAGAGCGCATGCACATTGGTGGCCCGCTTTTATACGCCAACCCCTGGCGGTGCAGTCATGTATGCAGGAAAGCCATAACATGACTGCGCAGACTACAGCGTATCATTCGCTCTGCTGAGAAGGTGATTGGCTGCCATCTACCTTCGTTCCAGGACCACTCTAATGTAGGCGGGGCTCCTATGAGCAAGTATTCAGTGAGCTGGACATGTGTCTGAATGCTTTATGGTAGGCCTGAATGTTATTTTGATTGAGTAAGATAGGCCTTTGGTCCTTCAATTCACCCTGTCTGTAGGACACTCAGAGGAAAATATGACTAATGTGATGACTTGAATCTTTATCACTAAACATTTTGAACAACATAATGGAAAACGTTATGTGCATCTTCTAGCAATGTGCAACTGAATATTAAACATTTCATTTAGAAAACTTCATGTTTGTTACTTTGCATCTCCTCTTTGGCAGTCTGTAAAAACCTTTTGCCTTTTTTCTTTAGAAATCTGGTCCTTACCTTTTTTACTAGTGTTTTCCGTTACTTTCAACGTACACTTGAGCCATGTCTGAGGTGTCACAGAAACGTTTCTAGGTCCAACCTAAACATTCAGGCGTTCATTCACTACATTGACATGACCAGGTGCATGTCTGAAAGGGGCTTATCAAACATGTATTTCAACACTGACTTGGTGGATGTATTTGGTAGGCTTAGTTCACAGTAGTTTCTTACATATGTTTCTCCGTCAAGTTGGAGATGAGCTTGTGTCTTAATGAGCGTCTGCTGACCAAACTCAAGCTGAGCCTATTGCCGATACAGTTTGGGAGATGCTGGAAAGTCTAACTTTCATCTGTCATGTCCTATCATGTTTTTATGTAGCTCCTTCTTACGTTGGATAACGCAATCAAATAGCGACTATTCCGGGGGTTCAAGCCAACAACTTGGTCAAAAAGCAGTGTTTGCATTTTCACAAATAGAATGACGAAAACAAACAATTTCTAATTCTTGTTATAACACGCACATATTTTTTAGTATTTTTTTTAGCAGTACGGCTCAGGGTCAGGATTACTGTGATGCTGATACTGATAACAGTGCCCTGGTCTTGCAGCATTCTTTAAGCAGCTGAACTCACATGACATCGCAGTCATTTAAAGGGCAAGGCCATTTTGTTTGCAGTGTTAAGATATTCTTTGCTCTTAATTGATTAAAGGGCTCGATATTTTCCATATTGATAAACTTACCCCGTCTTTAATTTTTTCGCTCCTTCAGAGCAGTACCCAGTGCCTTGATTTTTTTTTTGTTATTTTATTTTGCTCCTCTGCGTGAGTGGGTAAGTTTGATACCATTAGGGCAGTACAATAGACTCAATCCCCAGTGGCCATCGCTATTGATTCTGCATTTACCACTTATTTACATTGTAACTGCACTATTCAAATAGATTATTAGAATATCAAATGCAAATAATAGCAATCGCTGAAACCAAAATGATCTTTCCTTGGCTCTCATAACAGCATTTTAAGCAGAAATGGACAATATTACAAGCAGCATGTGACTATGTGAGCGACGGTTAACGCCGTGGAAAACATATTGGGATTTAACATTTTAGCCACAGTGGGGACCCTGTTTGTTTTTGGCTTTGTTTGTTCGTTCTGATGCCAATGACCTCTGCATTCCTATTCCCAGAAGTGCAAAGAAGTGAAGTGCAGCTCAGTCAGTGGCTAAATCTAACCACTGGAGTTTATACATTCCAAGCACTCTGGAATTTGAGGTCCCTGTAATCTACTACGTGGCTTGAATATGTAAAGTTGTTGTTGTCTTATATTTAAGAACTAGACTTTGAATGCTTAGTTGTGAAAGTGCAACTGTCATAATGCAGTCACAGCAGCAGATGGCAGCAGGTATTTGTAAAATTAGGACTCGCTTTTGAATGGAGGGAGAAATCATCACTGAAAACTTCAGCACCGGTTATAGTTTAACACAGCTGGATGAGCTACAGTGACATATTGTGACATCTGCCATTGGTGCACACTGTTTGAAGGCTAAAGAGAAGAGAAGCATTAGGCTTTTTTCCCAGAGGACATTTTGACATGTCACAGTAAGAAAAGCACAGGTGTAAATAATTTAATGATGTCAGAATTTCATTTAGCTGCTTCAGTTTCAGGGTCCTGGTGTTTTGCATGTGCCTTTCCCGCCTCTGGAAAGATGTGTCAGCATATGTTCTTTGTGTAAGATACAAAACATTTTACTGTAGTCTTGTTGTGTTTTCATGCAACAGCCTCTGAATATTTGGAAGGCCCAAGTGAGTATGACCTGTGGGTGGATTTGTATTGAAAATAATAGCTAGTAATGCTTTACAAACTCCCTGCTGGATCTCACGCTCTCTTCTGTCCTTGTTTTCTAGGAGTTATACTATCTGAGAATGCAAAGGAGCACAGAGAAGATGAAGAGGAAACCGATGGAAGAGCAGAATCAGGTATGTCTTTCTGTCTTTGGCTCTGTATGAAACTAAGAGATTATTTACAACATTATCCATCTCTATTTGTTGAGAAGAAGAAATGCATATATGATGCCTTTTTCTGTAAATATACTACAGGGTTGTGTAGAGATGGTAATATTCCTGCATTCCAGTCATTTTTGTTGGAAAAAGGCCATCAGTGAGCAAAATCACTGATTGGCTGTTCAGCGTAAGCAAATGAGTGCAACGATTGCTGGCTAACTGGGTCTTCTGGTGTTCTTTCATTGAATGACGAATGCAGACTACTGCCACCTGCTGGTTTGGAGAGTTACTACGCAGGAGCAGAACGCACGTGCCAGTTGGCCATTCTTTGTAGTTGGTGCGGTGTGCTGTAGTGTTGCTTTTTGGCCGAGACACAGGCGGTGATCAAGTTATTAAGAAAATCACATGATCATCACCTCTGTAACTATATAACTTGATATCAGGGATCTAGTGGAGAGAGGGACATGTTTCTGTGTTGTGCATACTAAATTCCATTCAACTAATGGTCTCTGTGTGTGTGTGTGTGTGTGTGTGTGTGGTGTTTACATCTTATTTGTTGTAGAGTAAGAAGTTGAGGGTGTGTGTGGCGACATGCAACAGAGCGGACTATTCCAAGCTGGCCCCCATCATGTTTGGGATAAAATCCCACCCTGACGAGTTTGACCTGGAAGTTGTGGTGCTCGGCTCACATCTCATTGATGACTATGGGTAAGGCCAGCTGGCAGAACAGCATCCTTCTAAAGAGCTTGTTGCAGACGTCCCAAAACAATAAAGTAGTACATCAAATAAAATGCACTAGGCAACACCGATCTGCATGCATTATGAAACTGTACATAATTTGTCGTGTTTTTCTTTTTCCCACCTCCCGCTTTGCAGAAACACTTTTCGTATGATCGAGCAGGATGACTTTGACATCGGCTCCAAGCTCCACACCATTGTGAGAGGAGAGGATGAGGCAGCCATGGTGGAGAGCGTTGGGCTGGCACTTGTGAAACTCCCTGATGTCCTGCAGAGGCTGCGCCCTGACATCCTGATCGTCCATGGTGACCGTTTTGACGCGCTGGCTCTGGCAACTGCTGCAGCGCTGATGAACATTAGAATACTTCACGTGGAGGGAGGAGAGGTGAGGAGGCAGTGCTCGAGAATATACCAGAAGTATGTATAGTGTTGTAGTGTTTACTTCTTTTACAGTCAGAGTTTTTGATCCAGTGCACCTGGTGACTTTCTGGTGTGCAAGAACTTTGTAGTAATTGTTACCTGATGACAAATATCTTGCAACATCTCTTCTCTCCCTTGATCCTTTTCCCAGGTGAGCGGTACGATTGATGACTCAATCCGCCACGCCATCAGTAAACTGGCCCATTACCACGCCTGCTGCACACGCACGGCAGAGCAGCACCTCATCGCCATGTGTGAGGACCACTCTCGCATCCTGCTGGCTGGCTGCCCGTCATATGATAAGCTGCTGTCAACTCATCGCAGAGAGGACTATATAGATATTATCAAGAGCTGGCTGGGTACGTGGGGACACAGGCACGGGACAGAAATATAGTGCGAGGCTTCAGAGTTTGTATGTCATGTGTGGGGTGTTCATTCATGTTGCAGGTGACAAGGTGCAGGAGTGTGACTACATAGTGGCTTTGCAGCACCCAGTTACCACTGACATCCAGCAATCCATCAAGATCTATGGGCTGATGCTGGATGCCCTACTCTCCTTCAACAAAAAGACCCTCATCCTCTTTCCTAACATAGATGCGGGTTAGTTTCACTTACTGGTCCCTTTAGCTCCTTCTAGTTTTTTTAGACTGTGTTTTCCTCTGTGAGTGTTTTGTCAAAGTAAAACTAGGCTCACAAGGATTAAGGCTTTTTTGGATTGGATTAATAGACTGAATAAATGCATCTATGTCGCTTGACACATCCCTTCTTATGTAAACAGGGAGTAAGGAGATGGTCCGCGTGATGCGAAAGAAGGGCATCGAGCAGCATCCCAACTTCCGGGCAGTGAAGCACATTCCCTTTGAGCAGTTCATCCAGCTGGTGTGCCACGCCGGCTGCATGATCGGAAACAGCAGCTGTGGGGTACGAGAGGCCGGGGCCTTCGGCACGCCTGTCATTAACCTGGGAACAAGGCAAACTGGCAGAGAAACGGGTAGGGATGACAGAATTGCTTCAGCAGACCTAATGTCCTGCAAAAGCTGTTTATACATTTGGTTACAGAGCTTGTTTTAAGATGTACTAAATGTGTATTTGTAACACTGGTTCTTTTAAACTAAATGATTGTTTGAATACTTACAGTATACATACTTGACCACTACCACTGGGAATTAGCACCAAAACTTTTAAGAATTTGCAATAAAGAACAGCCAGGAAGGCTGTGAATGTCTTCAGTCTTTCATAAAGGCAGTTTGTCATTGACACAAATTATTGTTGTTCTGATTATTCAAAGATTGTGGGAGCTGGAAGACAAAACTGCTGCTAAGGTGTCAAGATCAATTTCCTCAGATTAGCAATCCAAAGCAAACATTATTCTGTTAAATGAATCCGTCTCCGGTTGTTTATCTGACATTTCCCTCCCTGCCAGGTGAAAACGTTCTACATGTCAGAGATGCTGACACCCAGAATAAGATCTACCACGCTCTGGAGCTGCAGTTTGGAAAGAGATACCCCTGGTATAACCTGAGGCTTGTCTGCCTCACTTGGTCTTTGTTTTCCAGTTTTTCTCTTGTAGATCCTATTTTCTTGTTCTCAAAGCATTGATTATTTAATCTAAGCCTACATTTATGCTGTGGATATTAAGTGTAAGTAAAACGTACAGTTGTATTACGTAAATATTTTCATCAAACTCTTGTCACAACTGTCCAGTTTATGTTTCATTTCACTTACTGAATGAAGGTTGCATGCAGGACTGGTTTTGATTATTGGCTACTAAAACGTGATTTTTTTTTTTTTTTTTTTTTAAATGGATTTTATGTTTTTAAAATGTAGATGAATTATATGAACACAGATGTGTTTCTGTATCCCGTTAGCTCTAAGATTTATGGCGACGGCAACGCAGTGCCTCGTATTCTCAAGTTCTTACGTACCATTGACCTGGATGAGCCCCTCCAGAAGACCTTCTGTTTCCCCCCGGTGAAAGACTCCATCTCCCAAGACATCGATCACATCCTGGAGACACAGAGCGCTCTGGCTGTTGACCTGGGCGGGACCAACCTCAGAGTGGCTATCATCTGCATGAGGGTAGGCTGCATAGACTCTGAAATCCTTTTGACGTAGCTGTCACCTGATTTTTATGTAAGTATTTATCACGATGCTAGGTGCCACTGCTCATGAAGATATGTATTTCAATTTAGCATGATGATGGCGTTTTCTGTTTTAGGTATGTGACAATGAAATGCTATCAGACCTGCTACATGCTCTCTTTCACTTCTGCTTTTCTTTCCCCGCCACCACTCTGTCTCTCGTCTCCCTTCACCACCTCCCTCTCTGTCCAGGGTAACATAGTAAAGAAGTATACTCAGCCCAATCCCAAGACCTTCGAGGCCAGGATGCAGCTCTTATTAACGATGTGTGCAGAAGCCATGCGGGACGCTGTCGGCGCTAACTGTCGAATACTCGGTGTTGGTATGAAAGAACACGCTCACATTCCTTAATGAAAAAAGCTTTATGATGCCGACGAACCCGTTACAGAACTATCATCTCATAGCTCTTCCTCTACATCTTAGGAGTGTCCACGGGCGGGCGTGTAAACCCACAAGAGGGCGTGGTCCTGCACTCCACAAAGCTGATCCAGGAGTGGTCCTCAGTGGACCTGAGAACACCCATCTCCGACGCCCTGCATCTACCCGTCTGGGTCGACAATGACGGCAACTGTGCTGCGTTGGCTGAGAGGAAGTTTGGTCACGGCAAGGGAGTGGAGAACTTTGTCACTGTCATCACAGGAACAGGTGAGAAATCAGGATTTTCATTCATTCATTCAATCATTTAGTCATTCATTATCAGTGTAAGTGGGATTGGTGCAAGCAATTACATTTAATGACATTTTACATAATTGTATACATTTAAAAAATTAAACAACTGTTTTTTGGAAGAAAAGGGCTTCATCTTTATAAGTTTCTGAAAATGTTTATTTTCTTGTGCAGTTTCACAAAATTCCTGATAATGGTCGATCATTATAGATTATCACAGTAGATTATAGATTACTAAATGTGTTGTGAGTGTATCAAACTGCGAGCCCTGTATCATGAATTGAAGCACATTGGGATCATCATGATAGCCTTATTGGAAACTAACTGATAAGATCATGGACTTCCTTTTTAATTACTCAAATCAGGTTGCTTAATTGCACTGGCAATCTGAGGAAGTAAATATTTTAACTCTGTGTGTAGGTATTGGAGGAGGGATTATCCATCAGAATGAGCTGGTCCACGGCAGTACCTTCTGCGCTGCAGAGCTGGGTCACATCATGGTTTCATTAGACGGCCCAGAGTGTTCGTGTGGCAGCAGAGGATGCATAGAGGCCTACGCGTCCGGCATGGCCCTGCAGAGAGAGGCCAAAAGGCTGCACGATGGTCAGTGTTTGTTTTTGAGTGTATTAAGCTTCAAGGAATTTGCTGCCACTCAGTTACACCTGTAAGTTTCAGAGAGTGGCTGAGAAAGATGTGTCTTCTAAAAGTTGTGTGTGTGTGTGTGTACACCCTGAAATCAACTTTTTAGTTTTGTTCACCTGGCACTGTATATGCACAAAGGAATAGTTCACTCAAAAATGTTCTGTCCACATAATACACAGGTGAGTGCTGATTAGGTTGGTTGGATTTCTTTGCCCTTTTTCGAACTTTAAATTAGAGTTACCCTACACGTATACTGTTGTTCTAACTGCTGAAGTCATGTTAGAATGTATGACTTTGTTGAAATCTAGCTGGATGAAGAAAGGTAAATTAAATGTAGCTCCTTAACACATGTCTCAAAGGACTTCATACCATCATTTACATACATCTGACCTGTGTGTTGGTGTGTCTGTCAGAGGACCTGCTGGAGGTGGAGGGGATGGATATAAAACTTGCAGAGCCAATCACTGCTGCCCACCTCATCAACGCAGCCAGACTGGGGAACTCCAAAGCGGACGCGGTCCTGAACAAGGGTCAGAGTACAAAGCAAACACAAGCATACAAATCTGTTAAAGACATTCAAACTGCACTAAGTGTTTTATTTCACTGTAAGATAGTGGGTTCAGCTAGACCTTTCATCTGTGCTGGAACATTGCAAACATAGCAGGGAGATACATGACAATGAGTCAGTAGTATTAAATCGGCTATTAAAGCAAGACAAAAATCTAATTTCTATCTTTCTTCATCTTCCCCTTTCCAGCCTCCACAGCACTAGGTGTGGGCATCATTAACATCCTCCACATAGTGAATCCCTCACTGGTGATTCTGTCTGGAGTCTTGTCATCTTACTACCAGACCTCAGTGCAGCAAATCATCTCTGAGAGAGCCCTCAGCTCTGTCCAGAGCATCAAGGTTGTCACATCAGACTTGGAGGAACCTGCTTTACTTGGAGCAGCTAGCATGGTGTTAGACTATGCAACCAGAAGGACATATTGAAGGATATAGTCCTGATTTACTGAGGATGGTTACCAACACGAACAAAGTAAATAAATATATAGACTTTTTTTTTTTCTTTCTTGTCGATTACCTTGGTAAAGACAGTTTGGCTTGTGATGTCCACAAAAATAGAAATTCTCAAGTTTGTGAGAATCTTGCCTTGACCGAGAATCTTGCCTTGACCAGGCCAGATGTTGGCCAGTTTCGAACTTGGAACCATCACATGTTAAGTGGGTCCATTGCATGGGCCAGAAAGGACAAACTGTCACATCAAGTAGCTAGGTTGGTCTTAAGTGCTGTGGGGAAATGTTGTCTCCAGTGCGCCAACCACTTTATTATCTACATAGTCGTTGGTTTAGTGAAGCCCCAGAGCTTATTTGGGCAACTAAGCCTCACCTTTTGAGTAAACTGCAAAGCTATCTTCCTGCCAAAACGGCCCATACATGGTAGGACTCGCTCACTCTACCTGTAATGTGATGTGGATCGATGGAAAAGTCTGTCATTATAGAAAAGCTTGTTTAAGATGTGACCAAAATATTGCTGTAACCTTCTCCTGTGGCTTCCTGATTTCTTACTAATTGCTTACTGTCTCACTTTTCTGTATATCTCGTATGGAGTTTTTCACTCTTCATTTTTTTTTAAATCTGTTTTGGGATAAGAGTAACTCTCAAAGTTTTATGTTATAATTCCATGTTTTGTTATAAATGTAATTATTTAAGGTGTTGGGGGGGGCGCTGAAGTGGTGTTGAAGGCTTGAGGGGTAATAAATATCAGTTGAAATGCTTATATTAATGAAATGTTTAAGGCAGTAACTGCTTTAGCATAGTAGCTGCTACAGTATGAAGTGGGCCTGAGGATGAATCTTTTGCCTGAATCAGGTGAAGTTTTTTTGTTTTTTACATGTCATTAGCACAGACCTTATGAAGATTTGAACTGATTTTGAAGTTTTCTTCATGCCTTCCCGACGATATATTTTATCTCAAAGAATATTGACATGGTTTGTATGTACTATTACGTACTGCATTGTACAGTACATGCTATTTGAAAGTTGTGGATGGATCTCTTTGGAATTGTATTGGTTTGTTTCCAAATAAATACTGTCTTGTTTTAGGTATACACAAGAAATAGACTTCATTTAAGTCAAGCGAGGAAGATATGGTTGTTCTGTAGACTAAAAATCCTGTTGACACTGTTGCAAAATCCACAATATTGTTGCCCTCTTTCGGTGTCGATGCAGCTTCGTAAGTTTAATGTCTGCACAGAAAAAGTGCAACTGTTACAGTGCACTGCAATTCAAAACACAAATCTCTTTTACTCAGCATTTACAGCCTCAAAATACATGTAAAACATCCAGTATGTTTAGTAGTAAAAAAAAAACACAAATAAGAGTCATGCAGTTTTAAAAAAAAAAAAAAAAAAAGAGGTTTTATGTAAAAGAATGACAAGATAAGTAAAACTGCTAAAGGGCGATGTTCTTCTGTTTCTAAAAGTAGTTTAACCATTGAAATTTTAATTTCAGTGACTGATACGTTTCTCATTGTTCAATCGTATAAGTGTCCTGGATATTTAAACTGAATGATACAGCCGGTCACTTAATGCTGATTATGGGAAAATTACTGTATGTATGGGCCTTTAACTTTGGAACTATAGCCAACCATTATAGCCCTGCTGAAATCTGCAATCTGTCTCCCATATCAGTAACCGATTGGAGCTCCAACTGAGTTGCAGTATCTGAATTTTCCACTATTGTCCCTGCTGCTAACTTTTAGTTTATTGTCAATCCAGTCCATTCAGTATTGCACCACTCACTCATTATGCCCTTTATTAATGTGTGACCTGTAAGGGAGGTAGGCCTTCACACACAGGGAGACGATTTGGAGAAATGGTTTCACAGGGCGTGCTCTTAAAAAGAGAACAGTAGATGGCCGAAAGAGAACCTTTAATAAAGAATGGACAGACTCTTTCCATCTACCCACAGGAAGTTCGAAACCATGTCTCATATGTTCTGAGACCGTGGCGATTATTTAAACCGGCAATGTGAAGCACCACTAGGACACAAACCACTGGGCATCTTTTGAACAGGTTAAGTAGGATGGATTTTGGTCATTTTGCAGACAAGAGGGATGTCAACCCCACCCCCCAATATCCTACTGCCTGTGAGTCAGTCTGTGCAGCCATTTTCAGTTATGTTCCTCACTTGTTCAGTTATTTTGATGATCTGTTTTTTATGCCTGAATTACAATTATAACATTTTACTTTGTCTTCTTTTAAATCATTACTTCCCATAAATTGGCTCTTGAGTATAAACTAAATTTAAATAGCAGGGAAATTAGAAGCCAGGTCATAGTCCTCGAAGCCTTGAAGTCCTACGTCCCCATTTAAGTCCCAAAACTTAACCATATGAAATTTACTGTTTACACTGTTTAGTGTACTTAGAAAAGTCCTCCCCTGTTTCAGAAAGGAGACACATGTTTGTTGTTCATAAGTAAGCAACAATATTTTAGTTCCTTGTGGTATTTATGTTCAGCAGCACAGGTTTTCAGTTCAGAACAAAAGGACAAAGTTCTAGCTTTGAAATGCTGTAGCACTGAGTCCGTCTAACAGTGTTTTGGTGAGTCACAATGATATTGTTCTGATGTTTTAAAACCAATAGGCTATAT
The DNA here is from genome assembly GCA_011952105.1 of Coreoperca whiteheadi. Classification (NCBI taxonomy): domain Eukaryota; kingdom Metazoa; phylum Chordata; class Actinopteri; order Centrarchiformes; family Sinipercidae; genus Coreoperca; species Coreoperca whiteheadi. The sequence continues at coordinate 21,347,415 of CM022472.1, forward strand.
TTGCTCCTAGTTGCATACCTTGAGTCAAGTGTGTGCTTGTGACCTGATCCCTTTGAGGCTGTCAGAGGTGTTAATAATTAACCATCATGACATTATGCTTGGGCTGGATACAACAAATGTTACCCTGGTGCTTCAGTGTGGCAAAAGGAAAGCCAAAAACTCCACTGGTGTTTGACAGAGGGCATGTGGACGACTGAAGAAAATTGTAAGATTGGATGAGACCAAAATTAAGAAAAACCTCCTGCATTTTGCAATAAAGTGGTAGACCTGAGCCCTGAAATAAGGATTTTATTTTAGAAGGACAACAATCCAAAGACAAAAAGTATATAATATATACTTTGTATCTTTGACAAGAAGAATCCATGTGACAGTATACATGTGTGTATATTTCAGATTTTTTCCTTGTGCATTTATAGTTTAATAACGGATAACATTATAATATAATGAAGGCCTGACAATGATACCACGTTAATTATGTGGCAGTTGAATCTCGCCAATAGACTGTATAAAATTATCTCGCCTAATCGCAGACTGCGGATTTGTCTCACAGCTCTGACAGCACGTAGCAGGTCATGGGACCCGTCTGCACGAGGGTTTACAAATGTGATTGGTTCCAGTTTGAGCCACCTGTTATGCGATAGGTGCGCTGTACTATCACTCACCCATCCTGCTTTGTGATTGGTTATTCAGCCGTTTCCGCTTCGCTAGCTTTTCCGATTTTTTGCGTGCTCGTCCTTCTTCCCGTTGAGCTAATCGGTTTCGGTCAACCGTTACACCTGCTCGCAGTTTCTTTAAATCTATCCTCCCACTAGTACACACAACATGGATGATTTTGACATGCTGAACGCGCCCGCCGCTGGAAACGGCGTCGGCTCGGAAGAGGACCCCGCTGCCGCGTTCTTGGCCCAGCAGGAGAGCGAAATCGCGGGGATTGAAAACGACGAAGGCTTCAGCATCCTGGACAGTGGAGAGGTCCCCTCGTCGCTGGGAGACTCCAACGGTGGGTGACTGCTGTGGTCAAGCACAGTCAGTTTGCCTCCGTTCACCGTCATTGTCCGTCTGTTTAGCTTTTTTCTTAGGGGGTTGTGTATGTTGTTAAACGTTAACGTTTCCGATTAACCTTAATTTGGTCCTAAAGGGACACTCAACTTGATGCTCTTTCAGTCAGCTCGCTAACGTTAGCTGAGCTAACAAATTAGCTAGCGTTAAGATGAACCTGTGCCACCCCATAGACTGTATAAAATGGTATCAACGTTATCTAAAACTGACAAATGAACACGTACGAGGAAAACTCTGAATCATTAGTTAAAGTTCATGTGACGATCCAAGCTATCGCTAGCTTTTTTTTTAATTGAATGAAGCTGTGTGATAGCATCAGCTCTACGGTCCTCGGCCGTGTCATTCACTGCTTCCTATCAAGCTTGGCGGAAATGAGAACTGCGTGCGGATCAACTTTAAAGTTGCGACAACTGTGTTTGCAAGCTAACCTACAGCCACAAGAGGAAATTGATGGAGCTTCATGACCTTTGGCCACGACTGCCTCGTTTCCTCGAAGCTGCAGCTTCGTTGTTGTTTCGCAATTGTAGTTGGTCAGAAGTGCTGACATATAACATTACACAATGTGTGTATGATAATCTTGAGGTTTCAGCAAGAGTACAAGGTTACCAGTTAACCATGGTTTTGTAGGTATACAGTTTATGCCCACACCCCCGCCCCCCACCACCACCCACTTCACATTACCAATTCCACACCAGCTCTCCTAACAAAAATAACAAGAACCTCATTACTT